>CM034353.1:63850623-64578617 GCA_019925275.1 Mytilus edulis
AAGAGATCAGAGGGGTCTCACTATTACCATGTGCTTTTTTCCTGAAATTTTGACAATTTTTAGCTGAAAAGTGACAATCTAAGCCCTCCGTAGATATCGTAATTGACATTATTCTGGGAAATCCTTTTTATACAATCATTTAAATACAGAGTCTATGATTCCGTCGCAATTTTTTGGACATTGAATGAACAGAGGGGTCACAACGTCATTTGGGTGGATTCCGGTAGGTTTTCATTATACATTTTTTTGGGAAGGGGAGGAGGCTTTCCATAAATACTTCTATTTATATTTCTAAATGTTTCTAGCGCTATGGGTTTTTTTTTTTTTTTTTTATTGTTTTAAGAATTATTATATATAAAATACATCTTTAATGTTGTTTTATTGATAAAAACTATATATTACATAAAAACAATTATGCAACTTATTAAGGGTTTAAATTCGAGGACAACGAGAATTTACGACAGCTTGAAGGGGTCATAAAACGATTTCCTATGTATCTTTTCACTCCTCTTAACTATGAAAATCATGCTTTTCATATTATCAAGCAGCCGGTTGGATAATTTTATTGAATATCGAATAACGAAACCGGCCGCTAACTTCACATACATATTTAAAACGTAATGAAATGCTTTGAGAATCAGTGCAAGCCGTGAAATTGTCGAATTCCGCTGTTAAATTATATTTAACTAAGATTTTGCGATTTTTGGAACGTTTGAGTCTCATACAGTTTTTTGGTTTTTTATACGCCCGTCAAAATTTTGACGGGACATATTATGGTATACAAATGTCCGGTGTCCGTCCGTCCGTCTGTCCGTCCGTCCGTCTGTCCGTCCGTCCGTTTGTCCGTCCGTCCGTCTGTCCGTCTGTCCGGCGTAAACATGTCGCACCGTAACTTGAGAACGACTTATCCAAATTTCATGAAACTTAACATAGTTGTTTCTTATGATGGTCAAATGATCTGTATACTTTTTGGTGAAAATAAGATTAAAACTTTTTGAGTTACGGCACTTTGTAACTAAAACAGGGGTGTGTTTTTTTCACATGTCGCACCGTATCTCAAGAACGATTCTTGATTAGGGCTTAAAACTTTAAACACTTCTTAGTTATATTAATCTTAATATCTGTATACTTTTTGGTGATGATTCAAAATTTTATTTTTGAGTTATTGAGTATTTTGTAAAAAAGGGGGAGTTTTTACATGTCACACGATATCTCAAAAACGATTTATGATTATTGCTTAAAACTTTACAGGTGTCTTTGTTATATTAATCTTAATATCTGTATACTTTTTGGTGATGATTCAAAATTTCATTTTTGAGTTATTGAGTATTTTGTTAAACAGGGGAGGTTTTTTTTACATGTCGCGCCGTATCTCAAAAATAATTTATGATTATTGCTTAAAACTTTACACACTTCTTTGTTATATTAATCTAAAGATCTGTATACTTTTTGCTGTTGATTCAAAATTTTATTTTAGTGATATTTAGTTTTTTGTAAAAAAAAACAGGGTTGGGGGTTTCACATGTCCCGCCGTGTCTCAAAAACAATATATGGTTATTGCTTAAAACTTTCTCAGAAACTATTTATGATTATTGCATAAAACTTCCACACATGACGTCGGGCGTATCATGCGCTCATGGCGTAGCTGTTTATTAGACATATCATCAAAATTGGCTGCTGGAAAAAAGTGGCTGCTATCTTAATTGGCTGCTAAAAGTGGTTGCCAGCTTGAGTCTAGTTTAGGAAAGCACTGTGTAAGCAGACATTTCAGGAGGCAACAAGTCTGTAGGCTGACTGTATATTATCTGAACAAGTTCATTTCTTGTCAATTTCATAATTATTTCAAACATTTTAATAGATGTCACCCAAATTTGGTCTATTTCATTTAGCTTAATATTCTTGGTTTTTCAAAGTCATGTTCATTTATTTTTCAACCGCGCCCAGAAATATGCGGTTAACTTTAATTTCAGAAACGGATTTTGGGAAAGGCGACCTGGGGCCTCCTTTTAAAACCTACATTTAATGTTAATGCAGACATTTTACTTAGTCCACACCAAACCTTGTCAAGTTTGGGGCTCCCGGGCACCCCTGCTTTCCATAATTCATCCTACATCTACTTTAGTATTTGTTGCTTATTTGTTCTTTGGTCTATGACTATCTGTCTATATATTGACAATGAAACCACATCTTCATGGTCCCACAAAAATGTTGAAAATGTGTACATTTCATTTTTTTGTCTAGCTCCTCTCATATGATAGCAGTACCTTTTTGGTTACTATTCTGTGTTGCGTCTACATATTATCTGTAACACTTTATAGTGACTGAACAGGTAAAACAAATACTTCTCAAGAAACAGAAAAAGAAGACTATTTCGAACAGCACCAGACTATGTATGAATAAAAACTCAGATCGGAATAGCATGGATGATATATACATCCTTGTGAATAAACAAGGAAAGCTATTAATAATAGTGCATTTTTTAAAAGTTAATTGGGTTTTTCATTCATATTCTGTTTGAATTTTCACACAATCTGTCAAAAAGGCAAAACTAACTTTACTGAAACTTTCAAACAATATGAGAAGTGATTCATTCATCAAAACACTATTGCGATTCTGCAAAAAAAATCATGCATGATTTTGTGAATGAAAGGGGAAAAAAGATCCTGACACAGCGCACCCGTACATGTCAATTGCCAACTGACCCAATAATTTATATATCACGACCAGTCAACTGATACTGACATTATCAGAGAGTACACATCAAAGGAAAAATGCACAAATTACCGATAAATTGTTATATATGATATTATAGAATTGAATATGTTTTACTACAAAAAAATGTGTTCTCAATCTTGTCGATAGATATAACAGAATGTCATATCAGTACCAAAGACAACTCTCCATCCAAGTCACAATTTGTAAAAGTAAACCATTATAGGTTGAAGTACGGTCGTCAACATGAAACATTGGTTCACACCAAACAGCAAGCTATAAAGTCCATATCAATCATGACAATAACCAAAAACAAATAAAACTACTATCGTTTACTAATAATCCTGCCTATATGTATTACATGAACTGGTTGCCATCAGAAATGAAAATATAAATATTCCAACTAACAAAAGCATATGATTACTCAAGCAACAAATGTAAAGCACTAAATGCTAATACCAATATGAAGCTCTCATCTATAGAACTTACAAAAAAAAATGCAAGATTACAAACCACAACAAAATATTAAAAAATATAAAAAGCCAGCTGACAACATGTTCTAGAAAATTATTTGCAATTAATATTTCATTCCAAATCCCTTACCACAAAACATCTTCTTACAGTAATACTACATCTGGAAATTAGAAATAACAACACTTAACCTGTACCTTCAAAACTAAATGCTTCTTCTAAGACAAAAGCCAGATGAGATATTCATCACTTCCAGTGCTCCAGCTAGAAATAGAAAGGGGCAGGGTGACAGTGAAGGGCAGGGCACTTTTTCAGATAGGAAAAGGCACTCCTCATTTCTTTTGTCTATGTTTCTGTGTGTATCACTAGTTCACATTCATTTTTTTACTGTATATGTTGTTAATAAAGATGCATAAGTTGTTGTTTTGATTATTTATTCTATAGAATTTGCATTAGAGAAGTCATTCATACTACATGTTCATAAAACATAACACATTCATACATCAGATCACTATTGACCAAAAGAAGCAAAATAAACTTACTATTCTCCCCCCACCCTTTTCCAAAAATAAAAACCCAACATAAACTAAACATCTCATAGTTTAGCATAGTTTAGCATACATGTGACAGAGTTGTCTTATTTCAATATTTTCAGCTAGAGTATGGCCCTCAAAACTTGTTTTCATTGCTTGTTTTTAGATATTATTTAGTATAGCTTCATCAAGTTGATTTGTCATGATAGTTTAACTACACACTACCCAATATTGTAGGTTTACGGCTTGTCAACAGTTATTTCGATGTATTTCTAACTTGACAATGTATAAAACATGGATTGCTAAAAGTATGATTATCAAAAATAGATTGCAATATATTTGTTTTGGTATGTTCAAAGACAGTGAATATTCTTAAGGTAACTTCTTATATAATTTTGTATTCAACTGGTTATTTTTTCCTATTTTTAATACTAGATAATATTTTAGAAGACTTCTACACATATAAGATGTAATTCTCATATTTGAACGGCCAACTATAGTAGTCAGAGGCGGATTTAGAGAGTTTTTCAGGGGACCCTTTTGTTGGAAAACTTTGATTGATCATATACTGTAGTGAATCACTGAAGCATGACTGGAGCGGACCCCCTCTTATGAAAATATCTAGATCTGCATTTGGTAGTCCATTTTGTCAAGCAGTAATCCTCAAAAGTAAATAATACGTTTTTCTTATCAACTTGATTATAACCTTGCAAACTATTACATAACTGCCAAGGCACAGTATGCATGTTAAAACTACTTGTATTGTCATAAAGAGTAAACAATCATAATCTACAAAACAAAGAAAAAGTGTTTGTATCGTTACTCTAGCTATTACAAACCATATATATATATAGAGTCTATAAGAATCTACCAACCAGTAAACTTAATAGGTATTGGATCATCAAAATTGACAATACTACACAAACAGGAAAAATTATATGAGTCTGAAAGATTGTGTAACAATACCGATAAATAGATGGAAAACAAAACACTAAAAACGGCCATTTGTTGAGCCGAAATATTTGCAATTATTGTATAATTTATATCATCTGTTCAGTTTTTCCATCTTTGTGCAATGATATTCAACACTTTTTAGTGTTTTGTTTTCCATCTATTTATCGGTATTGTTACACAATCTTTCAGACTCATATATATATATATATATATATATATATATATATATATATATATATATATATATATATATTATGTACACAGCCATGTATCACCATCATTGATGGCGATCCGATGGATACATCTGTTGTAGGGTTGTCACTGACTCAGACGTACTTATGAATATAATTATTTTCTGTGACTGTATCTTACATTAATTTGTAGGATCCTTTACTATAGATAATTTAGCTGATCTGTAACAATAACATCTTCATGCCTTATATATCATGTACTGTAGTACGCCGCTAGATTAAAACTGACGTGGAAAGGTAACATATGGCCACCGAAAGCTCTTTTTTTGAGAGCCCATGTGGTCGTGTGGTCTAGCTGGACGGCTGCAGTGCAGGCGATTTGGTGTCACGATATCACAGTAGCATGGGTTCGAATCCCGGCGAGGGAAGAACCAAAAATTTGCGAAAGCAAATTTACAGATCTAACATTGTTGGGTTGATGTTTAGACGAGTTGTATATATATATATATATATATTATCATATGAGACTATAAAGCCTCCTTCCATGATAACACTGATCCACCAATACTACAACTAAAATTAAAAACCAGGAGAAAAAAGACACTATATATACATAGTGCTTCGAGTGCAAGATTCCAATAAAAAAAAACTATACCCACAAACCACCGATCTCAGTATAAGCAACTAACATACGGCAAGCTTTTTAGAAAAGCTATTACTTGTATTAGCAATAATCAACAAGTTCAGGTTCGAATCCGATACCGATACCAATAGTATATGTAGTTTCTGTTGTAGTGTTCACGTATGCTATGTATCTTCCTCCTTTAATAGAACATCTAAGGGTTATGTTTTAAGGTAAGAAATTTAACACACTGTATTGGTACAGATGAAATGTGAACATTAATCTTCCCAGTTTCACAGCACGGCCGTGATAGGTGTTATTACCAAATAGTTAACCTTCCCAAAAACAATGAGTATAATGCAATAAAAATACGAACCTTATTCGCTTATCCTCAAATAAAAAAAAAATTCAAACTGTACAAACAAGTAAGAAAACCAGGACGGGTTCAAACAGATAGATTTTGAAAGCAGAGAAAACTGTGCAACTTTCAATCAGTATGACTTTATCAGATGACAATAGGTGTACTAAAAATCCGTGCTAAAAAAAAGGGCGTTAGGTACTTTACTTCTGTTACGAACCCGCGGGTGTGTTCTAGTATATATATATAAAAAAAATACATATATATATATATATACAACTCGTCTAAACATCAACCCAACAATGTTAGATCCCTCGCCGGGATTCGAACCCATGCTACTGTGATATCGTGACACCAAATCGCCTGCACTGCAGCCGTCCCGCTAGACCACACGACCACCTGGGCTCTACAAAAAATAAAACTTTCAGTGGTCGTGTGTTACCTTTCCTCGTCAGTTTTAATCTAGCGGCGTACTACAGTACATGATATATAATGCATGGAGATGTTATTGTTACAGATCAGCTAAATTATCTATAGTAAAGGATCCTACAAATTAATGTAAGATACAGTCACAGAAAATAATTATATTTATAAGTACGTCTGAGTCGGTGACAACTCTAAAACAGATTTATCCATCGGATCGCCATCAATGATGGTGATACATGGCTGTGTACATATATATACCACTCGTCTAAACATCAATCCAACAATGTTAGATCTGTAAATTTGCTTTCGCAAATTTTTGGTTCTTCCCTCGCCGGGATTCGAACCCATGCTACTGTGGTATCGTGACACCAAATCGCCTGCACTGCAGCCGTCCCGCTAGACCACACGACCACCTGGGCTATTTATATATATAAACAAGTCTAAATTGAAAACAACGTTCATATATAAAAACAAGTCTAAATTGAAAACAACGTTCAAACCTTTATCCAACGCAAAACAGCAATTTTTATACGTGTGCATGTAAAACAAATTTCTTGGTAGAGGGGTCTAAATACAGCAAAACATCCAAAAGACCAAAACAGTGAAAATTATATTTTAACAAAACGCATTTGACTAACAGGTCGAACAACTGATGTTCTTAAACCCTGCTGACTGCCGTTAACGATTGCCAAATAAATTAATCACGAAATGTAATATTATGGATCTTAACTATAAATTTAATACCAAACAGAAAACAATAAACTTGCGAAGAAGATGGTATACCGCAAACATGAGGTGCAAAGATTTGTACACCATATCCGGATTTTGACAATTAATGTCTCTTCAGTGATGTTTTAAAAGTATCGAAACGGTATTTGGAAGGCCATATACTTTACCTCAATTTATATTTTGGATAGACTCTTGAATTTTAAATAGTCAAAATACGATGAACGGATCATATAAACCCGAAGAAAAATATAATACAAGCCCAAACGAAAAAATATAAACAAGTCTAAATTGAAAACAACGTTCAAACCTATGATTGCGTTGGATTAAACCCACAATTTTTATACGTGTGCATGTAAAACAAATTTCTTGGTAGAGGGATCTTAATACAGCACAAACAACATTTTCCAAAAGATCAAAAAAGTGAAAAGTAAATTTTAACAAAACACGCATTTGACTAACAGGTTGAACAACTGATAATAATAAAGCTTTCATTGGCCGTGGTTACCTTTCCCCGTCAGCTTTATTCTAGCGTCGTACTACAGTACATGATATATAAGGCATGGAGATGTTATTGTTACAGATCAGCTCAATTATCTATAGTAAAGGATCCTACAAATTAATGCAAGATACAGTCACAGAAAATAATTATATTTATAAGTACGTCTGAGTCAGTGACAACTCTACAACAGATTTATCCATCGGATCACCAGCAATGATGGTGATACATGGCTGTGTACATTATGTATATACAACAAATATAGCCGCGTGTGAAAAAGTATCGAATACTCGAAAGAATAAACATCCCCAAACTGACTGTCTAATTTAATTGCTCAAGCTAGTGCTTGAAAATAACAACTTTATTTTCAACGACAAGCACTTTTTACAGATTGACAGAACTAGTATGGGAACAAAAATGGCACCTTCTTTTGCCAACATTTTTATGGGGGATCTCGAAGAACGCATCCTTTTGAGTATGCCATACAAACTCTTGACATGGCTCCGTTTTATTGATGATATTGACATGAAATGGAACGATACTGCAGAACATTTGCCAGATTTCTTAGATCATTGCAGTCAGTTCCATCACTCAATTAAATTTACATCTGAATTTTCAAGCGAGAACATTGCTTTTCTCGACACCACCACATTTGTAAAAAAACGGGTCATGACAACTGATCTCCACACAAAGAAAACTGATAAACACCAGTTCCTTTCTCCAAAACGTTGTCACCCGAAACACTGCTCCAAGAGTATACCTTACAGTCAAGCCATCAGACTAAAGCGAATTTGCTCCTCGGAATCCAAACTTAACTATCGTTATTCATCCTATTGCCGAACATGATTTTAGGCAATATGTGAAATTTTAGAATATATGTGATTTTAGTGATTTTTTTAAAAAATAAAGTATTTTCTTAATTATGTTCCTAATATTAATTTACGTTTATCTGACAAATCTTCAAATTTTAGTACTTTTCTTATTTAACACAGAATTAACTCATACTTTTTTGTGGAAGTACAAAAGATAAAAAAGATTTAAAAAAGTGATTGTATCCCATAAAAAGGGGAGATTCTATATAATCCTTATTATAATTATTTGAAAATGTTTACACTTCACTGGTCAAGCTGGTTTGAATTTGAACTGGTCAAAAGTAAACAAAATTAAGATATGATTTTTGCTCATTCCATTTTATTGGATAAGTAAACTTTCTTTGTTAAAACATTTGTTAAATACCCTCAGGCCATCTTGTCTTTTTCACTTCTTTATCTGGATTTCTTGAATCTTTGAGATCTAAATTCGAATCAGGGAAAACAAGGAGCATATACCCTACAGTAAAGTACCATGATCTTTTGGCAAAGATTAAACTTTTGGAATTATCAGAAAAGAAAGTGACAAAAGATTACTACAATTTAAGAAGGTATGACATTTTTAACATTGGTGGTTTTGAGAGGTTGATAACTAAAGTCAGCGAGAATGACGAGGGAAATTTCAAAATTTATGTCTTCCTAGAGGAACTCTATAGTATTTTGGAAAAGGCACATAAAGAAACAGGTCATAGCCGCAGAGATCGCATGATACAACAACTAAATAATGAATCTGCTAACATTTCACGTGATGCAATTGAATTATTTCTGTCACTTTGTGAAAATTGCAATATGAAAAAAAAACATGTAGGGAAAGGAGTAGTAGTGATCCCATTTTATCTAAAGACTTTAACAGTAGAGGACAAGTTGATTTGATGGATTTTCAATCAATCCCAGATGGAAACTATAAATTTATAATGGTATTTCAAGACCACCTTACAAAATTTTGTAACATTAAAGCCCTTACCTCAAAAAGTGCATCAGAGGTGGCTTTTAATCTAATTGATATTTTTACAATTTTTGGTGCGCCCCATATACTGCAAAGTGACAATGGTCGGGAATTCACAGCTTTGGTCATATCCGAGTTAAAATTAATGTGGCCAGAACTTGTTATCGTTCATGGGAAACCGAGACATCCCCAATCACAGGGTAGCATTGAGCGTTCAAATGGAGATATCCATGACATGCTAACTGCATGGCTGAGGGACAATGAATCAACAAAGTGGTCAATTGGTATCAAGTTCGTTCAGATTCAAAAGAATTCAGCTCTAAACAAAGGCATTGGACGGTCCCCCTATGAAGCCTTATTTGGTAAATGTGCAACAATTGTATTAACATCAGAAACCAAAATTCCGAAAGAAATGTTGGTGACCTTAGAAAAGGAAGAGGACTTACTTCAGCTCCAGACAGAGTCTTTAAATGATCAACCTGTTACTGAAAATAAAACAGAAAACATTGTCGATGCCTCCGATATACCAGAATCTATTGCAGGACCAAATGTGGAACCTTCTACTTCAATCACTGATGAATTTACTCGCATTTATACTTTAGGCATTAAGCTTAATGCCTGGACACATTTTTCAGGATTTAAGAATAATGCCTAACATCATTTAGGCATTAGACTTAATGCCTAGGCGTTAGCTTATTGCCTAGGATTTAAGCTTAATGCCTAATTTTACTTATTGCCGCTAACATATATCAGTCTAAAGATTTGCACAACGGTACTGATATAAGATGTTATTATACGAAAATGTTGTTATTAAATTGTATTGACAAATATTTCGGCTCAACAAATGGCCTTCTTCAAGTGTCACAAGTTTTAACTATACTGATACATAATGTATAAGGTGTAAAAATAGATCAGTAATAATACAGGTAAGTTTTGGTCGATTGATTTTAATCCAATATCATAATATAAACAAAACACTATAATTCAATATACGTGACTGTGTATATTAAGAGCCAGTCTGACATAAAACCATGCAAAATCTCAAATTTCGTCCAAATTGGTAGTAATAACTTTGCAACATTATATATATTTCCAAAATCTTTGGGTATTTAGGAGTTAAGATAAAACAAAGTTTTTGGTTAATTCACACTATTTTCCATTTAACAGCCTTATTTGCATATTTGTGAATTATAAAAAAATAATGCAAAAAAATCACCAAAATTTAGGTACTTTTTAAAGGTCTGAATAATTGATATATCTCTAAAATATAGCATTATCTTGTTATATTTTGCAAAGAACATTATTAAAAAAAAAGAAAAAATGCATTTTGACATACTTTTTACCTTTTGGCAGGTTGCCAGAGAGATTCGTGCAACAGATGTATTAGATAACTTGCATGTAGTACATGTACTCAGTAGGTGTTTTCTCTCAAGATCATATTCATTTTTTTAAACTTTTAGGATTTTTTTAAAGGTGCATATCAGTTTTAAGACAAGTACAAATTTTTAGCCTGGCAAATAATGGGAAGTTAGTAAAAAATGCCCCCAAATATCTATAAAATGCACTAAAACTGATCAAAGTAGACTTATATTTCGGACAATAACTTTAGTTTAAGTGTATAGATCTTTATATTTTTTTTCAGAAGGTTCAATACTACAAAAGGAAGCTTTGGAACGATTTTGGGGATGATGGTCCCTACCGTTTAGGAATTAAGGGCCCAAAAGGGGCCCAAAACAAGAATTTTATAGTTAAAGGATAATAACTTGTGTATAAGTATTTCAATTGCTCGGATATTGTATCATAATGTTTAAAACCACAAGTAGAAAGTTTGGATTCCTTTAAATGGGTCATGGAATCAAAGTTAGGAATAAAGGGCCAAAAAGGGGCCCAAAACAAGCATTTTTCTTATTTCAAGACGATAACTTGTGTGTAATTGTATGGATCTCTTTCAAACTGTACCACAATACTCCATATAACAAAGGGGAGGCTGGGATTTAGTTTTGGCTTAATTGCCCGAAATATGTAGGAATAAGGGGCCAAAAAAGGGCCGAAAAGAAGCACATTTCTAGTTCCCAAACAATAACTTGGGTTTAAGTACATTTATATGGATCTCTCTGTAATTGTACTACAAGGTTCTATACTAAAAAGGAAAGGATGGGATTGTTTTTAAGGATTATTGCTGAAAGGGGGGTTTCAATAAGTTTGGGGGGGGGATTTGTTAAAAAAAAATAAGGGATTTCTTTTTTTTTTTTTTTAAATTTTGAAAATTTTGAAGAAGAAATCTTCAATTGCACAGTATTGTGCAATAGATTTGTTGATCTTTGGCCACATTTATTTTGTAACAAAAACCTTTTTTTTTTTGTCAAAAATTCAATCACAATCCAAATTCAGACAGCATCAAGCTTGAACATTGTGACCATATTTAATTTACCCCAACTGTTCAGAGTCCAACCACTGCGGTTGTATAAAGCTGCGCCCTGCGGAGCACCTGGTTTTCACATACTTTCAATTGATGACAGTCTTTTAAAAAGCTTGTTATATGAAACAGAGTTGTGAACATACTTGTACTTCAAAAAATCTTCCTCTTTAAAACTTTTGATTGGAATGCAACCAATTATATGGCCAATCACTCTTTGAGTGTCTTGATTATAAAGTTGTGTCTATTAGAGCGTAACTATGTAAAAAAAATGTGGCCATTTTTTTTTTTATCTACGAAAAAAGATTATGTTTGCATATATAATGTGCCATATAAAAGTTTTTGATTTATATCTCAGATTAAATCAAGATAAAAGAAAGACTTTTGAGGTAACCCTACTTCTTCAAAAATCGAAAGCTTTTCCAAAAATATCTTGAATGTTCCCTCTCCAAAGAGCATCTCTTTTGTGTTTGTTGATACTTTGAGATTTTGATTTTTAGTCCCCTAACGGCTAACGTCTAAGTGGACTTAGGTTTGCACTGCGTGTCTGTCAGTCTGTCTATCTGTCAGTTCGGCAAATCAGACTTTTTTGTGCTAGTAGATTTTGATTTGATTTATCATGACAAGTTACAGGTCAAATTCATTATTCACGCTTTAAGCTTTTCTCTTTGTTCAGTTGAAGCCCTTTCTCTAGAATTAAATTTTTGATAAAATACTTATTCATTAGAAGACTTTTGTTCAAACGGAAATAACTCATTTTTTTAAAGACAAAATGACATCTTGAATGTTTTTTCTTTTCTTTGGTATTTAGTTATTCAATTTTGTTCCAGTCTGATAACTGTGTGCAGAGTTGTTGTCTTTGGACATAGAAAATTCACTGAGATAGTCAGAATTCAACAAGTTTTTACATTTTGCTGGAAGATTTTGTCTCGATATTTTTATGTAGTTTACATTATGACAAATTATAAATCAAATTTTTGTTCCATTACAATGAATTTGTAACGGGTTGGGGACTATGTATTGCCATGTATTACTCGCAGAATGCTTGTTTTTATCAAAAAATGTTCAACTCTGATGCTGCAAAATTGTTTAATATCTAGTTGAAATAGACATTGATGACTTTATTATGTGAAACTTTTTTTTAGATCTATCATACTTTTACTCTTTTTTGCTAATACCTTCATCATGTTCATTCATGACTAAAAACTTGTATTTAGACCATTTTGCACGTTTTTCTTTACGGTAGACCACAATAATATTACATGTATATGAACAGTAAAATCTTACCATTTTAATGACAATATAAAAAAAGATGATGTGGTATGATTGCCAATGAGACAACTGTCTACAATTAAGAGACCAAAATGACACAGACATTAACAACTATAGGTTACTGTACGGCCTTCAGCAATGAGGAAAGCCCATACCGCATAGTCAGCTATAAAAGGCCCCGATAAGACAATGTAAAACCATTCAAATGAGAAAACTAACGGCCTTAAGTATATAAAAAATGAACGAAAAACAAATATGTTACACATAAACAAACGACTTCCACTGAATTACAGGCTCCTGACTTGAGACAGGCACATACATAAATAATGTGGCGGGGTTAAACATGTAAGCGGGATCCAAACCATCCCCCTAACCAGGGACAGTGTTATAACAGTAAATCATAAGAATGAACTATAAAAATCAGTTAAAAATGGCTTAACTCATCCGATGGACAAAAAAACAAGTGGACGTGGTAGGGTAATTGTATGTCTGCTCAACAGTTTAACCATTTATCTGTGTATATTTGTTTTTATACAACCGCAAAAATTGAAAATATTTGGTCCTATGAAATTCACAAAACTATTAAATCTTCCTCTTTTCTGGAAATAAATTACATGAATGTACAAGGCTTTCACATTTATGATTCATTATCAAATACAACATGTTTTAAAAATTTAAGACTGAACTCAATTGTGGCCACTTTGAATTTAGACAAAAAGCGTCTAAAAACTAGACTATTATAAAATGCTAAATTTGTGAAGAACTCATGGTGATATTACCTGATGAGTGTGCATAGTATTGTAAATAAAACAGCCCTTTCTAAGTTACTAAAGTTATTTTCTTTTGAATAGGTTAATATTTTAAACATATTGTAAAAGTGCTCAGTTTAGGGGCAAAAAATGCAAAAAAGCGGTCTCCCCAGGTTTACTCCTTTAGTATATTTTCTAATTTAAACTTAGTTGAACTTGGTTTATTCAATTAATATAACCAGTTAACATTAGTTCAGTCATTATTTTTCTTATATTTTGACTATCACATACTTTTGAAAAGTTTCTATTGAAACAGATCAAAAAATAAAAAAATCGGCAGAATGGCCATCACGCCTATCTTTAATTATTATTTTATCGTAATACGGTATCATTTGCCGAGCACCATTTTCTAGCATTTTGTAGATGAATATATAAGCTTCATGAAATATTACATTTTATTGAAAATAAAACATGATCTTACAAGATTCAAGCCTTTAAAAATATACAAATTTTGCTGGATCGGCACTTTTTCAAAACCATGCAATTTCAACCTGTCAGTAGGGGTATTGAGAAATCTCACAACTTTTTGAATTATCGTAATTTCCTTTCATTTCAAGTTGTTTGTTAAGATATATGTTATCATTAAGCTAAATTTTTTCTATAAAACAAAAAAAAATCAGGTCAAAATACCCTAAAATAGGCCTAAAATGGCCATTTGTCAGTACAGAAATGGACAATTTTCGAATGTTCGGCATACTCAAATAATGGCTAAAATATTTTTTCAAAATATTTTGCAAAAATAGTTATTACATATAAGGTATCTAAAATACAAAATATCAGCCTGATTGGAATATTTTGGATTTGGACTATTTTGCATGGTTTTATCACAGACTGGCTCTTAACAATAACTAGAGGCTCTAAAGAGCCGGTGTCGCTCACCTTGGTCTATGTGCATCTTAAACAAAGGACACAAATGGATTCATGACAAAATTGTATTTTGGTGATGGTGATGTGTTTGAAGTTCTTACTTTACTGAACATTCTTGCTTCTTACAATTATATCTATAATGAACTTTGCCCATTAGTAACAGAGAAAAATATTTAGTAAAAATTTACATAAATTTAATTAAAAAAAATTGACTATAAAGGGCAATAACTCCTTAAGGGATCAATTGACCATTTAGGTCATGTTGACTTATTTGTAGATCTTACTTTGATGAACATTATCGCTGTTTACAGTTTATCGCTATCTATAATAGTATTCAAGATAATAACCAAAAACAGCAAAATTTCTTTAAAAATTACCAATTGAAGGGCAGCAACCCAACAACCGGTTGTCCAATTCATTTGAATATTTCAGGGCAGATATATATTGACTTGATTAACAATTTAACTCCTTGTCAGATTTCCTCTAAATGATTTGGTTTCAGAGTTATAAGCAAAAAACTACATTTTACCCCTGTTCTATCTTTAGCCGTGGTGGCCATCTTGGTTGGATGGCCAGGTCATCGGACACATTTTTCAAACAAGGTACCTCAAAGATGATTGTGGCCAAGTTTGAATTAATTTTGCCCAGTAGTTTCAGAGGAGAAGATTTTTGTAAAAGATAACTAAGATTTACGAAAAAATGGTTAAAAATTGACTATAAAGGGCAATAACTCCTAAAGGGGTCAACTGACCATTTCGGTCATGTTGACTTATTTGTAAATCTTATTTTGATGAACATTATTGCTGTTTACAGTTTATCTCTATCTATAATAATATTCAAGATAATAACCAAAAACAGCAAAATTTCCTCAAAATTACCAATTCAGGGGCAGCAACCCAACAACGGGTTGACCGATTCATCTGAAAATTTCAGGGCAGATAGATCTTGACCTGATAAACATTTTAACCATGTCAGATTTCCTCTAAATGTTTTGGTTTTTGAGTTATAAGCCAAAAACTGCATTTTACCCCTATGTTCTATTTTAGCCGTGGCGGCCATCTTGGTTGGTTGACCGGGTCACGCCACACATTTTTTAAACTAGATACCCCAAAGATGATTGTGGCCAACTTTGGATTAATTTGGCCGAGTAGTTTCAGAGGAGAAGATTTTTGTAAAAGATTACTTAGATTTATGAAAAATGGTTAGAAATTGACTATAAAGGGCAATAACTCCTAAAGGGGTCAACTCACCATTTCGGTCATGTTGACTTATTTGTAAATCTAACTTTGCCAAACATTATTGCTGTTTACAGTTTATCTCTATCTATAATAATATTCAAGATAATAACCAAAAACAGCAAAATTTCCTCAAAATTACCAATTCAGGGGCAGCAACCCAACAACGGGTTGACCGATTCATCTGAAAATTTCAGGGCAGATAGATCTTGACCTGATTAACATTTTTACCCATGTCAGATTTGCTCTAAATGCTTTGGTTTTTGAGTTATAAGCCAAAAACTGCATTTTACCCCTATGTTCTATTTTTAGCCGTGGCGGCCATCTTGGTTGGTTGACCGGGCCACGCCACACATTTTTTAAACTAGATACCCCAATGATGATTGTGGCCAAGTTTGGTTCAATTTGGCTAAGTAGTTTCAGAGGAGAAGATTTTTGTAAAAGTTAACGACGACGGACGACGACGACGGACGACGACGGACGCCGGTCGCCAAGTGATGACAAAAGCTCACTTGGCCCTTTTGGCCAGGTGAGCTAAAAATGAGTGAAAAACAAAACTGTTAGTATTTCTTATTGATGCCTTTTGGATGATGTACATTAAGTTCCTTTATCCAAAAGCTTTCTCGAACCTGTCGCTGGGTTTCACTCCAGTGAATGTTCTGTTCAATCACTAGAATTTTCATGCGGTTAAAGTCATCAGGTTTGTGACCCGACTGTCTGAAGTGCTGAGAAACTGGGAGAAGTGGCTTCTTAGAGATATCACTCCTATGGCCATTGAGGCGTTTGTGGAAAGGCTGCTTTGACTCACCAACATATTGGAGGCCACAAACCGAACATTCTAGTATGTAAATAACATTCATACTTTTACAGGTAACATTGCAAATATCTTATAGTTTTGCAATATTACCTGTTATTTTTATAAGCTAGAGTTAGAGGAGGGGATGAGATCTCTGCGCAATGCTAGGCAGTGTTGTCGTAGAAGTTAGAAATAAAAAGTACAGGTTCCAGCCCCGGCACCGGGGAGGAATTTACGAATCAAATCTACTCTAACATCGTTAGGTTGATTTTCTAGGCACTTTATACATATTCTAACGCCTGGTATTTCTTAATCATAAGAAATCTGATGGACAAGGTATAATTTGCAGTTGTCACTACACATAGGCAGATATATACATATATTAATTTACAGTGATTGTATGCTTCTAAAAATAGATTACCATCCTGTAATTATACCCAAGAGATGAGTAGATGATCATTTCTGTACACTAAAAAGAATACTTCGTGTATTGTATCAGAGATCCTTGTTTAATTCCTACGACAAGGTAACACCTCCCGAAACGAAAGCTTATTTTTATAAGCTAGAGTTAGAGAAGGGGATAAGGTCTCTGCGCAATGCTACGCAGTGTTGTCGTAGAAGTTAGAAATAAAAAGTACAGGTTCCAGCCCCGGCGCCGGGGAGGAATTTACGAATCAAATCTACTCTAACATCGTTAGGTTGATTTTCTAGGCACTTTATACATATTCTAACGCCTGGTATTTCTTAATCATAAGAAATCTGATGGACAAGGTATAATTTGCAGTTGTCACTACACATAGGCAGATATATACATATATTAATTTACAGTGATTGTATGCTTCTAAAAATAGATTACCATCCTGTAAATATACCCAAGAGATGAGTAGATGATCATTTCTGTACACTAAAAAGAATACTTCGTGTATTGTATCAGAGATCCTTGTTTAATTCCTACGACAAGGTAACACCTCCCGAAACGGAAGCTTATTTTTATAAGCTAGAGTTAGAGAAGGGGATAAGGTCTTCTGCGCAATGCTAGGCAGTGTTGTCGTAGAAGTTAGAAATAAAAAGTACAGGTTCCAGCCCCGGCGCCGGGGAGGAAGTTACGAATCAAATCCGATGGACAAGGTATAATTTGCAGTTGTCACTACACATCGGCAGAGATATACATATATTAATTTACAGTGATTGTATGCTTCTAAAAATAGATTACCATCCTGTAATTATACTGAAGAGATGAGTAGATGATCATTTCTGTACACTAAAAAGAATACTTCGTGTATTGTATCAGAGATCCTTGTTTAATTCCTACGACAAGGTAACACCTCCCGAAACGAAAGCTTATTTTTATAAGCTAGAGTTGAAGGAGGGGATAAGGTCTCTGCGCAATGCTAGGCGGTGTTGTCGTAGAAGTTAGAAATAAAAAGTACAGGTTCCAGCACCGGCGCCGGGGAGGAAGTTACGAATCAAATCTACTCTAACATCGTTAGGTTGATTTTCTAGGCACTTTATACATATTCTAACGCCTGGTATTTCTTAATCATAAGAAATCCGATGGACAAGGTATAATTTGCAGTTGTCACTACACATAGGCAGAGATATACATATATTAATTTACACTAGAGTGCAACCTTTGCGGATTGGTATACGTCGGTGAAACGAAAGGAAGGCTAAACAAACGTATGTGCGGTCATAGATCAGACATTAACCTTAATGCTAACGACATTCTATACCAGCATTTCAATCAGCCCGATCATTCCATCGTTTCTATGACAGTTCGCATTATCGAAAAGATATACCATAGCTCTAATAATCCTAATCTTTCAACGACTCTCCGTAGACAAAAAAGAAGACTACTGGATTAGACAATTGGGAACTGCAACACCTTATGGCTGCAATGACACAATTGATGGTATAGGTATTCTATCTAGTCCTTCGTGTAACTCGGTGAATGTGATGAATATTTTCAACTCGACTCCTCGACGTAGACGCAGTCATGGTCATCGTCATTATACATCACCTTCTCTGCATGATGTCTCTATTAATGACTTGCTGCCATTCATACAAAAGCCGTTAGGTATTCATCACATCCGCACGAAACTTTATTCATAACCCCTTTTAAAACTTCATTCTCTGTTCAAATTATGTTTGGAATCCACTGTTACAAACCCTCATTCAAACCAATACAAACTTGAAGCTATAATTTCGGATATTGTAAGTCACAGACTTTTCAAGCCAGTTCGCATTGGAAAAGATGAAAAAGAGAAAAGGTCTTTTCTTAATCTTTCCTTTGCCAACAAAGGTCTCGATGGCGTCAACCTAGGCAATATCCTTCATCATAAATTAGTGCAATCGAAAATACCTCCTTATTTCAAAGACCAGTCTGTACCAATAATTTCTTATACCTATACCAAACCTATTGCAACTAAAATTTTCAATTACAAACGCGTTTTGCAGAATCTCGATATTGACGACTTCAAGTCTAAACCTCCTGATTGCAATTGTGCTAGTTCCAAATTCACATATAATCCTGCTGGCCACGTTATTACCGGTGACCTTAACATTGTTAATAACACTTCTCTACGAAATGTGTTATCGAAAGGTCCCAAATATCGTGAGCCTAAATCCATCAATTGGAAATACAACTTTAAAATTTTGATGGATTCAGTCGAGGATTATGCCAGGCAATGGGCTAAGCGCGAGAAGGAAGACGTAGGCACTCTTTCCGAATGGATTAAGGCAGTGAGGTCGTTGATAGAAATCAGAATTAAGACACTGAATGGGTCCATCAATGCCCATGCTACGTCAATCTTAAAAGACCCAAATGTTGCAAAACACCTATCCGACCTCCATGACAAATATGTTGTTGTCCCCGCAGATAAAGCCCCAAATAACATCGTTTTGGTGTGTAAAAGTCACTACATCAACTCCTTGATAAACGAATTAGGTATTGACAATTCACTTGGAAACTCAACATATACTCTCACGACACTTACCAAAGAGGAAATCCTGGATAATCATAGGTCTGTTCTATGTTCCTTTGGAATTTCAACCAAAGATGAAGAACTGGATCTTCCATCACTGTATTGGATACCTAAACTACATAAGTGTCCTTACATACAACGGTATATTGCTGGGTCTTCCAAGTGCTCCACGAAACCTCTTTCTAAATTATTAACATTTATTTTATCAGCAATCAAAGACGGGCTTCAAAGTTATTGTGAAACTGCCTATTCTAGAGGTGGCGTGAATCAGATGTGGATACTTAAAAATTCAAAAGATCTTTTAGAGTACATACAATCTAACTCTCTTTCATCTTGTAACAGTATTAAAACATTTGACTTTTCTACTCTGTACACAAGTATTCCACATTCCAAACTAAAAGACAAATTGAAAGAGTTGGTATTACTTTGCTTCATAAAAAAGAATGGCCAACGTAGATACAAGTATCTTGTCTTAAGGGAGGGATAAATCCTACTTTGTAAATAATCACTCTGATTCACACAAAAAATTCTCTGAAACTGATATTATCAAGATGCTTGATTTCTTGATTGACAACATATTTGTTACGTTCGGAGGATGTGTTTTTCAACAGACTGTCGGCATTCCAATGGGAACAAACTGTGCCCCTCTACTCGCCGACTTGTTTCTTTATTATTATGAGGCTGACTTCATGCAGGAACTTCTTAGGAAGAAAGATAAGAAGTAAGCAATATCCTTTAACTCTACTTTCCGCTATATAGATGATGTTCTTTCACTAAACAATTCAAAATTTTGTGACTATGGGGAACGCATCTATCCAATCGAACTAGAGATAAAGGATACTACAGATACAGTTAAGTCGGCTTCATATCTTGACTTACATCTAGAAATTGACAATGAGGGTCGGTTGAAAACAAAACTTTACGACAAAAGAGATGATTTCAGCTTTCCAATTGTGAACTTTCCATTTCTGAGTAGCAACATTCCAGCAGCACCTGCATACAAGGTATATATCTCCCAATTGATACGATATTCCCGTGCTTGCATTTCCTATCATGATTTTCTTGATAGAGGTTTGCTGCTCACAAGGAAGCTATTAAACCAAGAGTTCCAAATGGTGAAGTTGAAATCATCCCTTCGTAAATTTTACGCCATCACGAGTTGGTTGACCGTTATGGAATAACCGTTTCACAAATGATATCGGATATGTTCCTTACGTCGTAACTACAATTCCCTTCCCTTTCATGAATATGACCTACCGAATTAGACTATTTACCGGATTTGTAATCACATAAGCAACACGACGGGTGCCACATGTGGAGCAGGATCTGCTTACCCTTCCGGAGCACCTGAGATCACCCCTATTTTTTGGTGGGGTTCGTGTTGTTTATTCTTTAGTTTTCTATGTTGTGTCGTGTGTACTATTGTTTTTCTTTTTTAGCCATGGCGTTGTCAGTTTGTTTTGGATTTATGAGTTTGACTGTCCCTTTGGTATCTTTCGTCCCTCTTTTACAGTGATTTTATGCTTCTAAAAATAGATTAGCATCCTGTAATTATACTGACGAGATGAGTAGATGATCATTTCTGTACACTAAAAAGAATACTTCGTGTATTGTATCAGAGATCCTTGTTTAATTTCCACGACAAGGTAACACCTCCCGAAACGAAAGCTTATTTTTATAAGCTAGAGTTAGAGGAGGGGATAAGGTCTCTGCGCAATGCTAGGCGGTGTTGTCGTAGAAGTTAGAAAAAAAAGTGCAGGTTCCAGCCCCGGCGCCGGGGAGGAAGTTACGAATCAAATCTACTCTAACATCGTTAGGTTGATTGTCTAGGCACTTTATACATATTCTAACGCCTGGTATTTCTTAATCATAAGAAATCCGATGGACAAGGTATAATTTGCAGTTGTCACTACACATCGGCAGAGATATACATATATTAATTTACATTGATTGTATGCTTCTAAAAATAGATTAGCATCCTGTAATTATACTGAAGAGATGAGTAGATGATCATTTCTGTACACTAAAAAGAATACTTCGTGTATTGTATCAGAGATCCTTGTTTAATTCCTACGACAAGGTAACACCTCCCGAAACGAAAGCTTATTTTTATAAGCTAGAGTTAGAGGAGGGGATAAGGTCTCTGCGCAATGCTAGGCGGTGTTGTCGTAGAAGTTAGAAATAAAAGGTACAGGTTCCAGCCCCGGCGCCGGGGAGGAAGTTACGAATCAAATTTACTCTAACATCGTTAGGTTGATTTTCTAGGCACTTTATACATATTCTAACGCCTGGTATTTCTTAATCATAAGAAATCCGATGGACAAGGTATAATTTGCAGTTGTCACTACACATAGGCAGATATATATATATATATATATATATACAACTCGTCTAAACATCAACCCAACAATGTTAGATCTGTAAATTTGCTTTCGCAAATTTTTGGTTCTTCCCTCGCCGGATTCGAACCCATGCTACTGTGATATCGTGACACCAAATCGCCTGCACTGCAGTCGTCCCGCTAGACTACACGACCACCTGGGCTCTACAAAAAATAAAGCTTTCAGTGGTCGTGTGTTACCTTTCCTCGTCAGTTTTAATCTAGCGGCGTACTACAGTACATGATATATAAGGCATGGAGATGTTATTGTTACAGATCAGCTAAATTATCTATAGTAAAGGGTCCTACAAATTAATGTAAGATACAGTCACAGAAAATAATTATATTAATAAGTACGTCTGAGTCGGTGACAACTCTACAAACAGATTTATCCATCGGATCGCCATCAATGATGGTGATACATGGCTGTGTACATAATGTATATACAACTCGTCTAAACATCAACCAAACAATGTTAAGATCTGTAAATTTGCTTTCGCAAATTTTTGGTTCTTCCCTCGCCGGGATTCGAACCCATGCTACTGTGATATCGTGACACCAAATCGCCTGCACTGCAGCCGTCCCGCTAGACCATACGACCACCTGGGCTCTACAAAAAATAAAAACTTTCATGGTCGTGGGTTACCTTTCCTCGTCATTTTAATCTAGCGTCGTAATACAGTACATGTTATAATGCATGGAGATTTTATTGTTACAGATCAGCTAAATTATCTATAGTAAGGATCCTACAAATTAATGTAAGATACAGTACAGAAAATAATTATATTTTATAAGTTGTCTGAGTCGGTGACAACTCTAAAACAGATTTATACCATCGGATCGCCATCAATGATGGTGATACATGGCTGTGTACATATATATACAACTCGTCTAAACATCAATCCAACAATGTTAGATCTGTAAATTTGCTTTCGCAAATTTTTGGTTCTCCCTCGCCGGGATTTCGAACCCATGCTACTGTGTATCGTGACACCAATCGCCTGCACTGCAGCCGGTCCTCTAGACCACACGACAACTGGGCTCTTTAATATATTAAACAAAGTCTAAATTGAAAACAACGTTCAAATAATATATAATATATAAAACAAGTCTAAATTGAAAACAACTTTCAAACCTTATCCAACGCAAAACAGCAATTTTTATACGTGTGCATGTCAAACAAATTTCTTGGTAGAGGGTCTAAATACAGCAAAAACATCCAAAAGACACAAAAAGTGAAAATTATATTTTAACAAAACGCATTTGACTAACAGGTTCGAACAACTGATGTTCTTAAACCCTGCTGACTGCCGTTAACGATTGCCAAATAAATTAATCACGAAATGAAATATGGATCTTAACTATAAATTTAATACCAAACAGAAAACAATAAACTTGCGAAGAAGATGGTATACCGCAAACATGAGGTGCAAAGATTTGTACACCATATCCGGATTTTGACAATTAATGTCTCTTCAGTGATGTTAAGTATCGAAACGGTATTTGGAAGGCCATATACTTTACCTCAATTTATATGTAGGATAGACTCTTGAATTTTAAATAGTCAAAATAGGATGAACGGATCATATAAACCCGAAGAAAAATATAATACAAGCCCAAACGAAAAAATATAAACAAGTCTAAATTGAAAACAACGTTCAAACCTATGATTGCGTTGGATTAAACCCACAATTTTTATACGTGTGCATGTAAAACAAATTTCTTGGTAGAGGGATCTTAATACAGCACAAACAACATTTTCCAAAAGATCAAAAAAGTGAAAAGTAAATTTTAATAAAACACGCATTTGACTAACAGGTTGAACAACTGATGTTCTTAAACCCTGCAGACTGTCGTTAACGATTGCCAAATAAATTGATCACGAGATGTAACATAGATCTTAACTATTAATGAAATACCAAACAGAAAACAATAAACTTGCGGAGAAGATGGTATACCACAAACATGAGGTGCAACGATTTGTACACCATATCCGGATTTCGACAATTAATGTCTCTTCAGTGATGTTAGGGATCGAAACGGTATTTGGAAGGCCATATAATTTACCTCAATTAAGGATAGACTCTTGAATTGTAAAGAGTCAAAATAGGATGAACGGATCATATAAACCCGAAGAAAAATATAATACAAGTCCAAACGAAAAAAATATAAACAATTCTAAATTGAAAATCACTGTCAAACCTATGATTGCGTTGGATAAAAACCGCAATTTTTATACGTGTGCATGTAAAACAAATTTCTTGGTAGAGGGGTATAAAGACAGCACAAACAACATTTTCCAAAAGACTAAAAAAGTGAAAAGTATATTTTAGCAAAACGCATTTGACTAACAGGTCGAACAACTGATGTTCTTAAACACCTGCTGACTGCCGTTAACGATTGCCAAATAAATTGATCACGAGATGTAACATGGATCTGAACTATTAATGTAATACCAAACAGAAAACAATAAACTTGCGAAGAAGATTGTATATCGCAAACATGAGGTGCAAAGATTTGTACACCATATCCGGATTTTGACAATTATTGTCTCTTCAGTGATGTTAGGGATCGAAACGGTATTTGGAAGGCCATATACTTTACCTCAATTTATATTTAGGATAGACTCTTGAATTTTAAAGAGTCAAAATAGGATGAACGGATCATATAAACCCGGAGAAAAATATAAAACAAGTCCAAACGAAAAAATATAAAAATTCTAAATTGAAAACAACTATCAAACCTATGATTGCGTTGGATAAAAACCGAATTTTTTTATACGTGTGCATGTAAAACAAATTTCTTGGTAGAGGGGTCTAAAGACAGCACAAACAACATTTTCCAAAAGACTAAAAAAGTGAAAAGTATATTTTAGCAAAACGCATTTGACTAACAGGTCGAACAACTGATGTTCTTAAACACCTGCTGACTGCCGTTAACAATTGCCAAATAAATTGATCACGAGATGTAACATGGATCTGAACTATTAATTTAATACCAAACAGAAAACAATAAAACTTGCGGAGAAGATGGTATACCGCAAACATGAGGTGCAAAGATTTGTACACCATATTCGGATTTCGACAATTAAATATATATATATACACAAAAAAACTGGCGTATTATTGAAAATGACCGTTCCTTAAAGGAGATTTTTCACCACATCCCGTCTTGGCTTATCGCAGATCCAAAAACCTCAAATAATCTAGTTACATCTAAAGTATCTAAACAAGAGACATCGAAAATTGAAGGTTATAAACCATGCGGTAGAGACAACTGTAAGTGCTGCAAAGTCGACAACATTGAAACACAATTCGTATGCACAGTCACAAAAATAAATACAACATATTTATAACATCCAATTGCAAAACGCAAAAATTGTATTTATGTTCTTACGAAATACAAATACATATACTTTTATTTACTTATCACAGTGCCCGTACTAGGGCAGAATAACTACAGTTTTATTATAACTGATTATGACTACAAGACAAAACATACAATATCTAACATGATTTGAATGATTGAGTTAATTAAAACATTGAACATATGAAAAGAACTGCATAAAATATACACTACTGGTGAATCAAACCCAGTAATATGGATTCCACTTGGAACCCAAAATTGCATACATTAATAAAAATATAATAAAGAGGGACAGCTCTTGAGTCAATTGTTCAATAATGCATCTCTTTGTTTTGACAGTTGTTTTTAAAGTTTATGAATTATATGAATAATGTCTATGTCTTCGTTGCTTAACAGCCAAATTAATTTGTTTTTATCAGATGGTTTACTGGATTTTGGATGCACCAGTAACGGACTGTTGATTCTGATGGACTTAAAGAGAGAGACGAGAGAGGATTCATGAAAAAAAATAAAAAAATAAAAAAATAAAAACAATAATCTTGAAATTCATACAACTCATACAAGTTCACATCAATAAATATGTTAAACTTTTATTCCAACTGTGTGTAGTTTAAGCTACACAAATATTTTTGTCATGCATCCCATTTCACATGGAAAGCTGCACACTGATGACTGGTGAAGCTTGTTTGTCTAGCGAATTATTGCTTATAACCATTTAAAATCTAACTGAACTTTTTTAATATATCAATTAGCGTGTTTAAGTAATATTAATATATATTGCCGTTGGGGATAAGTTAAATGTATAGATTATCGGGTTTTCTACACATTGATATCGTAAAATATCAGCCGCGAGCCACAATGGGAACCTTTTTGGCGAGTGAGAGCAGCGAACGAGCAAAAAAGCTTCACATTGAGTCGAGCGGCTGATATTTTACGACATCTATACGAAGAAAGCCTGATTATCTGTTTATCGTTATATTACTGGTCGTTTTCCCCTCCGTAAGACAGTTTTACGCTTGCCGAAAGCAAGCTTGATAACGTCTCCTCTCACATTGTGACGTCGCTGATAATGCCTGCTCTCGTCTCAAAGCTGTGATACGAGAATTACGGAGCTACTGAGCAGGGTGGTATAGGCGTAGGGAAGGACGATAATAGGATTTAAAAATCAGATTTTAAATCTCTTATTCGAAGTGGTCTGGTTTATAGTTGTCATGGTGTTATCTTTAAAATCTTTGAGGTATTTAGCTGCAGCAATCGTAATTAAACTCGCAGCGAGGCACTTTCTTTTTTTAGGAACATTGAAAGAGAAAAAACGTGGTTGAAAGGCTAGCTACGAATTATTTCATTTAATCTGTGTCCATCGATGTTAAATTTGTTAATGAAGCAACTCTACATAGTGAAATACACAGTGAAACGGCTTGAATTTTGTAGAATTAACAGTATTGCGTCATTAATTGTTCAATTGCAATTAAGCGCATAATAAGAATTAGACTATAACCATTTGACGTGTGTAAATATTTCGCACATCGGCCACAGTTCGGCAGAATTGTCTTGTGTTTGCAAGTATGCTTTTATTCAGAAATAAACATGATGAATTTGTTTATATAAAGAAAACTTCGTCGTCCGTATTCTAATTTTGAACATGCATTTTTTCACTGACTTTATGATATTTTGCATCCCTATGCGAAATAGATCGATGACATATGTCCATCATCTTGTTTTAAATTGCTAGAGGGACATCCAGTTTGATATTTTAAGCTTGTAGGCATTTTTGAAACGTGAATATCTATATGATTATCTGTGTGTATGCAAGTCTTATTGTTGTGACTACATGTTTATAAATGGTATATACTGGTAATTATTATAGTCTGATTATACTGTTGTCAGATTATATAAAAAAGAAGATGTGGTATTATCGCCAATGAGACAACTATCCACAAAAAGACCAAAATGACACAGACATTAACAACTATAGGTCACCGTACGGCCTTTAACAATGAGCAAAGCCCATACCGCATAGTCAGCTATAAAAGGCCCCGATAAGACAATGTAAAACAATTCAAACGAGCAAACTAACGGCCTTATTTATGTAAAAAAATGAACGAAAAGCAAATATGTAACACATAAACAAACGACAACCCCTGAATTACAGGCTACTGACTTGGGACAGGCACATACATAAATAATGTGGCGGGATTAAACATGTTAGCGGGATCCCAACCTTCACCCTAACCTGGGACAGTGGTATAACAGTACAACATTAGAACGAACTATAAAAATCCGTTGAAAAAGGCTTAACTCATCAGATAGACAAAAATACATGATTACATGATTCATAAGTGATTACTTGATTCATAAATGATTACTTGATGTTATCATTTCTCTTGGTAATACATTATTGAGTGCTTAAATTTATCCTGATCATAGGATAAATAACTGATTATTGCATGATTAGCAAATGAAACTTTACGTATAAGTATTTGTATAGTATTTGTTTAAGCTCTGCACACACCAACATCAAGTATTTGGTTTCATGATTATTTATATATTCAAAAATGCAATTTATCACAATTCAATGTTTACAAAATGTACATGTCTGTTTTATTATACGACTAATTTTGTTGATTATAATACGGTATTACGATTACTCAGTAGAATTGAATTTACTAAGGTTAAGGTTTCATTACAGTTAAAAAGATGATTTAAAGATCTGCATTAAAAAGAGCTTCCCCCTCATCAGAGGTACAATCATGCAACGGCGGCAGCAAAGAAGATGACAGTGGTTAGATCATCTGTTGCCGGCCTTCAACACTTGTCCCAGTCAGATTACATGGTTAATGGTGACGTGCGTTATGGTTCAAGCTTGATTGATATGCCTGTTAGTGTTTCTTCAGTGCCTGTAGTTGCCCCGACACATATTTCAGGAACCCATTTAGCGGTGTCGGTGTCCAGTGTTGCAGTACCTACAAGTAGTTCAGCGGTGCCCTTGCTTGCCAGGAACAACAGTGTTCCTCCAGTATCATGTAGTCTTGATGTGGCTACTAATGGCACTACATGTACTACTCAGTTGTCAATAACCCCTAAAAACTTCATTTTACAATCCACTATCAATTGCAATGAAAGAGAAAATAACAAATTTATTGATTTGGCATGTTTGTTACTTAATAATAATATTCAAATCAATTCAATGAAACAAATCATATGTATATTGTCTAGCTCATCATAAAAAAACCCTTCAAGAGTTGTTGAAAAACATGAACAACATCAGAATAGCTGCTAAACGCTGTTGTTCATAAAATATATGGTGGAAACAATATGATGAGCAGTTCTGATTGAAAATCTCCCAGAACCCATCTTCATCATGAGCAGACATAGATTTGGAGTTGTGGTTAACGTATATTATTCAAGACAATAATGCCACAGAATCATCAGTTAGAAGCACAAACAAGTTCTATGTTTTCAGTTATAATGGTTCTTGCACTAGGTCTAATTGTACGTATAGTCATTCATGCATTAGATGTTTTGCTGCACATCTTTTTGTATCTTGTCCTCAAAGTATGGTAAATAAGTATAACCGGAAGAAAAGTGACATTGGGAACTTTTACCATAATTCGAAAAGTGCTTTATATGAACTCGATTTTAGATTGAATATTAATATGAACTCTCTTTTAAAATAGGATATGTTCTAGGTCAACATGACAAAGACAAGAAACTCCGAGTTATTGCGTATGGCGGACGAATGCTACGAAAACCAGAACAAAGATGGGACGTTAAAGACAGAGAATGCCTCGCACTAGTTGTAGCTATCAAACAGGTCCACGTTTATTTGGCAAATAACAAATTTCATGTTTATACTGACCATATAGCTTTGCAATATCTTCATTGCATTAAAGAGAGTACCGGACGTTTAGCAAGATGGTCCATGTATCTTCAGACGTACAATTTTGAGGTTTCACTACCAGCCCGGAAAGGACAACGTATGCGCAGATTTCCTATCCAGAATTCAACACCCTGAAAACCAGCGTCAGCGTCGACTCAGTATAGACGAAATCGAGGCTACATATACAGCAACCGTTCAATCCAGGACAGCAACCAATCAACAAATGTACAACGAAAATCAAAGGTCAGTCGTCCAGCCAGTCCAGTTACAAGACTCAGACGATTCAAAACATGAATCAGTATCAACAATTAAGGCAATCACTGAAGCAGATAATCGTTATCGTGATGTGGACCCATTACTCCTGATGATTGAAACCACAAAGCTAACACAAGATAGAATCCAGGCAGCTCAAAATGAAGACGAAGAAGCAGGACAAATGCTACAGTACATCGAACAGAACACGCTACCTCAAGACAAAAAGAAGGCTGACGTTGTAGTCCGAGAGTCAAATCACTACGTTGTTTCAAATGGTATACTGTTTCACCATTATTATCCTAGAGGGAAAGGACACTTATCAGATAGGGTCATCAAACAACTTGTTGTACCAAAGTCATTACAAAACGA
This sequence comes from Mytilus edulis, assembly GCA_019925275.1. NCBI lineage: Eukaryota > Metazoa > Mollusca > Bivalvia > Mytilida > Mytilidae > Mytilus > Mytilus edulis. The sequence goes on from CM034353.1 coordinate 63,880,560, forward strand.
TGTTCTTTTGTCGTACCATGATGCAATTATTGCAGCTCACCCAGGGATTGACAGAACCTACAACAACATCAGAATGAAATATTACTGGAAGAGAATGTACTCAGACATTGAAGATTATGTGAAAACCTGTATTGAATGTCAACAAGGCAAGACTAATCCTCACTCTAAGAGAGCACCCTTACAGCCTCTTCCGGCAACTGGAGATTTTGAAAGAATACAAATGGACATTCTTTGCAACTTACCTCAGTCATCAGGAGGTTTCAATCAGATTTTGCTAGTAGTATGTCCGTTCTCCAAATCGTGGGAAGCCTTTCCACTTAAAACAGGAGGAGCCGTAGAAACTGCAAGAGTCTTGTACAACGAAATTATATGCCGATATGGTCCTTGTAGACAAATTCTTACAGATTTAGGGAAAAACTTCACTTCGAACCTCGTAAAAGAAATCTGTAAAATTTTCCAGATCACTAAGCTCAATACGTCATCCTATCACCCAGAATGCAATGCAGCAACCGAACGACAGAATCGTACATTAGCAACATCTCTGCGAATGTATTGCCATGACAACCAGACGACATGGCCTGAATATTTACAAGGCGTTATGATGGCTTTTAGAAACACGATACTAACCGAGTCAACACAGTATAGTTCATATTATTTGGTCTTTGGAAGGGAACCTCGAAATCCTATTGACATCGCACTAATCCCAGAATCTACAAAAGGATTGAGCAAAGATGCAGAGTCAGCCCTTAAATTGATCGTTGATAATCTTACCCATGCCAGAAAAATAGCCAAGACAAATATTGAAGCTGCACAACAGAAGTATAAAACGCAACACGACAAAAAGGTAGAGGAACCAAGTTTTTATATACTAGATAAAGTATGGCTTTACTGTACCCGGACTCCAGTTGGGTTGTCGCCCAAACTCCAACGAAAATGGACTGGACCATATTACATTGCAGAACACATAGGCGAATACACTTACCGTTTGCGCAAAGCTTTTGACAATAAAATATTGAAGGCTACAGTGCACGCTAATCGATTGAAGAAGTATCTCGACCCCAAGAATCGCCCCACGAACCAACCCAATGAAGTTAATGAAGATCACGACCTAAACCCAGATGAACTCATGGACATGCCTGAAATCCTTGACAGAGTCAATGACACAATTATCAATCATACACAAAATCAAGTATGAAAAAATAATCAAAATGATCAAACACAATTACACAAAGATAAGCAACCGTCACAAAATCCAAACCCTCAACAGGACATATATGATGTCGAACGAATACTTTTAAAAGTGTAGAAAACGAGGCAACATTAAGCAGTACCTTATTAAATGGCAAGGTTATAGTAGTTCACAACATACATAGAAACCATCAAACAACATACCCAATAATTTAATCCAACACTTTCATGCTCAGAGTCAAAGTAAAAATAAGCGAAAACGACACGGATAACGATAATAATACACACGGTCAATTTTTTTTTCAGTACATGTATTTTTATCATGCTTAGATAATCAACTAAATGAAAATGTCTATTTTTTTTTTGTCATTTTCACATTCACAATCCTTTTTATTAAGAACACATTATTATTCTTAGATGAATATTCATTCTTTTTCTGAGATATTTGTCACTGGCAGTAAGAAAATCACCAATACATCGAGCTGAAGTCTGTGTATCCTTGTTGTATCCTAGAACCTAGTGTATTACACAAGTAAAGGTTGTAACTCTGAACAAAGATCACTGACTATAGTATACCAAATAACCACAATTATTGTTTAGTTATCGTTATTATTTTGTATCATTTCACTCACCATACTATAAGTAGTTGAATTTACACGTATGAGCTTCCATATGAATACATAGATTATCAGTGGAATAACAAAATCATTTTAGAATACAATTTTGGTCCGAAACAGGAGTACATAGGTGGACTCGTCACCTATCTTGTGTTCTTGTTTCTATTGTGTGTACAGGAGTGACGACCTGTATACTACATGTCAGAAAAATGCATTATTATGTTTCAATTGATCAAAACTTGCTTGCAAGGTACAAATATAACCACGGATAATCTGCTAATCTGTTCAAATTCTTGATAGAGTTTTCGAAAACCTTCCAGTATAGTGTAGTTTTTGTTAGAATCACAAACGGGTCAATGATTATTATTGCCCCCCCCCCCCTTTTTTCCGCATTTCATTGAATACTCAGATACTTAGTTCTACTTTAAATTTATGATTATAGTAAAAGCATCCCCTTCGTTGTTTTGTATATCTATACATATATATAATAGAGCCATGCTCTTTTGAGTTGAGAAGCTGAAATAGATATTTCAGTATAGTTATATCAGTAGTCCCCCTCCTCAGAATATAGTATACTTATGTCAGTAGTCCCCCTCCTCAGAGTATTGTTGTACTTATGTCAGTAGTCCCCCTCCTCAGAGTATAGTATACTTATGTCAGTAGTCCCCCTCCGCAGAGTATAGTTAATTTATTTCAGGAGTCCCCCTCCTCAGAATATAAGTAAATTCATGTCAGTAGTCCCCATCTTCAGAATATTTTAGCGTATTTATGATAGTCCCTCTCCTCAGAGTATTTAAGTATTTTTATGTCCACCTCCTCATGTACACACTTTCAGCAACCAGAAAGATGAATTACCCATAGACGAATTACCCATAGACGAATTACCCAAAAACGATTTACCCAAAGACTATATTTACTCAAAGACGAATGACCCATAGATGAAATAAACATTACAAACCCAAATACGAAATGTAGCAATTTGTGCTCGGGACGAGCACTTCGAGGAAGTAGTGGAGAATATAACGGGAAGAAAAGTGACATTGGGAACTTTTACCATAATTCAAAAAGTGCTTTATATGAACTCCGATTTTAGATTGAATATTAATATGAACTCTCGTTTAAGATTGGATATTTCTATGAACTCTCGTTTTAGTTTTAAATAGAATATTTCTCATTTTAGTTTTAGCTGAATATTTCTTGTTTTATTCTTAAATATAATGTTTCTTATTTCAAATACCCAAAAGAGATTATAGATTTACTATTTTACAACTTAATCCGATGGCTGTCAAAAGTGCGAGATAATACATGTATCAAACACTTGAACTACAAAAGCAATTATCGCTATTTTATAAAGTTAAGCCGGAGGACAATAATCCTATTATTATTACGTAAGATTGGACAATAATATATATTTCTATGAGAACCTTTTTATAATGTTTAATACCCTTATCTTTGAATTAATTTATGTTTTGTAAACTGTTGCTGGGGCAGTCTTCCCCTAGCTTTTGAACTGTAAACTTGTGTTAATAAATTTGTATATATTTTTATACGGTCTTGCGTTTAAAGCAGCCATAGTGTCGATTATAGACCTACAGACTTTAATGTAACCCGTGCCGAAGTTCACGGAGTGATACCGGGAATTCACGGGGTTATATAAATACCAATGCAAATGTTGGGTGGTTGAACTCGTCCACCTTTTATTGCAAGGCCTCGTTTACTGTTGTATACTAGATCAGGATATTGTAACGAACTCGCCTTTCGCTACAATTTTGGGATCAGTGTATAAGTGTCTCAGTTGCGAGCATGAACCGATATCGTTAATATGGCTAGATGACTCAAGATTTTCTAAGGTTAAATGATTTTATTAGCGGTCGGTTAGTATCGACTGCTTTAATTATAGTAATGGTAACAAGTCTTAATATACAATGACAAAAACAACTGGTCAGTTCTAACCACAATTCTTGGTATAGTTTAAACCACAATTCTTGGTAAAGTTTAACCTCAGTTATTGGTATACTTTAACCATATTTAGTGGGATACTTTAACCGGCACAGTTATTGGTATAGTTATACCACAGTTCCTGGTTATCATTAACCACAATAATTGTGTATCTTTAACCACAATTATGGGTTGTAACCAATGTCTACTAATTAATTATAACTTAATTATAATTGTCATGGCTGCCTTAACCAAGGGTTCGTAACGTTCTGTGTATATCGACAGACTGAACTGAACACCCAAGTGTAATTTCAGAAGCCTTTTATAGTAGAACTGACCAGTCACGTGATATCATAATACACTCATACAAGGTAAATCAGCAACATAAAGTCAATCATGTGAAACAAATGTAAACCTGTTTTCTATAGGTAAACAGGTCAACGATAATAATTATTTACATACATACACAAAAGTAAAACAACATTTATATAAACATGGTGCATAAATAAAAAAAACAATGAGAACATGAATAAGTTAATTAACAGGACGTAACATTGCCCCCCTCTTAGTTGGCGTTTGTCCTCAAACAGGATGAATCTGATCAGAATAAAAAAAATGAGAGAAATGGATTTCACTGCATGTTTTAGGTATAATTGAACTTACTAATTAACTTATTCTGTCCATAATATAAACAAGCACAAACATGAATTATGAATCAATCAAATTATATACATTATAATATGTCACAAATTGTCGATCTTCAGTATCTCAAAATCTTCCACATCTAAATGAAGGTAAATGTAATTTTTGAAAGTTTAAAGTCTTTTGTATATTGCTGTTTTATTATTCAGTTCACGACCAAACATCTCGACACTGCGACATTTTGGGTGCCTCACAGTTGGATAATCTTTAAGCTATCGAAAGCAGACGAAAATGTTCACGGTCCTAGTCCTAATGGTTTTCACAACACAAGAGAGCCAACATGTCTTCCATTGTCTGATTCAATCTCCCAACCACACCATCACTTCCCGGGTGCAATGGTGTGGTCCTAGTTTTATCTATCTCAAGAATGTACCACATCTCTCTAAAGACCTGGGACTATTAATTAGTACCCTGGTCAAAATGTATCATTTTTGAAACAACAAACAAGACCACGAAAAATTCTTGACTAAAACACCAGCCACTAATATCATCTATAGACCTTTCAACGGAAAGCGTCCATTCACTTGGTAAAATACCCGCCATAGACAAGAAGATAAATGTTACTGATCTTGGTTATTGGTTAAGGTCCATGTACATTGAGAGGAGCACCACCTACACAAGTTTGTAGATGAGTCCTAGCTCCTCTATTTGTTCGTTTCTTTGATGAGCATTTGTAAAATATTCGACAATACTGTTTCACTTCTTGGCGCATACCACACCAAATAAACTACTTTTGATTTAACTAACTGTTTGCAACACCAAAATGACCAGATGTTCTAGTTTTATGAAGATATTTGAACACAAACTGTCTGAACTGTTAAGGAAGAACCAGTTGCCATTCAAAACTACCACAACCAAATGATTCAAATCTCCGGTAAAAGACACATGACCTTAAATGGAATACATCTAATCTTCCTCAATAAAATTTAAAGTGAGAAGATCCTTAAGGAATATTTGACACCACTGGTCTATCTCCATCTTCTACTAATTAAATGATATTATAACAAGATCAATATTTCTTCGTAGTTCTTTCCGAGAGGTGTTGAGTGTTATGCTCCGATAATAATGTAATAAACTTAGAAGTTGTTGATGGTCATTACGGACCTCTTCATTGTGCGTAAGTGACTCATCAGTACTTTCTGAATCGGTGTTTATAACATTAACAGCTTTCTCTTCACCAATAATTTCGGTCTGATCTGAATGTATTAATTGTTACTCTTTTTGTTCAACCTTTTTACAATGCCTACAGTTTGTATCAGAACATAGTAGTCATGAGTTCAAATGGAAATGAATTTTTGAGTTTCAATTTGCAACAGAACAACTGGAGATTTGATGGGTACTGTTAACTTCACCAATGATATCACCAACAGCAGCTAACTCTTCTTCAAGACTAAAGGTTTATCAGATGCATCTAATCTTCTTAAAGGGATTTGCTTGCGGTCAGTTTTCAAAAGTGATCTTGCCAAAAGCATATGATTTTTTCAGTAAATCTCTCTGATGGTTCAATCATCATGGACTCCGATTTAGATAAAACATTACTAGGAATACCTGTTAAAATTACTTTTGTATAAGGATTAACTGTAGTTGTTTCTCCGATTACGATCCGACAACAACTTTTATCCATACATGAAGCAAACAACGGTATCTTAGTTTTATTATCCATTGTCAGATTATAGTCCTTTACCGAAATATCACATCTGTATTTGGCTAAAAAATCAAAACCAAGTATCCCTTCATTTAGAATGTCAGCAAACCAAACTTCATGTTGAAATGGCTCATCGTACAAATGGAATTCGACTTTACATTTACCAAGAAATGGGGGTGATTCCCCAGGTGCCATTAACAAATTTGTATTAACCTTTTCCAAGTGTTCTGTTACATAATTGGGTAAGTGAGATAGGATATCTGATCTCAAAATATTATGGTTGCACCAGTATCAACTAACATATTGACAGGTACATTATTAATTTTACTGTTGTATAAAAGAGTATTTCTTCATTGGACAATAAAGTTCTGGCTACAATTTCATTGGGTCTTTCTTATAAAACCTGTGTCGTGTCCTGACCCTTGGACGCGACCCTTCCTAGTTTCCCTCAGACATTTAACCATCCTCTGTTTTGGGACCATCTTTCTTATCTTGTCCCTTTTTACTTTCATTTTCCTGAAAGAATCTATTTCCTGGTTGATTGTTCTGTTTTTGTCCCTTATCGTTATTGTTTTGATTCTTTTGGAAGTAATTTTTCTTCCCTTGTTGTTTTTTGATGAAAATAATTATAGAAGTGGCAAGTTCTGATATTGACTCATCCCTCTTTCGAAAACGACATTGGAGCTGTGCCCTGTACATTTCCGACTTGAATTCACTCCCAAACTTTCTAGCTAAAGCCATCCTTAGTTTATCATAATCTCGTCGCTCAACTTGGTTCAAATCACTCAAAACTGCCCTTGCAGAACCCTTTAAACTACTAGCTAAGTAAAGACCTTTACTATGGGTTTCCCATTTATTCAAGTCGGCCAAAATTTCAAATTGGGAAACATATTCTTCCCAATCTTCTGTACCATCAAAAGAAGGTGGCTTCATTTTTATCTGCCCTGAGGAAAAATCTAGCGATGTATTTATACTTGTTTTAAAAGTTTTAACCTCTGTCCGAAATTTATCATCTGCTGGGGTATTCCCTAATAGTGGTGAACCGAAACTGGGTTTTTCAAACAATGGTGTTTCATTTATTGAAATATCATTCTTTTGATTTTCCAATTTAGGCGTGTCTGGAATCAAGCTAATGGATCCCCATCTTAACTTAGACAATTCACCGTCAGGTAAGGTTGTGGACTTGTTATAACCAATATCATTAAGTGGTGGTTGTTGTATTTTAATTGATTCAGTTTTATCTGTAACCTCTTTTGACTTGGACAGACATTCTACTTTTTGTGTTAAATCAACATGTGATTGACTCAAATCTCTCACTTCTTGTTTCAATATTTTCACAGTTTCCGCTAAAGAACTCATGTGACTTGCTAAGGTATCTATAGTATTTCCCATAGTATTTTGCGTATCAGCTAATACTTCTTGTGTTTCTTTAACATTAGTCACAGTATCACCAATCGTATTGATGGCTGCAACTACGTCTGAGAACTGACTGGTAATATTGTCGCATACTGCATTGAATGAAATCTTATTTGAGTGAATTTCTTTATACACCATCTCAAATATGCATTCAACCATTTGCTCATTTTCTGATCTTCGTCCTGTACCAGATCTAGGTTCAGTTTTATCTAAATCCTCCACAGTATGAGGACCAGACTGACTCAAATATCCTTCTTCAAATTCATTCAACTCAGTCATATTTACGACAAAATAAATTTATGTATAAATATTTAATTTGAAAACACTTTTTTTAAAGTTTCCCGTCGGAGGTACCAATGTAACGATCTCGCCTTTCGCTACAATTTTGGGTTCAGTGTATAAGTGTCTCAGTTGCGAGCATGAACCGATATCGTTAATATGGCTAGATGACTCAAGATTTTCTAAGGTTAAATGATTTTATTAGCGGTCGGTTAGTATCGACTGCTTTAATTATAGTAATGGTAACAAGTCTTAATATACAATGACAAAAACAACTGGTCAGTTCTAACCACAATTCTTGGTATAGTTTAAACCACAATTCTTGGTAAAGTTTAACCTCAGTTATTGGTATACTTTAACCATATTTAGTGGGATACTTTAACCGGCACAGTTATTGGTATAGTTATACCACAGTTCCTGGTTATCATTAACCACAATAATTGTGTATCTTTAACCACAATTATGGGTTGTAACCAATGTCTACTAATTAATTATAACTTAATTATAATTGTCATGGCTGCCTTCACCAAGGGTTCGTAACGTTCTGTGTATATTATCGACAGACTGAACACCCAAGTGTAATTTCAGAAGCCTTTTATAGTAGAACTGACCAGTCACGTGATATCATAATACACTCATACAAGGTAAATCAGCAACATAAAGTTAATCATATGAAACAAATGTAAACCTGTTTCCTAAGGTAAACAGGTCAACGATAATAATTATTTACATACATACACAAAAGTAAAACAACATTTATATAAACATGGTGCATAAAAAGAAAACAATGATAACATGAATAAGTTAATCAACAGGACGTAACAATATCAAGAACTAGTTATGTGTCACAGGTCGTACACCGATTAAAGTTCATTACTTTAACTAGTTATTATAATCGATATGATGTAGAATTATTGTTAACTGTTTTTATAGATGGCCTTTGTTTAAATTATGTTGGATCTAAGTTGTTAGTGTGGTCCAAAAACCTCATTTCAGCTGAAATGCATAGAACTAAAACAAAAATGAAGCTGGCAAAAGTAGATCAATTAGGCCGGTTGTTTGGCCCATTTACAAAAAAAACTAAACAAAGATACCTATGAAATTCTTGAAAATCATTTCGAGGCCGACATAAATTATTTGTTGCAAAATTCGGTTGCCCCAGCACATTCAAAACCTATTTAGGTAGATTAGAATCATTATGTAATTTTAGAGTTAACTTCGGCTTGAATAAAAAAAAAATGGTCTGCACCTCTTCATGATATTATATTTTTTATAACACATTTGTTCAAAACAAAACTATCACATTCTAAAGTTAACTGTTATTTATCAGGCATCAGTTTCTTTCATAAATTGAATAACTTTTTGGACAATTCACAGTGTTTTGTTGTTCGTAATATGGTTGAAGACGTCAGAAGTGCAAAATCTAAATTAGACTCGAGATTACCACTTACTAGGGAACTGTTGAAAAGTTTGAAGGTGTATTCTTAAGTTTGTGCTCGTTACAGTATGAAACAAAATTGTTCACTGCAGCATTTTCATTAAATTTTTATGGGTTATTTAGGGTTGACGGTAGGCATTAAAGGTATTGCTGACCATATAGGTTTGTTTAATCATGTAAAGGCTTGTGAAAAATTGTTCATGTTTATTTGGCAATATAAAAAAATGACCAGTTAGGAACAGGTAAAGGGCTCATCATTTCAAGTCAATACAATGTTAAAATCTGTCTAGTGATAGCATTGAGTTCTTATTTCATGGTTCGTCCGTCTGTTGAAGGACCGTTGTTTTGTCATTATGATACTGAACCGTTAAATAGAGATCAGTTCACTTCCGTCCTTAAAAATCACTAGCTGTTTTAGGATATAAAGGATCTTATAACAAGGTACATCCCTTTAAAATAGGTATGGCCACCAGTCTTTTGATTGGAGGGTATGTAGATGATGACATCAAGGTACTTGGTCGTTGAAAGTCTGATTCGTCCTATTTAAAACATAGGAAGGGGTCCCAGTTTAGGCTGAAAAAGAGGGGATTTACTTTGTAATGATTTTCCACGCAAGGTTTTTTCTGTAAATGGTATATTACTTGTTAAATGTTGTTATGTATAGACTAACATGTGAACACTTGACAGGAAGTACTAACTGCTGTTTAAGATTTGCAGGTCGGTCAACCAGAATATGGCTCGTCGAACCGTCCATAATCAAAAATGATTGTTGCAAAGTAAGGAATAGACCTGGAGGTGGGATTTAGGTTTGAGCCGTTTGGGTAGAAACGGTGTGGTAGCAAGCTAGGAAGGAGCGCGTTAATATTGTCCAAGATGAATGAGCAAATTAGCAAGATAATTGGATATGAAGAACCACCAGATGTAATAATAATTCACATTGGGGGCAATGACATGGAAAAGGTTAGGATAGGATATTTGCAATATCAGTTAAAGCAGTTTCTGATTTGGATTTGGGGAAATCATCCTAAATCCACATGATCCATGATGGATTTGTCATAAATTTTACAGAGGAGAGGATTAGGCTCAGATCAAATAGCATCATTGCTAATTTTGTCCTGAAAAATGGGAGTGTTGCCTTAGTAAAGCGAAGCTTTCCGCCGCCTTGTGGCTGATGGCCATACACTCCAAAAAAAAAATTTTGTTAGGACAGTCTGGCCATTTTGGCACATTTCGCTGCGCTCGGATAGCAATGCATTGTTATATATTATTCACAATCTCAATTCAAATATAAGCCTCCGATTTCCAGGGTTAATTTCAATTTAGTCAGTTCAAATAATTAGCCTTTGATCTCCATGGTTAATGGATTGTCGTCCTATTCAATTGAGTAGATATGGTCTGCTTTTTAAGAACAGTCGGTGATCATCATATATTATGTATTGCTAGAATATATAGAGAATAATACATGGCAAAATCCGTATCATATGCCGTATCATCCCGAGATATCAATATCAGCCCGAGGGCCTTTAGGCCCAAGGGATGATATTGGTCGAGGGTGATACGGCATGTGATACGGATTTCGCCATGTATTATTCTGTTTATCATATATTTTAATAGAATCAGATTCATGGGATATCTTTTTTTTTTAAATCGTCTCAATATAAGTTTAAGACAATGTCTTAAAATGCACCAACAAACGACACTGTCCTATTATTTCAACAAAAATTAATATTTAAAAAATAAATATTGTACGATGTGTAGAAATGTTTAACGTTTTCTAGTTTATTTGGCGATGCTATTATTCATGATCTGGTTCATTTTAACTTCTGACGAGGTGAACACCAAGAAAAATATTTATTGAAAAGTTTGCTATCTTTTCTAATCAAATTAAATTCGTAAAAATTTCCATTTGTGTTTAACCCATTAGGTAATGAAAACAGACTTCACAAAAAATAACCCCAAATAAACAATAAAACTTCAGATAATTCCATTTTATTTTGTTTTTTATTATATAGATAAAAATCGCTCGTAAAGTTACTGGGTACTAATTTTTTGGAAAATATCGATTTTATTTTAAAATTTTTGTTAGTTTGAACTTTTTTCCCCCTTTCATGCCAGCAAATACATCAACTGGACGTCAGAGGTCAAAATTTGACGTCATTCAAATTATGACGTCACGCCATGTATGCGATACGGGTTTTGCCATGCGATACGGGGTATGCGATACGGGTTTAGCCATGCGATACGGGGTATGCGATACAGGGTATGTGATACCGACTGGAAAAAAGACCCTTTATTAGATATACAAAATTGTTGTATTTTGTACTAGGTATATGATAAATAATTATATTGGACATTAAAGTTGACAATTATCAGAAAAAAATATGGTTTGAAGTTTATAATTGTGATGTAAATTGCCAATTACTGCCATTAACCCTTAATTATTTTTTGTTTCTCTGATTATCCAGGATAATGCAAATTGTATAAGGGTTTTGTAAATTTTTGCATCGTAGGACGTCTCTAATAAAAATAAATTCTTTTCTATTTGGATGTTCGATACATGTAGTTGTCGCATTGAAAATCATATCACATTTCCATACATTAAATTCTTTTCGGTAATTTAATATTGTTCATCATAATGGCATTACATTACTAGGAATATTATAAATCTTTACTTTCGCATTATGATACACAAGCACTTGTCTCAGTTAAAAAAATTTCCTATATACCTTAATGTTATATTAAAGTATTATAAACGAAAAAAAATCTGAGACAAGTGCCTGTGTTATGATACTATCTTATATACATTTTAATTGAATAGTGAATTGTAATATTTTTTACTTATGTTTGGCAATTTTATTTACCGTAGTTTCCATTAAAGTAACAAAACTATTTTTTATAGACTCCCGGAAGTACTGTGTTTGATATACTACTAATACGTGTACGCTAGTCTGTAGTTTTGCAGTATCAGTCTAACTGCATATTTACGTTTTCTTGTGATATCTGTGTTTGGAAGATTGGAAAGAGGCACAATCATATAGTTTTGCCCCTCACCTTTGCAATTGTGCAATGCGGGTAATGTCCGTCTTTTGTGTCCCTGCATGGTTAAATACCTCTCCACTACATTTTTAAAGCAGGTATATTGCCCCCTTCCCCGGCTTATAAAATAAAACAAAATCACACAAAAATATGAATAATAGATTTAAAACATTTAAAAATTGAACGACGTTTGAGAATGAAATAAGAAAGAGAAATCAAACAAATAAAAATACATCATGTATAAATGTTGTAAAAATAGTTTAAAAAAAATATTTTATTTTATTTTTTTATGGAAATAACATGAAAAATAATTGATTTTGTCTCGTTTTAGATTTTTTTTTTGTACACTTATTTCGGAAATCATTTTTTTAGTTTAATTTCATGCTCATTAAAGTATTGTGATATTCGAGTAGACCCAAGTGTCGATCACGAGACAATATTTTTTTTATTTCAAAATGGATGGTAGTTTATTTGACGAAAAGACAAATTTTGTGCTATCACAATTCGAATTTATCAAATTCCTTGAACATGAAGAGAAAATGGGAAATTTTCCGTACAGTTCGATTATGGCGATTTGAAAGATTTCAGCTTGTACGGCTTTGCCCCCGGCAGAGCTATAGAAACCAGCGGGTGTTATACGGACACTTGTTAGATGATACATGGACACTTTTTAGTTGTTACACGGACACTTTTTGATAAAATCACTCGTGCATGATCTGTGAGTTCTTGGGCACTTTAAATTTCAATTAGATTTGAACTTTGTGTATATATTTGTGGACATATTTCCTATCTTTTTTTATTAAAATATTTATGTTGGCATCAATAACTATACTTTTTTCAAACAATTCCAGTATATTAAGGGATTGACCATTTAACTTCAAAAGGGGGGTTATGGGTTTTTCCTAAAACATATTCTGATCCCCAATTTTATGAGAAAAAATATAGTGTGGTCTAGCAGATGACAAAATAATATTCTGATTCCTGATTTTCTGATTTTTATCAACATATGGAAATGAATAGTATTCTGGACAATGCTGAAAGTAAAGAAATGCTGGTACCGACGTTTACATTTCAATAAAAAAGACAGGAAATATAATATAAAAAAATCAAAACTAATCAAAAGATAAAATCCCTATCAACTCACCAATGAACGATTGATCCTATAAAGTATCCGTGTAATACATGTTCAAATAGGCAGCAAATCTTGAAGAAAATCATTCAACTTTGGACGGTATTAAGCTTCGATTGGATCATATTGTGACACGTGTTTAATCCTGATCAACACTATTAGAGACATATAAAACCCTATAAGCATGAATTTAAAAAAAATCCAAAAGGTATGCCTGTATATATCTAATAACAAGACAAAATCCATTTTTCATAACATTTCATCCACTAATGAAATAAGAAATTCATTCTTTTTATACATTTATATTGTTATTGTTGTTGGCATAATACGGGTGATGTTCTTCTCATATATTTTATGATGGTATGATACTTAACCCCTAACGGGAGGGGTTGTGCTTGATTTTCATATAATGAAGACATAATCTTTCAATCAGTTTAATTGAGATTTGGAGCTGGCATGGCAGTAACTGCTAGTAGACCTTTGTTAATTTATGATTGTCATTTTATTTAGTTTCTTTTGTTATCTATTCTGACGTCAGACTCGGACTTCTTTTTAAGTCAGTTTTACTGTGCGTATTGCTGTGTGTTTCTTTATTCTACATTGGCTAGAGGTATAGATCTCACAAAACTTGTTTAACTCCGCCGCATTTTTGCGCCTGTCCCAAGTCAGCAGCCTCTGGTCTTTGTTAGTCGTGTATGTTTTTTAAATTTAGTTCAATTATATGTTTTGGAATTTAGTATGATGTCCATTTTCACTGAACTAGTACACATTTTTATTTAGGGGCTAGCTGAGGCCACCCCTGGGTGCGGGATTTTCTCGCTGCGTTGAAGTCCCATTGGTTGCCTTCGGCTGTTATCTGCTCTTTGGTCGGGTTGTTGTCTCTTTGACATATTCCCCATTTCCATTCTCAATTTTATCATTGTAATTGGAAGCAAATATACGATTTTTATTATTTTTTAAAGGAGGAATAGAATGGCACATTCTGCATTTTTTTCGACAAAATAAGGATCAAGCCTGTTTATTTTAAATTTACTTTACCCCCCCCCCCCCTTTTCCGTTTTCCCCCAAATAAAAATCAAATTTGAGCTTGCTTACCACTGAAATCTTTTTCTTGCATAACTTACTTGCAAAGTTGCATTTTAGAAAGTCTCAAATGTTTACGACAATCATATTTTACATGGTATGGTTCTTTTTATAAAATTATTAGATTCTTGAATTTCTTGAGAAAAAAAAAAATAACTGGTATATGGCCAATTGCTTTTCTATTCAGTTTAATTTTGTTAGCTCTTCTAAATGCAAAATGTTCTACTTCTTTCTTGAAACGTCGTACAAGTCAGATACAAAAATAACAAAAACAAACAGGCCAGAAACAAACTGCCGTATAGTTTTTCTGCACCTGCCTGTAGTCAGGTCAAGGTCCTCGGTTACCGGCCTGTTTCTTTGTTACCTTTGTATTGTATATTATACTAAAACTGCTTAGAAAAACCACGAGAGATTTGTACATTGAAACCTTTTATAGTTGCAGTTACAGTTGTAATCAGTAATTACGTAGTGAGATATTTTTTTACCGGTAAATATGGTTTTTATGAACACTTTTCATATAAATTATATTTATAAAAGAAGGAAATTAGTTCACAATTTGTAAGATAAAGTGCCTATGAACACCTATGAACTCACTGAATGCACGAGTAGCTCTATTAATAAAAAGTGTCTGTGTAAAACCCGTTATTTTACTGTTTTTCTATAGCTCTGCTTGGGGGCAAAGTCGTACAATTGAAAATTGAGTGCTTCGTTTTGTAATTATTTGGATGTAAAAATGTGCACGAGGATAAAAGCTTATATGAAGGTTTACTGCCAGTCACCCAACGTCAAAACCGTAGCAATACGAATATTGTATACGAAAGCTAATGTAGTCGCAACCAAAAAGGTAGATCTAAATACCTAAAGGGAAATATTGTAATTGAGCATTTATTTGTCATTGAAGTGCAATCTTTCTTGAGTATCAAATTAAATAGATTTACAATTAGGATTAATTCCAGCAAAACATTGAGATTGAAATCGACGATGGTATTACATGCAACGTGACTCAGTTGGTGCTAAACATAATTAATTCTGTCAGTCTCTATAATATGCATTTTGTGTCCTTTAATTTTAGCTTAAGGTTTCAGATATTCCGTTTTTATCTTTAAATTAGATTATTCTTTTTGTATTACGTTGACAATTGCTGTTTATTGGAAATATTTAAAGTACCATTAACAATCATATAAGGCAAAATGGTAGGTGACGCTGGTCACTATACATATCACCAACTTTTTAAAATGTTGTAGATCTGTTCACGTAGGGTATCATGGATTTACAATTATTCATATCAGGGTCAAGGAGGAAATTGAAAGGCAAGACCTCGGGCCTGATTTTCGAAAGTATCTCATAACTAAGATATGTCCTACGATGGTTTTAGATATGTATTCGAAAAGGTCTCAAGTTATGATATGTCATAACTTTAATTTTATCGTACACTTTTAAAAGACACCTCGTGACATGTAGTACTGCAACCAGAGTTCATTTTTTAAAATTTTAATGGTCCGGAAGAACACACACCTAAATTATATATCGATGGAAAGAGGAAAACGTGTATAATAAGAAAAGTTGGGTCGTAAAAATCCAGAGTGGTCACAATTTTGTGAAATTGAGGTCAAAGGTCAGACCTAAAAATATCAACATTTCAACCACAAGGACAAAAAGGAGAAATATTCTGATATTTATTCAATAGAATGCTACAAAAACGATTCAATCATAAGCATATGGTATAAACGATGTTAAAACGACAAATTTGACTACTTATATGAAAAGCTGCCATTAAAAAATGGCGTTGATTTGGAACCTTCTGATTTTTTTCTATTTAAGACATAGCAAAAGAAGAAGTGGCCTTGACCTTTTCACATACATAAACTTTCATATTGTGTATAGTATTTCACTATAGTATATTACAGAATTATTTTCTAAAGTATAAAACACCAGTTTATCAAATTATTTTAATATTTTTTCTGTCTTTGAAAAAAACAAAATTCAAGCGCTGAAACAGTGTTTTTAATTTTGCATCTTAAAGGTTGTGTATTTTGTGAAAATTAGTATCTAGTTATAGATAAATACATATTGTGTATTTGCAAAGTCTAGACAGAGCAGTTATAACACAAAATATACTATAGTCACACGAGGCGAATGCGAGGTTTAAAAAAAAATGAGTGTAAAACAAAGTCAGTTTGGTGCATGAACATTTTTTTAGTGGGATAATCCTGGTAAAAAAGTTAACTCATTAATTTTTTAAGGGAAAAATTATACAATGCAATGCCAATTTTCTAATGTTGTAATTCAAAATCAGTCATGATCCTTATATATCTTTTAAAAGTGACACACAATAGCTCAAGTATTCATACAATAGGGACATGAATCAATCTCTTAGTCATCATATGCGTATTCAGTACGCGTATTAGCATTACAAGACACTTCCCTTTTTTATAAGAACAAGTTCGGCGTAGGACAGAGTTTGTTCAAAGCAAACACAGTTTTTGAGTACAAATGCTATCTGGAGCGTAAATACCGTCATGATTCGGTCAAACTCGTCAGATATAGTCTTACCTTTGCATAGGAAACACAAAAGAAATGTGAGTACAAAGTTTCGATCAATGTTAGTGACCCATATTCCCATATGCATATGCATGATGTATCTGCACTGCTAATCCAAAATGTAATGGGGCGAATGTTGCTACAGAAACGATTGATTTTGTAATAGCCATCCATTTGCGAATTTTTGTTATCTTTAGGGACAATATACGGTTCAGAAGCGCCTTTGTGTTATTTTTATCAATTAACTAACAAATGAACTTTTGAGCCTAGGCTCCGTGTTGAAGACCGGACCATGACCTATAATGGTTTACTTTTATAAATTGTGACTTGGATGGTGTGTTGTATCGTTGGCACTCATACCTCATCTTCCTATATCTATTAACAAGCTATGCATTTCCATAGAAATACCAAAACGAGGACATAGCTCATAAGAACACTGGTGGCAGGGTGAAGTAATTGTTCTTCTTTTAATGTATCCTTAATATTTTCAGAATTATTATTCTGAAAGTCTTAACATAGACAATATTCCTACAGCAGATATGGCATCCTCTAAATTGAGTTCAGAGCTAAACTCTTTATTTCATATCCCTTGGCCCCACTGTGTCTGAACTGTAAAGTGTCACAATATCTAGTTAGTTCTGGAGTTTGGCAGTTTGGTAAGCATCAGAGACAATCTTGGGTAAAATTGATCGGTATATATAGAGGACGTGCTACATGAGAAAGGCTTCTTTTTTTTATGGAAGAACAAATCACATCACTAACAATCGTTATTAATGAACTGACAGCAAGATCAAATAATAATTTTTCAGTAACTGTTTTACTTAATTGCACAGGTGTTGACTTCAATAAGTACTTGGTTATGCATGGATAAATGATTAATCACATTAATAAGCACAACTTAAAAGACTGTCAACACGTTTAGAGGTCTCAGTTTTGCGTAGTTTTCTGGGTTTTTTTTAAAGGTTTGTCTTTTACACAAAAACCCTGTTTTCATATCCAAACTACAAGGAAGAAACTGAGCGCGAGATCGTATAAAAGTGTCAGGTTGTGAGGATACATGTCGATCAGTTTGATCAAATGTATGGATTTCTGTTGTTTCTAATTTAAAGTTCCCCAAGGGTGACTGGGGAAACGAAATATGGTCACTTGGTCTTCTCCCGACCGGCAGTAAAACGAAGTGGGGCGTCCGTTTGGCTGTGCGGGATGTATCAAGTTCGCAGTCACGTCCGGTCAGAATGGGGACGTTAAGTCCGATGCCTCGTGTAAAAGGAGTGTCACGTTCTTTGCATGTTAAAACCCTTGCATCAACTCTTTGAGGAGTCCGGAGGTGGCCTGTTGCAATGGAAAATTTCTGTTCCAATCCAATATACCATCATTTTCCAGTGGCTATCTAAATTTTCTCGATCATCATCCCGAATGTCCTCTATTATGACAAAACCTACCTATTGTTTTTATTGTTAACTTGTTCTCGTCCTGAACATGCATGAAATATTTGTCACTGGACGTTAAGCAACCAACAATCAATCAATCAATCTAATTTTAAGACGCACCAATTTTGCCTTCTGGTGCAAGTCTCATAACATCACTGATGATTCGCCCACGGAAAGAAGAATATTAAGAGAAGTTGGTTTTAGCATCACCTTGTCACACACCAAATCTCTGCGAATCTTCAATAGTACTTTTCCCCCGACCACTTGCATGCATATTAATTGCTCTGAGGTTAAACATTGACAAACAATGTATTTTCACACAATGTCGACTATAGTCATTATCCGGAAAATCCTCTTATCCGAAGGATTTGGTTAACTTTTATATAAACTCAAAATTTTATTAACAAAAATATAACTTATTTACAGAAAATACACGAAAGAACTACTATATATATTCAAATCACTCAAAAATAAATTAACTTCTCCTACAAAATCTACATAATCACATCGAAACTATCAAATTGATGGTGAAGGAAAAAATAAATGGTGGAGCTGATTGACGGATAGGAAATTTCCGTAATTAAAAAAGGTACAAATGATGTTTTTATTTTTGAGTTTTTGACAAAATTGTTTGGAATTTGCCCAACAAAATTTGCATGCAGTATTGCAATAATATGTTTTGTCCTCTCAAATGTCAAATACTATTTTTGAATCATATGTTTTCTTGTTTTCAAAGAAAAACGCGTTAAATTTCTACCTAAAAAACAGCTAACTTTAAGTTTGAAAGTTTTACTTGGAGATGGTTTTCTATTTATGTCTTCATCATTCCGATGATCCTTGATGATATGTGCATAGAAAATATTTACGAAAATAGCGGGAAATTTAACCAAAAAATATATTTTTGGATTTTAAGGTAACTACCCCAAACCGTAAATTGAGGGGTACCCCCATTAAAGGGATAAAATACAAAAATGTGACCATAGAAACTTTTTACGACCCGACGGAAATTAAAATATAGATATTATTCTATCATTTAAAACAATTTGCAGCCGTGTGTTATTCCGGACCATTAAACTCGTTAACTAAGCGTCTTTTTCGATGTCAGTTGCAGTACTAATGACCTATGATGGTCTTAAGCTTATGATTGCCATAAATGTTACGACATCATACATTTGTTTCTAAGGTAAAGATTCATTTACTGCATCTTTATTTGCACATGCAACATGCAGATCAAGGATTTTGAAAAAGGGGGCCCAAACTAGGCAACGTTTGGAGTGGCATATGCTGAAAGTCTATACATAAACCATATATGTAGCTCCATAGGGGACGAGGCCATGTCTCTCCTACTAAATCCGTTTCTGCATGCGGCCTCCCTATCTCTCTTTTCAGCACTGTTTGTTTTGTTGTTTAATCTGCTAAACAGTAAAAATTTATTCTTTTTCACTTCGTCATTTAAAATTTAAATCTCCTGCGACGTAAAATTTGGAGTCCTTTTCATAGTCATGATTATTTTTAATAAATATTTATAACATTTCTCTCTTTATATAGTAGATCACTAACGTATTTGCACTGGCATTTCTTTATTTGCCATGTCTTAAAGGTATTCCCAATTAGATAACCCTTCATTATAATAAAAACACGAACGCGAAGCTCTAACTAAATTTAAACAAATTATCAACTCAGATTATAAATCGTTTTCATATATAAACTTTCATGTTCATCGTGTTCACTATAATGAAAAACATGAAGTATGTGTATAAGATCAGAATAGTAATAGTTGTTCATACTTATATATTTTCTCTCTTGACTGTCATAGGAGCATCAGAGGTATGATTATCGTATGACAGCCATGATTTACGTTCTATGATATATTATGTGATAGTCATAAGATGGTCATAAAATTTGTCCTAAGATGTACCCTGTTATTGATTTGTACCATAATTTTCTGTGGTGCCTGTAGGTCACCCTGCTATTGATCTGTACCATAATTATCTGAGGTGCCTGTAGGTCACCCTGTACCATATCATTTCAAACGTGTCGGTATGTAACCCAGATATTGATATGTACCATATCTTTTCAAAGGTGCCTGTAGGTCAACCTGCTATTGATATGTACCATATTTTATCAAAGGTGCAATAGGTCACATTGAAATTGATCTCTATCATATTCTATCAAATGTGCGTGAAGGTCATCTATTATTAGTCTCCAACATATCCTACCATAGCTGCTGAAGATTGTTTTCTTGTCTATCTTTACCATATCCTATAATAATTATCAAAAGTGTCTGTAGGTCACTCTGCCATTGGTCTGTACCATAATTATCTAAGGTGCCTGCAGGCAATTGATCTGTTCCATAGTTATCTGAGTTGCAGGTTAATAACCCTGCTATGGATCTGTACCATAATTATCTCAGATGCTTGTATGTTACCCTGCTATTGAACTATACAATAATTATCTGAGTTGCTTGTAGGTCATGTTGTTACTGATCTTTGCCATAATTATCTGAGGTGCCTGTATGTCACCGTGCTGTTGATCTGTACCATATCATATCCTATATGACTGTATGTCACACTGCTTTTGAAATTTACCATATTTCAACGGTACCAATACGTCACCCTGTTGTTTACCATATCATATAAAGATGCCCGTAGGTCACTTTGTTATTTTCCGTATCATATAATAGGTGCCTATAGGTCACCGTATTAGTTTACATATCAATTCATAGGTGCCTGTAGGTCACCATGATATTTATCCATGATATATCATAGGTACCTGTAGGTCACCTTGTTATTTTCCATATCATATATAGATGGCCGTAGCTCACCTTGGTATCCTATGATAGGTGCCTATCGGTCACCATGTTATTTTCCATATCATATATTTTAGAGCTGTCTGTAGGTCACCCTGTGTTATTTTACATATAATACCATACTAGTAGGTGCCTGTAGGTCATCATGTTATTTTCCATACCGGTATTATATTGGAGGTTCCGGTAGGTTACCCTGTTATTTTAAATATCCGTTCATAGGTGCCTGTAGGTCACCATGGTATTGATCCATATCATATTATATAATATTTTAGTGTCTGTAGGTCACTCTGTTATTTTCTGTATCCTATCATATATGCCTGTAAGGTAGCTACCATTTGATTTTTAGGGGGGGGGGGGGGGGGGGGGGGGGCTAGGATGAAATTTGATAAAAATGCAAGACAGGAGTTTTGATTAAAAAAAAGCAGGATGAGCAACTTGGCAAAAAAAGGCAGGATGACAACTTAAATAAAAAAAGTCAGGATAAACTAATTAAAAAAAGGCAGGACCGAATACAGGGAAAAATAAAAAGGCAGGACCAAGATTACAACTAAAAAAAATGCAGGACAAAATTTTTCGTCTCTGGTAAAGATCTATGAGGATACGACCTGCATGCACCTAAATAAAGATCTATGGTAGAAAAGTTACGGAATGCACGATTGGTAAAACTATTAAATTCATTGTATTGTCGAACATAGAACTAAATAATTACAAAAGAAGTACTACCATCAGGTTGTAGTAAGTCTAATAAGCATACTGATCAAAAGGTTAGTCTTATATGCACTTCAATTTCAATTATTTTAAAATTATGACACTTACTTTACTGGAATGTTGTTTTCTGAAATAAAGTAAGCAATGGAATTATAATTTTTTTAAAACATCATTTTTGAAATAGTTGATTTTACGACAATAACATATGCTAAATCATTAATTGTCACATGATCGATTTTTCTGTCCTCTTGATATTTTGATATTGGGTTGTTTTCGGTACTCTTTATCTCTATTAGAATTCGTTAATGCTCCAAATCCTTTAGCCTCTATAAATATAATCGAACACTAAGCTTTGCTTACTTTCTTATTAGCATTTATGCTACGCTATATTCGAATCGTAAGGGTTGTTTTAATTTGTGAATAGAAAATTGAAATGTTGTTTTTATTAAAAGGTTTGGAAAACTCTTAATTGTCAATAATGAGTGCAGAATCTATCATGTATTGGTTGACCATTATATGTACTGTCGATGCTATTATATTCGAAGTCCTTTCTGAACCTAAAGAACATTTAGTATAAAAATTACGGTTTTTATCCAACGCAATCATAGGTTTGAACGAAGTTTTCAATTTAGACTCGTTTATATATATATTTGGTTCTTCCCTCGCCGGGTTCGAATCCCGGCGAGGGAAGAACCAAAAATTTGCAAAAGCAAATTTACAGATCTAACATTGTTGGGTTGATGTTTAGACGAGTTGTATATACATTATGTACACAGCCATGTATCACCATCATTGATGGCGATCCGATGGATACATCTGTTGTAGAGTTGTCACTGACTCCGACGTACTTATAAATATAATTATGTTCTTTGACTGTATATTACATTAATTTGTAGGATCCTTTACTATAGATAATTTAGCTGATCTGTAACAATAACATCTTCATGCCTTATATATCATGTATTGTAGTACGCCGCTAGATTAAAACTGACGAGGAAAGGTAACACACGGCCAGCGAAAGCTCTTTTTTTGAGAGCCCAGGTGGTCGTGTGGTCTAGCGGGACGGCTGCAGTGCAGGCGATTTGGTGTCACGATATCACAGTAGCATGGGTTCGAATCCCGGCGAGGGAAGAACTAAAAATTTGCGAAAGCAAATTTACAGATCTAACATTGTTGGGTTGATGTTTAGACGAGTTGTATATATATATATATGTCGTGTACAAGTTGCGATTTTGTACAGGTTATAACATGTACAAAAATATTGTACATGTTATAACTTGTATAATGCAAAAATACAAGTTATAGCATGTACAAAATTACCTCGTACATGTTATAATAAAAAAATTAACGGTATCAATTTTCTTGCACCAGATGCGCATTTCGACAATACATGTCTCTTCACCTGTACAAAATGTAACAAAATGGATCTTAAGGTGTTAATATTTTTTGTACACCAGATCCGGATTTCGACAATAAATGTCTCTTCGGTGATGTTAGGGATCGAAACGGTATTTGGAAGGCCATATAAAATGTACCCTCATTTTTAGATAGACTCTTGAATTTTAAGAGTCAATATAGGCTGAACGGTTCAAACCGGAGGGAAAATATGATACAAGCCAACACGAAAAAATATAAACGAGTCTAAATTGAAAACGACGTTCAAACCTATGATTGCGTTGGATAAAAGCCGTAAATTTTATACGTGTGCATGTAAAACAAATTTCGTTGAAGAAGGGTCTAAATACAGCAAAAACAACATTTTCCAAAAGACCAAAAACGTGAAGAAGTATATTTAAACAAAACGCATTTGACTAACAGGTCCAACAACTGATGTTATTTAATCCTGCTGACTGCCATTGGCGATTGCCAAATAAAATTGATCACAAGATGTAACAAAATGGATCTTAATATTAATTTAATACTAAACAGAAAACAATTAACTTGTGGCCACGATGTTATGCCACAACCATAAGGTGTTAATATTGTTTTGTACACCAGATCCGGATTTCGACAATAAATGTCTCTTCAGTGATGTTAGGGATCGAAACGGTATTTGGAAGGCCATATAAAATGTACCCTCATTTTTAGATAGACTCTTGAATTTTAAGAGTGAATGTAGGATGAACGGATCATATAAACCGGAGGGAAATATGATACAAGCCAATACGAAAAAATATAAATGAGTCTTAATTGAAAACTATGTTCAAACCTATGATTGCGTTGGATAAAAACCGCAATTTTTATACGTGTGCATGTAAAACAAATTTCGTTGTAGAAGGGTCTTAATACAGCACAAACAATATTTTCCAAAAGAACAAAAAAGTGAAGAAGTATATTTAAACAAAACGCATTTGACTAACGTCGAACAACTGATGTTATTTAACCCTGCTGACTGCCAATAGCGATTGCCAAATAAAATTGATCACAAGATGTAACAAAATGGATCTTAATATAAATTTAATACTAAACAGAAAACAATTAACTTGTGGCCACGATGTTATGCCACAAACATAAGGTGTTCATATTTTTTTTGTACACCAGATCCGGATTTTGACAATAAATGTCTCTTCAGTGATGTTAGGGATCGAAATGGTATTTGGAAGGCCATATAAAATGTACCCTCATTTTTAGATAGACTCTTGAATTTTAAGAGTCAATATAGGATGAACGGATCATATAAACCGGAGAGAAAATATGATACAAGCCAATTCGAGAAAATATAAACGAGTCTAAATTGAAACTTTGTTCAAACCTATGATTGCGTTGGATAAAAACCGCAATTTTTATACGTGTGCATGTAAAACAAATTTCGTTGTAGAAGGGTCCTAATACAGCACAAACAACATTTTCCAAAAGACCAAAAAAAGTGAAGAAGTATATTTAAACAAAACGCATTTGACTAACGTCGAACAGCTGATGTTATTTAACCCTGCTGACTGCCATTGGCGATTGCCAAATAAAATTGATCACAAGATGTAACAAAATGGATCTTAATATAAATTTAATACTAAACAGAAAACCATTAACTTGTGGCCACGATGTTATGCCACAAACATAAGGTGTTAATATTTTTTTGTACACTAGATCCGGATTTCGACAATAAATGTCTCTTTAGTGATGTTAGGGATCGAAACGGTATTTGGAAGGCCATATAAAATGTACCCTCATTTTTAGATAGACTCTTGAATTTTAAGAGTCAATATAGGATGAACGGATCATACAAATCGGAGGGAAAATATGATACAAGACAATACGAAAAAATATAAACGAGTCTAAATTGAAAACTACGCTCAAACCTATGATTAATTGCGTCGGATAAAAACCGCAATTTTTATACGTATGCATGTAAAACAAATTTCGTTGTAGAAGGGTCTAAATACAGCACAAACAACATTTTCCAAAAGACCAAAAAAAGAGAAGAAGTATATTTAAACAAAACGCATTTGACTAACAGGTCGAACAACTGATGTTCTTTAACCGTGCTGACTGCCATTGGCGATTGCCAAATAAAATTGATCACAAGATGTAACAAAATGGATCTTAATATAAATTTAATACTAAACAGAAAACAATTAACTTGCGACCACGATGTTATGCCACAAACATAAGGTGTTAATATTTTTTTTGTACACCAGATCCGGATTTCGACAATAAATGTCTCTTCAGTGATGTTAGGGATCGAAACGGTATTTGGAAGGCCATATAAAATGTACCCTCATTTTTAGATAGACTCTTGAATTTTAAGAGTCAATATAGGATGAACGGATCATATAAACAGGAGAGAAAATATGATACAAGCCAATTCGAGAAAATATAAACGAGTCTAAATTGAAAACTATGTTCAAACCTATGATTGCGTTGCATAAAAACCGCAATTTTTATACGTGTGCATGTAAAACAAATTTCGTTGTAGAAGGGTCTTAATACAGCACAAACAATATTTTCCAAAAAACCAAAAAAAGTGAAGAAGTATATTTAAACAAAACGCATTTGACTAACAGGTCGAACAACTGATGTTCTTTAACCGTGCTGACTGCCATTGGCGATTGCCAAATAAAATTGATCACAAGATGTAACAAAATGGATCTTAATATAAATTTAATACTAAACAGAAAACAATTAACTTGCGGCCACGATGTTATGCCACAAACATAAGGTGTTATTATTTTTTTTGTACACCAGATCCGGATTTCGACAATAAATGTCTCTTCAGTGATGTTAGGGATCGAAACGGTATTTGGAAGGCCATATAAAATGTACCCTCATTTTTAGATAGACTCTTGAATTTTAAGAGTCAATATAGGATGAACGGATCATATAAACCGGAGAGAAAATATGATACAAGCCAATTCGAGAAAATATAAACGAGTCTAAATTGAAAACTATGTTCAAACCTATGATTGCGTTGGATAAAAACCGCAATTTTTATACGTGTGCATGTAAAACAAATTTCGTTGTAGAAGGGTCTTAAGGTAGCACAATACAAAGATTTTTTTACTTCCAATCACTAACCTTTGAAATGCTGTAACTTTCTTATGAATGCATAGAAAACAATAAAAGAGGGATATATAGATAGATAAAAGATTAATCTTTTAAATGAATGCAATATTTTTATTATGCAATCATTATGTAATCAATTATTATGTAATTAGTGGCAAAATCTGGGTAAGTTCACTTGAATGAATTTAGCTCTATCATCTCTTTAACTATACAGAAAAGTTTAACAAAATTTTAATCAACACATCATGGGCTTCAAAAGAGTGTCTCAGATTGTCTCTGTGGTATTCCATTCTCTCATAAATCTCTAATTAGTGTAAACATCCTAACCACATAAAAGAAGATAATGTTTAATTAGGTGTAAAACTTGTTCTATACATTCTATTTGAAATCTGAGACACCCTTTTGTAGATAATGGCCATAGGAACAACATATAATAAAATCAACCCTCTAGGGATACCTATGCAGAAGCTAATTTCATTTGAAAGTGGAAATTTGGTGAAAAATATTTTAGACACAGTTAACATTATAATTGGCTACATAATTGTTGCATAATACTAACACTGCATTAATTTGAAAGAGTATTCTGTTAGCTATCCAAAACTACCACTTTTATAAATTTTCAAGCATTATTAAGAAAGTTACAGCATTTTAAAACTTGGGAGTTGGAGTTATAAAATCTTTGTATTGTGCTACCTTAATACAGCACAAACAACATTTTTCAAAAGACCAAAAAAGTGAAGAAGTATAATTAAACAAAACGCATTTGACTAACAGGTCGAACAACTGATGTTCTTTAACCGTGCTGACTGCCATTGGCGATTGCCAAATAAAATTGATCACAAGATGTAACAAAATGGATCTTAATATAAATTTAATACTAAACAGAAAACCATTAACTTGTGGCCACGATGTTATGCCACAAACATAAGGTGTTAATATTTTTTTGTACACCAGATCCGGATTTCGACAATAAATGTCTCTACAGTGATGTTAGGGATCGAAACGGTATTTGGAAGGCCATATAAAATGTACCCTCATTTTTAGATAGACTCTTGAATTTTAAGAGTCAATATAGGATGAACGGATCATAACAATAGGAGGGAAAATATGATACAAGCCAATACGAAAAAATATAAACGAGTCTTAATTGAAAACTACGCTCAAACCTATGATTGCGTCGGATAAAAACCGCAATTTTTATACGTATGCATGTAAAACAAATTTCGTTGTAGAAGGGTCTAAATACAGCACAAACAACATTTTCCAAAAGACCAAAAAAAGTGAAGATGTATATTTAAACAAAACGCATTTGACTAACAGGTCGAACAACTGATGTTCTTTAACCGTGCTGACTGCCATTGGCGATTGCCAAATAAAATTGATCACAAGATGTAACAAAATGGATCTTAATATAAATTTAATACTAAACAGAAAACAATTAACTTGCGGCCACGATGTTATGCCACAAACATAAGGTGTTAATATTTTTTTTGTACACCAGATCCGGATTTCGACAATAAATGTCTCTTCAGTGATGTTAGGGATCGAAACGGTATTTTGGAAGGCCATATAAAATGTACCCTCATTTTTAAGATAGACTCTTGAATTTTAAGAGTCAATATAGGATGAACGGATCATATAAACCGGAGAGAAAATATGATACAAGCCAATTCGAAAAAATATAAACGAGTCTAAATTGAAAACTATGTTCAAACCTATGATTGCGTTGGATAAAAACCGCAATTTTTAAACATGTGCATGTAAAACAAATTTCGTTGTAGAAGGGTCTTAATACAGCACAAACAACATTTTCCAAAAGACCAAAAAAGTGAAGAAGTATATTTAAACAAAACGCATTTGACTAACGTCGAACAACTGATGTTATTTAACTCTGCTGACTGCCATTGGCGATTGCCAAATAAAATTGATCACAAGATGTAACAAAATGGATCTTAATATAAATTTAATACTAAACAGAAAACAATTAACTTGTGGCCACGATGTTATGCCACAAACATCAGGTTAATATTTTTTTTGTACACCAGATCCGGATTTCGACAATAAATGTCTCTTCAGTGATGTTAGGGATCGAAACGGTATTTGGAAGGCCATATAAAATGTACCCTCATTTTTAGATAGATTCTTGAATTTCAAGAGTCAATGTAGGATGAACGGATCATATAAACCGGAGGGAAAATATGATACAAGCCAATACGAAAAAATATAAACGAGTCTAAATTGAAAACTACGTTCAAACCTATGATTGCGTCGGATAAAAACCGCAATTTTTATACGTATGCATGTAAAACAAATTTCGTTGTAGAAGGGTCTAAATACAGCACAAACAACATTTTCCAAAAGACAAAAAAAGTGAATAAGTATAATTAAACAAAACGCATTTGACTAACAGGTCGAACAACTGATGTTCTTTAACCGTGCTGACTGCCATTGGCGATTGCCAAATAAAATTGATCACAAGATGTAACAAAATGGATCTTTATATAAATTTAATACTAAACAGAAAACAATTAACTTGTGGCCACGATGTTATGCCACAAATATAAGGTGTTAATATTTTTTTGTACACCAGATCCGGATTTCGACAATAAATGTCTCTTCAGTGATGTTAGGGATCGAAACGGTTTTGGAAGGCCATATAAAATGTAACCTCATTTTAAGATAGACTCTTGAATTTTAAGAGTCAATATAGGATGAACGGATCATATAAACCGGAGAGAAAATATGATACAAGCCAATTCGAAAAAATATAAACGAGTCTAAATTGAAAACTATGTTCAAACCTATGATTGCGTTGGATAAAAACCGCAATTTTTAAACATGTGCATGTAAAACAAATTTCGTTGTAGAAGGGTCTTAATACAGCACAAACAACATTTTCCAAAAGACCAAAAAAGTAGAATAAGTATATTTAAACAAAACGCATTTGACTAACGTCGAACAACTGATGTATTTAACTCTGCTGACTGCCATTGGCGATTGCCAAATAAAATTGATCACAAGATGTAACAAAATGGATCTTAATATAATTTAATACTAAACAGAAAACAATTAACTTGTGGCCACGATGTTATGCCACAAACATCAGGTTATATTTTTTTTGTACACCAGATCCGGATTTCGACAATAAATGTCTCTTCAGTGATGTTAGGGATCGAAACGGTATTTGGAAGGCCATATAAAATGTACCCTCATTTTAGATAGATTCTTGAATTTCAAGAGTCAATTAGGATGAACGGATCATATAAACCGGAGGGAAAATATGATACAAGCCAATACGAAAAAATATAACGAGTCTAAATTGAAAACTACGTTCAAACCTATGATTGCGTCGGATAAAAACCGCAATTTTTAACGTATGCATGTAAAACAAATTTCGTTGTAGAAGGGTCTAAATACAGCACAAACAACATTTTCCAAAAGACCAAAAAAGTGAAAAGTTAATTAAACAAAACGCATTTGACTAACAGTCGAACAACTGATGTTCTTTAACCTGCTGACTGCCATTGGCGATTGCCAAATAAAATTGATCACAAGATGTAACAAAATGGATCTTATATAAATTTAATACTAAACAGAAAACAATTAACTTGTGGCCACGATGTTATGCCACAAATATAAGGTGTTAATATTTTTTTGTACACCAGATCCGGATTTCGACAATAAATGTCTCTTCAGTGATGTTAGGGATCGAAACGGTTTTTGGAAGGCCATATAAAATGTAACCTCATTTTAAGATAGACTCTTGAATTTTAAGAGTCAATATAGGATGAACGGATCATATAAACCGGAGAGAAAATATGATACAAGCCAATTCGAAAAAATATAAACGAGTCTAAATTGAAAACTATGTTTAAACCTATGATTGCGTTGGATAAAAACCGCAATTTTTAAACATGTGCATGTAAAACAAATTTCGTTGTAGAAGGGTCTTAATACAGCACAAACAACATTTTCCAAAAGACCAAAAAAGTGAAGAAGTATAATTAAACAAAACGCATTTGACTAACAGGTCGAACAACTGATGTTCTTTAACCGTGCTGACTGCCATTGGCGATTGCCAAATAAAATTGATCACAAGATGTAACAAAATGGATCTTTATATAAATTTAATACTAAACAGAAAACAATTAACTTGTGGCCACGATGTTATGCCACAAATATAAGGTGTTAATATTTTTTTGTACACCAGATCCGGATTTCGACAATAAATGTCTCTTCAGTGATGTTAGGGATCGAAACGGTATTTGGAAGGCCATATAAAATGTACCCTCATTTTTAGATAGATTCTGGAATTTCAAAAGTCAATGTAGGATGAACGGATCATATAAACCGGAGGGAAAATATGATACAAGCCAATACGAAAAAATATAAACGAGTCTAAATTGAAAACTACGTTCAAACCTATGATTGCGTCGGATAAAAACCGCAATTTTTATACGTATGCATGTAAAACAAATTTCGTTGTAGAAGGGTCTAAATACAGCACAAACAACATTTTCCAAAAGACCAAAAAAAGTGAATAAGTATAATTAAACAAAACGCATTTGACTAACAGGTCGAACAACTGATGTTCTTTAACCGTGCTGACTGCCATTGGCGATTGCCAAATAAAATTGATCACAAGATGTAACAAAATGGATCTTTATATAAATTTAATACTAAACAGAAAACAATTAACTTGTGGCCACGATGTTATGCCACAAATATAAGGTGTTAATATTTTTTTGTACACCAGATCCGGATTTCGACAATAAATGTCTCTTCAGTGATGTTAGGGATTGAAACGGTATTTGGAAGGCCATATAAAATGTACCCTCATTTTTAGATATACTCTTGAATTTTAACAGTCAATATAGGATGAACGGATCATATAAACCGGAGGGAAAATATGATACAAGCCAATACGAAAAAATATAAACGAGTCTAAATTGAAAACTACGTTCAAACCTATGATTGCGTCGGATAAAAACCGCAATTTTTATACGTATGCATGTAAAACAAATTTCGTTGTAGAAGGGTCTAAATACAGCACAAACAACATTTTCCAAAAGACCAAAAAAAGCGAATAAGTATATTTAAACAAAACGCATTTGACTAACAGGTCGAACAACTGATGTTCTTTAACCGTGCTGACTGCCATTGGCGATTGCCAAATAAAATTGATCACAAGATGTAACAAAATGGATCTTTATATAAATTTAATACTAAACAGAAAACAATTAACTTGTGGCCACGATGTTATGCCACAAATATAAGGTGTTAATATTTTTTTGTACACCAGATCCGGATTTCGACAATAAATGTCTCTTCAGTGATGTTAGGGATCGAAACGGTTTTTGGAAGGCCATATAAAATGTAACCTCATTTTAAGATAGACTCTTGAATTTTAAGAGTCAATATAGGATGAACGGATCATATTAACCGGAGGGAAAATATGATACAAGCCAATACGAAAAAATATAAACGAGTCTAAATTGAAAACTACGTTCAAACCTATGATTGCGTCGGATAAAAACCGCAATTTTTATACGTATGCATGTAAAACAAATTTCGTTGTAGAAGGGTCTAAATACAGCACAAACAACATTTTCCAAAAGACCAAAAAAAGCGAATAAGTATATTTAAACAAAACGCATTTGACTAACAGGTCGAACAACTGATGTTCTTTAACCGTGCTGACTGCCATTGGCGATTGCCAAATAAAATTGATCACAAGATGTAACAAAATGGATCTTTATATAAATTTAATACTAAACAGAAAACAATTAACTTGTGGCCACGATGTTATGCCACAAATATAAGGTGTTAATATTTTTTTGTACACCAGATCCGGATTTCGACAATAAATGTCTCTTCAGTGATGTTAGGGATCGAAACGGTTTTTGGAAGGCCATATAAAATGTAACCTCATTTTAAGATAGACTCTTGAATTTTAAGAGTCAATATAGGATGAACGGATCATATTAACCGGAGGGAAAATATGATACAAGCCAATACGGAAAAATATAAACGAGTCTAAATTGAAAACTACGTTCAAACCTATGATTGCATTGGATAAAAACCGCAATTGTTTTATATAATATATATATGGCGATCCGATGGATACATCTGTTGTAGGGTTGTCACTGACTCAGACGTACTTATGAATATAATTATTTTCTGTGACTGTATCTTACATTAATTTGTAGGATCCTTTACTATAGATAATTTAGCTGATCTGTAACAATAACATCTTCATGCCTTATATATCATGTACTGTAGTACGCCGCTAGATTAAAACTGACGTGGAAAGGTAACACATGGCCAGCGAAAGCTCTTTTTTTGAGAGCCCAGGTGGTCGTGTGGTCTAGCGGGACGGCTGCAGTGCAGGCGATTTTGTGTCACGATATCACAGTAGCATGGGTTCGAATCCCGGCGAGGGAAGAACAAAAAATTTGCGAAAGCAAATTTACAGATCTAACATTGTTGGGTTGATGTATAGACGAGTTATATATACATTATGTACACAGCCATGTATCACCATCATTGATGGCGATCCGATGGATACATCTGTTGTAGGGTTGTCACTGACTCAGACGTACTTATGAATATAATTATTTTCTGTGACTGTATCTTACATTAATTTGTAGGATCCTTTACTATAGATAATTTAGCTGATATGTAACAATAACATCTTCATGCCTTATATATCATGTACTGTAGTACGCCGCTAGATTAAAACTTACGTGGAAAGGTGACACATGGCCAGCGAAAGCTCTTTTTTTTTTGAGAGCCCTGGTGGTCGTGTGGTCTAGCGAGACGGCTGCAGTGCAGGCGATTTGGTGTCACGATATCACAGTAGCATGGGTTCGAATCCCGGCGAGGGAAGAACCAAAAATTTGCGAAAGCAAATTTACAGATCTAACATTGTTGGGTTGATGTTTAGACGAGTTGTATATATATATATATATATATATATATTCTTGAGGGTCATTCAGACATTTTGGTTGGTTCCAATGTCACTAGTAAATCGGATCATTCACTGCAAATTCATTGCAATAAATACTGTTTAGATCTGTTAATTGAGAGCAACAGAACACGCTTGTAAAAGACTGAAGAATACAACACCTTCTTAATCTTATATCAAATAGCCAAAATATGCGTATAACAGTTTACAATTTGCTGCAATCGAAATTCCAGAATATTATATGGAAACCTATACCTGACATACTGATTCACCGTCCGATAGTGATTAACATATCGTCTTAAAATGAGCATATCTTTTAGAAATTGCTTGTCCTGCGCAATTCGCCAAAAGTAATATCAGATATATGCACACATATATCATATATGCGTCTTTTGTCGGTTTTGATTACTTTTTTTACTTGATTATTGTTACTGGACAAGTGAAATCGCACAATAGGTTATACATATAAAATACTGATTCATGTTCTTTTTATCGAAGACGGTACGTATTGTTGTACACCAATGTCCGCCCCCCCCCCGCCAAAACGTCGTACGATATCTCAAATTTGAGTTAAAAAATTATCGTGCTATTACAACATATGTGTTAGTTTGACAGAAGAAACTTTTCGATTTTTGCTTCTTTGTTCAAGCGACACTGGACTTTAACCTTTAAATTTTTTAAGGCCTTTTTTTCATAGATCGAGCATTTACTCCATTATTCCTAGAATTTCCTTCAAATCTTTTCATTTTCATTTTGGTAGATTAAAGAAGTGTTCTTTTGATATTTTTAATTATTTGGTTTGTCGTTCCACAGATAACGGAATTTAATAATCAAATTAAATAAAGTACCATAACTTAAGTTTGCAAGGATAATTTACTGTAAACTTTACATAAATAAAGGCAATAGTAGTATACCGATGTACAATAGTCATCAATCGATTTAACTTAAACAAAACATAATTGTTTGAATGCTAAAACATAACTAACTTTTTTTAATTTAACAATAAGTTCTGGTATTTCATTCTTGAGTTACCTGACTTTGATCGTCAGATAAATACAATCTTTTTTTTTAATTCATAAACTATATCTAGTATGCTTGTATCAAAATTACTACATGTACACATTTAACATTGTTTGTTATGATTGGTAAATGTAGATTTCCTTTTGATTTAGAAAATTTCCTGGTTTGTAATATAACAAAGTTAATGGTCTTTAAACGGACACATGTGACGAAATATTTGAACGCATTTATAAGGGTATCATCATGCATATTGTTCTATAGAGCAATTTTATTTATTTCTGATTAATAGCCTTAAGTTCTTACTGTCTTACTATTTTATGTTTGCAATAATTTTAATATACACAATAACGGTACATCATGCACTCTTTGCACAGCTGTCGATTTGATACTTATGTGCATGTTTATATAGTTATCAAAGGTACCAGGCTTATAATTTGATACGCCACCAGACGCGCGTTTCGACTGCATTAGACTCATCAGTGACGCTCAAATAAAAAAAAGTTAAAAAGCCAAATAAGTAAAAAGTTGAAGAGCATTGAGGACCCAAAATTCCAAAAAGTTCAGCCAAAAACGGATAAGGTAATCTGTACCTGGGATAAGAAAATCCCTAGTATTTCGAAAATTCATACTTTTGTAAACAGTAAATTTATAAAAATGACCATATAATTGATATTCATGTCAACACCGAAGTGCTCACTACTGTGCTGGTGATACCCTCGAAGTGCTGTAATTAGTTTTCAAAGGTACCAGTCTTATAATTTGATACATACGCCAGACGCGAGTTTTGTCTACATTAGTTATATATATATACATGTAAGTGTTATACATGAATTACGACTTTAAGCTAAGGAAAAACATTTTCATATAAGTTTGTTCAAATTTTAATCTAAAGTATCAACGTACAAATATTGTAGACCTAAAACTTCCGAAAAAAGGTGGCTTATCCATCCTTTTTTATTCAACAATGTTGAAGTTAACTTAAAAATTGAAAAAAAGAAGTTAAAACACATTTACCCATATTAATTTGAATGATATTTAACGATATAACAACACAATGTGTTGCATAAACTTGATTAAAGAATAGTAGCGAGAACAAATATAGTATAAATATATTCTCAAATTGGAATCAAACTTGACATAACAAATATATATCCAAAATCGACGGCAATTCTGGGTCCCCTCGAAACGCAGTTAAATTAAAGGTTTATCAACACGATGTACTTATTTTTGGACTTTTTGCAATGGTGTCATATGTTCAATCAATGATTTTTTAAATTCAATATCAAGCATCCGTCGTTACCAATTAAGACTTCATGACCTTTAAAACAACTTGTGTTACAAATGAATTAAAATACTTCATAAACAACCATGCCATTTTTTACCTTCACTGAGATGTAGCATTTGTTTGACTATATCGATCGTAATCTATTAATTTCTTGATATCTAGAGGCTAATTTAACTTGCATATTCAGGACAATAACATACTAATGAAGTGTGCGCTTATATATGTCCTCTGGAGTGAAATAACTTTTAATGTTCGCCTAATTATATAAGTCGCTAAGTCGGATTTGTAATGTGCTAGCCATGAAGGTAACATGTACAGCTAGAAGTGTTTCCTAGTTAATAGGTATTTATAAAATGATAAAAAAGGAGATACCAACAAATAGTAACAAGTCCTGAACATAACTGGAAATAGCCAAGGTAGGCTGACGGGTTAAACGTTTTGTATATTCATAGCTTAAAGTCTTCTATTTTGTTTAAGGTAGATCATAAGTAAATATTTTTCGAGACAGAATAATTCTTATACTTAGCCAAAATGAAGATTTTACTACGTTCTTTTCAAAAATATAATAAAAAGTATGGGTCCCCGTGCTATTTTACAAGCTATGAGTCGTTGAAAGTTGCCTAAATTTGGTGAGATTGTTCATGAAAAAAACACATTTGTGTGCATAAAAAAAATCTATGAGATAGAATTTTTAAATAAATTGTGAAAAGATTTGTTTTGTAATATATTTTAAGAAAATAAAAATAAAAAATTGTGACACCGAACTTGTTTTCTTGCTACAAGTGAAGAGAAAAAAATTCCCTATCAGTCCAGAATAAATTTTGTACTACAAAGAGTTATCTTCCCTTAAATGGCTCATTTGAAAAAATTGATTCTAAAAAAAAAAAAATGATATTTGTTTAAATATTTTGCATTATACAACAAATTACCAAGTTTTCTTTATATGATTAAATAGTTTAACCTTAAAAATTGCAAATCTGTCTCCAAATTTGCAGATTTAGGCAAATAACTAGACCGATTTTTTACTGTGATTGTACAATCCAAGATGGCGGTATACCATGTATCTACCTTAATTGCTAGCTTTATGAATATGATGTAGTCTCTTTCAGAATACCATTTCATAGGTTCACTCAGTCTGAATATAATGTTTAACCATGTTGTCTTTATATGCAAATGAGACAAGAACAAAAAGATAGTTACAGAACTGGAAATTATGGATAGAAACTGTCAAGTCATATTAGCATATTAGATATCAAATAGGACACTTGACCTGCTGTTTCAGTTTGTTCTGATAGAACATGACTTTAAATTTGGAGTCTTTGAAAGGTAACGAATTTTGGACTTTACTTTGATATTATGTTAGTCGAACTGAGTCTACAAAGCTGACTATGCAGTATGGGTTTTGCTTATCGTTGAAGGCCGTTAACCTATAGTTGTTAATTTCTATTGCATTTTGGTCTCTGGTGGAGAGTTGTCTCATTGGCAATTATACCAGATTTTCTTTTTTTTTTTATTAATCCTTAAATATAGTTTGGAAGTACATGAAGTTACATCGTAGGACACGTGTTTCTGGAGTAGCCTTCATTAGGTGTTTTTCAGTCCGCAATTACGAAAAAACAAAAATAAAAAACGATTTCACAAAAATAGTCTTTATAAAACTGCAAAGGAACAAGATACACGATCATTTGGATATGATCTACGAATTGTTTTGACATGACAAAGGAACCATACCGTATGTTATTACCCTGATTACGACGTTTTACGAAATGAACTGCAACTGTGTTATTGGACCATGGTTCAAAGTCTATGCATTATTCGGATATCAGTGTAGAATATAAACTTACTCTGACTGTTATTTTCTTCTTTTTCATCCTACAATAAAGAAAAATAGTAACTTTCAAACTTTTTTTCGTCACCTAATTGATGGCATCGTAACATTTGCTTAATTCAATCTGTAGTAAACTGGAAACACATGTATTGAGACATATTTATGCATTGAGTGTTGAAAGTGTACTTTTATTTCATAGTTGGAAACGAAATGTTCGTTCGGTTGTCTGAGTACTAATATAACAGAATATGTTAAAAAATCGAATTTATATCATACAAATACAAACATCCCTTTTTCTTCATTACAAATGCCTTAATTGTTATGCTAATGGATCCACAACGGGGTAACATGTGAAATATATATTTATATTAGGCCTCAATACACAGCAAATATATATATACATTACTGCATCCTATAACAAGTGTGAGGAACAACACATCGAAAATATCAATGTTTGCAATTTTTGAATTACATTGCATCATTGTTTCTAGTTTTAATCGGGTACACTTACGTCTTATTCCATTATATGTGCTTTTTAAAATAATTCAATAGTTAAAAATAAGCATAGCATTCACATCATTTTTCTGAGTTAATTTGTTGTTTAAGAAACACTATTTCAGGTGGGGCATAGTCGTGTACCAATGTAAATAAAAATTCGGTGATAAGTCTAATCCGGTGATGTCACATTCGAGAAAAAGAGAACGGAATTGTTGTTACAACTATGGAAACAAACCCACTATAGTCAACCTAGTGACAAAGCCATTCAGAATATAAAATTCTACCAACCGACTTATACAAATAACTCGGGATTAACATTTGAAGAAAATTGTTTAAATTACTTCACATACGTGAATAAATGTTTTTTTTTTGTTTTTTTTTAAGTCTTGTTGTTGAGATTATGTGCTTTTCATGTCGGAGCTTTATAAAGATGACTATGCGGTGTGGTGATCATACCACATCTTCTTTTTAATATGCTGTAGTTGTTCATATTTCATTCATGATTTTCCTTATCCTTTAATATGTATTTCATTAGTCTTACCGTAAACCAAGTCTTACGTATTTCCTCCAGTAAATGGGTAGATCCGTGTTCAGGGCAGAAATAAGTGTAACCAACCTCATCACAAGAAACTTTTCCTGCCTTTTTATAATACTTTCCTTCTGGACATTTTAAAAAACATTCATAATGAATGTTTACCTTATATCTACTCTGAAGTAAATGTACAATGCTTATAAGGTACTCCCTGATGATACTGTAATTAAAATTGCATATCTGCTGCTCTTCATTGTGATATTTCCAGATTTGTACAGCAATAGAATTTTCGGAAAGACAAGCTACAAGCTT
This sequence comes from Mytilus edulis, assembly GCA_019925275.1. Classification (NCBI taxonomy): domain Eukaryota; kingdom Metazoa; phylum Mollusca; class Bivalvia; order Mytilida; family Mytilidae; genus Mytilus; species Mytilus edulis. Next base: position 63,919,461 of record CM034353.1, read on the forward strand.
TTGACAGCCATTTGTTTCTAAGTTGAAAATGCCCATACCACGATAAAGCTGCAATCTTTGATCTTCGTCCGCACACAACACATACTTTTTAACAAAAGTTACCAATACGTGATTGAAAAAAGATGGCGGCAAAAAATTAAATTCCAAACAAAACCAAGAAGTTCTTGAACAATTTTTGCTTTGAACGTTAAACGTTTTTGTAAGGATTTCAAAGCCAGATGCATTAATCATACAAGGCATGTAATATTCTTCGTTTCCTTTCAAAGTAGTCGGTTTGACAATGATATCAAATTTTTCCATTACTTGTAGTGCAAATTGTGTATGCTCAACCGAATTAAACCCAGGTACCTTTTGGAATAACTTTTTTATCAAACTGTAGGGTAAAATACCTATTGACTTTAGTTGTGACCATTCTGGCATATCCACAAATTGACTTTGAAATTGAAATGGTGCTACAAAACATTTAAATATATCAACTAGCCATTTTGGCTCTAATACAATGTAACTCATGATATCGTCAAAAAATATCATATTTCCAATCTCGTGTTCATACTTAAGAAATGAATCTAATTCAGATTCTATTTCACTAGTTGGAAATGAACAAATTGTAGCAAGATGTTTAGCTTCTTCATATGAAATGACACGTTTTTTCTTTTCAGCAATTTGGTTGTCGATCTCCTTTTCGAGAACTATCCATCGAGTTGGAAGGTTGTCTCCCCATTTCGGTATATTGCGTGCCACTTTAAATATTTCTTTTCGTAGATTTTCAAATTCAGTGTTGTATTTTTCTGGTTTTGTGTTTGACAAGAAATATGACTTGCGGATATGCCTACGTTTTTCTTTTTTCTTATCAAGTAACGAATATAACATGTTTCTCTTTTCTGATATCTCCTCTTCATTCTAAAAAAAGTTATGAAATTCAAATAATAATTGCCGTATAAATTTTAAACAGTTAGCTGGTGGTGAGTACATGAACACAACAACTGCACAATCAAAAGAAAAATTCAATCATATATTCGGGATAATATGATCCGTTAATCCTATTTCGACTCTTCAAAATTCAAGAGTCTATCTTAAATTGAGGTAAAGTATATGACCTTCAAAATACCGTTTCGATTCCTAACATCACTGAACATGCTGAAGAAATATTAATTGTCGATATCCGGATATGGTGTACTAATTTTTGCACCTTTTGTTTTTTGCGGTATAACATTTTTTCCGCAAGTTTGTTGTTTTCTGTTTAGTAATAAATTAATAATTAAGATCCATTTTATACATCTGGTGATCCGATCCGTTTATTTGGCAGTCAGCACGGTTTAAGAACATCCGATGTTCGACCTGCTAGTCAAATGCGTTTTATTAAAATATACTTTTTCACTTTTTTGGTCTTTTGAAATATGTTGTTTGTGCTGTATTTAGACCCCTCTACCAAGAAATTTGTTTAACATGCACACGCATAAAAATTGTGTTTTTTTCCCCAACGCAATCATAGGTTTGAACGTTGTTTTCAATTTAGACTCGTTTATATTTTTTTTTATATTTTTTCGTTTGGGCTTGTATTATATTTGTCTTCATCCTATTTCAACTCTTTAAAATTCGAATCTATTCTAAAATGAGGTAAAGTATATGGCCTTCAAAAAAACCGTTTCGATTCTCAACATCACTGAAGACACATTAATTGTCGAAATCCGGATATGGTGTACTAATTTTGGACCTTTTGTTTGCGGTATACCATCATTTTCGCAAGTTTATTGTTTTCTGTTTGATATTTAGTTAATAATTAAGATCCATTTTGTTACATCTGGTGATCCGTTTATTTGGCAATCGCCAATGGCAATCAGCAGGGTTTAAGAACATCAGTTGTTCAACCTGCTAGTCATATGCGTTTTGATAAAATATACTTTGTTTACATCACAGAGGCTTTTGATAAAGCCCAAGAAAAAGATCGAGATATCCTCATGGAATACAAAGATAGACGACCCGTGCAGATAGAATTCCGTTTGTTGTCACCTTCCATCCCGATTTGACAAATATTTCATCTACTATCCGCAAGCACTGGCGCCTTATCGAAAATGACTCTTCCTTAAAAGAAATTTTTCCATCACCTCCTATTATTGGCTATCGCAGACCCAAAAATCCAAAAGACATACTTGTCACATCTTAAGTAAAGAAACAAGAGACTTCTAAATTTGGGTGTTTCAAACAATGCGGAAGAAGCAATTATAAATGCTGTAAAGTCGCCAACACTGACCACTCTTTCAGCAGCACAGCAACAAAGCAGCGATAAAACATTTATGTTACATCTAATTGCAAAACGGAAAATAGTACTTATATTCTTACTTGTGGAAGTTGCAAAAAATGGAAAACAACACGTTTTATAATTTATTGCGTCCGAAGCGCTTTTCTGGATTTACCTTCATCAGGAACGCTCAAAGCCAAACATTTGAAATCCGAAGATGTATAAGTACCGAAAATAGTTGAAGAGCTTTATGTCAAAAATACCTAAAATAAATAGCCAAATTCATCTAAGCCAACTTTGCCTGAGGGAGTTGAAACCTTAGTTTCATAATAATTTCAAAATTTATAAACAGACACTTTTAGTAAAGTTCGTTAAATCATGTCAGTACCGAAGCACTGACTACTGAGTTGATGATACCCTCGGGGACTGATAGTCCACCAGCAGAGGTATACCCAGTGATGTAAAAAATGGAAAACAACACGTTTTATAATTTATTGCGTCCGAAGCGCTTTTCTGGATTTACCTTCATCAGGAACGCTCAAAGCCAAACATTTGAAATCCGAAGATGTATAAGTACCGAAAATCGTTGAAGAGCTTTATGTCAAAAATACCTAAAATAAATAGCCAAATTCATCTAAAGCCAACTTTGCCTGAGGGAGTTGAAACCTTAGTTTCCTAATAATTTCAAAATTTATAAACAGACAATTTTAGTAAAGTTCGTTAAATCATGTCAGTACCGAAGCACTGGCTACTGAGTTGATGATACCCTCGGGGATTGATAGTCCACCATCAGAGGTATCGACCCAGTGATGTAAAAAATAGAAAACAAAACGTTTTATAATTTATTGCGTCCGAAGCGCTTTTCTGAATTTACCTTCATCAGGAACGCTCAAAGCCAAACATTTGAAATCCGAAGATGTATAAGTACCGAAAATCGTTGAAGAGCTTGATGTCAAAAATACCTAAAATAAATAGCCAAATTCATCTAAAGCCAACTTTGCCTGAGGGATTTGAAACCTTAGTTTCCTAATAATTTCAAAATTTATAAACAGACAATTTTAGTAAAGTTCGTTAAATCATGTCAGTACCGAAGCACTGACTACTGAGTTGATGATACCCTCGGGGACTGATAGTCCACCAGCAGAGGTATGCAAGCTGCAATATGTTGGCGAAACAGAAACTTTTTATACAAAAGGAAGAAACTGCCCAATTACGAAACACCTCTTAAGAATAGGGCATACGTTTGAAAATATCACCTTTCAAATAATTAAGGTAAACCAAAATTGGGACTCCCAAAGGAGAAAACAGACAGAAAGATTCTGGATGCATCAGCTACGTACTCTTGAATCTGATGGACTGAACGAGAAAGATTGAAACCAAAGGAATAAATCCTAAACATATATTAATTTAACTAATACAACTATTTGTTTTGATCTAAGAATTGCTATGTAAAATAAACGGCAAAAATATTTTTCTACACATTAAACATTAAGCTGCAAAAATTTCTTTACAGCCTCAAACTTTTACCTGGATGACTGCACGCCCCCTGATGAAGCTAATTTGTTTAGCGAAATATTGCGTGAATAATATATAAAATATAACAACTAATTTTATTACACTCATTAGTGTGTTTAAGTTACATTCTTAGACACTTATTTACAAGTATTCCACATTCCAAACTAAGAGACAAATTGAAAGAGTTGGTATTGCTTTGCTTCATAAAAAAGAATGGCCAACGTAGATACAAGTATCTTGTCTTAGGAAGGGATAAATCCTACTTTGTAAAAGCCCACTCTGATTCAGACAAAAATTCTCTGAAACTGATATTATCAAGATGCTTGATTTCTTGATTGACAACGCTCGGAGGACGTGTTTTTCAAAAGACTGTCGGCATTCCAATGGGAACAAACTGTGCCCCTCTACTTGCCAACTTGTGTCTCTATTATTATGAGGCTGACTTCATGCAGGAACGTCTTACGAAGAAAGATATGAGGTAAGCAATATCCTTTAACTCTACTTTCCGCTATATAGATGATGTTTTTTCACTAAATAATTCAAAATTTGGTGACTATGTGGAACGCATCTATCCCATCGAGCTAGAGATAAAGGATGCCACAGATACAGTTAAGTCGGCCTCATATCTTGACTTACATCTAGATATTGACAATGAGGGTCGGTTGAAAACCAAACTTTACGACAAAAGAGATGATTTCAGCTTTCCAATTGTGAACTTTCCATTTCTAAGTAGCAACATTCCAGTAGCACCTGCATACGGGGTATATATCTCCCAATTGATACGATATTCCCGTGCTTGCATTTCCTATCATGATTTTCTTGATAGAGGGTTGCTGCTCACAAGGAAGCTATTAAACCAAGAGTTCCAAATGGTGAAGTTGAAATCATCCCTTCGTAAATTTTAGTTTTCTATGTTGTGTCATGTGTGCTGTTTTTGTTTGTCTTTTTTATTTTTAGCCATGGCGTTGTCAGTTTGTTTTAGATTATAAGTTTGACTGTCCCTTTGGTATCTTTCATCCCTCTTTTATATAATTTAATTTAAAAATTGCATTAGTTTATTTACAAACTGATCCACGCCTAGATAGATTGAATGTTGATTGTTGCTATTTTAAGACACTATATATATATATATATATATATATATATATATATCAGTCTAAAGATTTGCACAACGGTACTGATATAAGATGTGACACTTGAAGAACGCCATTTGTTGAGCCGAAATATTTGTCAGCACGATTTAATAACAACATTTTCGTATTATAACATCTTATATCAGTACCGTTGTGCAAATCTTTAGACTGATATAATTTTTTCCTTATCTGCATAGTATCGCCTATTCTAGACGATCCGGTACATAGTAAATTTGCTGGTTGGTCGTTTTTATAGACTTATATATATATATATATATAAGTCTGAAAATTACACCAAACAGTGTTAGAGTTAGATTTTCTACTGACAAATTTTTTGTCCGTCCCTCAGCGGGATTCGAACTCACACCTTTGATACACTACAGCACCAATCGCTTAGCCTCGAGTCCAGCGCTCTAGACCACTCGACCACATCCGCTATATAAAAATATAACTTCAATAGTCGTAGTGTTACCTTGTCACGGAAGGTGAATCTAGAGATAGACATGAGACACGTGTTTTTTTAAGCGCGTGTAGATGTTGTATTATTATTTTCATACACAATGTATTTATTATTTGTCAGCAATCTAACTCAACAATTTTTATATATCATATGAGATCATGATTTATATATATATATATATATAAACGAGTCTTAATTGAAAACTACGTTTTTTACTACACCAGATCCGGATTTCGACAATAAATGTCTCTTCAGTGATGTTAGGGATCGAAACGGTATTTGGAAGGCCGTATAAAAAGTATGAAGTGTTGGCTGACCGGAATATACGGTTTTTTTGTGAGGTCACTCCTGTGGCCATTAAGGCGTTTGTGAAATAATAGGCGAGTGACTTATTTCAAAAAGACGCTTAGTTAACGACTTTAATGCATCCACCTAACACACGGCTGTATTATATATCATTCGAAAGCTGATAATCTGTACTTTCTGTTTTTCCCGGTCGTAAAAAAATCGTACGGTGCATTTTCTGTTAAATCAAGGTCAAAGGTCATGAAAAAACATTCCAATTTTTGCGATTACTAAATAAAACGCCTTTTTCTAATTTTTGTACCATAAAATTTTCCAAAAGATCATATGAACTTTATGGAACAATATACATAATGTTCAAATCAAACAAAAAATAAGAGATTCGATGCGCAAAATTTCCCGAAAATTGAAATTTATCACAAATCCTAAAAAAATGAAAAATTATTCAAAAAGCAAAATATATCTTGTAGAATCGATATTTGTATGCTAAAAAAATAGATAAATGTATATGTTTTAGGTCAAGAAATATTTGTTTTGTAATTTTAAGATGCAATTATTAATTATTGTTCATGGAACAGCCTTCTATTGAAGTGTTTGCAGTTGCCCAAAAATCTGCCATCTGCAAATAGCGATCATTTTTTTAATCTATGTTAAAATAGCACATCGCTTATTGTGAATATCAGGGGGGGAAATGATTTTCCATAATAAAAGAAGGGGTATTTAAAGTTAGAAAAGAATATATGCGAGGTTATTGAGGTTAAAATATGTTTTTTACGAAGCAAACTTTTTAACTGTTTGTAATCATGTTTAAATGCAATCATGACTTTGCGACTAAATCGTAGGCAACATTGAAATAAGTAACCTTGTTTAGAAACACTTGGTTGTCTACAGCGGGATATAAACGAACTAAATAAAATGCGGCTGCTTCTTATTTAGCTTAAAATCGTATTATATTAAGTCATATTAGATGTATTTAGAAGTTTATTCGCTTTAATTATTTGAATAAAAGATGCTTTGAGTATTTTCTACTTAAGCTTTTAAAATACAAATGCATTTCATTGTGTATGTAAAACACTATAAACAGTTGTGAAATAACAAAATGAAAAATTAAATACCCTTCCTGACCTCATAAGATCATTCGCTATTTTAGGAGTGATCGCTTTCATGGTATACTGTGTTTACTGGACTGTTTTTCGTCTCTTGGACTTAATAATATTTGATTCATGGTTTCAGTTGTTGATTGTCCCTTTGGTATTATTTTACTTTAAAGACATTAACTTGCAGTAATGAAAATCGGCCAAAAAATCACCTCAAAGTAAAGTGAAGAAGATTAACGCAATTAGACAAATATTCGCGAAAATAACTTAATTTGCTCACGGTGATATATATCTATAATTATTAAACCTTTTACTACTTGAATAGTGACGAAATATATCAAAGGGACATCAAACTCATAATTAAAAACGAACTGACAAAGCCGGGCAAAAAACGAACAAGACAAATCAAATCATCATAGATACCAGGACTAAATTTTGTATAAAGCAACAGTATACAAAAAAAGTATAAACACAAACATACTGAACTCCGATGAAAATTCAAAAAGGAAAGTCCAAAATCAAAAGGCAAAATCAAAAGTCCAAACACATCAAACGAATGCAACATATAAAACTAAAGATTGAGTAACACAAACCCCCCCCCCCCCAAAAAAAAAAAAATATTTGAGTGAACTCAGGGGCTCCCAAAGGGTAGGCAGATCATGTTCCACATATGAATCCCGTCTTAGTTTAAACATATTTATTTATAGTGGATTGGGAAACAATTTTGCAACTTAAATTAATCTCTTTCCACTTTGCGGGTGCGAGTGCTGCCTTGTAGCGGCATTAGTCTGCTCTTTTTTCGAAATCTACAACTTAGGTGTGTTTAACGTGCAAGAGATATGGCTCTCTCTTAACACGGGTCAGCCATTTATCGTTTCCTTCCGACGGTCTTTCATCGTTTCCTCAAGACCATACTCACAAATGGTGTCAAGGAAAAGCCGAAAATTCAGTCCCTGAAATTTTCATAACGGAACGGGAATCGAACCAGGAACCTTTGTGTTAGTAGTCCGATGCACTTACCACTACACAACGGCTCTCTTTTACCCGTCTTGTGGCTCATATATTTCCTTACTAGGTGCCAAGCCTTATTCGGTTGGTGACATTCACGGAAGAGATGACGGCAATATGCTTACGTCGATGGAACTTATCAGTCGTCATCTTACGAAACAGATATCTCTCTAAATCCATGTTTAAACCACCATCTTTCTTCAAATGTTCTGTACCAAGTCAGGCATATGGCAGTTGGTATCGAATAATCTGTTTCTTTGTATGTTGGCGTTTGTTTTTGTAGCAGTTCAGTGTTTTTGTTATATCGTTGTGTTCCTCTTATAGTTGATGCGTTTTCCTAGTTTTTGCTTTGTGACCCTGATTTATTTCAGTTACTAGTAAATCGATTGATGACTATTGAATAGCGGTATACTATAGTTGCCTTTATTTCAGAGGAGTTGAGGCTCAATGAAATCGATCACCTCCTTTAGTAGTATAGATATGCAGCCGTTGCTATAATGTTGTTAAATAGAAATGAAAAGTTTATAATTTGGTGGTAAGGGATGTTTTTATGGGTTGTTTTATGCTCATCTCTTTTGTCGTAAAACTTGTTCTCAACCAACCCTCATTGTCGATTTCAAGATACGTGATAGTGTGAACTATATCTGTTGGGTCTTTTATTTTCAATTTCAATGGAAAATACGAGTCCAACATTGTCACAAATTTGGCCCCAATTCAGTTAGATGACATCTATATAATAGAAAATGAAGTTTCAAGATAATGATAGCTTCTTTTCAGTCGTCATCATAAACTCTTGCATGAAGTCATCCTCGTATGAAAAATGAACTAGTCATTCAAGCCTTTCAGGAAGTCTAGTTGTAACTAGAATCGTTGTGTATTAATGGATATTTTTTCTTCAAAATTATTCTATTTGATGAATTAATGCATGTAAACAATGAAAAACGCAATTTAAGCAATCAAGAAGTCAAGTTTTATAATGTGTTTACTAGTTTTTGAAATTCTTTGAAATTTCAATTTTCTTCAATTTATTTTCTATTTATTTTGGTCTAAATTTTCAATTCACATTAAATAAATAAAAGGTCTTTTCACTACATCAATATTTATAATGAAGCTACAAATCAAACAATTAGAAAAGTCGAAATATGTTTATTTCAGTCTGGTAGTTACAATGCAGATTGCAATCTCTTAGTTTCACCCCTTTATTTCAAGCAATAAGATGATTCGCGCACACATTTTTTTACTCTAAATTTTTCAGATTCTTATGAATTTGTTTATTAAATCTTATATTTACCACATACAATGTTTAAATAGGAAGAAAATGCTTAAAAGCTGTTTTTTCGCAGATGGCGGTATTTTTGGCAACTGTATGAGTTGTTATGATTTGCTGTTTGATTAGAAGTAAGCATAATTTTAGGAAATTTTATGATGTCAAAAACTTCTTTGATAGTCATATCAGGGTTTTACTTAGTATTAAGTGATTAGCAGTTGCGCCAGAAAGAAAAATTTGGGTTTTCACACATTTTGTTAACTTTAACTCGAATTTCAGGAAACATGTGCTCTCTGTCAAAAACACGCTTTAAATATTAAAAAATGCATTTGAATAATGACTGTTAATCTCTCTGCTAAAAGTTTAAATTGTTTGCATATGTGAATCTAGTATATAAAAGTCATATTATGCAATCAGGCTGAAATCTTAGAAAATATGCACTTATTCGTCCTTGGCCTTTGATCTTGATTTGACGGAAATTGCACCGTACGATTTTTTTTACGACCGGGCAAAACAGATAGTACAGATGTGTAGCTTTCAAATGATATATAATTTAGCCGTGTGTTAGGTAGGTGCATTAAAAATTTAATTTTATGGTTAAAGTCACTCGCCTATAAAGCGCTGCAAATGTTGCAACCAATTGCAGCATTCATCAACATTTCACAGTAAGACAACAGAAAAGACATACAAGATCTTCTGCAATGTCAACTGCAAAAGCTCAAACGTGATTTACGTTCTTGAGTGTCCTAGATGTGGTCTCCAATATGTTGGTGAATCTATGCAGCCATTTCACAAACGCCTTAATGGCCACAGGAGTGACCTCACAAAAAAAACGTATATTCCGGTCAGCCAACACTTCAGGTTACCAGATCACAATCTGAAAGATTTTGATCACATGAAAATCCTTGTGATCGAACAGGATTGTTCATGGCAAAATAGGCAAAGAGAGAATCGGGAGAAGTTTTGGATAAAAACACTGGGTGTCCTCCATCCAGACGGAATCAATAGAAAGAAATAATTAAATTTACAGTCTAGTGTTTATATCATTATATTCAGGATTTTGGATTAAAATCAATCAACCAAAACGTATTATTACTGATCTATGTTTACACCTTATACATTATATATCAGTATTGTTAAAACTTTTGCACCGAAGAAGGCCATTTGTTGAGCCGAAATATTTGCAATTATTGTATAATTTATATCATCTGTTCAGTTTCCCATCTTTGTGCGATGATATTCAACATATTTTAGTGTTTTGTTTTCCATCTATTTATCGGTATTGTTACACAATCTTTTAGACTCATATATGTATATATATATATATATATATATATATATATATATATATACAACTCGTCTAAACATCAACCCAACAATGTTAGATCTTTAAATTTGCTTTCGCAAATGTTTGGTTCTTCCCTCGCCGGGATTCGAAGCAAATTTACAGATCTAACATTGTTGGGTTGATGTTTAGACGAGTTGTATATACATTATGTACACAGCCATGTATCACCATCATTGATGGCGATCCGATGGATACATCTGTTGTAGGGTTGTCACTGACTCAGACGTACTTATATATATATATATATATATATATATATATATATATAATGTCTAAAAATAGCAACAATCAACATTCAATCTAATTAAGCGTGGATCAGTTTGTGAAAATAAACTGATACAGTTACTGAATTAAAATTATATAAATGTCTAAGAATATAACTAAAACACACTAATTGATACATTAAAAAGTTCTATTAGATGTTAAATAGAAATACGCAATATTTCGCTAAACAAATTAGCTTCATCAGGCGTGTGCATCTCTCAAGGTGAAATCGGATGCATGACAGAAAAATATTTTTGTAGCTTAATCTATACAAGATTTGAGGGATGGGTGTAACATATTAATTCGGTCATAAAATATGTTTGTAGCTACAACTACATGAAGTTGGAATAAAAGTTTAACACATTTATAGATGTTCGATTAATTGTATGAATTTTTATAAATTAATTTATAAAAATTCATACAATTAATCGAACATCTATAAATGTGTTAAACTTTTATTCCAACTTCATGTAGTTGTAGCTACAAACATATTTTATGACCGAATTAATATGTTACACCCATCCCTCAAATCTTGTATAGATTAAGCTACAAAAATATTTTTCTGTCATGCATCCGATTTCACCTTGAGAGATGCACACGCCTGATGAAGCTAATTTGTTTAGCGAAATATTGCGTATTTCTATTTAACATCTAATAGAACTTTTTAATGTATCAATTAGTGTGTTTTAGTTATATTCTTAGACATTTATATATATATATATATATATACAACTCGTCTAAACATCAACCCAACAATACAACTCGCTTAAACATCAACCCAACAATGTTAAATCTGTAAATTTGCTTTCGCAAATTTTTTGTTCTTCCCTCGCCGGGATTCGAACCCATGCTACTGAGATATCGTGACAACAAATCGCCTGCACTGTAGCGGTCCCGCTAGAACACACGACCACCTGGGCTTCACAAAAATAAAGCTTTCGGTGTGTTACCTTTCCTCGTCAGTTTTTATCTAGCGTCGTACTACAGTACATGATATATAAGGCATGGAGACGTTATTTTTACAGATAAGCTCAATTATCTATAGTAAAGGATGCTACAAAGTAATGTAAGATACAGTCACAGAAAATAATTATATTTATAAGCACGTATGAGTCAGTGACAACTCTACAAAAGATTTAACTCTACAACAGATATATAAATATATATATCATATATATTCTGATAAATCTTTTAGTTTTTACTTTGAAATAAAAATTGAAAAAAGACCTACAGTCTTTAATCTATTGCTTTATAATGCCTATCCGCTAGACTATCTATGGCCAATATATCTATGTTTTGATTTATTACAGCTTAAGACCTCCTATATGAAAATGAAGACTGTTTTCAACACATGTAAATCTTCTGCAGTTTAATTGTATATGCCTGGTTTTGGTAAAATTTTATTGTCATCTTACCATGTAAAAAGTAAATGTAGTAACACACCGCTTTATATCTATATACATACTTACACAACAACTACCATCTTTTTATTTGAAGTCAATGGTCTTTTGAAATCACAAATTTAATTATGAGACTAGAGAGTATATTTACAAAACATTAAACTTACTTAACGAACTCCTTTTTAACAAGTAATAAGACAAAATAAACTAGCAATAGAAAAATAAAAAGATTACCTGAGTTGTAAATATGTGATAGATTGGATAGTCTGTGAATAGGTATACACTATGAAAGTAAGTGCTAGGGGCAAGCCTCTTGCTCTTAATATTTTGTAGACTAACCGATACACATTCGAGTGACATTACAAAATTATCTATCACATTGTAATATTCAAACCCTAATATAAATTCACCTTATAATATTTTTGTCCGCCTCCGGTATCTAAAACTTAATACTTGTAGGTGTAATACCACCATTGATTTTCTTTTATTAGTCTTTGTTAAATTTGCACTTTTCAAACAATTGTGCAGAATTTATCTTTGTTTCAAATAAAGAAATACTTGGCAAAAGAAAAGCTTTATCCTGTCCAGTACTATAGACAAAATTGCACATAACAGTTCATTGCATATAAGAAAATAACCATCACTGGAAGTTAACCAATGAAATTTTCACCTTTTTTTTACCTGTGTACAAGCTTTAGTAACCATGTAACCTCAAGTTTCCAAAATATTCTATAAACCCCAAATAAAAAAAATGGCGCTTTGTAATACCTAAGATGTGTGTTTATGACTCATAATTTTTTTACTGCAACAAAAAGTAGAATAAATTACCTACAACTATCAAATTAAAATGAATATTTTCTACGACCCTTTTTCGTATGCAACCGGATGTGACGTACTATGCTTTGGTGGTATTAAACATATATTTCTTATATTTCTTAACTTCAAAAAGTACAATTTTAAATAAATCAGCTTCTTTAAAATTGTATATTTTCTTATAATTATAAAACTCGTTCAATGAATATTTAAATTACGATCACATGCTTACTTTTTATCGAAGAATGTACATATTGTTTTTATTTTATTTTTTTGTTGTTGGAAAAAAGTTCCTTTGCTTTATATGTCCACAGTCATTGTTTTCTATGAAACAAAAAAAAATGTTTCTCAGGTCTGGTATAAAAATTGGATTAAATATTATTTCACCTTTACCTTTACTCCCTTTTCAAATTTTTTTATAATACTGTTTGCCTTCATCTTAAATAATTACATCCCAGCTCCTTTGTTCTAACAGGGGTGATCTGAGCCGGATCACCCCTGCCATATCACCCCAGTTTGAGTTTCTTTGGTATGCATGCTTTCCTTTGTTCTGTAACATTTTGGTGGTAATGTCAAATCCACTATAAAACTTATAATTAAATATACAATTATACGGAAAAGACTATATCAAAATTCACGTAGAAAAAAAACAGTTTATATGCTGGGATTCGAACTCGAGACCTTTAGCATATCAAGCCACGACACAACCACTACACCAGGACGACTGGATACAAACTATCAGTAATTTAACATACTTAAAGGAAGCAAGATAGTTTTATAAATGGTGCGAGTTGGCAGACCTTTATTCAGTGGGGTTTAAACCCTTTTCGTTAAGTGAGTTGTCAGTGATTGTTCAGTTTGATTTTACACTTTTTCAAAAGAGGTGCGAGTCGGTAAACAAGAGCGGGCGATTTTTTTCATAAAGTGGCGATATAGGTTGAGCCGATTGGCCAGTGGGGCGAGTTGACATTGTTTGATATCTACTCATCGTGTTCGGGGGTCAAAAAGAGTATAAATCATATTGTAATGTATAAAGTATATTATAATGGTTGTGTGGCGTTCTAAACTAGATTTTATGAATTGTAAACGGTTTTTCGTCTAATCTAAAACAGCTGGGATGTAAAATAGTTATCCCACTCGGACTTGGTGTGTCAGTGTTAGATCACCCTCTGGCCTCCGGCCATCGGGGTGATCTTACACTGACACACCGCGTCATCGTGGGATAACTATTAATTACAGTAGACTCTTTTCCTAGGAAAATTACCTTAGGGGATTGTGTACTTCATTAACGTAGTTATTAAGAGTTCACTGTAATTATGTTGATAATTAATCTACAATGAAAAGTCATTCATGTATAGCATTTTATAGTTCTTGGTAAGCCATGTACTGTGAAAATTATAAGGATAATAACTGATTTTCCATTAGACGAGAAAAAAAAGAGGGGGTACATTTTCTTATCACTTGGCAACCGTCGTCGTCCGTCGTCCCTGTTGTCGTTAACTTTTACAAAAATCTTCTCCTCTAAAACAACTTGCCAACAAAACTTGGCCAAAACTATCATTATGATATATAGTCTAAAAAAATTGTCTGATGACCCTGCCTGCCAACCAACATGGCCAACATTGCTACAAATAGTACATAGGGGTAAACTATAAGTTTTGTTTATTATCTTGATAACTTCTATACATTAAGTAAGAGAAAATATGACAGGAGCAGGCAAGATGAATATATGCAATTGTTATAATTATTTAAAACTATCAGACGACTTGTTATAGGAGTTATTGCCCTTAAATGATAAATTTTTACATTTTTTTTTCATTTTTGCTTATAATTTTGAAATTGTAATTGATAGAGAGAAACTTTACCCAACAAAATTGACCAGCTTAAATGCTCAAAATGTTCACATGTAAACAGTACAATATATACCACATTTTTATATTTTTGACAAATTCTATAATTTTGAAGAAAAAAAATCGAAAAAAAGTGGGTGCATCATATTCAGAGTTATTTGTTTTCAGACATTCTATACCAATCTGCACAAATCATATATTCTCGTTATAAATAATTAACCAGTTTGTGTCAGAAATGCACAAATAAATGGAAGCTGTGGGCTTATTAAGTTAAAGAAGTTTGATTGTTGATCTGAATGGGAATCTTGATTTTTGTCGAAATGAACAATAGTTGAATAGAATACCCGTTTTTAAAGACGAAAATATACACTTCTTTTTTGTTTTCATTGATATCTTATAGGTTGTCTTTCAAAATGTGTCAGTGACATGTTATAATTATGGCATTGTTAGCCTTGTGAGATAAACAGAAATAAAATTTGTCGATTTCTGAATTTTTTTATTATGGAATTTTAACGTATTCTTAGATGCGTGCTATGGAAACAAACTATAACGTAAACCTAAAATTTTAAACATTTTTGGATAGTATGATGTGTTTCGTATGTCAGCACTGTAAAAGTTATCATTTTTAGTATTGATTAATTTTATTCCCATGGTACTTTATTATCCTATTTTCTATAGGTACTCAACATGTATTTTGGCAGCGAGGATCAAAATAATGAAATAAATATATGAAACAATATTTCATACCATATTGTCTTCAAAAACAAAATATAAAGATATTTGAGGACGAATCATGAATTGTGAATCAACAGTAACCTGCTTGATTCTTACAATGATAGGTACTCAACAAATAATTGTAAATAATGGATTAAACATTAAATATCATCATTATAAATAAGATGTGGTATGAATGCCAATGAGACTTCTTTCCATTTAAGTCACAATGTATTAAAGTTAACAATTACAAATAACGGCCTTTAACAAGGAGCCTTGGCTCACAACGAACAGCAAGCAAAAAGGGCCTAGTGTAAATTTGAAACAATTCAAATAGAAAAACCAACGGTCCAATCGTTTTTACGTGAAACGAGAAACGACTGAACCACACCAACACAGGACAAGCATTGAGTAACAGGCTCATGACATAGGACTGGTGCATACGAAAGCGGCGGGTTTAAACGTTTTAACAGGTACAAACCTTCACCCTAACCTGAGTCAGTAGTATAACATTACAACATAAAATACAAGTTATATTCAATTGTGCATCAAAGTTTGTTTTTTTGTTGTTGTAGCTAATTAAGACAAGAGTACACATGTTGAAATGTCTCGCATTCTTTACTCACCATTAATTATACAATTATACCTTACAATCATTCAATACACAAAGTATAGTTGACCTATTGCTTATAGTTTTTTTAGAAACAGACTTAACTAGGAAAATTAAACATTGACCAATGAACCATGAAAATGAGGTCAAGATCAGATGAACCATGCCAAACAGACATGTACACCTTACAATCAATATATGCATTAAATATAGTTGAACTGTTGATTATATTATTTAAGAAACAAACGTAACGATGAAATCTTAACATTGACCAATGGACCATGAAAATGAGGTCAAATTCAGATGATGCCTGCCAGACAGACAAATACACCTTATAATCATCCCTTACAACAAATATAGTTGACCAATGTTTATAGTATCTGATATATGGATTTGACCACGAAACTTAACCTTGTTCACGGATCCATGAAATGAGGTCGAGGTCAGATGAAAACAATAGTTACCATTACAAAAAATCTTAAATAGTCACTGAACCATTAGAGTATGGTCAAGGACAATGAACATATGACAGACATAAACTTCAAAACATAAGGCATCCATATACAAAGTATGAACCATCCAGGTATTCCATCTTCTAAAATATAAAGCTTTTAAGTAGTTATTAAATGCCAGCCGTCGCCACTGTCAGATCACTATTCCAATGTCAAGCTTTCTGCGACAAAAGTCGCAGTCTCGACAAAAACTTTGCCTGTGACAAGTTCAAGCATGAGTGGGTCGCTCTTGATTTTACTTAAACATATTAAAGAGACATAATTTGAATATGGACAATATAATGCTTACATGAAAATGAAAAAAAAATCAGTAATAATAGGAAAACTAAGCAATATCAAAAATGGTTTTCAAGGTTACATTTGTTAAATTGATTTTTTAGGAAACTGAACGATGGACAGTAAGTTTTGAAAGTTGAACATTGATAGGTTTGAACAGTATGAAAATTGTTAATTTACACATAGATCATTAAAATATTTATTATCACTTTTTAAAAATAAGAATATATATATACATAATTTGAATGGAAGTCTTTGATAATTAGGGCTTTTATTCCGTATGATTCATTTAACGATAAAATTCTTTATTCTTATGAGTTGTAAAATGTACTTCCAGTTCAATTTGAGCTAATTTTTGAGATAATAAAAGATGAATAGGTATAAAATTGTAGAACTTTTATTCGACACTACTCCAGAGGTAGTCATTGCTATGCATTTAAGATAAAATATTTATTTTTGTACATAATTATAAACAAACCAATTTGAAAAAAAAATACTATTAAAATAAATCTATTTCCAGAATACAAAAATGTAAGTTAGTTTCCTTACTAAAGATGATTGAAAAAGCTATTGAACTTATACTCAAATTTCAGTATATGATGTTATGTTGCTTATTTGATTTCATTGATTCATAATTTGTGTACAACTAGATTGCAATGTTGACTTGGTCACTTGATAGCAAACACTGAAGATCCAGCCTGAATTTTTCTCCATTATATTCAAGGTCCAGATATCACCATACAATAGGAAACACAACACTAAAAGTACCGACACATCAGATTATATTGCAGGACATATATATATAATTTATCTATTTTTCATAAATGAAAGTATAAGCTTATGGACATTAAGAAACAACAATTAAACGTTCGACAATATACTTGATAAGGATTCATTTCGGAGCACTATACTTGGTTAAAGGTCGATTATGATGGTACAAAAACATGTGTAATCATGATTACTTTCAGATAACTTTTTGATTAAACTCATACGAATACTAGCTAATAACAGATTTGATGTATGCACATTTTTTTTTATATATCTAAGCATGAATAGAATATAATAAAATTAGTCTTCATTTAGCTTGATAATGATTCAATACGGTTGATCATATTTACAATTTAATAATTTTATTATATTTTGCAATATCTACAAAATATTATTTCATTTCATCCTCATATTTAAAAGCTAATTTGAATGAAATTGTGTTTTATAACCATAATACTTACTAAATTGAAGCCAACATTTTCTCATTATATAATAGTAACCGGTTAAAAGTCTTTTGGCGGGAAATATTGGAAGCAAACATATTCCCGTACTTTCTATAACGTTTTAATTTAATTTTCTCCCGAGACTTCCGAACCGTTGTTTATAATGCAACTGTTCTTCCCGAGACTTCGAACCGTTGTTTATAATGCAACTGTTCTGTGACGTAAATAGAAAATAAAGAATGTGTTTCCCCTGAATTGTTCACATTATCCGCTTCTTCATGAATAAAAGAGGACTGGTATGGCACAGTTCTTATAGTTGCAGTATAAAATTGTCTCGAAATATATACCAGTTTCTTTCAATATGATAATGAAACAAAATACAGCCCGTAACAGAGAAGTGATCGAATTGATGTTTCTTTACCGTCAAAATTAGCTACGTTATCGACAAACTTAGTTGAGTAGTGACCGAACTATTGGTACTTTAACGTTAAAAAGATTGACAATGCTGACAAACTTTCATGTGTCGATAATCAAGTTTAATACCGATAATATTGAAGATAATACTAATAATATGAAACAAAATATGTCCATGCACCATTTCGATTGGGCGAAAAGTAGTCATTTCTTCAAAGTCAGAACATAAAAAAAAAGATTTATGGAAGGACGTCTTGATAGTATTATTTCGTTTACAATTTTACCCAAAACTAAAAGAAATATACTGGTAAACAATTAAAAAGGTGTTTGATAGGAATGAAGTCCTTTATTTTTTCGGACTACAATGTGTACCGTATGTGTGATGGATTTGAATTCAATCAATAACTTTGAAATGTGTTCTCATATGTATACATAGTAACTTACAGTAAACAGACTACTGTAACATTGACGCACTCGTCAAACTGTTTAAAAGATTTGTGTTTATGACCAAAAATTTATATACAACTTTATTTATAAATTAATCTGAATTTCATGGCGCGTCGTCACAATAATGAAAGTTATAAAAAAAAAATTATAATCAGCAGATCTTTACTTCTATGAAGAAAGTATTCTTGTACAAAAGGGTATTTATTATAAAATGATCCTAACTATAGAATAGATAGTTTACCACAGAATTCTTAAACGGAAGTTTTGACAATTTAAAACAGAAGAGATTTGAAAAAAAAATAACTTTAAATAAACACTGAAATAATTTTAGTACCTCGAAAGTGTAAAGAATAAACCAACAATCTCAATCTTTAAAAGTGTCTTCATTGCACTAACCGACGAGATCATGTTTACAGTAGAAACAGTGGATGTGACTCCAATAAATTCATTGTCATTGTAGTCATGAATAATTATCGCTTATATTAAATTGATAAAGATTTTATCGAGGTCGCACCAACTGTTTCTACAGCTAAGATCAGTTACATGTAACATGATCTCGTCGATTCGGACGACGAAGCCATTGTTTATGACAGAACACACATTCTAGATTATGTTTTTTTGTTTCCGTCAGTTCGAAAGTATTTGATCATTTCAACTCCTTTGTATTTCATAATATGTGTCATGAACAAAAACATATGTTCGATTGAATAATGATTTCCTCGTAACAAATGATAGACATTTCGGAGATCCCGTATTTGATCCTTTACCGTTAAAATGAAAATGCCAATGACAGAGGTTGATTATAAAAAATGGTTTACTGTGTTAAAAAAACTTCGACTTAAACAATGAAAACTTACACGTTTGACATGAAATATTTTGTCGATAGAGAAAATTAAATTATGTCACTTCTGAAATAAGTTTGTCGATGACGTAACTTATTCTGACGGTAAAGAAACGCGAATTCGATCACTACTCTGTTACTGGCTGTATATATCACGCTATCTCTCGCTAAAAAAAAACCCAGCTAACTAACAACTTAAATAAGAATAGAAATAAGAATCACTTATTTTAATTGGCTGACAAAAATCGAAAGGTATTCCAAAATCAATAGGTTTTTTTTTTCTTTATTAAATGCAACAACCATGACTGGACGTGCTTCCCATGACAACATCAAGACAATACATACAAGAAAAACAAACGAAAAGACTGATTTAGTTCTTAACATTATGGCTTTTGTATATAAATGTAATACTAGGAATTGAATGCTTCTTTCTATAATGTTATAGGGTTTATATAGCGTTTATCGTGCGCACATACCAAGTATGAAACGCTTCTTCAATGATGAATAGAAATAAAAAACCCTTATTTTAATTGGCTGACAAAAATCGAAAGGTATTCCAAAATCAATAGTTTTTTTTCTATATTAAATGCAACAACCATAACTGGACGTGCTTCCCATGACAACATCAAGACAATACATACAAGAAAAACAAACGAAAAGACTGATTTAGTTCTTAACATTATGGCTTTTGTATATAAATGTAATACTAGGAATTGAATGCTTCTTTTTATAATGTTATAGGGTTTATATAGCGTTTATCGTGCGCACATACCAAGTATGAAACGCTTCTTCAATGATGATCTAATATAAAAGCTTTTTACAAAAAGAAACAAATGAAAAAGTGCACATGCTGAAATTGGACTGAATAGTGATTCTTAATTTATAATATCCTTTTGAAACACAAATTCATAATCATCGTATATATGAAAAAACCGTTATAATCAAATAGTATAGAGGTAGATAAAAACATCTACAAGTATACATCACTACAAACTGCTCAGAGTCTGAATTGACCAGTTTTTGTGCTCAACCAGTAAAATCGAGCACACATTTTACTTGACTTGTCTCGACATTGTCTCGACTATACTTAACTGTACTCGACTAGGTCTCGACTTTACTTAATTAGTCAGATTCAGTACTTGATGATCTTTGTGTAGTCTGAAAGGGTCTTGACCAAGGCACGACCTGTCTTGACTAGTCTCGACCTGTCTCGACTAGTCTCGACTCAGTCTCAACCAGTCTCGACCTGTCTCAACTAGTCTTGACCTTCAAATTTAGTTTTGACTGGTGTAAATCAGCTCATCTAACTAAATTAAATATTGATCTTAAAAAATTCAAGCTTAATAGGTAGTTTGATTTATTGCTGTGAAATGAAAGAATTTAATTTTACAATAGGTAAAAATAAAAATTATTACATAAATTCAGATAGGCATCTTGAATTTTTTTTTTATAACTTTTTCAAATAAACTTGGATTTTCATCAAACTATGCAGCTATCTTAGATATATATTAAGCTTACTGAATCCCATGTCATTCAGTTTTTGGTTGTATTGCTGTAAAGTTTAAGAATAAAAGTAATCTTGGTAAAAAAAAGCTAGGATTTGCAATTCGGACAAAAAAGAGATAGTACACTTTGATTTTTTTAATAACTTTTTTGTTTTTGTTGCATTGCTGTCAAATTTCTAGAGTTAAATTAATCTGGGTCAAAAAAGCTAAAATTTGCAGTTCGAACAAAATAGAGATAGTACACTTTAAATTTTTTAATAACTTGTTCAAATCAACTTGGATTTTCATAAAACTATGCAGCTTTCTTAGATATATATTAAGCTTACTGAATCCCATGGCAATTAGTTATTTGTTGTATTGCTGTAAAATTAAAGAATTAAAGTAATCTTGGTATAAAAAAACTTTGATTTGCAATTCGGACAAAATAGAGATAGTACACTTTAATTTTTTTAATAACTTTTTCAAATCAACTAGGATTTTCATCAAACTATATAACAACCTATGAATCAGTAAGATCAATATATTGCAAAGATAGTTGTAGAGTTTGATGAAAACTTAGTTGATTTGAAAAAGTTATTAAAAAATTAAAGTGTACTATCTCTATTTTGTTCGAACTGCAAATTCTAGCTTTTTTTACCTAGATTAATTTAATTCTTAAATTTGACAGCAGTACAACAAAAACAAAATGACCTGGAATTCAGTAAGCTTAATATATATCTAAGATAGCTGCATAGTTTGAGGAAAATCCAAGTTGATTTGAAAAAGTTATTAAAAAAATTAAAGTGTACTATCTCTATTTTGTTCGAACTGCAAATTCTAGCTTTTTTGACATAGATAAATTTAATTCTTGAATTTGACAGCAATACAACAAAAAATACAAAATGACCTGGGGTTCAGTAAGCTTAATATATATCTAAGATAGCTGCATAGTTTGATGAAAATCCAAGTTGATTTGAAACAGTTATTAAAACATTAAAGTGTACTATCTCTATTTTATCCGAATTGCAAATCCTATCTTTTTTTACCAAGATTACTTTAATTCTTAAATTTTACAGCAATACAACAAAAAAATAAATGACATGGGATTCAGTAAGCTTAATATATCTCTAAGATAGCTGCATAGTTTGGTGAAAATCCAAATTGATTTGAAAAAGTTATAAAAAAAATAAAGATGCCTATCTGAATTTATATAATAATTTTTATTTTTAAAATTAAATTCTTTCATTTCACAGCAATAGATCAAACTACCTGATAAGCTTGAATTTTGTAAGATCAATATCTAATTTAGTTAAATGGGCTGATTTACACCAGTCAAAACTTAATTTGAAGGTCAAGACTAGTTGAGACAGGTCGAGACTGGTTGAGACTGAGTTGAGACTAGTTGAGACAGGTCGAGACTGGTTGAGACTGAGTCGAGACAGGTCGAGACTAGTCAAGACAGGTCGAGCCTTGGTCAATACCATTTCAGACTACACAAAGATCATCAAGTACTGAATCTTACTAATTAAGTAAAGTCGAGACCTAGTCGAGTACACTTAAGTACAGTTAAGTATAGTCGAGACAATGTCGAGACTGGTCGAGTAAAATGTGTGCTCGATTTTACTGTTCAAGCACAAAAACTGGTAAATTCAGACTCTGAGCAGTTTGTAGTGTATTAGAAGTAAACGTAGGGTCTTGAAAAAAAAAAATCGATGCTTATACAATGATTTTTAACTGCAAAACGATCAAGGACTACAAAATATTGAAAGTAAAACTTGCAAATAATGTAGCCAATAGTTGACCAGTACACGACCAAAACAACAGTTCATCTTCGGTACAATTGTAGTCATTATTTCAGAAAAAGCGTCCTCATAATTATTTGGATCAACATTCGTTCAAACTTTTAATGGCAACTAAGCAGAATATTGTATAAACGGTCATGTTGACTTAGTAATTATACTTTAAGATACACATAGGTAAAAGATATGAGATGGAAAAATTGTAGCATGAAATAAAACGTGTACATGCAGTAAGACTTATATCGTTCCCTGTGTAGATACAAATTTATCTTTAACTTCTTTGAGGCCAATTTATGCTACTCATCCAACGACTCAACAAATAGGACAAAAAAGAAAAGAATACATCACCTTTAATTTGTCGATTCCAGTACCAATTATTATCACTGGTGGGTTAAGCAAACCATCTTTATCTTGCATAGCATAACAGTGGATATAATCTAACCAAAAGTCGATATACTCTGAAATTGAATATTAAAAAAACATAGTTTCATTTTGGTGGTATTTTCATTTTACCGTATCATCCAATTCTTTCAATTTGTTCAGCTTTCCAAACATTTTATCTCAAAAACGATTTAACCTGCTTATTATTCGCACATTATGTCGATAAAGTAGATACAATGGATAAGCGTTGGTTCGGAAAAAAGTTTAAAGTTTTAACGATTAATTCATTGTGACTATTATTTAAACTATTGCTGAGACTTTTTTTTTAATTTCAATTTTTTCAATAATTGAGCTCTATTGTCATTGTGATTGGCGGTAAGTATAAATATCCACCAATTATCTTGTATGATACACAAGTAAAATGTATACAGGTCGTGGATTTAAATCATGAAATAATATTAAAAACAAAATGCATGCATTGTGTTGAAAATTTCATTGAAATAATATGAATCTGACAGAACATTATTCGTAATTCACAAACGAATTGATATTCCAACAATTTTCTAAGCATTTTTGTATGTTCCTGAACTTCCGACAAGAAGCCTAATTATATGCCTACCACGGACTACTCTCATATTGATTTGCGTATATGCATTTGATCCGATATGTATATAAACAAATGAGATAACCCTATAGCTATATGTATAAAAAAAATAAATGGGTATATTTTTTTTCTAAATACGTTAAATAGCCAATAATAAACCAAACATAAAGTGGAAAAATCTGTTTTTATTGCAGAAATTTTGACAATATATATATGCAAAATAAGAAAAAAACTAAAGAAAAGAGACAATAAAGTGATTTGAATTCAAACCGACCCAACAAATCGTTACTAGCTTTGTCTCTAAGACTCATTTGCCAAAACCTCGCGGCAACCAACTCATACTATACGATTGGGTGTTATATATGAAAGTGTGTCAATTGCAACAGTGTATCATATTTCAGAATAAATTTATGTTCATTGAGATAAATATGTAAAATAGACATCTAAATTGGTATCAGAAAGGTTTCGTCGATGTGTTTAATATCAGTCATACACAACATGAAGTGGTTCGATTCCCACTGTTGTCAAATGAAAATTAACAGAAACTAGTAAATAAGCCAATTCAAACTAAAGGAATTTTGGAATCAAATGAATACAATTTAGTGATCGATTCATTTTCAGCGACGGATAAGGGAAGTGTTGATGCTATAAAAAGAAACCAATGTAAATGAACAGGCTGATGTCACGGTAATTGTTTAAACCCAATTAGTTGACTGAGGTAAAGAAATCTGGTCATCTTTCAAGGGGTGATATCTGTTATCCAGCAGGAAAACCCTTGTGACTTCAGTTTGGCTGTGGAGGATGTATAGATACGTTACCATGTCCGGTAAGAATAAAGACATTAAATCTGATACCTCGGTGTAGTGTAAATTCAATTCTCTCTGTAAAAATATATGTTCTTAAGAATACTTGCAAAAACCTTATAGTTTACTGTAGGGTGCCAGTTCGGAGGAAATATTTCTGTGTTTAACCAATACAGTCTTTTTGAATAGTGGCAGTCTAAATTGTCCGTCCTTCCTCCTTTCCCACTTCATTTGAAGATTTAAGAATGTTCATTTGTTAATTACCGTCCTGAATGTCATGATACAGTTGCAACTGTATGATAAAAAGGGAATGATTGATCAACGCAAGCTATTCCCTGCAAAGTAATTAGTTTCATATTTATCTTGATGTGCTTATGTGCATATCTTTTTGTATTTTTTTATATCTAGATCTCACTACTGGACGAAAAAACGTCTGTCCATACCAGTAACAGTCGTTCTAAGACTGATAAGGCCTGTTAAAGTTGTAACAGTTGTTAAATTTCACTGCTTCAGTTATTTTGTAACTGTCCAAACTTTAAAAGTGTTTGTCTACAACACAAATCGACTGCAACAACGCAAGAAATAACTGCCACAGACATTAAAGGACTGATACAACTATTTCAAAGTTGTAACAGTTGATTTACAACTGTCCCAACTCGAAAAACGTTGCAACAGTCATAAATACACTGATTAAACGCCTAAAGAGTTGTCACAGTCGTAATAAAACTGATGCAACTATTTGAAAGTTGTAACAGTTATTTTATTACTGTCCCAACACGGAAAACGTTGAAACAGTCATAAATAAACTGTTTAAACGCAGAAAAAGTTGTAACAGTTAAAATATAATAGCTTCAACCATTGTATAGGCCTAGCTAATTTATAAGCGTAGCAACTTCCAAACATTGATATTCGTGTACACTTAAAAGTCACGGATACAAATTGTCTGACAGTCAGGCCCGGGATAAAGGTTAAATTATTTGTAAAACAATTTTACCGTGTGAAATATAAGGTTGTGACAAAGAGAAACAACTTTCATTCCCATTTAATACATTAATTTTAGATGTATATTGTTTTAAAAAAATAGTTTTTTGAAATATTTGCCGCTGAGCACATTTTTGTATTCCTCGGTTATTTAGTGAATGTGCTGAATTTATATATTTTTTTAACACTTCCTCGTCATTATCTCTTCGAACAAATAAAATCGGAACCAGCCATAGATACCTGCAATTTCACTAGATAAAATATAACTGCTAACAGAAAAAGCGAAAAACGTTACCCAATGTATTTGTAAACCAAACGTATCTTTATAACTGAATTAACAGTTGACAATTTTTTTATTATTAAATTAGTTAGGTGTGAAATCATTCATGCATACACAATTGTTTTCAATACCCGTAGTTTTACGAATCACATTACTTCATAATAACGCTAATATACATGATATACTCTAAACCTAGCCGGGAACTCCTTATACACACACTTGTCAAACTTATCCCCATATAAAACTGCTTTATATTTTTTTAGGGCTTATTTCAGACACTTATTCTGAGCTTTTATTCGGGGCTACATTTTTTTCTTTTAAAATTATAAATATTGCCGTATTAACCATATTGATTTCTATACATGTAAAACATATAATCAAAGCTATTACGGACATTTAACACATCTTTAGCGGCTATGGAAAACAAATTTTAAACCTATCTAAATTTAATTTATTTTATTTTATCGTTTTTTATTTTAGAATAGTTCAATATTAACTCGACTTTGTACTGTATATTCTTCATATTGTACGGAATGGTCTATGAGTTCAATTGTAATTGATACACATGATACATATAAATAGCACGTCAGCATTCACGATTGAGGTGAACAAATATTATCACTCGCGAGAAAAAATCATATTTTCACCGGATTTTTCGCAAACAATTTACCATACATATTTTGTACATTTGTAAATACTAGTAGATGGACGTACTGTAGATACAAGACCCGACAAAAAAACTAGCGCAAGTGAAAGTTCAAATGTTCAAAACAAGAAAACTCGCATTGTTTCAGACAGGAAAATCAAATCTTCTTTTATGTTTTTTCACATCATGGTTTAGAACTTGATGTATTTGGTCAATTCTAAAGACTGACATCGGATTCTCTTACGTGGTTTCAGTTGATCAGATGTCGTACTAATTACGTTTATTCAAAATATTTTCCCATTTCAATTGTTCAAATTCAAATTATTTAATCTTGTAAATGCTTGTACAATAATGACATACTATTTAATTAGTAAAGAAAACTAACAAAGTTACTAGATGTAGACAATATTCTGGGTCCCTTAATATTTTTTTGGTTCGGTGTGAGCCGAGGCTCCGTGTTGAAGGCCTTACATTGACCTATAATGGTTTACTATTATAAATTGTTATTTGAATGGAGAGTTGTCTCATTGGCACACACACCCAATCTTCCTTTATCTATGACAGTACAGTAATGGAAATTTTAAAAATGGTCACATTTATAAATTACGAAAATGGGTCCCATATTCTGAATTCATATATACACCTTAGAAAAAACAAGTGAAACTGCGAGCTACTGCTCACTGATGATACCCGCCGCAAGTGGATAATATAAATAGTGTAAAAATATGCAAGTGTTCGGTAAACAGGAAATTGTCGAGTGATGAATCTGAAAACGCATCGCACGGTATAGCTGACTTATATAAATCCTGAAACCAAATTTCAGAAATCCTTATATTGTAGGTCCTGAGAAGTGTGACGAAAATTTTAAACTTGGCTTTCATGTGTAAAATCATACAAGTGTTCAGTTAACAGGAAGTTATCAAGTGATGAATCTGAAAACGCATCACACTGTAAAGGTGACTTAGATAAACCCTGAAACCAAATTTCAGAAATCCTTGTATTGTAGTTCCTGAGAAAAATGCAACGAAAAAATAAATAGTGTAAAATTATGCAAGTGTTCGGTAAACAGGAAGTTGTCGAGTGATGAATCTGAAAATGCATCACACAGTATAGCTGACTTTGTTAAACCCTGAAACCAAATTTCAGAAATCCTTGTACTGTAGTTCCTGAGAAAAATGTGACGAAAATTTTCAACTTGGCTATCATGTGTAAAATCATACAAA
The DNA here is from genome assembly GCA_019925275.1 of Mytilus edulis. Classification (NCBI taxonomy): domain Eukaryota; kingdom Metazoa; phylum Mollusca; class Bivalvia; order Mytilida; family Mytilidae; genus Mytilus; species Mytilus edulis. Next base: position 63,947,384 of record CM034353.1, read on the forward strand.
TGTTCGGTAAACAGAAAGTTGTCAAGTGATCAATCTGAAAACGCATCACACGATATAGCTGACTTAGATAAACCCTGAAACCAAACTTCAGAAATCCTTGTATTGTAGTTCCTGAGAAAAATGCGACGAAAAATATTCATGGGAGGGACTGACTGACGGACGGACTGACGGACAGACAGACAGAGGTAAAACAGTATACCCCCCTTTTTTTAAACTGGGGGTATACAAATACACAGATTCAGTGACTTGTGACTCGTTTCATCCCGGATGGCAACTATTAAAGAACCTACCAAGTGTATTCATTGTAAATTGTTTTTGTCCTGAACATGCATGTAATATTTGCTACTGGACAATAGCAAATTAAAACCCCAAAAATATGCTTCCAAACATAAATATTATAATTAAATTACAACAAACAGCTCACTATTTGTGCATTATACATGTATGACTTTGTAATGCTTATTGTTTTTATGGAAAACAATGGGAAAATGTTGCTTAACATCTTGGGTCATATATTTAGAAGGCATTTATTCAAAAGCAGATAGAATGGATTTGTAGAAAAAAACATGAATAAGGGCAGAAAATCACCTATTTAAAGTACAAGTCTTTGGTTAAACACAATATATTTGTCATCATTGGTGTATCAATGTTGCTTTTGAGTACATGGTATAAAAATCAAACTTGGGTTTCTCATCTAAACTTGTTTACATTGTGTTACATCATCCAATATGGCTAGGCCTGTTATAGGTTTTTCATTATCACACTTATGCGGAACTGATTTTGCTCATTTTTGAAGGATGTACAGTTACTAACAATTACATCACTTGGCTTACGATTGATGGTCGTCTTATTGAAATTCATACCACATCTCCTTATTCTGGTTATCATACAGTATTCATGTTATACAATACCTAGTATTATCAAATGAATTATAACAATTGTTAATAATGTAGTTGTCAGACTTTTGTTATCAAAAAGCAGCTACATGTGTATAATCTTGCTTTTCCTACATGTATGAAGGTTTTAGTACATTGTACATGTACAGGTATCACACAAACTTTCCATTATAAATAACCTTTGAAAAAGAATTTAAGTCACAGTAAAATTAACCATGCCAGACAGATGATGTACACCCTACAAACTGACATTCCATACACAAAATTTAGTGATTTATACTGTCTGTGGAATAGACTTAACATTCTTAACATCCAAACCATGAAAATTAAACATTGCCCAATGAAACATGAAATGAGGTCATGGTCAGATGTAAAGCCTGCCAATCAAACTTGTACACCTTATGAATATATATCCAATAATATGCCAAAAATAGTGATCCTATACATGTCATGCATGTACATGTAGTTTATACTGTAGCATCTGAGAAACATTTGGAAATAGATCAAACAACAAAAACTAAGCATTGTTCAATGAACCATGATATTTTCATTGAGGTCAAAGTCCAATGTAAGTCTTGCAATTAAGACATTTTTTCACCGCACTCATTTCATACACCAAATATATATAATTGACCTACTTTTCCTACTGCTTGTAGTATTTAACATGTGTGAGAAACAAACTTGACAAATTACATGTAACTGAAGTAACCTTAATCACTGATCCATGAAATGAAGTCAGGATCAGGCCAACCTTGCCTGACAGACAATGAGACATACAATGTAAACCTTTCAAGATACCTACATGTATATATATAAATGGGTTTACCTAAAATTAATCCATGTTATACATGTAAGACTTAGAGTGTATTCCACTGTGACTGTTCAAACAGTAATATTTTTTTCCAAACAGTTACATGTTCATGTAGCTTGATGTAGCAATGTGTAGTGTACCATGCAAACTAGGTTACGTGCAAGGGACAAGTCACTAACAGAAATGTCATAACATAAGGAAGTACCCAGGCCTTTCAGCTTCTAAAATTTACCTGGTGAAGCTCAAATACAAAACGGTACGTTGTAGTCAGATTGTAATACCAATTTCTTGCATGCATGTACTTAATTCAACTTCTGTTGCAGGTGGAATAATAAAATTATACTTTAAAGTACATGCATGGTTTATTTGTTTCAAATACAATGGCCACTAATCATGCTAATTAAGATATTTATTTAATTCAAATTCAGACTTTAATAATTTAAGTACAGCAAGCAGTCATTTGACACTAAACAATTGACACAGACTGCACGAGACCCTCATAGTTGGTTAAGATCTTTTTACACACCCTGGACACGCTGGTGGTAGTTAACAATTGCAATGCCAACATAAACTTCAGATGTGATATTATACATGTACTGTTTTGTAAATTTCACTGAAGCTAGAAATTCACATTATCCATATTCATGATATTGTTATTATAATAAATCCACTAATTAAAAGTATTCATGAATTCAGATATGATGCACTATTATTAGTAGTATTCACTGAAACTATGAATTTTCATTATTCCAAATTGCTATTTCAAATGAATAATTATCCTGGGTATTCATGGAACTCAGAAACAATGTACATGTATGATTGCAGTATTAATATGCACTACAACTATGGAATTTTGTTATTCCAAATTCACAATTGATCATGATTGATGATAATCCCAGGTATTTAGTCCTCCAGTAATGTGGTCCTCCTTTAATACAATATATTAAGTTTCCTATTTGTACAAGGCACAATTTTCTTCTTGTTCAATTTAATCAGAACATCACATCATCATCATTGAATAATGCTGCAAGCCCTATTCTTTATTTCAAAAACAATAGATAACTAGTATAAAATAATGAATTAATCCATTGTTTCACAATTTGCAGCTATGAGAGCGACTCAGTGACGTCTACATTTCCTATGCATCAAAGTGCACATGTTTCCTATGCATCAAAGCGCACATGTTTCCTATGCATCAAAGTGCACATGTTTCCTATGCATCAAAGTGCACATGTACTAGCAGGCATCATATTCTAAGTGGGAATCATGGTCAAACCAATACATTTTCAGTATGATTCTACAAAATAAAATATACATAAAGACTCAAGTACAGTAAATGTTTAACTAATAATAAATATATATAATACTACATGTACATGTATATACATTGTGCAATAATAAGAAAGTTAATTACAATAACTGTATTTACCTAAAACTATGGCACTCATTGACTGAACAATTCTAGCACTAATACAATTCTATTTTCAAGTCACTATTAACAAGAAAAATAAATCTGTTAAGGGGGTCTAAATTCTTTATAGTGTTGTCTTTTTTTCCTGCATTAATGATTTTTTAAGTGTGATTGTGTACTTTCATTGAAGGGTTACTGTCTTATTGAGGCTCACACCATACTTTAATTCATCAATTCTTTAAAACACAACAGGTTATTTCTTTTGTTCATTTTAATTATGTTTATAATTTAATATGAAATATATTGATACTACACACATGACAAAGAAAAGTTTAAGGAATGAAAAAATAAAATAAATAAACAACTTTGCACTGTTACTATATACATGCACTAGATAGATAATATTGACTTTACCTTTGTCCAGTGCATATAATGAATAAACCATTGTGATGTAAATATATTGTTCCAAGACTTAACCATCCCAGTTAATGTTTTAAATCCTTGAGTTTAATATTTTTTACATCTTTTGTGTTACCCTGAATACTTTTTACTTATTCATTTCTTATTACAGCTTGCATTAAATAATGCTTTGCAGCTCAGACAACACTTTTTGTTTATTTAATTTAGGCATTTACCCAATTTTATTTTAATAAATCAATATTCAAATTACTTTTAAAATTTGAATTTTATATCCAAAATAATAGTATATCCTGCTGTTTCATATTATTTAAAATTATAATTTGTTTTGAAAAAGTTATCAAAATTTTAATCATGATAATTTGTGAAGATTATCATAAAATTATATCATTATACCAATGACAGATTAAATATCATCCCCAGGGCAATAAACTATTGTGTCTTAATTTGTATATTAGCTACATCATGTATATAATAATTTCTTATTAATACCTATCAGATATCCAGTGTTAACATCCTGATTATTACCTATTTTAATGTCACATTTGCATGGTCATATTCAGTAAATACAAATATTTTATTTGTTTATTTTTTTTTTAAATATGTTGAGCTTCATAAAATACTTTAAAAAGGTTTATACCATGTTAACATAAAAAAAAATGCATACAGACATGACAGATAGATTGTTTTGTTATGTTTTCCTGACATATTGAATTTTAACATAAAATAATTATCATGATTATGTAGAAAATGCAAAAAATCAGCAATCGTTTGTGAATGCACATAATCAAAGGAGGTGTGGGATATATCAATGATGCATCAACCCAACAGTTAGGCAACAATAAAGTAACCAAACACAATTGAATGCGTGTCAAAAAATATGACTCATGATTAGAAGGTCCTTAATAATTGTGGGAATAATAAAAAGACCATTGAATGGTACCACTTGTAAGTTACATTACATGTATTGCACAAATGAATTTTTAAAAACAATGATAACAGGGCACAATTTATATAAAAATTTCACATGAAAATATATAGTTTAGGTTCAAAGTATTAACAAATTATAGTGATTTAATATAAATTCTATGTTAAATCTAAAAAGAAGAAAATTATGATGCTAGCTTTGCTCTTTTAATATTTGCTTTTTAAACAATGCAGTACATGATAAAACAATTACTAATTGGATTAGCACAATTTGTTTAATCAACAGTGTTTAAATGGCAACTGTTTATGACTCTGTGCCTTGTTTCAGGAACATTAATTTAATAATATTGTTTTATTTTGATGATTAATGCTATTTTAAACCATTTCTGAAATACCTATTCACTTTCAATGCCTGCTATCATGTATTATCAAAAATATATATTAATGTTTTGTTGTCCATGATTTGAGAATTATTTAAAATCTAAATGAAAGTGGACACTTGCTAAATAAGTCACTATTTAATGTTAAAGTTAATAGTTTTCATAACATTTTATGATCAAATCATATGTTTTTGTACTATGCATGTTTTTTTTATGGAAATTGTGACATCACAATGCATTCCTTATTGAACAAAAACTATCAGCTGATAAAGCAAAATCAGGGAAATACTAGTAATCCAGCATAAGCATGATAAGAAACACATTTTTATGGATACGTACATGTAAAAATCAGTTGGTTGTTTGTTATAAAATGTCCAATGACAAGTATTTCATGCAAATTTATGACCCGAGTTAGCAATACTTTAACATTCAATATGTACGATACATGATGTATAGGTCAGTGGCACATCCAGAACTTTTCATAAGGGACAGGGTTGCTGACTGCCCTTAGGGGCACATATCCAGTCATGCTTGAGTGATTCCCTATATAATCAACCAAACTTTTCCCACAAAAAAGGGGAAGATATAGAGTAACCTTTTCTGTATTCCACTTAGGATGATGTATGCAAAATAATTAAGGTAATAAATGGCATACTGTTCACACATGATAATAGGGGGAGGGGAACGGTGTCCTTTATGACTTTCAATGATTTAATTATTATGATGCTCAACTTTAACATTGAAGCTCATATTTTCCCTGGAATATGCAACTTTGCACGAGTGTGTTAATATAGAACATTGATTCATAGCTATAGCCTATCGGAGTATCTAAATACATAGATTCCGTAGGATCAGTGGCGGATCCAGACATTTAAAAAAAGGGGGGGGGGTCCAACCCAGGACAAAATAGTGGGGGTCCAAATATATGTCCCCATTCAAATGCATTGAGCGGCCAAAAAAAAGGAATGGGTTCGAACCCTCTCCCCCCCTTTTGATCCGCCAATGGGAACAAATTGTAAGGTCTGTAAGCCGACAAATGTGCACATTTTCCCTTCAAAATTATGAATCCATGATTATTCGATAGACATGCTATAAAATATTGATAATTTCTACTCACCGATTGTAATTTCCAGCTAAGATTATTGAACATGTGGTCTAACATCTGTAGTTACCTGTGTAAAAATATAGTTTGCCGACCTGAGGTCCAAGGTTTTTTGCCGACAAAAAATTAAAGAGGGTAAATCGTTTACGGTGAAGAATTGTTTTCCGTTTTTAATGAAACTTGACAGATTTTGCTAATTATTTTTTTAATCATCGGAAATGTCCTTCTTGGTGAAATTCGAATTAAAACTGTTTTATTATGCTGTACAATATTGGTAACTGAGTCATAATCTTTAAATTTATTTCAAGTACACCCTTGTACATTTTTCTATTGCGCAGAATTTATCAAAACTTTTTTAAGTATCAATTTGAATGAATTCATTGTCATCTTCTTATTCTTCTGCAATAATATTAAAACTATATTTTAAACGAAAGCTGCTGGTTTTTAAAATCAGTTGTGAACGAAAATGTTATAAAACAGATATTATAAAATAAAAAGTAAGGATATCAGAAGGATTATTTAAAGTCAAACGCACATGACTGTCAAAAATGAACGGACAATGCTACGGCAATAAATAGAAAACGACAAAAGACAAACAACGATCGCAAAATAAATGAATAAACAGCAAAACAAGTTTACAATCGCACAATAGACGATAATAGTATAAGTAAAGACTATTTCACAACAAAATCAAATCTTGAGAGCCGGGTGAGACGTGATTTTTTTACACTGATGGCCGACTACCGTTACGCTAAAATATTTGTATTAAAACAGTTACCGACTGTATCAACCTATGAAGTGTTTGTTTTAAACATTTAACGACTGTGTCAACCTTTTATAAGTTGTTATAAACATTTAATGACTGTGCCAACCCTTCGAAAGTTGTAACAAACATTTAACGACTGTCCCAACTCTAAAAACGTTGTGTACAAACATTTAACGACTGTCCCAACTCTAAAAACGTTGTGACAAACATTTTTTGACTGCATCAACGTCTGAATAGTTGACACAAACAAATTTTAACTGTCTCAACTATGAAAAGGTTGGGACGGACATTATGCAACTGCCACAACTATTAGAAAGACTGTAATAAATAGATTTTGACTGTGACAACACCGTAAACCACTGCAACAGTTCTGAAATGACTGATGGTAGCATTTTTTGACTTTCACAACCCGTAGAAAAGTTGGGACAGACATAAATAAACTGTTGCAACGAAATATGACAGATTTGACAGTCATTACTGGTCTTTTACAGACTAAAACAGTCGTACAATGACTGTTACTGGTATGGACAGTTGTTTTTTCGTCCAGTAGTGTCTATTCCTGTAATGAAACTGTCGATATTTTTGTATATTTCTTTATATCTTAAATTTTGTAATGTGGTGTTGGTATCCCGCAACTGCTTTTTCTAACGCATAACTGCATTATGACCGACTGTACAAGGGAGTTAAGGTTATTTAAGGTTAAGGAGCAATAAATTGGCTAAGTCAAAGACTTATTCATAATTTTGCATAAAACATTGGCTCGTAAATTGTAACCAGAATTCGATAAAAATAATGCATTTATATATCTCTTTTATTATCTGAAATATTGATATGGTCACCGACTTTGTTTTTGTCTAATAATCAATTGGTTACTAGTCGGTAGTAAAAACATCAACAATTAACGTTTTGCGACTTGCAACGCGATGATGTTACGATTATTGCAACGCTTTGTAGTATGTTTTTCACATACAACACCACTTTGAATAATGTATACCGTAAAAACTAAATCGGTTACCCTAACAAATGTTCACCTGCTTTGAAAGAATTGAATCAGTAATATTTCAGATTAGAAAAGATATAAATGCATTATTTTTACGATAGAATAGTTTTCAAGGGAAGATAATATATCACTTTTTTTCTTTTTTTTATATTTTGTTTTCAAGTCTAATTACTCACTGATATACTTTCCCAAACTATGTATGGAAAACTAATGAATTTATTTATTATTGTTTTAAGGTGAAATTTCCAAGCAATTAGAAAATGCATCAATTATTTACCATATAAGTTATTCTGAATCAAACAATTTAGGACTAGAAAATTCATGCTTGGTTCTACCTAAGACGTATTTTGGCAAAATCATTAGAATCTTTTTCGGTTATCAATTCACTTTCAATTTATACTTTCTTGATTCTTTTTTTACTGTTTTGATTTGAGCCTCCTTGGTGAGTCTTTGTATACGAAACGCGCGTGCGACAGACACTATTGTATGCCTGGTTTCCATGTCGGATAATTAACAATTAAAAGAGGGAAAATAATAATAAAAAATATATCTCTGTTTTAATACGTGCACGTAAGGGCAAACAGAAACATTTGTTTTAATTGGACATGTGATTGTCATTGAAAAAATACTTAAATTATAGAAATTAAAACGAACCAATCAGAGACTGAGTATGGGACTGAAGCGTCCGTTTTGTACAGGACAATTTACCCTAATTGTTTTATATTCCCCTGGATCACGAATTAGTAACAGAGCACTAGGTAAACGTTGTAAAACAGTTTCATTCCGAAAAAAGAATTAACAAGCACTCATCCATCATTTGAAAATCTGTTATCATTCAGAAACCACAAAATATATAAATACTCATGCAAATGTGGTACATATGTACATGCTAAAATTATGTTCATATTTTAACGACAGCATGTGTTTATAGAGCTTAATTTAATCATATAGACCTGATTTGAAACTTGCTATTTGATATTATTGAAATTTCATAAGATGTTTAACCTTTGTGCGCAAGGAAATTTTTAATTGAATACTTCCTAAGGATCCTTTATAAATGAAAAAAAGACTATTATTATCATACCTTGAGTCTTTTTCGTGTCTATGAGAAGAAAACGAAAGATCGTCTGTTGTTTAACTAATACTTTCCACAAGCAGGTGTCAAACATATGTTTCATTATTTCACGTTATTATACTAGTATATACTAGCTCCAAAGAGAAACGACACGACACCAAAATTTTATCAAATATATTTATTGTAGTTTGCAATGAATAAAGGCAACAGTAGCATATCGGTGTTCAAAAGTCATAAATCGATTGAGAGAAAACAAATCCGGGTTACAAACTAAAACCGAAGGAAACACATCAACTATAAGAGATAACAAAGGAACAACAGGAACACTGAAGTGTGACAAAACAAACGTCAACTACATATACATGAACTATTTGATAACAGCTACCATATTCCTGACTTGGTACAGGACAATTTAAGAAAATATCGTGGGTTTAACCAGGTTAAATGGTTAGCCAAACATCCCGCATTATAACAATGTTATAAAATATCACTAACATGACAACACTACGTGACAGTAATACAGCGCATACACACGCACGAACATTTATCACAGAGAAATGCACAACACAAAAATATAATAGTCGACACAACATGCAAACCACAGAACAAAAACGAACATACCCCATCAACGACGAACGCCACAGGATATCCAAAACAGTGACGCGCTTACGTAACTAACATGCAATCTTGAATTTTTTACAATATTTTCACAATGCAACAATGTTCTTTAGTTTTTGTATCCATAGATTAATTGCATAAAAATTATAAATTTAACAATAAAAATAGACAACAAAGCAGTTGCCTTATTGAACGGACTGTTTGAAAATGTTGACGAAACCAAAACTTTAAAAGTTTATAACGTTTTTGATTACCCCTAGCGTTGATAACAGCACTTTATATGCAATGCATTGGTCAAATAAAGCGCCGGATAACAGATTTGGAATCAAGTTCATTCTATACATGCTCATAGTTTGATAGATTTAGCGATAGAACCGACCATTGAAGAAAGTCAATGTTCTTCTGCCCAAGATATTGTGTTCAAATGCTAAACACGTTGTAATGTCCTGTTGAAAAGTATGCCGATTTCCGTACCGTACAACGCCTAGTTGGACAATTGAATACTTGGATGAAGATTTCGTCACGATAACAAACTCTAGTTAGACTTCCTTTAATAAACTGCCTTGTGTACTAGTATTTTTTTTTTACACCTATTGTTAATTGGTATGAATGTATGTGAAATTTCACAAAAAAGGATTTGTGCTCATTGTACTTAATTACAAATAATGGCGTTTTAATGTTCTTTTATGATTGCGTGATTTTTGCCTAAGATCATATTTTTGTCATTTCCCCTTTTAATAAATATCAATGATTTGTTTTTAAATGAAGCCGATTTTTGCACTGAGTGCCCCTTGTCTTTGTCACTGTTACCATGGAAATAGCACAAATGCAAATAAATGCCAAGAGTGACAAAATTTGGCAAAACGTTACGGAAATGCTGATTTTGAAATTAACAAGATGGCGTGACCTGTTATAAAAGTTAAAATGAAGTGGCTGTAAGCAATTATGGACAACTGTAGGGCCCTCAATAATTAAAAACAAAACCCATACCGTATAGTCGGATAAAAAGGGCCGAAATAACATGAAAGGTTTGAAACAATACAGTTGAGAAAATCCCTGCCCTAATTTATATCAAATATGACAAACATAAACCAACAACAACCAATGAACTACGAACACCTGAGTTAGAACAGGCAAGTACAAGCGCCAGCCCTCCCTAACCTGGGACAGTGATGTAACAGTAAAACATAAATACAAACTATTGAAATCAGCTGAAAGGGGCTTTTTCTATTCAGATAGATTCAAAGCAGAAAAACACAGACCGGACGTGGCAGGGTATTTATAAATCACTTACAACAAAAATACACATAGTATAGGTCTGAGAGTACTTGCATTTACTAACAGCTAGTTCAGAGTCAATAACAACTTCACACATTGCCCAGTGACAGTCATTTCCAGACACACAGATTGGATGACGTTCTTTTAAGCAATAAAACCGCCCCAAACAAATCGGCGGACTTTGTTATTTCATATACTGGTATCTTTTTTGTTTTGTATTTTCGTTCATTCGCATTTTTTTTCTTTCTTGTAGTTCTTCGTGACAGATGAAAGCTACCAATCAGACTTAAAACTCATAAGTCGAAAAAGACAAACAACAGTAAACAGAACACAACATAGAAAACCAAATACAAAGCAACACAAACCCAACCAAAACCTAAGGGTGATCTAATGTGCTCTGGAAGGAAAAGAAATGGCTATATCAATGTTGAGTGAACTATATCATGTGTGGTTGTGCGCCTGACTTTGGATTGTGAACTTGAATGTTTCCATAGAATAAAATATGGATATTTTCATTTTGGAAACAATATTCGTGTTTAATTTTTAGACCGAAATAAACGATATTTTGGAAATGTTGCCTGTCATATGCAGACGTGCCATTGGAATACGGAATTTTGAAGATGAATAAAAAGTGAAATCACAAAAATACTGAACTCAGGGGAAAATCAATTCGGAAAGTCCATAATCACATGGCAAAATCAAATAACAAAACGCATCAAAAACAAATGGACAAGAACTGTCATTTTCCTAACTTGGTACAGGCATTAAATTGCATTATAGACTAAGGATTTTTCACAATGGCAGCCATGACAGTTTTACGAGTGATATAATATATTGCTAGCAATTGAAATCATATCACCCGAACGAAAATTAGGTGACATATTGTTATGAAACGCTTCCTTTTTTTTTCTTATTTTACACATGTTATAATGTTGATGGTTATGTACCATAATTAGAATCACCATGGAACACATTATTTTAGATACGACTCGGGTAAACTTATCAATCCTTTAAATAAACTTATTCTAAAAGGTTACCAGTTCAACAATGTAATTAGATCTTTATATTATATATTATTTTAATTGGTAAAAATATAGATTTTGTTATTAGTAAATTTAATATACTATTGATATGCACATAGCCACATTCATAATACATGTACTACAATATGTCGATACCTATATTTTAGCATAACCCAAGTTCATATTTTTCTCTGACTGTTGATTATGACGTATTTAAACAACATCAATTGAATATTTGATATGTCCTAATTGATATTTTAGTCTTAGAGTCATAATTGTTCATAAGTTGTTATTGGGTGTGATCGAGCTATTAGTAACTGCCTGTAATTTCCAATCTGTAATGTGTGTGGTTTTTTTTTTCTTAATGATGTATGAACACCCTATCACGTCCGATCTAAGTTTTTGTTAGATGGTTTTTTGCTTTTTATAGATCGGATTAGTTAACCCCTTTTCAACTGATTGTTTTGTTGTTCCGTAACGGCACTATCTCAGATTAGGGGAGGGTTGTCACCTTCAAAAGTATAACCCTACCACATTCTTTATGTGTCTGATCCAAATCAGGTGCCTGTATATAGTTCAGTGGTTGACGTTAAGTCGTTAGTTTTCTCAATTGAATTATTTCATATGTTCCAGGTTAGAGACTTTTATAGCGGACTGTATTATATTGGTTTTTATCATTGTTGAAGGCCGTATGGTTAATTATAATTTAAGGGTGGATTTAACATACATAAATAAAATACAAAAATAAGAAAGCAATGAATGAGGTTGTTAAATTTTATGTATGCCTTTTTGTGCTTCTTTGTTAAATATTTGTTTGTTTTAACGTGATTAAGATTATAACACTGCTGTACCCCTATTTTTGAAAATTTTCATATTATGTCTATTTGTTTTGTTCACGTATCGTTGTCAATATAATGGAATTTGATGCAACTGTCATACAAATGAAAGGTTTAGCTAGCTATAAAACCAGGTTAAATCAACCATTTTCTACAAAGAAAATGCTTTCACCAAGGCAGAAATATGACAGTTGTTATCCATTCGTTTGATGTGTTTGAGTGTTTGATTTTGCCATTTGATTAGGGAATTTCCGTTTTGAATTTTCCTCGGAGTTCAGTATTTTTTGTGATTTAATTTGTTCTTATATTGACTTCATTTGAACTTTGGCGGATGGTTGTCTCGTTTGAAATCACACCAACTCTCCTTATATTATGTTATTTTTCTATCTTTAAAGAAATGTCTGTTTCGTGTAAATATGCATATATTTTTTATAATTTCCAAAATGGCTACCATTGTTATGGAAACTGAATAATAACTTAATATTGAGCCCGATGGAGAATTCATTAAAGTGTTGGTTTATTTTATCAAATACTTAGATGATATCAAGTGAAAAAGATTTGGAAAGGAACATTTTATGTCCCTGAGTGTCATCTTTTTTTAAGTTTTCAAAATGGTACCGGTTAACAATGAAAACGCAAAAAGTGAGAAAATTTTCAAAACTCGTTCCGTTGGTTAATAAAGTCCGGAATTTAGTTTTGAAAAGTTTTGAGGACTACCCTCTTGGATTTCAGTATATTTTTGTTTATTCTTTGTTTTTTTATTGGGACGTGTGAATTTGCAATATAACTCGGGGATTTTCAAATTTGACCGCCGATGTCATGGACTATTTTTGAAATGCTCAAAACTTAATTAAACTTCACTACAATTGAATAATTATTTTATTAATTGGCATGGTTGTAAAGATTTTTCATTTGACTTTGGAATTTGGAACAAGGCTGCATGCCGTTGCAATTTGAATAGATCGCAGAGACATTCCTAATCCTAGCAATTGCAATTTCAATTATAGTTGTAATAATTATAATTATTCCACATTTTTTCTTCGCTCAGTTCTTTGATATGATTGGATCAGCATTGTTAAATCTTCACTTTAACGACAAGTACCGCGTGTAGATTTGCAGCTGACTTTTCAAAATGCCATAGAAACGACAAATAGGTCTTAATAAAACTTTACAAGTCTGGCATCTTTGACAGATACAGGTGAAGTTAGGATTTGAACATTCTTAAATGATTGTTGTTCCCATGGAAACTGCAAGTGAGATAACATTTAACCTTGAATGTAATTGTAATTCTACTAATCAATATTATTACATACTTTTGTCTAGTTAAATTTCCAAAGATGACTGGATTTCTCTTGATTAAACCTAAATGGACTTCCTTTGTATATTTTGGAAGACTTCGTGTTACTATCAATTCTATTTAAGCATGAGGTTTATCTGGTTGTCATGGTTGAGCAATCTACTGTTCCTCTCGCATATTTTCAAATTGATAGATACAATAAAAAAAAGAACAAGGGTTGAAAACGTCCAGACTGATGATAATTTATCTGTTTGCCAAATTTTGACACTGATCCGACATTACATTACTTTGTAACTAAAACTTGGTGAAATATATAGTTACCTCCAACATTATCAAATTTATCATCTATCATATCTTGATGGGTCTTGCTTCCAAAGTCTTTTGATATGTCTGCTACTAGTAGATAAATAGCATTGGTACTAAGAAACGTCTGGTGAGTTGCGTAGAATTCCTTCTGCCCGGCAAAATCCCAAAATCCACAGTCGGCAAAATCTTCATTCTGATATGCCGTTTTTGAGAACTCTTCATCTACACATTCAAAAAATAATAAAACAATACAAAAACGATAATTAGATATTTAATGCAACTGTCCGAAATATACGTAAAAGTAAAAATTGTACGTGTTTGAATAATGACATCCAGTTATGTAGGCATTCAAACTTTGGTTAAAAATGTACAACAAGAAGAGCAAAATAAAGAAAATTCTGCTCAACAAAAAAAATTCTGCTCAACAAAAAAAAACAACATGACGAGTATTTTAAATGTATCATTATGTTGAGACGGATATTAAAAGAAAGAGATGGCGTTGAATTGGTAATGTACTGAGGAAATGAAGTGAAGATATCACCAAGATTGCTTTGCGATGGACACCTGATGGTAGACGAAAAAGAGGGAGGCCAAAAGAGACCTGGCGTAGAATGGTAGAAACTGAGATGAAAGACCTTGGGAAAACCTGGAAGGAGATTGAGAAGGCAGGCAAATGTGACGAGTACTGGTTGATGCCTTATTTGCTGACAGGCACGAAGAGGATGAGTGAGTAAGTGAGTGATCCATTTGTTTTCATTATTGATTTTTGTATATTTGGTATCTGTAAATCAATTTGATGTTCAATTTTCGAAAAATGGAAAATCACACAATCCTTTAATTTTCCTCGCCCAAAATCGCCTCAACATTTATTGACAAAACTTTATAGACTTTTAGAATATAATACAATAGTTATAGTGAACGGTTCCTTTGAGCTGTATAGTAAAACTCTCAAAATTTCAACCGAATTGACACACATCGGTATGGGTTATGGCATTTTCAGGTTTTCGAGTTTTTATTTGAAGGAACTTGCTCATTGCATAAGTACTAGGTTGCTAGTCTCAAGTGCAAACGGTCATGATTTCGATAAAAAAAAAAAAGGGACGTGTTTTATATGTGCTGAATCGCTGCTACGTTCATCATATATATTAGTACATGTCGGTTTTTTTTTAATTTGACAAAGATAACACAATTTTGCATATTTTTTTTTTTTAATTCAATTGACGTTAAAATTTATAATTAGTGCCTGATGGAATGTTCAACATTCAAACAACAATGACAAGCTAAGAAAAGTCGCTTAAAAATATGTAATTATTTCAAAAATCTAAGTACAGAAAACACATTGATCATGTTGATGTAGCTTCTTTCTAGTTTACGTTGTAATAAATGTTTTACAATAAGAAAACAACTTCTGTATTTAAATCTATATTATCATTATTGTTTATTCATTGCGTGTACTTGGAACATGCTCTTTATGGACCGATAATTGATTAAATAAGTTATTCGTATTCGATTTCTGATTCAAAACTAGTTATCCCCAATCATCGTTTTAGATTGAAACAGTAAATGTTATTTACGAGATAGGCGAAAGATACCAATTGGATTTTCAAACTCACAAGTTTAAATCAAAGATAAACTAACATCATTGCAAAAAACGAAAAACGACTAAAAGAGAAGTGACAGTCTACAAAACACAAAATAGAAAACTTAAGACTGAGCAACACGAATCCCATAAAATACCAGTTTGATCTCAGTTGATCCGGAATGGAAAGCGAATACTGCTCTTAATGGTACACTGTCATCTTTCTTATGTAAATACACATTAATAAAAAGAGAACGGACTTCTGTTTACGACAGTTGTAACATATCCGTCGTGATATTTGTATCAGATATTCAATAATGGTCAACAAACTTGTGATGTGGCTTCCGTGAAATTTTCGAAGGGATGACTTACACTTTACAACTTGAAACTCTTGGTTAAATAGAATAATTGCAGGTAGACTGTATGTTTATGTTGCATCCTGTATTACAGGTTCGAAGGGATAGATGCGTTAAAAATTTAGTTAGAGGACATTATTTAAATAGAGGAATGTGAGGATAAAGGATATACTACCTTCTTTTAATTGAGAAGATTTTGTATGGAGTATTCCACATATGACAACTCGACAAGAAGGGGATCAAAGTTGGTTGCCATGGGAATGCCGATTGGTTGTTAAAATACTAGCACTCAAACTGTGAAACCTGAAAATGTTTTGTGTGAATCGGAGTGTTTATTTTTAAGTTGTCCATTCATTTAATGAAACAAGTTTGGGTTAATTTCAATTCCGGCTCTAAGTTTTGCATAGTGATTCTTTTGAACATTTAAAGGTTAGAAACGCGATTTTTTTTTTATACAATTCTAAGATGAAAGAGACGTAGATTACATGTACTCTAACATCTTTTATCATTTATTTTCGAATCGACATCTGATGTACATCGCTCATAGAGTAGGTAGTTTCACAACAACTCTGAAACCAAACTTCATAGTATTGAACAATGAAAATTAGCTCAATCATTACTTTACAGCAATTATCTGCAAACCAAACTAAAAATGTATTAACATGGCTTTCTATATAAGTAAACCATTGACATATCATGGTCTAACGATGAAATGTACAGCGGAAAGAATATGTGAAAGCAACAGACGTTAAATGAAATCAACAAAAAAAAATCATTTTAATTCATCTTATACATTAATTAGCAAAGCCTTCAGATAAAAAAATGATTGTTTAACATGCTCATAACAGGTAATTTGTACAAGATATCAATTATCACCGTAAAATGTTTCAATATCATGCATGTGGTTTTATCGGTACTAACATACACCGTTTAAATATTGTATTGTTTTATGTGGATATTTTTCAGGAATAATTTTGTTCAGAGAATCAGTTACACGAATCTAATCGGAACTAGCAGGCTCTATAATCAACATCACCATGTAAATTATGATGTGATACACCATTAAATAAGAACTCTAGAGTACAGTTTAACTTCTTTATCAAATCCCTAATAATTAAGATCCATTTTGTTACATCTGGTGATCCGTTTATTAGATACTTGCCATCGTAGGGACAGATGCGTCGAATATAGCCATCACACGTTAAAATATTTAGTTAGAGGACATCATTTACATAGAGGGATAGGAAGATAAGGAATAATAATACCTTTTTTATTGTTTTGTGTGCATCAGAAGTCTTTATTTTTACGTTGTCCATTACTTTATTGAAACAAGGTTAGATCAATTTCAATTCTAACTTTAAGTTTTGCATAGGGATTCTTTTGAGCATTTAAAATGTAAAAATGGAAATGTTTTTATACAGTTTCATGATGACAGAAACGTAGATTGGATGCACTGTAATTTTTTTTTTTTTTTTGTAGTATCGACATATGATGATGCACATCGCTCTTAGAGTTCACAATAACTTTTGGAGTCAAACATTAGTTTTGCAGGGAGTAATTGCAAACCAAACTAATAACAGATTAACATGTCTTTCTAAATAAGTAAATCATTTGCATATCATGTTGTAACGATGAAATTGCCGTAGTGGCCACAACGGAAAGAACATGTGAAAGCAGCAGACTGTAAATGAAAACAAAACCGAGATAAACCCATTTTTAATTCATTTTAAACTTTAACTGTCAAATTCATAGGGTAAAACAAATTATCGTTTTACATGCATCTGTGTATTTTTTGCTCATAACAGGTAAGTCCTACAAGATTTCAATTATCACCGTAAAATGTTTAAATGTCATGTATTTGTTTTTAATCGGTACTAACATTGATCGTATTTTTGAAGATACACCGTTGAAACATTATATGGTTTTATGTGGATATTTTTCAGGAATAAGTTCATTCAGAGTATCAAATAAATTATGATGAATATCCCGTTAAATAGGAACACTACAGTACAGTCTAACTTCTTATCAAAAATCTACAATTATCATGATTATATCAATAATGCATTTAAGGATTATATGGATAGTTATGAGAAGTCATAATCCTGTATCATGTCGTCCTACTTTATTCCTTTTTTGCATTGGAACAAGGTCAAGCCTTTCTAAGACTACACCAAATCCATTTAATGTGTACTGATTGCTATATTATTCTGAAAGAACACTATTTATTTATTCTTGTTGTAATTGGCTTTAAACTAGCTTACAGTAACTCTTAGTACTCTTACTATTTACGGCGCTTTATGTCTATTGTTTTAATGTTAGTTTTTTGTGCTTTGAACAGTACTGAGATAAGCCATTAGCAACTGGTTTTGTAGTTTGTTCTTATGAAGTGCTGTTACACCAATTGTTTAGGGTGAGATAATAAAAAAAGGTTTACGGTTTATAAGCCTTGTACCTTTGATAACTATTTACGGATGCCACATGTGAAGCAGTATCTGTTCCGGAGTACCTAAGATCATCCCAATTCTTTGTGGGGTTCGTGTTGCTCAGTCTTTAGTTTTCTATGTTGTGTTTTGTGTACTGTTTCTTGGTCGTTTTAAGCCATGGCGTTGTCAGTTAATTTTTTAGTTATGAGTTTAAAAGTCCCTTTGTTTTTTTCTCATGTCTCTTTTTTTAACATGTCACATTGTTTAAATTGTGTCTGTCTCAAGTCAGGATCCTAACATTCAGTGGTTGTCATTGGTTCATGTTTATGTTTCATTATTTGTTTTTTTAGGAAATTGTTTTGTTGAAAATCAGTTTTCTTATCTGCATTGTATCACATTTTTTCATGTCAGGGCTTTTGAAAGCTGACTTCACAGTATAGGTTCTAATTGTTTAAGGACGTACGTTGACCTAAAATTATGTAAATCCATGTCATTAGATTTCTTGTGGCTAGTTATCTCATTGGCAATTATACCATATCTTCTTATTTTATATAACATAGTTTTTAAACGATCTTCAATCACAGTCTCTTTATTTTTGAAATAATATTAAAACAAATATTTATCAGGTACCAGGATTATAATTTGGTACGCAAGACGCGCGTTTCGTCTACATAAGACTCATCAGTGACGCTCATATCAAATTATTTATAAAGCCTAACAAGTTCAAAGTTGAAGAGCATTGAGGATCCAAGATTCCAAAAAGTTGTTCCAAATACGGCTAAGGTTATCTATGCCTGGGATAAGATAATTCAAAGTTTAACCATTTGTCTAAGCTTTACACAACAATTCTTCATGCTCAATTATAATATTTCCTTCATCGTCGCATTATAAAAAGAGTTGTTTCTACGAAAATGGGAAGGCGGCTACAAATTCCTTGTGTTCGGTCATGAAACATCTAAACAATTTACCCAAAAGTAGAAGGCGAGCTTTGGCACAGATGGACGACTTCTAACTTAAATCTATAACAAACGGGATGATCTCATTTTACAAATTTTCAAATTTTCATTTCTTGGCAGTATCACTACTTCTGCGCCATTGTGTTTATATATCTTAATCAATACGTTACACAGGTGCATGTTAACACTATTTTTGATGCTTTTGTTACGATTTGAACAAAACACTTAAATATCATATTGGTTTTTGGGGAAAAAAAGTATTTTAGAAAAAAAATAAAAAAATATTGGTTTTATCCAATAAAAATAAAAGCAATGTATTCAATCAATATTTCCCAATTATCAGTCAGTTTGTTTGATTATTTTCAAAATAAGCTTTAAATCATTGCTGATGTATTAATGGCTTCCTAGTAGATAATTCAACATCATTCGATTCCGTATTCTTGCGACCTTTGCTTGACAATTTTTTGAAGATTGGTTTACGCATGTGCTACGTTTCTTCGTTTATTAATGTTAACATTGAAAAGTAAAACAAGTGAGCTCCCAAGATGATTTATTTAGTTGATCGATTCGGCGGTCACAAAATCATTTTAATGCAGGTTAAATTATTTTTACATATCATTTCAATCTATGACATGAAACCAACTGACGTAGACAAATCATCACAATTCACATGCTTGTCTAACTGTGTAATCTATATGAATTCTGATATTCGATTATATAACTATCAATATGTCATACAGATGATTACTTAGGTGAGTTCTTGTTTAATGTACTCAAACTTATGCATTGTTAATTGTTTCTTTATGAATATTTGAAATTTGAATATACGTTTCAGTATGTTACAACTCAATATGAGAAATTGGGTAGAACAAGTGAACAGGAATTCGACAATGATTGCTCTTTTAATAGAGTGTGCTCCTTACACAAACACTGCTATAACAAAGCAGAGTTAAAACGAAGAACGACTAAAATCACAAGACACAAATCAGTCGACCGATAAGCCATGTCGGTGTCCCTACTCATTGGCAACATAGATACAATGTAAAAGAAGATGTGGTATGAGTGTCAATGAGAAAACTTTCCATTAAAGTCACAATTTGTAAAAGTAAACCATTATAGGTCAAAGTACGGTCTTCAACACGGAGCTTTAGCTCACACCGAAGAGCAAGCTATAAAGGGCCAAAAATGACTAATGTTAAAGCATTCAAACGGGAAAACCAACGGTCTAATCCTAATATAAAAAACGAGAAAGGAGAAACACTTATGAACCACATCAACAAACGACAACTACTGAAAATCAGGTAACTAGCTTAGGACAGGTATAAACAAATGCAGCGAGTTTGAGCGTTTTAATATGTACCAACCTACACCCTTACCTGAAACAATAGTGTAACATCACAAAATAGAAAGAAACACTTTAAAATATTAATTGCAATGGCTTAACTCAGTCAAAAGACATATTGACACAAGTCAACATACACTGAACGATTACATTTGATCTATGGCACAATGTAAATACAAAATCAATAAAATAAGGGGTGAAATGTTACATAATTTCAAAAGGTCAACAATTACCTTGAACACAATGCCACCAAATAGAATAATGTACACAGGTAAATGAAAATAATGTTGTTGTAAGGTATACCGTACATATGGAGAACGGAAATATTTTTGTGTTCATAGTGCGAGAACAGAAGTTACAATTTATAGTCATAGTAACACTTATCAAAGCTGGTATATATTAGAAATAGAGATACGAGATATAACACATATAACACTAGATAAATGGACATTTAATAACAAATAAGCATGACAAATTGTGACAGCAGGTCAAATTAACACAAAAGTACGATTGAGAGTACTCGAATTTACTGAAAGCTAGTTAAAAGCCAAAAACAATTAATAATAAAAAATCATGCATCAGAGACTAACATGTTTTTTGTGGTCTGAGATCTTTAGATACAAGTAAAGTCGTCTGTTTCACATCTTCGTTTTTATATCATCTAAAACTTACCGTGTGTCGCATTCTCGATTGTGACAGACTGTGGATTCGTATGGCAGGTTAAGCGTGCATTACAGGTACCACTTATAGACGCACCCAGTCTAGCTCCATTTGGAGTGCATATGCGATTACTTCATTTTTTATAAGTAGCAATGATTTGTCATAGATATAGTAAGATGTGGTATAAATGCCAATGAGACAACTCTCCATCCAAGTAACAATTTATAAAAGTAGCCATTATAGGTCAAGGTACGGCCTTCAATACGGAGCCTTGGCTCACAACAAGCTGTAAAGGACCCAAAAAATTACTAGTGTAAAACCATTCAAACGGGAAGACCAACGGTCTAATCTATATAAAAACAGGAAATGAGAAACATTTATGAATCACATAAACAGACGACAACTACTGAAAATCAGGTTACTGACTTAGGACAGGTGTAAACAAATGCAACGGGTTTGAGCGTTTTGATAGTACCAAACCTTCTCCCTTTTCTGAATCAATAGTATAACATCACAACATAGAAAGACGGACTATTAAATATAATTGGATTTGTCATGTTTGTCTCTGAACCGTTAACGAGATGATTGAATATCAGAAAACTACTATCGCCTTTATTTAAACTGAGATGTATAGATATATTTCCTCACAAATCTTAGTTATATAGTTGAAGTTCTGTAATAATCACATATTGCCGTAGACTACAAGTAATGCATTAATGTTTTATATCCCTAACATTTATCAGGACAAATTTTTGTAGCGCAGTTTGTTTACTTCATACACAAAAAAAATAGAATTTAGATAACTTACCAAGATTGCCTTTCCATAGAAGAAACTATAAGCAAAGATTATAACTCTACGTATGTTAAGAATACTTTATACACATTAATAGCTCAATATACTCTATACAGTTTATAGAGACTGTTACATACATGTTCATTATGTCATTTTGTTATATGGAAGAATGATTTGCCTTAAATTACGAATTCATAACTACCTCAATTCAGAAGGAATAGAATCTATTTTTCTCGTGTGATCTAAAAATATTTTACATTTATATGAATATGTTATTTAAATTCTTTCAACGAATTCAACATTACCAGTAGAGAAAATCCATTTCTGTGTATGTCTGTTGATCTTGCATTTTTTTACTTCAATGTTAATTCCATCCGTGCTTTTCACATCGTCTATGTGTTCATTCATCAGTCGTCTTAATAAACAAGTTTTGCCAACACCATTTTCTCCAACAATCATAATTCTAATATAATACCTTACAGCTGTGCCAGTTTGAGCTGCCTTTAGAAACATAGTTCTGTCATGCTTAGGCATTTGTTTTACAGCATCTGGCATTTCTGTAAATAGAATTATTTCAAGTTGTTGATATTCAGTATATTTATTATACTCTGTAGTTGCCCAGTGCATAAAAGAGTCTTCAGTCTGTGCTGGTTAGCCTTAGATATTTTTGTATACTAATATATCTATTAAGGTGGTACCCAACACTTTCACTAAAATTAATTTGGCTCGTTTAATTTTCATAACATTTTGCCAAAGTATTTACTTTTATTAACACTTGAATAAAAATATACAAATTTTAAAAATTTTGAACCAACCTTTTTGTCAGAAAAATTACACTGGTTATATAGCCATTTGAAAAACACCAATTTTGATCATTGAGAAGCTTAATATTCCTTTTACAACACAGCGTAATTAAAACGTTTAGCTGACTTTACAGAGTTATCTCCCTGTAGTGTTAGGTACCACATTAAAAACAATTATAAAACATCTGCAAAGTTTGATATTGAGCAACACATATATGTACCATAACAATTCATTTATCCGTCTAAGTGCTTGTTATACGAAAAAGAATTTTTCAAATCTTTGCTTCAAATGTAAGAAGGTTACCAAGTTCTTTTTTATAGTACGTAAACCGAAATCTCCTTATGTAAAGTACATATGTTATTATTCAAACCCCAGCAATAATTCATTTTTCATCTAAATATGCATTTATATCATACTGTACCACTATTAAATTTCGTAAATCAACTTTTAATTCACAAAACAGACGGTAAAGATTCAACATTTGATAACGAGTGACCTTCAGTTTGACACTGTCCAGTTATGTCAACAAGGTAAACGTCTACCGACAATCCAATATAGAATTATATAAAATTAGTATACTATTGCAAGATGAAGGAGTCTTAGATTATATGTTCTCTAACAGATCTTTATAATTATTTAGGTATCCATATCAAATTCACCTTGCCTTTTGAATAGGTAGTTTCACAATATTTTTGAAGCCCGGTTATGATTAGTGATAAAATTGATGGTAACAATTCAGAAAGAGGTATCGTTGAGCCCTTTGAAGACCCAGAAATATAACGTTGTTTTTAAGGAACTAAATGTAATTAAGATAACCGAAAGGAGATCCAGTTTTGTTTATCTTTAGTTTAAATTCCGAAGAAACACAGAACAGATTTATGATTTCTCAGGATTGTCGTGGTGTATATGTTTAGTTTCCAAATGAACTTTCAATACCTAAATAATTTTTCAAGTCAACCAATCGATATTATTTTCCACAGAAATAACTATTACCCAATTGCGAGTTTGTTTTTCTCTTAGTTATACTTAATTGATTGATTGAATTACAATAGACATGTTATACAAAGAAACAGATACGCACCCATATTGGAATTGTAATAAGTTGCCTCCATCATACACAAACAGGAACTGTCCGCACTGCCTAGCGCGTAAAATATGTACTGTTGTCGAATGACATGCAATAATTGATGAACTTGCAGAAACACAATTCTCTCGTGTGAATTTTATTTCGCATGAGGTTATCCGTATAGCAAATAATAGCAACGACAAGAAAAAATCAATTCTTTCAATTGTAGTGACACATAATGAATCTGATTTAAAAGCTCCTAGAAACCCTACCATATTGTGACAGAGTATAAATATTTGACTTGTCAAAAATAGACTAAACAGTAAAAGTAATAATTCAAAAAGACAAATAAAGGAATACTATAACACGTTATTAAGATGATAAACACCGTCAGTACCTAGAACCTATACTTCAAGACCATCGTGTATTGTTTTTACGGAATATTTATGAAAAAGGTCTTGATATCTTCTGATGAACTGTAGGACAAGACGTTCTTTGACATACCCCTGGTTTATCAACTTTCTGCTCAGACACTGGTGACATTTAAGGGGGTCTGAGTAGCAGCTGCAAGCTCTTGGATACCAAATGAGTAAACCACAGAATAATAACGGACATCTCCCAAGATTTACAACAGAACACCGGGACACCACAAACAAATGATACACTGTGTGTCACACGAATATTATAACAATAATCCATTTGTTGAAAATAAAGGATATATATTATCATTTTGTACATGTATATGTATTCACCTTATTGTAAACATGAATGTAAATGTAGTCGTAGAATTAAGTGTTGTAATGAACTACCTTTTACATCTAGATCTGCACAACTTAATATATCTTTTATCTTTATCCAATATTTTCCTTTATCCTCAAGTGTGGTCGGTTGAATGGTTAATTTGTGAACTTTATTGTCTAGTGTCTCTATTTTGAATTTTGGTAAAGGGTTAATTTCGTGATTGTCCTTAAACCATGCTACAGGATATGCTATATGATATGGATTTTCTGATTCACATTCAAAGCTCACTTCTACACCTTCCATTATTGTTTTGTTCTCGAGTGGGCGTTTAAAGAAGGCTACAAAATATAAAACAAAGGTAAAAGTTCGTTTGTTTGCTTAAATATAGAAGCCTTTAAATTAAGCTTAGAATGTGTTTATTATATTTGAGATTATACAACACACGTGTCTGTTTAAAACGTGTGCTGTGGATTATTTGTTTTCTTATTTCAATTCTATATTTGTTATTAATATATCTCACAATCTCTCTGATGGTGATATACATAATTAGCGTTTAGTTAAACATTTTACATAGATTTCTACGATCGTATTCAAAAATGTTAACAACCACAATTCATTGACCAAATCACATTGATTCAGATACTTAAAAAGAGTTATATTATGCTAAAATGAACTATTGAAAACGATTCATTATTTCTTTTTGACCATTGAAAGACATTGATTAACTCAACATGAAATCAATTGGTTGAAAAGTTATGAAAATATTTAAGGTAACCTTTGAAGAAACGATATTATTAACAAAATTCTGTGTTTTTTTTTATTTACCTTTAACAATAACTGGAAGTTCTTTTTTAACGTTTCCGGCGATGATAATGTATTTGCCAGAATCCGTTATTTTCGCATTTCGAAATGTCAACACGTGATCCTTTCCATCATGGTCGATAGATATATTCGTATTCCTTTCGATTTTATGCTGTTTATTCTGGTTTACATGGTCTTTAAACCACTTAACTTCAATGCTCGCCGAATATACTGAACATTTCAGTTGTAACTTCTCTCCTTCGATACAATATATGTGTTCAAATGAAGATGTAAACATTGCTAAAATGACATAATTAATAACATTTATACGTAACGTTTTCGTCAGAATTGAAAAATAAATTATCTAATGCTTGACTATATGTAGAAATAAATAAAAAATCTGTAGAAGTTTGGGATTCATAAAAAAAATTGTATATGGCCCTCCTTATAGCAACAAAACTCAAGATTAAATATTTAGAAATACGATTTTGCTTTAAAAAAAACTGCTTTCTCCTATCTTAAACAATCTTTAGAACTTTGCATACACTAATGTACTTAAAAATCAAAAACATAAACAACATTTAATAGCCATAGAAAAGGGAAATCAAAATCTGCTGAAAAGTCTATTTACGCAATATCTTAAAACCTCATTAAAAATAAAATCGGTAAGATTAAAGAAATGATGATATTGTAGAAAACCCAAGAGAATGAAGTTTTGCATTTACCCTAAAGCCCGGTTTGGATTGCTTTTAAAATAAACGGCAGGCTCAGAAAATATAACGTTGTAAGGACAGTTATTTAATGTTGGTGTCCAGTACAAAGAAAGAAAATAAGTTTCTTCATCTTGGTTGAAATTCATTAGAAGATTCCTATAAGTCATCCTGAAAACAAGACAAAAACAATCAAGCCAAGGAGTAAACAAAAACTCACAAAACCAAAGGCCATTTACATCAACAGTTATAAATAATAACTAAGAAACAACACGAAATGCACTAAAAACCGGGAGTGAAATCAGGTGCTCTGGAAGGGTAAGCATTTCCTGCACCGTATACGGCACCCGTCGTGTTATTTCTTTGTTCAGTTCGATAATGCTGGAAGGTTATTATGACTGAGGAAGAATATCAGATATGATTTCTGACACACTTTTGTCATAATGGCCAATCAATTCATGATGTCGACCGTAAAATTTTTTGAGTGATGACCTTAATTTGATTGATTCATAGCCCTGTCTTAGCAACTTTTGAGAAAGCAGTATTCCTCGTTCAACAAAATGAACGTACTTTGAGCTAGCTCTAGAGTAACGTATCAATTGAGACACATATACTCCATATGCTGGGAGATGTGAGAATAATGGTTAGATTTCTAAGTCAAATGTTCGCATCTTATTCTTTAATGAAACATTTTTATGATATGTGATTTACAAACAACAGTATTTAGAAAATATACCACAAAATTAAGTACGGCAAGTCTATAACATTAACAGATATTAATTCGCCTTTGATTGTGAGTACCTTAAACATTTAACGACATAAACTCCTATAAGTCAGATACATTTATTTACTGCAGCGTAAGAAGAGGTGCGGATTATTGAAATTTGAGCTTTCTCAATATGATTCCTTTATAATTTTTTATTATTCAAATATGAAAAGTAACTTACACTGTACTGTCAGTTGTGTGTTTGTACTTATTATGTTCTCCACTTTTGCACAATAACTCCCTTCGTCTTTGGGTGCAACTTTCCTGATGTGGTAAATATTTTTTTCAACGTGTTCTTTTTCTGCTATAATTCTTTTGTTTTTTAAGAAGAGGAGTCGAAATCCTTTTGAAGGGAGAATATATTGTAGTTCAAATGACTGGCCTTCAATCAAGCGTATGTTTTCACATGGGCTTTTTATTGTCAAACATGTCAAAGCTGAAATAGAACAAAAAAAACAAGTTTAGTTTACTAGCAAACATAAAAGCTTTAGAGGCCGGTAACTAAAATCGAAATTATAAAGTTTTAATCGTCAAAAATACGACACGGCTATATTATTTACCATCCGACCGAAAATATGGATACCTTGAGATTAATCTGGTCATCAAAAGAAAATATGGTGCAGTTTATTTTCAGAAATTAAGGTTAAAGGTCACATATGAGGAGTAAACTCCTGTTCATGAAGTATGTACTGACTCAACATACACGCATAAGGTATCAATTGAGATATGTAAACATCACATGATAGCGCAGAGGATATAGCACTATTGAGTCTTGTGAAAAATTGGCAATAAGAAAGTTAAAATCGTTATCAAACGTTTGTCATAGACTTTTGTTTGAAATCAAAGATCTAAGCATAATGGTTCTCCTTTGGTCCAGGGAAGGAGTATTCGTAATCTGTAATCGTAATCGATTGTAATTGAGTACATTTTTGTCCAGTAATTAGTAATCGAAGACATTTCCGATTACATGTAATCATTATTTAATTGATTAGAGCAAAACTAATGATGTAATCAACAATTACTTTCGATTACACTTCGAATACTTGAATAAATTAGTTTAATGAAATATAACCTAATTTAAATGAAAATATGTATGTATCCATCACTTTAAAGAACAGATTAGGAATGTATTAATATACTTCAGAGTTAGTCAAATGCCTTTTTTTTGTCTATTGTCTAAGATGCACCATGATCAACAAGATCTTCTACCAACTTTGACATTATATCCAGCTTTTGAAACAAATGACTTTATTTGCTTGTCAATAATCTAAGACCTTTTATTTTGAAATAACTCGGCTACTGTTTAAAAATAGATTGAAAAAAAGAAGTGATCCTGAAGTTAAGTTCTGTACTATATTAAAGTAAAGCGCTGTTTTATATAAAAATATCTCAAAGCGTAATTTTCAATAAGAGTTTGAATTTGAACTTAGAAAAGAAAAAAGATGATTTGTAATAATAATTATCAAGATATAAAAATTAAGAAAGTACACAAAGTCCTTTTGATAATGAACCAATGTCTTTGGTTTGAAATTCTTGTTCAGAAAAAGATACAATGTCTTCAATTTTGACACTATTAAAATTGAAAACGGAAATGGGGAATATGTCAAAGAGACAACAACCCGACCAAAAACCAGTCAGCAACCGAAGGCCATCAATGGGTCTTCAACGCAGCAAGAACATTCGGCCCTTGCTATATATTTTTTATAAATTTGAAGGAATAGAGCATAAAAAAACTCTAAACTAACTATCATGATTTTCTTGATAGAGGTTTGCTGCTCACAAGGAAGCTATTAAACCAAGAGTTCCAAATGGTCAAGTTGAAATCATCCCTTCGTAAATTTTACGGACGCCATCACGAGTTGGTTGACCGTTATGGAATAACCGTTTCACAAATGATATCGGATATGTTCCTTACGTCGTAACTACAATCCCCTTCCCTTTCATGAATATGACCTACCGAATTAGACTATTTACCGGATTTGTAATCACTTAAGCAACACGACGGGTGCCACATGTGGAGCAGGATCTGCTTACCCTTCCGGAGCACCTGAGATCACCCCTAGTTTTTGGTGGGGTTCGTGTTGTTTATTCTTTAGTTTTCTATGTTGTGTCGTGTGTACTATTGTTTTTCTGTTTGTCTTTTTTATTTTTAGCCATGGCGTTGTCAGTTTGTTTTAGATTTATGAGTTTGACTGTCCCTTTGGTATCTTTCGTCCCTCTTTTTTTTCTTAAGTTTTCTAATCAGATAATCAAGGACTTCAATTCAATGAGATGCCAACTTTGTTATGATTTCAATTTTGTCTAATTAAGAGGAGATTTACATCATATTGCCCCAAGTTATAAATTGTACTCCATTAGTAGTTTCATTAACAGGAACAACTTTAAAACAGAAAGATTGAATCAGGCATGTACTAATAATAAATATTATAAATTCATATCTATAAAATTAGCTGATCTTGTTAATTTTTCTTCTTGTTTTTTTAGAGAAACTTCAACCATTGTATTGGACTATATTCAAATATACCTGTTAAAAATGAGTTAAAAACAAAATAACTTAGTCAGTATGACGGCAACAATTTGAAAAATATGGACAAAAAAAACCCCACAAACATATAGAAGTGAATGAATCGATACAATATCATTGCAAGAAACGAATCCCCATTCATTCATGTTGAAATACAAAAAAAAATCTAGAATAATTTAACATTTAAGATTCTCCTCAGTAAGAGGTTCCATCCAGAAAACCAGTGTCAACTTAAAATTTGAAAACAATGCAATGAATTTCAAACTTCAGATATTGAATCTTTTATTTTGAAAATCGGATCTCTTGGATTATTTAGCCCATGCATATGGCCGATGTTCGACATTTTTTGTAAAAACTGTCACACACAGATTTTTCAAAAGATTTACAAAATGTATCCAACAGATTTATAGTTGGAATAGCTTTGTGCTCTTTAACTGCAACACTTATTAGTACCGGTTTAAGGTAGCACAATAAAAATATCCAGGAATTTACTGCTCTTTATTGAGTTACATCATTTAAATGTTGATGTAAGCGTTCTTTAATAAAATTCTAAATGGCCCTCAATATTTTTTTATCTAAATATTACACTTCAGAATGCATTTTAGCCAATTGAAGGTTATCCTTTGTAAAATCGTTTACAGTTAAAAGACCAACGAACTCTTGTACTGTATTATTTTTTTAAATTTCATGGTTAACAAAGTTAGAAATGAATATAAGTACCTTTGCAGTGGAAGAATTTTATTTAACTAAAAAGTACTTTTGACAGCTTTTATATACAAGTCCCAGAAACTTCCAGGTTAGAAAATTAGAAATCTAAAAAAATGAGATTCCCTTACTGAAATGAAAAAAATGTGTAAAGGATGGTGCTGTGACACAACTATAGATACATAATTTGACAAATTAATATGATAATACTAGCAATGTATCTGTTCTGCACGTTTAGATTTAAATTTATGTTTGTGCTTATCATTCTTTATTATGTGTTTTGCCACGATATAATAACAGATGGGTGCAGACCAAAAAATACATGTAGACGGGCGAAAAAAGGTAACGCGGCGTTTACTCGCGTGTACTTCATGTTAACGCCGCGTTAAATCTGTGTTACTCCGAAATTTCAGTAGACATAAACTAGAGGCTCTAAAGAGCCGGTGTCGCTCACTTTGGTCTATGTGCATACTAAACAAATGACACAGACGGATTCATGACAAAATTGTGTTTTGGTGATGGTGAGTGTTTGTAGATCTTACTTCACCGAACATCCTTGCTGCTTACAATTATCTCTATCTATAAAGAACTTAGCCCAGTAGTTACAGTTGAAAATATTTTGTAAAACGTTACAAAAATTTACAAATTTATGAAAATTGTAAAAAATTGACTATAAAGGGCAAAAAATCTTTAAGGGGTCAATTGACCATTTTTCATCACGTTGACCTATTCGTAGGTCTTAATTTGCTGTACATTATTGATGTGTATCTCCATCTATAATTATATTCAAGATAATAACCAAAAGCTGCAATTTTTTCTTAAAATTACCAATTCAGGAGCAGCAACCCAACAACAGGTTGCCTTATTGGTCTGAAAATTTTAGGGCAGATATATCTTGACCTAATGAACAATTTTACTCTCATCAGATTTGCTCTAAATGTTTTGGTTTCAGAGATATGAGCCATAAACTGCATTTTGCATTATGTACTACGTTTAGCCAAGTCGGCCATCTTGGTTTGCTGGCAGGGTCACCACACACATTTTTCAAACTAGATAACCTAATGATGATAGTGGACACGTTTGATTAAATTTGTCTTAGTAGTTTCAGAGGAAAAGATTTTTGTAAAAGATTACCAAAATTTATGAAAAATTGTTAAAAATTGACTATAAAGAACAATAAATTCTTAAGGAATCAACTGACCATCTTGGTCATGTTACTTATTTGTAGATCTTACTTTGTTGAACATTATTGCTGTCTACAGTTCATCTCTTTCTATAATAAAATTCAAGATAATAACCAAAAACGGCCAAATTTTCTTGAAATTACCAATTCTGGGGCAGCAACCCAACAACAGGTTGTCCGAATCATCTGAACATTTCAGGGCAGATATATTATGACCTGATTAACAAATTTATCCCGGTCAGATTTGCTTTTAATGCTTTGGTTTCAGAGATATAAGCCAAAATCTACATTTTACCCCTTTGTTCTGTTTTTAGCCATGACGGCCATCTTAGTTGGTTGGCCGGGTCACCGAACACATTTTTTAAACTAGATACCCAAATGATGATTGTGGCCAAGTTTGGTTAAATTTGACCCAGTAGTGTCAGCGGAGAAGATTTGTGTAAAAGTTAACGATGACTGACGGCGACAGACGACGATGGACGACGACGGACGCCAAGTGATGAGAAAAGCTCACTTGGCCCTGTGGGTCAGGTAAGCTAACAAGTAAACGGGCGTTTACTTTCGCGTTTACCTCCGCGTTAACACGAAAACAGCGCGTCTTCTGTTTTGGTAAAGAGTAAACGGGCGTTTACTAATTACGCGTCTACTTATGCGTTAACATGAATAAATATGCGTCTTCTTTTTTGTGTTAGTTCATTTTACCTTTGGATATAGTTAGTATTTGAAAAAAAATGCAACACAAGGTGACTTCTATTATAAATTCGAAATGGTTGTTCAAAGAACAAGTTATATTTATGGAATATATTAGTCCAAATCAATATGACGTCTTGGGGCTATTATATTTTTTTTCTTTGACGCCTTACATCGACATCATAATACTGAAGCCACCATTTTCGGTTGGACTTTGAGAGCATATTTTGCTCTCAACTTTGAGACCCAATTGAGCATTAAAATTTTCATTGAAGGCTAATTAAATTTGCATATATAAAAATTCTGACTTTTTATGTGTTTGTTTGCGCAAAATATTTCCAATTTATCCATTAAGTCATAATAAAATAAGTTACAATTCCATCCGAGGTGGGAACATGTCGACTGCTTTTTTTAAAACGTTTATCTGATTTCTTTTAGGAGATTGTAAAATAATTTTTGCACCAAACTTTGTAAAATTTGACAGACCCGAATTTCCAAAACCTTTGTTTTACATTATCCGGATATTCATGTCCGTCAATTTTTACCGAGTTTGGTTCAAAAATATATTTCATACTCCTAAAATAAAGTATCTTGAGAAGAAATCAGCTAAACGATTTAATAAAGCAGTAAATTCCCTCTCAAAGTCCAACTGAAAATATGAGTTTGGCGTTATGACGTCGATGTAAGGCGTCAAAGAAAAAAAATATAATAGCCTTTCAAGACGTCATTATTATTTGGACAAGGAATATATGTGATAGTAAAAACTGCTGTTACAATCCATAGAATTTTTCAACAAAATTATCAAGATTCTTGTTCCGACTACAAAAACGTACATTGATGATATATTATCATTTGAAGTGATACATTAAAATTTGAAGAACATTTACAATAAATACGCCATTTCTGTTAAAGATGTAAGACGCAATGAGTACTCATTATGCTCATGACATCCTGGTGATACTGTTAAGGGCATACGATACAGTAACAGGGGAGGTAATGACGCTGCTAACGTAAAATATTTTTTTCGAGACGTCAAATAGTGCCATATCGGGAAATGATGCATTTTCGACTGATTTTTATCATTCATACCGCTGTTTAATGTTACCCCTCTTTTTTTTAAAATGACATTCGGTTTGATTACATATGAAGATTATTTGCACCAAATTTCATGAAAAAAATCAACAAAGCATTTTCTAAATTTGATAAATGTACAGAAAATCATGACGTGTTTTTCTTCATTAATGAACATTTGATAAATATGAGTTATTAGTAAAAATAAAATGTATTAATTTATAGGACATTTATATAAAACAGAAATTACAAATTAATTAACAGTTTATTTATTTCTGTCGAAAGAACAAATACGTCCACGAATCCGAATTTTGAGGAAATATCTGAAATTTGGATCCTATTTTACTCAAAAGTAGTACATAAAGTTATTTTTTTATTACATATTTCATTTATTCAGGAAGAAAATAACTATATGCAATTTGTCATTAAATTTCATTATGGAATCAAAACGGTATCGTATGCCCTAAAACTATATTTGGAATTGAAAAAAATATTTTATACGTTTTTCACAGTTTATTACGTCTCAACAGTAAATACGTTGGATGTACAGTGAATGACACTATCGTTTATTTAAGTTGATTTATTTATTGTTGTAATCGATTTTGCACTAGCTTTCGTTAACTGCGTGTACTCTTTTATATGTGCCTTGTGATTTATGTTAGTTACTGTTTATGCTTCAAACTGATATGTTGCCTTTTGTAACTGATTTGCACCTTTTGTCTTCTGAAATTATGTTACATCACTGTTCCATGTTATGAATGGACTAACCGCATACAAACACAGCTATTTTTGTATAAGCCTTTCCTTAATATGATGCTTATCATTGTGTGATTTTTGCTATTTCATTATTTTGTTAATGGTTTTGTTATAAGTTATGCCGTTAGTTTTCTCGTTTAATTTGTGTCACATTTTGAATAAAGGTGACCTGAAGCTGTCTAAACAGTATGCATTTTTTTCTGTATAAGACAGTACTATTAACTACAGCTTTTATCCACGTCATTTCAACTCTAGAAGGTTATTGTCAATCATACCACATCTCCTAGTTACTATATTCATATTTAATATCTTATTGAATATGAGTTTGGTCAAGCAATTTAACAATATTAAGGCTATGTACTAACCACTGATTCTAATTGGGCAAACTACATTTGATGTATGGAATGATTGTAAGGTGAACATGTCTGTCTTGAAATTACCATCTGACCATGACTTCATTTTCATGGTTCATTGGTCAAACTTTTGTTTTTTTTCGTTAAGTGTTTCACTTAGATACTAAATGTAAATTGTAAACTTTATCTAAAGCACGGTATGATTGTAAGGCGTACATGTCAGTTTAGCAGGGTTCGCCTGACCTTGGCCTCTTTTTCAGGGTTCATTGATCAATATTAAGTTTTAATGGTTAAGTGTGTTTCTTCGATGTACAATAGGTCCATTCAATATTTAAAGCATATATTTCGTATTGAATGGTGTAAAAATATTTCAAGTTTGACTTCATTTTCTTGAATCATATTAAATTGTTGCGATAGCAAGGATTATTCAGATCTGCACATGTTTAAGCAACTTCCAAATATAATCTTCAAACACGTTAAGAATACTTTTTTTCTCAAATGAGGAGTATTTTTTTTTATCCATATCACACTTCCTCATAGAATTACAAATAGGATGTTTGGTACCATCATCATCAATTTGGAAGAGTCCTAAGTCTGTTAACTTAATAATACTATCAATTGATCGTCTTAAATAATAATAAAGTCATGAGCAGTTTGAACAAAAGAATACATTAAAATTGATTTAATTTCTCAACTGAATTTTCACATTGATTATTACATCTACGTTCTACATTTTAAATGAATGTCTTAATCAAATGTTTCGAAAAGTGTGAAAAATCTGAATAATCCTTTTACCTACGTCCATTAAATAAAGAAGACAAATTAGAGGTCGTTACGTTGGAGTTTGACTTTTGAAAATTACATTTAGAAATATGTATATTACGTATTCTTGGTTAGGAAAATGTTATCGTAGATGGCCCGTATGCTTTTGCAATATAATATGCAACATATTGTAGTTTGATAAAGTTTAAATTGTTTTCACAAATTGTATTTCAGGTGAGGGTTAACTTTGTTATACGCCTATGAAAATTAGGTGTGTCATGCTTCACTGCTTGCTTATACATGTATATCATATTTTATTTGGTCTTTAATCTACTTTTGATTTGAGTGTCATTGATAAGTTTTTGAAAACGAAACGCACGTCAGTGTTACCAAAAAAAAGTAAATACTGGTATATATGATGATTTATTTCAGACAGTATATAACGTGAGACTCAGAGGATGATGTTTCTGATTTATGAGATATGCAATATGCATCTATTCGTAACCCAACATACTTACGAAGAACTGTCAACAACGTATATTTACTTCTAGCACCATTACTGACTGCATAGTATAGTCCTCTATCCTCAGTTAACACGTTTGTTGTGCTTTTAAGACGTTTATAGATACCAAAACCATCCTTGTAAATTTCAAAATCAGGTTTAAGATATGTTCCATAATCTAATTGAAATGATTCTCCTTCATATAATGTTATGTTACTAGGGGGTTCTTTGTAGAATGTATTGACTGAAAAAAGAAAATACATACATATATATATATATTTATCAGTATCAAGCTTGCAGCATTGTTGAACGTGTAATGGAAAAGAGAAGGTGGTAAAATTATGGTGCATTGCTTTTCAACACTTTACGTTAAATAGTGTACTTGGATCTATTATAGCACCATGTCTGAATTAAAAGTATATTTCGGAGACACGTCGAAATCATACTCTCAAGTGATGACTTTTAACAGTTGGAAAGTTATATGTTATGGATTTGAGAGTACACAATAAGTTGTCCCGAATATAATTGATCAGCTCGAATCCGCTCGTTTACAACACATGAAAACTTTGCCCAGAATACGTTAGTTTAGAACAGTGCATGATATTTGACAGACTACTTACATGGTTAATGAATTAAACATTTAAGACATTCTGAAACTAAAGTTATGACTAAATAGATGCCACCGTTGATAACTTTGAATGACACAAAAGTGTTGGTTCGGTAATAAGAACATAAATTACATTAGGCAATATCCATCACATTATAAAAAAGTAAATCTAAAAAATTTGAAGTAGATTCCATTTTGCTTTTGTCAAAATATATGCCTCATTAAACAAGAGATGGTGTTGCAGAAACATATAATTGCGGTCATTCTTGACATATTAGTTGTGAACCGTTTTCAAAATTGTTATACTAGAACTTGTCTTGTGTATGACTGTCCGCATCAATGCTATTGTAGAAATTTTCAAGTCTGTAAAAGGATCAAAGTGTCTAATTAAGTTCCATGGTAGAACAATTCAAAATACGGTTAAAGAATTACTACGGTCGTCATTGAGTTCATGGATAGTAAGTTGAACTTTCCTTGTACGTGAAACTATTGAAAGGTTGTCAAAATTATTGTGTTTTGTGTATAACATAATAAAACAGTGAGAAATATGCATATGAAATTTCGGCCATTATTATCACAAATGTAATACCTTCTCATAATGAAGACAAGTATAAAGGCAAAGTATTTATTTCAGGTGAATTAGTTGAATATCACAGTGACCACATCAGTATCTTGGGGAGTGATTTATATCTGTGTTATCATGATGTGAATCGTTTACAATGATACATATTTGGTTTGGTATAATGATTATTTTTTTTTGACACACTATTATATCACAGTTCACCAATCTTTAAAAGTTAAAACAAATAATCCTAACAATAAAAATAAAGATTTGTTTTAAAAAAAAATTCTAGCTGATTGATTATAAAAGTAACTTTCTATCTTATAGTTGCAAAAGTATAAATTCTAAAATACATAAATGGGATAAAAAAAAAAATTACAAGAGAGGCGATAGATATCAAACTCAAAGCACTTGAATGTCAAGGCCAAACACCAAAATTGGCCGAACTAAAACGGGAAGTCTACAATATAAAATTCAACAAAGAAAACAAAACGAGTGAAACCAAAAACCTAGGTATCTCATGTGCTCCAGTAGAATAAAATAATGCTCTACAGATGTCGTCTAATTTATGTAAATATATAAATAAACAAAACAAAAAAAACACAAAGAAATAAAGAAATAAACCAGAACGATAATGAATAAATGAGATCAATCAATCTAAATTTTCAAGGTTAAAAAAAGTAAATTAAATACAGTTTTTGCAAACTATTCTAAAGACAGACTGTTGAAATTCAGATCGGCGATAGACCTGTCTGAATAAGTCCTCGACTAAAAAGGTTCCAAACGGTTCAAGGTCGAACCTGTCAAATTTGGTATTGGATAGATCCATCTATGTCAGAAACTATTCTATATGTGCCAGGTAATAAGTTGTTCCATTTTTGGTAAATTTTCAACTGTAGATTAATTACTTATACTTTCATTACAATTAATAAGAATGAGCATATGGGTCACTTATCTATTGCAGCATTACAAATTAAATAACTAATTATGAAAATAACAATTACAAAATTTCTAATGATGCAGACTTATAATTGATTACAACTAAGTGTTTTGAAAATAAACTTATTTCAGACATGTTTGATTTATAAAGTTAATGGAAAAAAAGGAACGAGGGCTTGTTTATAAAAATTAAAATCGTTATGTTACATGATGATAACTTATTAAACATTTCGCAATTTGGTGACTCTCAAAAAGTATATCTAGTTTGTTTTATTATGTTATACAATATCAATATCAGTATTTTTATTATATCGCATATACAGATAAATGCTGCATTGTTACTTTACTTTCTTTTGTGTTTTATCGTTCTGGATGAAAGTTCATCACGATAACTTTATATTAAAACTACACGGAGAAATTGGCAAAAAATCACTCTTACTTTTTTCTACTTCCGTCATTATGGAATCATGGGAACGTGCAGTTACGACGACACGTTTAGGTAGCAATACACAGTTAGAAGTTTAGTTTCGTGGCCATGGTGAACATTTTGAATATGAAAGTTTTTGTACAATAAGTTGATTTTTAGATAATTGAAGAATAATATAGCCTTCCTAGTCGGTTTATATGAGCATTTAGATTGTTTTAGTATGTTTTATAAGCTGTTTTTCTGTTTGACAGTTCGTATTTTACTATTCGTACCGCCCATAGGTCTAGAAAGTATGGTAGTGTTTTTCAACAAGGATTTGACGCTCGATCATTTCAACTCAATTTTATGGAAAAATGAGCAGAAATGAATATGATTTTTTTTAACCTTTTGATAGATAAATGACTATGGTTTCAGGAAAGTTATCACTCAAACTGATTGAAATTTTTCATTGGACCAATTTTTGGAGACTTTTGTGAAATTTTAACCCACCCCCTTTTTTGCAATTTTTTTGTTCCAAATAAATGAAGATTGTTGCTATGGTAACACCAAAAATAGTTTATATTTCACCTTAATAACTATGGAAAATGAAGTCTATGGAAGATTCTCTTTTCATTAATATTTACATAGATATAGGAAGATGTGCTATGAGAGCCAATGAGACAACTCTCCATTCAAAAAATAGTTAAAAAAAGTAAAACCATTATAGGTCAATGTACGGCCTTCAACACGAAGCCTTGGCTCATACCGAACAACAAACTATAAAGGGCCCCATAATTAATAGTGTAAAACCATGCAAACGGGAAAACCAACGGTCTAATCTATATAAAAATCGAGAAACGAGAAGCACGTATAAATTACATAAACAAACTACTGTACACCAGATTCCTGACTTTGGACAAGTGTAAACATTTGCAGCGGGATTAAAAGTTTAAATAATACCAAACCTTCTCCTTTTTCTGAAACAATAGTATACCATCACAACATAGAAAAACACACGATAAAATATCAATTGGAAGGCTTAACTGAATCAAAAAACGTAAATTAACACACTATGAACGAATAAATTTGATCTGCGATACCTGATTGCAAATACATAGTTAATAAAATATTAGGGACAAACTTTCAAGGCCAAAAAACAAACAAACAAGTCTAAACAAAGCCATAGCAAGAAAACATTACCAAATATTTAATACCCCTTTGTACTGTGTATTACTACCTTACTTACTACACCAGATGAAAGTATTTAATTTTAACATTTTTATAGGATATCAATCAGTTCCATTATCATACCTGTTTGTAAAACATATTGTTTTTACCGTTCAATCTACGAGTGACTGCTGCTATAGTAAACACCACGTCAAGTTTTGCATATCAAAATGTAAACTAGTATGATATTTATTAAGTATAGCCCAACACAATTCAATATTCGAATGGTTACCTCAAAAATATATTGTACTAAAGCACAAACATATTTTCAAATATGGAAATATTTGTATTTAGCTTAAAAAGCTTTAAAATGCAAATGACGAAGACCGAATGAAATGATTGCGTGCTCACAAAACCAGGTTTGTATTACTTTTAACCTGTATAAATGATCCCATTCAGTCTTTAGCTTTCTATGTAATATGTCTGTCTCTTAAAGTATTTCGTTTACTTTATGGAATTGTAATTTATTTTTCAGCGTAAGCATTTTAAATTGCTTTTTTATTTTTGTCTCTTTTGTCGACATTATTTGGCCTGCTGGTTAGTATTAGATAATGGAGAAAGGAGTTATAATGCAGTGTAAGTATGATCATCGAAGTTTGCAGTTTTAATCAATCGATCTTGTTAAATTGCTATAATGTTGCAGAAATCTTTTTGTTTTGCAAAACGTTAGATGAAAAGTCTCACAACACTACACATTAAACATATGAAAAGCTACATTTCTCCATTCAAAATAGTAAAATATAAAACCAAACTGAAGTATAATGAAAAAAAACAAGGCATATATCAATTAGCAGTTGACCTTTATATACCTACCTCTTAAACGGTATCCCTTGTACATGTTAATTGATAAAACTAGGACGACAACAATTGTACCACCTGAATAAAATAGAAAGCATATACTTTATATTGGATGACTAATTTGAAAGAATAAATGCAATTAATCAAAACAGTGGTTTTGATTTTTGATTTACAACTTTCAAAATACTTGTTTTTCTGACTTTTCCTGTACCACAAAATGATACACTTATAATTGATGCAGAACTCCATCTTAAAGTACTTTATCATTCTTAATTCACATTTAGAGCAACAAACATCTTTACTTGTTCTTAGGTGTACGACTTTTAGGAATATTTACTCCTCTTTTTGTTTCATGAGACCAGAAATTATTCTCACTTCAAATATTGATATGTTATTATATGGATTAGATATATTCAAAAATCAAAAGTATTATTAACTTTGAAGAAACGTAGAAAACAACGTCGGAGGCATTTACCAATAACTGGTGGTAAATATCTTTGAACTAAACACTTATCTATCGAAGTTTTAAATTAATATTATTCATTAGATACACAAATTGATTGCAAGTGACTAGACGTAACACCTATAGAGTATATATGATTTTAAGGATGTGTTGACCTACTATATTTGACTATCTATTATGCGGAAACATCTTTTTTTATTTCGTTCTTATTAGTATCCTTTTCTGTTGCTACTTTGAAACATCAGTTATGTTTAGCAATATATCGATTATGTGATATCAAAGAGCTATTTTGCATTTAAAAGTCGCCATGTTCAATCGAAACCTATTCAAAGTACGATTTATTTCCTAGTATATCGATTTTTCCTTAATATAACTCCTACTCAGACATCGTTTACGATTTCACTAGTATTCTCCAAAATGTTTATTACTTCCTCAGAATGATTTCAAATTGTTCAATAATATATAAGCCTATGCGGTACAGGTTAAATGTAAAAAGAATGAAGTGTTTTCACGAGAGTGGTTTGTAAGTGTTACTCATAAAATATAGTCATTGAGACCTAGCGTATTGATATCCTGGACAAGAGTTTATTGAGATCAATGTCAAATGCTCAGGTCATGTTTGCAATTTGATTTTTTTTGCAAACTATAGCAAATCTTCAAATACCTAAAAAGCTATCACATAAAGGTTGTCAAACTACATGACACAACACCAATACATTTGGATCAATGTGCTCTGTTGACGGTTCATATCAGTTTACTAATATAAAACATGATTAGTTTGTTCGGACAATTTTTTAACCATTCCATAATATAAACTTCTTGTCTATTGATCTAAGATCAATGACATTTGAACTAGTAATTGAGGTAAGGTCAAAGGTTAATCAAACGTCCTAGAATTTGACCATTCAATAACTGCATACTGTTACATAATACAACTAAACGGTATCTGCATTATTTTAGATACTATTTGACCTCTTAAAGTGTTTAAGGGAAAGCGACCTTGTGTAATCCGGAGATACTAATGATTTAACTTCTTTTAATAAAGAAGCGCTTACAAGCAGTGTGAGATTATCTATAATATGAGACCAGAAAATACAAGAAGTGCTAAAAAATTAACCTTTGTACGAAGTCTACTTTTTTGTAAACATTTTGTTTACATATATATATAAACCTGCACGAAAACCGTAATTTTCAACATGTCAGGTGGTCGATTTGTATAATGCAACTCATTTTGTTATATTTTGGGTTTCAATTTTTTTGGTTAATGCATATCAATTTTGTTGTAATTTTATCGTACAATCATATCATTTTTCATCATTTGTTGAATTAGGTTGAAGATCGTAATTAGCCTCAAACAATATATTTTGGTTATATTTGTCGTCGTTGGGTTGCTTTCTAATAAAAGTGTATATTTGATGTTTACTCGTCGTATTTGAAACAAATTAAATTAGCGTCCAACAAACTTTTTACCAGTTAAACATGTTAAAAATAAAGTTAACGAAGAAGTAAAGTAAAACACTACAATAAAGGACCATACATGATAGGATTGAAGCATAACGTTGACTTAAAAATGACATTCGGTTTTTGTCTTTTGGTGTTATTGACTCAAACACAACATTACACTTTCATCGAATGTGACCTACCGAATAAGCTTCATTACAAAGTTTTGAATTACATTACTCAAACTACTGGTTTAACATGGGGAGGAGGCTATACTTATCCTTTCAAAGTACCTGAATTTTAACTCGATTGAAAGTGGGTTCTATTTACTCAGTTTTTAGTTTTAATGTTTTCTTTTGTTTTGTAATCTGATCATTGTCATTTGGTCAGTTTCCTTTGTTACTGTTATATTTTCAGTTCGTTTTGCCTTATTCGTTACAGTCTATACCTGTCATCATTTAGTTATATTCAACAAGTTGTCTCTTAGTGTTTTATCGATGTTAAAAGAAATATTATGTATTCAATTTATTACAGGTGTGTTTGGATTGACTTCTACTGCAGCGATCATTTTTGATCCAAATAGTGCATTGGAATGACAAAAACGTCAGATGCAAGGATACGTTTCAGAATTCAGATTGCTTCAATGTTAGCTTTCAAAGTTTAGTATCATTTATTGGGAGAATATTATAGATTATTTAAATAAACTCATCATAGATACCAGGACTAAATTTTGTATAAACGCATTCTATTGCAAAATGAATAGTAAGAATATTTATCTTTGCCTTGGAGAGCCAGTTTTATGATGATAAAAGTTATCTTTCTGTGTAATACAGTACGAAGGCCTCTAAAGTGTTTATAAGTCATTTGATATTATCATTTGATAACAAACAAGGGCAATACAGCTATTTTTTTTTTTATCGCTATCTATATATTCAACGTCAAATATATGACATCAATCTTGATGAAATTAATATACCAAAAACAAAACACGTTTAACTAACGATAAACAAATAAAGGCAACAGTAGTATACTGCTGTTTAAAATACGCATCTATGTAAGAAACACTTACACTGGCCACATTCTTACAGACGCCGTCATGCAGAGTGAAGAAACTATCCTGCCCAAGCTATCGACATTTTCAAGGCACAGGTATAATCTATTTAGGTTGCATACCTTGCAGAATTTTTGTTTTGTTTTATAATTTGTTAATTTGTTCTCAACTTGAATATGCATGAAATATATCATATCAATCAGATGCCAATGTACTCATATAACCCTTAAAAGCATAACAAAATATTTGATAAATCATTATTGTTATCAAAATCGGAAAAAAAATAACTTACCGAAAAGAGAAAGAACAGCTATAGCTGAATATCTCTGCCATGGTACTAAAAGAAACATTTAAAAATAAGAACGGAAATTCTTCATAAATTAATTAATTTTATGTTTTTTTATAGAATATTGTCACTTTTTTACTTACAAAACGTACATTGATTAGAATTCATGAAGGCCACAACTGTTAAACATTGAAAAAAGATATTTCAGGAATAGAGGCTGTTAAAAAATCATCAATTAATGCATTTTGTACAGCTTATAATTGATTGAATCAACTTTAAATTTTCATAAAGCATAAATTTATACATAATATATTTACATACCTGGAAAAGAAATACTATATTCATCAGGAATATTATAGGCGACTTCAGGTCTTCGACTACTGTTTCCACTTCAAGCAGAATAAACAGTTTTATTTAACATACAGTCAGATGTGTATTATTGTATGTAAGAAAACTAACAAACAACAAATGCACGTTCATCAACAATAATTAATAATTTACACCATACAAAAACCCAAAAAGCCTCATTACGAGGAAATTGGGAAAGAACGTTTTTTTGTTGTTTTTATACACTAAATGTGAAAAATAATATACTTAAGATTTATTAACACGAGACACGCGTCCTGGTACATATTTCTTTGATTTTTCGGTAAAATTTAGATAACAAAATGGGAAACAAATATCGCGTTCACAATTTTTCTTATCATTCATCATTTTTAGATAATAACAGAACTTCCTAGAATTTCATATATATTTCAATTGAAGAACATTTTCTCTTATAAAACAACTAGTGTGTTTAATTTTGATTGATCAACAGCTGAGTTTGACTTTTTCAAGCATTCTTATCCTTCTCCGACTATACTTATCTAATACATTTTTCATATATCGGACTATGATGACCATCTTTTTTCCCTTTATTATGGCCATGTAATTTGATAGTTTATAATATAATTCATC
Source organism: Mytilus edulis (assembly GCA_019925275.1). NCBI lineage: Eukaryota > Metazoa > Mollusca > Bivalvia > Mytilida > Mytilidae > Mytilus > Mytilus edulis. The sequence continues at coordinate 63,991,805 of CM034353.1, forward strand.
ACTTAAAATCTAACTCAACTTAGAATTCTGTATGTCAATATTGGTATTAAGTAATACAAATTTCGATTTGGATTTAGCTTTTTAATTTTTAACTTTTTTTCTTCGAGTGACTCTGATGCGTCTTTTGTATATGACACTCGCGTCTGGTGTACACAACAATAAATATGGCATCTTTGATGAGTTTTCTTTTCGAAATAGAAATGCATGTAATAGATGCACATCGACACTTCCCAATTGAACTCACTAAATATTTAATCGACAGGTTATTTAACTGAATACTAGATTTGATGTAGGAAGTATAAAGAAAATAATAACTAGACGCTCTAAAAAGTCTGTGTCGATCATCTATGTCTATGTGCATACTCATGACAAAATCTCTGTTTTGTCAAACTTGTATTGTTGAATATTTAGTCTGTTTAGTGTCTCTCTATTTTCTTTAGTTTCATCTCAAAACACAAAAGAAGGTAAACAATCCTCATTTGTGGGAAATTCAATCACTCCAATAAATAGTGACAATCTACTTTCTCTATTCAAAACATTTGACTTGATAGTAGAATTTAACGTGTTTATTTATATCTAAAATTTTTATCATATTGGCAAAAAAGCAAAATAAATGGTAATACATCCAATGTGGTCTTGCTGGATATATTTGCTTAATCAAGTTACTATATATGATCTATTGTGATTAACGATGCAAGGCAAAAACGCAAAAAATGGTGCAAATCGTAATAAAAGGGCAATAATTCTAGAGTAATTTAACTGTTGATTTCGACGATGCAAAAATGATTTGTAGATCTTGTCTTGCTGTTTTCTCTACCTATTGTAGTTACCAAGATAATAGGCAAAAATGGTAACAAAAGGGTAAAATTTGTCATTCAAGCCAGGAACTCCAGACCTATAAAAAGTCGCCTGTCAATTTTTAAGTATAAAAAAAGTTGATAAAAATCAAAATTCGGAACACTTTTGCCCTATTATATTTTCTCTATTTATAACTGTTTTCAAAATTTTAGACAACACTTGCAATTTTCCCCCCTATGTTTTACAGTAAGCCATGTAGGCAATTAGGCTGACAAGCGGGGTCATTAGAAACATATTTAAAACGAGATATCCAACTTATGATTGTGGCAAAGTTAGGTTAAATTTGACCCAGTAGTTTCAATTGAGAAAATTTCTGTAAAAGTTATCGGACGACGACGGACGACGGACCCAAAGTGATGAGTAAAACTCACTTGGCCCATTGCGCACCATTTTGCAAACATTTATATAATAAATTTAAAATCGAAATTGAGTGGCGATAGTTGTTGTCCTTGTTTTGTTTAAATTTTACATTTGAATATTGCTGAAAAATAAGATTATAGTCTCTCTTTTTCTTTAAATAATAAAGTAATTATCTAAATTATAATACTTTTTCACATAAATCAATGGATGCATATCATGACTTACTTTTTATCTGGTATAGACCGGCATAGTGCTAGTTGTTTTATGTCTGCTTTCTCAATGCATTGGTAATCTATAATCATAACAAAAAAAGTTTAATTTTTCCACTTATTCTTTTTGATTTATGCATAACATAACGTCAAACTTCAATACGTGAATTAAACTGTATTACAAGAACATAACACTTTCTTTAGAGTTATTTTGGTCCTCGATTAATAGTTGTCTCATTGTAATTGTTTGATATTTTACAATCGTATGTTGTAAATGACGACATGGTTAACAAAAAGAATAAGTCATTGGTGATACTATTCATCCTTGGATTTCAGACCTGTATATATGTAAGCTTCAAAGAATGTAAAAAAACTTAGATACTAGCCATAAATGCACAAGCATGTTAGTAAAAATAATACAACAATGGAAATATACAAATCTCCGAAATCCATTTTGAAGAGATAAATCAAGATAAATAAATTGGAGGACATCGCATAACTCGTAAGTCGACATGGGTACGCGTTTCCTGGTATGCATTTATCTGTTGCATTGCAATCCAACCTTAGTAAAAGTGTCAAGAATAAAGAATTACCGATATATCAAAAGAACGGATGCATTTTGTTGACACTAAAGATCCACGATCGCAAAAACCTGTCGCCAACGAGTTAAGACACATACACTTTTTTGGTCAATGATGATGACCATAAAACGTAAATAGTGTCGATTTAAATGATATTTCCTGGAGCTTTTTTTGTGTAAGGCACACACTCCTTTTTTGTTTAAAGATGCACGAGCTAATCAAAGTTATTTAGATAAATAAACGACGTCAAACAATGGAAGAAATGTTGTGTAACTTAAAATTAGTAAGTTGAAGTTAGGTAAATTAACATTGTTCGAAGTCAAATATAAACGCTCTATCCTTAATGTGCCAGTATTGCTATATTGATTTTCTTAAGTAAGATACACTTCTGATATGATGTTCTTCAAACGCTTTAAGTATACACCCGTGGTAAGATATGGGAATCGCAAATATTTTCCTTCCCTAGAGCGCTTTGATCCAAAAGAATTGCCGCTCGTGGTAAAATATTTAGCATTAAGGGCCAACTCGTGGTAACATAAGTATAAATTCACCCCCATGAATTATTTCTTTAACTTACAATATAAACAACATGCCATGCATGCATGTTTCCACTTTGTTTACACGATTCCTGATTGATTGTTTTAGTCATTAGTGTGTCGTTGCCGTATGTTCAAATGTAACAATTACATTCACTAACAATGTTAAATATATATAAATCAAATGATAGGTATTAAAAATAAATCATTTAACAATTTAATGTCAAAACAAGCACACTTGAAAAATGCAAGAATTTTGACCGTACGCCAGACGACCAGTTCATATATACAAACATTCACAATTGTGTTCAGTGTAAAAGAATAAGGACGCCAAATTTATCAAAGAAATTCAAAAGCATTTAAAAGGTATGTTAAAATCTACAGGTGTAATACCACCATTGATTTTCCCCTATTAGTCTTTGTTAAATTTGCACTTTTCAAAAAAATGTGCAGAATTTATCATTGTTTCAAATAAAGAAATACTTGGCATGAGTAAAGTTTTATCCTGTCCAGTTCTATAGAAAAAAAATTACATACCATTTCATTGCATATAAGAAAAGAACCATCATTGGAAGTTAACCAATCAAATTTCTCCCCCTATTTTATCTGTGTACAAGGTTTAGTCACCATGTAACCTCAAGATTTCAAAATTTTCTATAGAAATCCCAAATAAAAAATAATGGTGTTTTGAAATACCCAAGACATATGTTTATGACACAGAAATGGTTTTACTGCAATAAAACGTAGGATTAATTACCTACAACTGTCAAATTCAAGGGAATATTTTTTTCGACCTACTTACCGGATGTGACGTACCATGATTTAGTGGTATTACACCTACAAGAGCTTATGTGCATATTAAAAAAAGGAAACAGATGGATTCATGACAAAATTGTGTTTCGGTGATGGTGATGTCTTTGTAGATCTTTCTTTAATGAAAATTCTTGCTGCTTACAGTTATCTCCATCTATAATGAACTTGGCCAGTAATTTCAGTGGAAAATATTTTGTAAAAATTTACAAAATTTAAGAAAATTGTTAAATCTTGACTATAAAGGGAAATAACTCTTTAAGGGGTCAATTGATCATGATGGTTATGGTGACTTATTTGTAGATCTTACTTTGCTGAACATTATTGGTGTTTATCTCTATCTATAATAATGTACAAGATAATAACCAAAAGCTGCAAAATTTTCTTAAAATTACCAATTCAGGGCAGCAACCCAAAAAAGCAGTTTCAGAGGAGAAGATTCTTGTAAAAGATTACAAAAATTTTAGAAAAATTGTTAAAAATTGACTATAAAGGACAATAACTCCTTTAGGGGTCAACTGACCATTTTGGTCATGTTGAATTATTTGTAGATCTTACTTTGCTGAACATTATTGGTGTTTATAGTTTATCTCTATTTATAATAAATTACAAGATTATAACCAAAAACGGAAAAAAATCCTTAAATTAGCAATTCAAGGGCAGCAATCTAACAACGGTTCGTCCGATTCATTTGAAAATTTCAGGGCAGATAGATGCTGATAAACAATTGTATCCTTACAAATTTGCTATAAATGCTTTGGTTTCAGAGAAATAAGCCAAAATCTACATTTTTAGCCATGACGGCCATGTTGGTTGGTTGGCCGGGTCACTGGACACTTTTTTTTTAAAGTCGATACAATGATGATTGTGGCCAAGTTAAGTTAAATTTGGCCCAGTAGTTTCAGAGGAAATGATTTTTGTGAAAGTTAACAACGACGGATGACGAAGTATCGTAAAAAGCTCACATGACCCTTCGTGTCAGGTGAGCCAAAAAAGGAAGAAATTATACTAGACCATTCTGATTCGGTCTGAGTTTTACTTGTTATTACATGTATTACTTGACTAAAGTATGAACCATCCTTAACAACGTCAACGTGTACCTGGTATTTACTTGAGCAGTTCTTAAATATAGTTAGATTCTCATTTATTTACTCGACTAGCGTCTATACCAAACCTGACAAAAATTGTAACCTCCCTTAAATATAATCTGACTTTAATATACATGTATATATAAAGGATTGTTATTTGAGTGCCAATGATAGAACTCTCCATCCAAATAACAATTTATAAAAGTAAACCAGTATAGGTCAATGTACGGCCTTCAACCCGTAGCCTTGGCTCACACCGAACAACAAGCTATAAAGGGCACTAAAATTACTAGTGTAAAACCATTCAAACGGGAAAACCAACGGTCTAATCTATATAAAAAACGAGAAACGAGAAACACTTATAAATTACATACACAAACGACAACTACTGTACATCAGATTCCTGACTTAGGACAGGTGCAAACATTTGCAGCGGGATTAAACGTTTTAATGGTACCAAACCTTCTCCATTTTTCTGAAACAATAGCATAACATCACAACATAGAATAATTGTATATTTAATTTGAATAATTGTTTTAAAACATAATATCAATTAAGGTCAGTCAAACCCAAATTCAACAAAAATGAGTGTCATTCACCAGGTTGTTTTTTTTAGCGGATTTGATCTCAGTTTTAATTCATTCAATAAATAATTATAGCAACATTTACTTTCGATATGCATATTTGACTTCTAAATAACACTTCAAAAATTATTTTGAACAACGAATTTGTGACAATTTCGCTTTTGACGTCTGCCCTGCTTAGTTTGGTCTTGCAAATGAATGAGGTACTTGTCACTGAACGTTAAACAAACAGTAACTATCAGAAAGTTCAGAAAGCTCAATGTGGTATATTCTTTACATAAAGAGACTGCCCTTAATTATCTCTGCGACTTAATGCTCCCAATTATTGGTCAAATTCAAATTATGATTTACGAATTATTAACAACTATGTAGTAGTACCCCGCGTCATGATAGACTAAATATAACCAAACACCTTTTCCCCCCATCTTCTTCTTTTGAATGGAATTTAAACCCCGACATATGGATATATAAAAGCAGCCACCCATCTTCTTTAGTTGTGGTGTTAGAAAACTTAATATCGTTCATGGCTCGGAAGTATGCAAAGCTTTCTAAATGCAGATCTGTGTTAATATTAAACTAAATCCCGCATGCAGCTTTAGCCATGCTGTTGAGGATTGTATTACAATTTTTTCGTGTGCCCATTTCACTATGAAGCAAGAGAAATATTGTTTTTGATTTTAAAAAGATATGTTGTACCAATTAAGCTTATATTGGCTGTTCACGGTGGCCTTTATAATTTTCATAATTATCAAAATTTATGGTATTTCTAAGCACCGGAAAAAAGTTGTTAAACATTTATTATCTAATTTCCTAACCCGAATAATCCAGTCGTTATATTACGCTCCCTATCGATCACTACATTAAAGATGGAGAGAATCGGAGACGGTAAGGGCTTGAATTATTCGAGTTACTAATTTCCAATAAGTTCAATATAAATAAAAAACTTTATATTTTGTAAAAACGACACACACGCACAACTTATTTAAAAACGTACTTGCCATTGTTTCATATTTAACTAGATAAATTTTTGAGAGTTTATATGGCAGTTGCACGTTGAGAGCAACTTTAGATATGAAACCATACATTGATAAACAAATTGTTTTAAATTGTCCTTAAAGGGCAATAACTCTTTAAGGGGTCAATTGACAATTTGAGTCATAGAAAACTTATTTGTAGATCTTACTATGCTGAACACATTTGCAGTTTACAGTTTATCTTTTTCAATAATAATATTCAAGATAATAACCAAAAACTGCAAAATTTCCTTAAAATTTCCAATTTAGTGGCAGCAACCCAACAATGGGTTATTAGATTCATCTGAAAATTTCAGGGCTAATAGAACGTTTACTAAAAACACTTCAACCCCTTGTCACTGATTTGCTCTAACTGCTTCGGTTTTTGAGATATAAGCCAAAAACTGCATTTTACCCCTATGTTCTATTTTTAGCCATGGTGGCCATGTTTTTTGACGAAACAGAAAATAAACACACAAACTTTATTCTAGATACCCTAAGGATTATTCAGCTAAAGTTTGGTTGCAATTTATTCAGTAGTTTCAGAGGAGAAGATGTTTGAAATAGTTTACACCAGACGGAAGACGACGGACGCCAAGTTCCTTCGAAACGGTGAGCTAGTATTATCATACTAGCAGGCGATTTCAACTGCCCAGACATAATGTGGGACACCCTCTCGGTCAAGAAAGAAGCACAAGATCCGGATGTTCAATAAACAGCTCATAAACATTACAACCAAATATGGTATTACACAATTCCACGAAGAACAAACAAGGGAAAACAATCTGCTTTACCACAAACCTGTCACTAATAAAAACCAAACATACCAGGTATTTCTGATCATGCCATCATCATAACTGATACAGACATCAAACCTTACTACTCGAAATCTATACCTCAGGAAGTATACACCTGGGAAAGAGGAAACTGGGAAGAAGTGAATAAAGATATAGATTCACTTATAACAAAAATAAGGGATATCATCCAAATCTGACAACGAAGCATGACTGACATTAAATTTAAGAAACACCTATTCGCCAGCCTAGACAAAACTATACCATCAAAAATAAAATGTTACGCCTGACGCAGCTTGGTATGACAACAGTTGGGGCAAGTACAGCCCGTAACAGAGTAGTGATCGAATTCGCGTTTCTTTACCGTCAGAATAAGTTACGTTATCGACAAACTTATTTCCGAAGTAACATAATTTAATTTTCTTCATCGACAAAATATTTCATGTCCAACGTGTAAGTTTTCGTTGTTTAAATCGAAGTTTTAAAACATTTTTTATAATCAGCCTCTGTCATTGGCATTTTCATTTTAACAAGAAATCAGAAATACGGAATATTATATGTGAATGGTTAGGAAATCCGTTTCCCCTACATGTTTTAAAGTTCAAAGAAAAATGTTTTCCCTGATACAAACGTTTTAAGAACCAGCTTTGTGTAACCTATAAACAAATTCGACTGGATATAAGGAAGTTAATATGTTTGCTCTGATTTGAAATTATCTTTTAGAACTTTTTTTAGTTATTGAGAACCTATGTTGTTTATGGGTTATAGGTGAAATGTTGCATGATCCCTCAAAATGACAGCAAGCGCAGTTTTCCGGACTAAACACTGTCAGGTCCTGGACATGGTATACTTTGGAGAACATTTTTTTACTGATTTTTACTAAAAAAAAATATTTCTCTGTGTGTGCCATTGCAAGAAATAGTTTTGCTCGTTATTTTGTCATATTAAAAAAAATTCTCAACAAAATTTTCCCGTTTAAACTGTACTAGAAAAAAGTTTGGCATGTGAAACGGACGAAGACATATTCTAACAGAAGTACAAATACCAGTCCTCCCTTTTGTGTATACATATGAGAAAACATTTCAAATTTATTGATGGAATTCAAATCCATCACACATACGGTACACATTGTAGTCCGAAAAAATAAAGGACTTCATTCCTATCAAACACCTTTTTGATTGTTTACCAGACGTATATTAGTTTAGTTTCGGGTAAAATTGTAAAGGAAATAATACTATCAAGACGTCCTTCCATAAATCTTTTTTTCTGTTCTGACTTTGAAGAAATGACTACTTTTCGCCCAATCGAAATGGTGTATGGACATATTTTGTTTCATATTATTAGAATTATTTTCAATATTATCGGTATTAAACTTGATTATCGACACATGAAAGTTTGTCAGCATTGTCAATCTTTTTAACGTAATAAAGTACCAATAGTTCGGTCACTACTCAATTAAGTTTGTCGATAACGTAGCTAATTTTGACGGAAAAGAAACATCAATTCGATCAGTTCTCTGTTACGGGCTGTATGGACACGACATACAAGCTTGACACAGAATAGTCAATTTTTGTTAAGATTTTGGACCCTAAAGACTTTAATGTAGACCAATTTAACACGACCCATACATTGCTTAGCTAAGCGCAGCCTGATACGACTGCTGATGTCGAACCCTGAACAGGTAATATAGGTTTCTGACACACACAAAAATGTGATCACAGACCTCACAAATCTATTGCACAATACTGTGCAATTGAAGGTTTTTTCTTTCTTCTTGAAAATTTTTAAAAAATTTGAATCCCTTAAAAAAATAGACCCCCCCAAAAAAAAAATTTGAATCCATCCTTGGATCAATTTCCCCCAAACTAAATTCAAGCACTTGTAGTACTGAACCTTGTAGTTCAATTTCAAAGAAATTCATTCACTTAAACACAAGTTATTGTCTGGAAACTACAAAAAAATGCTTGTTTTGACCCCTTTGTGGCCCTTAATTCCTAATATGTTGGCACCATAACCCCCATAATGAATCGCAAAATTCTACCTGTGGTATTAAACATTGTGGGACAAGTCCACAGCAATCAAAATACTTAAACACAAGTTATTATCCCGAAACTAGAAAAAAATTTGTTTTGGGCCCCTAATTCCTGAACGGTTGGGACCAGAATCCCCAAAGTCAATCCCAACCTTCCTTTTGTGGTGCTTAACCTTCTTACAAAAAAAATCATTGGTTGGGGCACACTTTAGTAACAGAACGCAAACTAAAAATACAGCCTTTTTTTATTTATCAAGGGGCATAACTTTAGAATGGTTATAGTGACACTACCAACATTCAAACTTGATCTGTATTTTGTGCTAATAAGCATTGGCAAATAAACTCATCAAGAACAGTAAAAATGCACTACCCAAACTTGTACCTGATTGGAGTTTTGTGGTAATAAGCAGTTTGTATTGTATAAGTTTCATAACAATTTGGTGAAGCAAACTCAAGTTATAGAAAGAAAACGAAAAATTCAGCATTTTTGTTTGTTTGTAAATAGCCATAACTCTAGAACAGTCTATATGATGCCATTAAAATTCCAACTTGGTCTGTGTTACGTGGTAAGAACCATTGTGTATAAGTTTCATAACATTTGGGTAAAGCAAAGTTGAGTTAGGAAACATAAACAAAACAAATTCAGCAATTTTTATATAAACGAAAAATTTGGTCTTATATTGGTATCAGGTAATGGTATGATGTTATCGTCCGAAGACAGATGGTTTCCGTAAAATAACTTTAGTATAAGTAAACAGAAATCAATAAAATATTTAAACAATGTTTATAGCCACAAAAGGGAGAAAGGTTAAGGAATTATGGGCCCAAAGGGGCCAAAAACAAGCATTTATCTAGTTTCAGGACAATAACTTGTGTTTAACTGTATGGATCTTTCTGACATTGTACCATAAGGTTCCATATATAAAGGGAAGGCTGAGATTCACTTTGATGTTAATTTCTTCGAAAATGTTGGAATAAGGGGCCAAAAAAGGGCCAAAAAGACAATAACTTGAGTTTTAGTGTATCGATTTCTAAAATTATACTACAAGGTTTCTTACTACAAAGGAAAGGCTTGAATTGAGTTTAGGGGTTTTTGCTCCAAGGGGGTTTCAATAAGATTGGGGCCAAAAAAGGGGTCAAAATAAGCATTTTTGTAGTTTCAAGAATACAATAACTTGTGTTTAAGTGAATAAATCTCTCTGAAATTATTCCACAAGTTTCTATACTACAAAGGGATGGATATGGGGTTAAATCATTTTGCAAATAGGGGCAAAAAGAGGAAAAAACAAGGGTTTTTCTGTGAAAGGACAATTTAGACAATTTGAAAGCAGTACAAGGGAGGTAATCCAATTCCATTTAAATAATAGTGTCTATATATGTAGGACTCGGAACTGCGATGGTCAAGCTGAAGTACAATGGTCTACGCTGAAATGCGTTGGTTTACATGCTGAAGTGCGAAGGTGACATTGGGACCTTAACTTGTTGATAACTATGCTGAAGTGTGATGGTGGTTACGCTGAAGTGGGATGTTCTGCCTGAGACATTAAATAAAAACAAATGTACTTAAGATGCTTAAATTTAAAAAAAAACAAGAATAAGATTTTTCCAAAGTAGCTCCTAATTTATATTCAGTCCAAACCAAAGACTATAATCTTATTGCTTTAATCTTATTTTGAAATTTTCAATTCTACGATTTGTACGCAATAGAATTCAGTCGGAAAATTTGGTTTTTGATGATGGAAAAAGATTCAGCTTGTAGGTCTATATAATAGCACTTGTCACATTTTCCAACAACATTTTGTAGACAATTAACACTATAACCACAATAAAATATGGATAGAGTGACGGTCTTTTTACAAATCAAGATTTATCTTGGGACTAAAACAACATTATATCAACTTGATATTGCAAAAACATTGATAATACTATAGCAAGTAATTTCATTTTTAAATTGTCCACACAAAATCATGTTTGATTACCTCCCTTACACTGCTTAAAACATTATGTATTTAATAATGATTATTGTCTTGAGATGATTAGCTGAATTTGTTTTAGAAGTTACCATTAATTAATATTAATTTTAACCATGACTGTATGACATTTATATTTTAATATTTTATGATGTATTTAAATGAGTAGTTAGTATTGCAAACTCTATTAGAAATTTGAATTGGGATTAATTTTGGAATACGGGAAAGAGCGAGGTGAAAAAAATAGGGGGGGGGAGGTAAATAGGATATTGTTTTTGTTTTATAGGGACTTTAATATTCAACAGCAATGAATTGCTCATAAGCACAAAAAACATTAAGTTCATTAGACTACATTCATTCTGTGTCAGAAACCTATGCTGTGTCAACTATTTAATCACAATTCAAATTCAGAGCTGTCTCCAGCTTGAATGTTGTGTCCATACTTGCCCCAACTGTTCAGGGTTCGACCTCTGTGGTCGTATAAAGCTGCACCCTACGGAGCATCTGGTTTCTTTGGTAAAGGGGCACACCTCTAGAACAGTAATGGAATGCTACCTTAACTTAATCTGGATCTGTGTTATGTGATTATTAGCATTGTGTATAAGTTTTATAACATTAAGTTAAGGCAAACTAAAGTTAGAGAACGGAAACAACAAAATTCAGCAATTTGTAAATTTGTAAAGGGGCATAATTCTAGAACAGTTAAAGTGACGCAACCAAAATTCAAATTGATCTGTCTTTTTGTTGTATTAAGCATTGAGTATAAGTTTCATGACATTTGTTTTAGACAAACTAAAGTTAGAGAACAGAAACCAATTTTGGGACAAACAAACAAAACAATGGTAAAACTAAATGCCCCCTTTGCAAAAATATTTCACAATTTTGCTGTGGATACTAACTTTTATTATAATAAAATCTGAATCCAAGTTTCATAAAACTTAATGAAGGTTTAACGAGGTTGTAGGATTGTTATGATTAACCTCTATGACAAATGTTGCAGGCTTGAACATGTATATTAATAAAAGAATTTATATTTTAAGGATAATATATTTGTGAGGGTTGGCGGGATTAAACTAGAGGCACCTTGGTCTTTGTGCATATTAAACAAAGGACACATGACAAAATTGTGTTTTGGTGTTGGTGATGTGTTTGTAGATCTTACTTCATTGGACATTCTTGCTACTTACAACTATCTCTATCTATTATTAATTTGTCCCAGAAGTGACAGTGAAAATAATTTGTACAAATTTACAAAAAAATTTACAAAACTTACAAAAATTGTTAAAAATTGACTATGAAGGGCAATAACTCCTTAAGGGGTCAATTGACCATTTTGGTCATGTGACGTATTTGTAGTTCTTACTTTGCTGTACATTATTGCTGTTTACAATTTATCTCTATCTATAAATATATTCAAGATAATAACCAAAAGCTGCAAAATTTTCTTAAAATTACCAATTCAGGGGCAGCAACCCAACAAAAAATTGTCTGGTTGGTCTGACAATTTCAGGGAAGGTAGATCTTGACCTAATGAACAATTTTACATCCAACAGATTTGCTCTAAATGCTTTGGTTCCAGAGCTATGAACCAAAAACTGCATTTTACCCTATGTACTATTTTTAGCCATTACGGCCATCTTGGTTCATGGGCGAGGTCATCGGACACATTTTTTAAACTAGATACCCCATTAATGATTGTGGCAGAGTTTGGTTAAATGTGGCCAAGTAGTTTCAGAAAAGAAGATTTTTTTAAAAGATTACTAAAATTTTTGAAAAATTGTTAAAAATTGACTATAAAGGGCTATTACTCCTTAAGGGTTGACTTGCCAATTTTGGTCATGTTGACTTATTTGCAGATCTTACTTTGCTGTTTACAGTTTATCTCTATCTATAATAAAATTCAAGATAATAACCAAAAACTGCAAAATTTCGGGTTGTCTGATTTGTCTGAAAATTTGAGGGCAGATAGATCTTGACCTGATAAACAAATTTACACAAGTAAGATTTGCTCTAAATGCTTTGGTTTCAGAGATATAAGCCAAAATCAACATTTTACCCCTATGCTCTATTTTTAACCATGGCGGTCGTCTTGGTTGGTTGGCCGGGTCACCGGACACATTTTTAAAACTAGATACCCTAGTGATGATTGTGGCCATGTTTGGTTTAACTTGGTCATGTTTGGTTAAACTTGGCCCAGTAGTTTCAGAGGAGAAGATTTTGGTAAAAATTAACGACGACGGACGCAGAACAACGACGGACGACGACGGACGACGGACGCCAAGTAATGAGAAAAGCTCACTTGGCCCTGTGGGCCAGGTGAGCTAATAAAAGGGGGATCAGAACCCCTTAATCTGCCATTGTTTTTAACATCTACGTATAACAATTAAGAATTTGTTCACTGATATGTAAATATGAAGATGTGACTTGCGTGTTTGATTGCCAATACACCTTATCGCTATTTGTCCACCATTACTGGACATTACAAAAATTTCTGAAAAATGTTGACGTCATAATAGTAAAATATCAGGCACCACAATAGAAAGTAATTGTTTTATGACATATGCTGACGTAAAAAGTTCAAGCTGGACAGATTTCCAAAAACTGAAATAGCGATAAGGTGTATGAGATAGCTATCCACCAATATTCAAATGACTTGAATAAAAAAAAATTGAGGTCACTGTACGGCTTTCAACACTGAAAAAACTAATACCATAGTAGTCCACTTTACGCAGGTTGGGAACAAACCCTCTATACGGTGTTTATACCTTTATAGAGGGATCATCCTTCTATAGAGGGATAAAATAATTGTATCCCTCTATAAAAGGATTATCTCTCTATAGAAGTATAAACACCGTATTGTTATTCGTTGAACTTTACTGTCGTGGTTCGCCTGTACCCACGAAAGCCACGAAAATTGGTATCCAACGAATTATAATGAATCCACAGTAGACAACAATCAACGAGAATTATAATATATGACTCTTGACTGGACTCCTCTCTGTTTTAATATTCTTTATTTTATCATGAAATAATGGGTTTTTTTTACAAATAAATGAAGTTCAACGTGGCGTATTGCTCTTTCTTAACACGAGTCAGCCACTTATCATCCCCTTCCGACAGACTATCATTGTTTTTTTGTTTCAAAACTCTTAAGGGGATTGGGATGTATATCCGTTAGGCATCGTGAATCGTTCTTTAATAAAGAAATGTGCAGGAAATTTATATATGAATGTAACATTAATTTTTTTCAGAGGTATGGCACAGCTAGAAAAAGATGTAAGATACCACAAGACTTTCGAAGTGATTCTGAATAGATAATGATGGACTTTTTCAATTTTTTCTTAAAAGATTAAACATTTGATGCAAAATGGTGCTTTATTTTCACCTCTTACGCCATTAATCAATAACCAATAATCAATGATTAATGACAAACAAATAATTTCATTACCGTTTTTCCCAAAACTGCTGATCAGGATGATTTTTATTTGATGAGCTGCTTTTAATAGTGATGAACTGTAATGTGTGAACTTTTTTGGTATCTGGAAAACATATACCTGTTTTCTGTTTGCTTATACATTGTATTTCAATATTTTGAATCTTCTTAAATTTTTTATTATACTTCTATTGGTAATGCTATTGAACAGAATGGCTTCATATTTGGTAAGTGGCTTGTGAATGTATCAAAATTTGTAGATACTTCTTGTTTTCAGATACATGAATTGTTTGTATAAAGAAGGAATCACTGGTGAATATTCTAAACTTATGATTTGTTATATAAACAAGAAGCTCTCAAGAGCCTGAATCGCTCACCTGTTATTTTTTGTTTCAATCTTTTATCGATGATTATTTTTGCTTTTCAATATATATTAATGAGAGGCTAAAAAATGCCATTTAAATGTTCTTTGTATCTGTCATATATACTTCAAAGCAAGTAAATGCATTTTACCCGTATGTTCCATTTTAGTCATAGTGGCTATGTTTCTTGCCGTACAAGGAAATAAAATACAAAATTAATACTAAATTCATTAGAGAATATTTTTTAAAGTTAAAAAACAAAAACAAATTGTGTCAAATTGTCCTTAATGGGCAATAACTCCTTAAGGGGTCAATTGACAGTTTTGGTCATATAAAACTTTTTTGTAGATCTAACTTTGATGAATATTATTGCTGTTTACAGTTAATATCTATCTATTATTATATTCAAGAAAATAACACAAAACTCCAAAATTTCATTAAAACTACATGTCTGTACCAATTTAGTTGCAGCAACCAAACAATGGGTTGTTCGATTCGTCTGAAAATTTCAAGGCTGATATATCTTGACCAATTGAACAATTATATCCCATGTCAGATTTGCTCTAAAAGCTTTAGCTGTTGAGATATAAGCCAAAAACTGCATTTGACTCCTATGTTCTGTTTTTAGGAATTTTTTTAAGTACGGAAATGTGTATATTGATATGATGTAGAACATCAACCAAAAACGTTTTTAGGTACAGTCTCACTTGAAAGACAACATCCCGAAAAACATTTGTATAACATTATATGATGTTCATGATGTTTTTCAATCGTCAGAAAATATTTTTAAAAAAAAATTTTAAAAGATTATCACAATGTTTTATACGTCATTGGTTTTCACATTATCATGATATTTCTAGACAACCTTTTATTTATATTATGCAAATATTTTAAGAAATATTTAGAAAACATTTTAGCGATATACATCCAGCTATACACTTATATTTTCTTACGGGATTTTGATAACATTTAAAAGATGTTTTTGTGTTTTTTGGGCGATTGTCTAAGATTTCACATCTCTGGCCGGTATATGAAGTCTAACAAAAATAATTAACTTTAATTTAAATTGAGCCAAATATGTTTAAGTTTTAAATGAAATGGATTTGAATAACCTATTATATAAACGCATAGAATTAAGAACAGTTAATAATTTATGCCATCTTCGCTAGCTAAGGGTTACGATCTAGTCCCAACCTCTCTACCCTTGAAAGATTAGCCTAATATTTGTGATTACAAAACTGCCCCATCTGTCGATAGATACAAGTCACGACTACATCGATCCCATCATTCTCGACAGCAATTTATTCAGCAATTGAAGTCTCGTTAGTGTGGAAGTATGAAAGTGTTGTGTTCAGTGTTTACAAATTTCGCGAAGCCGGAACCAAAATTTAACGTTGACGTTTCAATATTTAAACGAGAAACAAATCAAGGAAACTTCAAATTAGTCGATTAGGAACTTTCGAATTGGTATTTCAGATCATGATATTTGTTGCACGATTAACACGCGCAATTGTTTATTTACAGGATCACCTTAAAGGCGCCTTTTGGGGTGTAACCTGCAACCTGTTTAATCTGTGACCAATGGGAATCAATATCTCGTGGATCCTAACGTCTACCTTAATCCACCAAGGGTAAAGAGGTAGTGAGTAGATCATGACCCTTGGCTAGCGAATATGAATTTAGGCAAAATTCTGTTGTGATTTTTTATTTTTCTCATCGAAAATTGTTATCAAACTGAACAACCAACTTGTAAAAAAAACAAGAACCGGGTAACCTATTTAAATTTTTTTAATTCTTTAGATGTCTATCTAAATGATTTTTTGCATGTCGTAAGTCTACACTAACTAGAATTTACCCACGTTTTATTTGTACATAACAAGACTATTGTTATATTGTTCAAACAAACACGGTAAAACTACTTATTCTATGAATTTAGTAATGATTTTTTTTTCAATACTGTTGCACTACTGATTTCGTCAGTATTGTGTCAGTACTGATTTCGTCGGAACTGTTTTGGTACAACCATTTGTATATATAATGGCATACAATACACATACCTTTATTGTCTAATATAATGGCAGAACTTAGCCATATCTTCATTTGTTAACAAATTTGCAGTTTAATTTATTAAAATATTTTCTCAAAAACCTATTTATTTACCGAATGTATTACTCGTATCGTAAATATGTTAAAGATATTAAGAAAGGTATCAAATTAGCGATATTTTAGTTTTCCAACATTTAGTATGTGTGTGTAGATGAACCAATCGGAAACTTCGATTTATTCATTTAAATTTTCAATCAGGTAAAGTTTTTTAATGCGACAGATACGTTTATCGGCAATTAAAGTCTCTTTATTGATGCTGTATGTCGAATTGTTTAAAACTTTTAAAACTGATTAAAACGTTGAAACATAGTCATTTCCTTGTTGGATGAGAACTTGGCATATGGTTGGTTTTCTTGGATGCAGGCTTGGTGTAATTGTAAAAATAAACTAGCTCTAATCGATTAAAATTGTTTCAAGTTTTCATTGTAATAATCAATTAGTCAAAGATCGGATTAGATTTAATTAAATCAAATGATTACTTTTCAAAATCTGTTGTGATCACTTTTGATTTCATTCTATTCGAAATGGACAAACACTTTTTTATAATTCCTATAAATATACAACTTGTAAAAAATAGTTTTGTGTAACATTGATTGGTTAAATATTTCTCAGTGTGTTTGAATTTGTTTGTCAGCTTTTTGGTCATGAATGTTTGTCTCTAATATTTAATTAACTGTGCATTTGTATTCAGATATCGCAGATCAAATTTATTTGTTCATTGTGTAATCATACGTTTTTTGATTGAGTTAAGTCTGCCAATTGATATTTTATCGTATGTTTTTCTATCTTGTGATGTTATGCTATTGTTTCAGAAAAAGGGAGAAGGTTTGGATCCATTAAAACGTTTAATCCCGCTGCAAATGTTTGCACCTGTCCTAAGTCAGGAATCTGATGTACAGTAGTTGTCGTTTGTTTATGTAATATATACGTGTTTCTCGTTTCTCGTTTTGTTTATATAGATTAGACCGTTGGTTTTCCCGTTTGAATGGTTTTATACTAGTAATTTTGGGGCCCTTTATAGCTTGTTGTTCGGTGTGAGCCAAGGCTCCGTGTTGAAGGCCGTACTTTAACCTATAATGGTTTACTTTTTAAATTGTTATTTGGATGGAGAATTGTCTCATTGGCACTCACACCACATCTTCCTTTATCTATTAAAACTATTAAAACATTTTTTTTTTTTAGGTTCTATAGATGTTTAACTTCTCAAAACTTTGTCGAAAAAATATTTTTGTGATGTTGTGTAGACATTTTTTCTCATATCTTAAAAATATTTACTTAAAACATTTTTTGAAAATTATTTTAGAAAGATGTTAGAATATTCATGAAAATGTTTTCAATAACATATTTTAAGATATTTTACTTTGAAGGTTTTATAAATGTTCAGAAGATATGTAGTATATACCTCTGAAAAAGCATTTAAAGCATATGAGTAAAATATTCTTAAAAAGTATTACTCCAATGTTCTTTAATCATTTTCTAAACATGTTTCATAAAATGTTTTACCCAAAAACATTTAACTGAAAATGATTAAACAATATTTTGCAAACATTAATTAAGGATATGAAATAAATAATTTAATTCATCAAGTGACAGAAACTTAAAGGTAAAATTTAACTGTTCCCGATGACCACCAAACTTGATCTGAATCAAATTTGGAACCAGTAACTGGAAGTTTTATTTGCCGCCATGCTGTAAACAAAGACAAAGGAAACTTACCAAATAAAGAATAACCTTATCATGCGTTAAAACTGGTAAGATATGACACTAGTTCACATTTATAAAAACACTGTTCAGTGGCGGATCTAGAAAGGAGTCGGTCCAGTAAGATCTCGTTTTGGCCCCAAAATATATATAATAGCAGTTTTACAAAATAGTTCAAATGTAAAGTTTTAGTTATTTATTGGAAAGTAGAATGCTTCTACTACATAGAAATGGACAGTTTTAGACAATAAAATGCACATATATCGGTTATTAGCTTCATTAAGTCATGCTTAATTACTGAAATCTTCACAATTTTAGCATTTTAGTTAAATTTTAGACGGTTTTCGTCTTAGATGAAAGTGGCCGCATTTGTGTTCATTCTTAATATTGAAACGTAAGTTGTATTTTACGAAAGCCGAGAAGGATCATTCAAAATTCAAAATTCATAATTCATAATTCATAATTCAAAACATCAAGAATTCCGATTCCGATTCCCACCGTTTCTTTGTCACGTGGTCTCTACCTCGACTTACCTCGGTGAAGGATGGCTGCTGGTTTAGATGTTATAGTGTTTATTATAATGTTTAGAAATGCATACTAATTTATTAATTGAAGTAATGAATAATAATTAGAAAAAGGCTAAAGAAATTAGCTAACAATTTTGTTGCAATTACACACACAAAAAATAGGATGAATAGGACTCTTTGAAAAACGGTATTGAAATATTTATGTTTTGTAAATATTTACCTCTTACTCATTTGCTTTATAACTGTTTATTTGTGTACATAGAAAATTAATGACGCAAGGCTTATTTGACAAACGGCTAGTTTTATTATCTGCATTTAAAATTGAACTGTCAGATTAATTAAGACAAGTAACGATGTTTTGGGGTGTAGGGTAATAAAATTAGTTATGCCTATTTGTTTTGTCTAAAGAGAAAGTAATTAAACTCTATGATAAAGGTCAGTTGGTCAAGATACTAGAAGCTTTGGTACGGTCACGACTGTAAGAATTTTCCTTGATTGTTTTAATCAGTATAGATACTGAAGGACTTGGTTTTTAAAGTTTATATGTTTAAACTTTGTAGCTAGGTTTGTCAATGCATCTAAAGTAATGTAAATTTGTGAATGATTATTTAGTTCATGGGAATTACCATAGGATACATTGTCGTATTGGTGTGCCATAGTATGATTATGTCTGTCCGTCTGTGTCGGTGTCGTTCCTCTCCTCGGTCACGTTACAATATTGAATGTATTTCTTTCAATAAGTTATGTCAAGGTCATTTCTCATGACATCTCCTTTCTGTTACAGCATTTCATTCCTATAAATTTGTGCTTTCAGTGGCGGATCCAGAGGGGGCGAAGAGGGCGTAGCCCCCCTTTTTGCTTGTACTTTTTTTTTAACAATGATTAATCAGACTAGACTTCGTGAACTTTGCGATATCCTGTGCGTGTATCTAATTTTCATGCGACAATTCTTTACTTATAAAGATATTTTTCGCTCGTATTTACTGTAATATATTATGGATTATGTCAAAGTCATGTGATTCGCTACGGTGGAGTTGACCCGTGCGTCGAAAAAAGTGTTACTCAAGTCATTTTGAAATTCAAATTACAGTAACACATTGCTTAGGATGAAGATAAAAAGCATGACACCTTCAAACCGACGACAAAGGATTTAACAAGAACATATAGACTTCTATTTCACAATTTCACTAAACAGAAAGTAATACTCTATTACAATCTCGTGAAAAAAGTTTCACGTCAATATTATTTACCTACGAAAGCAATGTTTTACCCCACACACCCCAGTCTATTAATAACATAGCTGAATAATGATCCCCAGTCAGTAAGCTCCAGATAGATTTTGATTCTAAGGTAAGAACCATTTGATTTACGGAGGCAGTCTGAGTTTTGCCTTAAGGTGGTACCCAACACTTTCACTAAAATAAATTTGGCTCGTTTAATTTTCATAAAATTTTGTCAAAGTATTTACTTTGACACTTTAACAAAAATATAAAAATTAAAAAAAAATTGAACCAACCGTTTTGTCAGAAAAATTACACTGGTTATAAAGCAATTTGACAAACACCAATTTTGATCATTGAGAAGCTTTATACTCCTTTTACAACACAACGTAATTAAAACGTTAAGCCGACTTTACAGAGTTATCTCCCTGTAGTGTTAGGTACCACCTTAAACAAAGATTCTGGCTGTATATATCTGCATTGAAAACAATAATCTTGTCCGTTTTTATACGCCCGTCAAAATTTTTACGGGACGTATTATGGTATACAAATGTCCGGTGTCCGTCCGTCCGTCTGTCTGTCCGTTCGTCTGTCTGTCCGGCGTAAACATGTCGCACCGTAACTTGAGAACGACTTATCCAAATTTCATGAAACTTAACATAATTGTTTCTTATGATGGTCAAATAATCTGTATACTTTTTGGTGAAAATAAGATTAAAACTTTTTGAGTAACGGCACTTTGTAACTAAAACAGGGGTGTGTTTTTACACATGTCGCACCGTATCTCAGAAACGATTCTTGATAATGACTTAAAACGTTAAACACTTCTTAGTTATACTAATCTTAATATCTGTATACTTTTTGGTGATGATTCAAAATTTTATTTTTGAGTTATTGAGTATTTTGTAAAAAAGGGGAGGGTTTTTTTACATGTCGCACCATATCTCAAAAACAATTTATGATTATTACTTAAAACTTTACACATGTCTTTGTTATATTAATCTAAAGATCTGTATACTTTTTGGAGATGATTCAAAATTTCATTTTTGAGTTATTGAGTATTTTGTAAAAAAGGGGAGGTTTTTTTTACATGTTGTGCCGTATCTCAAAAACAATTTATGATTATTGCTTAAAACTTTACACACTTCTTTGTTATATTAATCTTAAGATCTGTATACTTTTTGGTGATGATTCAAAACTTTATTTTGAAGTTATTGAGTAATTTGTTAAACAGGTGAGGTTTTTTTTTACATGTTGCACCGTATCTCAAAAATAATTTATGATTATTGCTTAAAACTTTACACACTTCTTTGTTATATTAATCTGAAGATCTGTATACTTTTTGGTTTTGATTCAAAATATAATTTTAGTGATATTTAGTTTTTTATAAAAAAAAAACAGGGTTTGGGGTTTCACATGTCTCGCCGTGTCTCAAAAACAATATATGGTTATTGCTTAAAACTTTCTCAGAAACTGTTTATGATTTATTGCATAAAACTTCCACACAAGACGTCGGGCGTATCATGCGCTCATGGCGCAGCTGTTTATTTTTTTTTTGGCTATTAGAAAAGAAACATTTCTAGCAATAAATGAACATGATGAATAAACAACGGCGTATTTTGTTGTTGTTGTTGTTGTTGTTGGGGGGGGGGGGGGGGGGGGGGCTGGTTTCACGGTTTGAATGCAAATCCCATATCTGACCAGAGTGTCTGTTTCGCCGGACTGATATATTGCATACTTTTTTCAAGGCACGACTGCAACCTGCCTGCTGGGTGTGGCCTTTATGTCTCCATTTGTTGACCTCTATTCATAAATTCGTTGTCATTTCAGACTCATTCGTAGCCTTGGTTGATTTGGAACCCCTCACTTCCCTTGTTGGGTGTCAAACATGTTTGGATAACTATTGCTTGTTTGTCTTTCTTAACTCGCGTCGGATAAACATTGCTTGTTTGTCTATCTTGTCTCATGTGCGGGAGTTTCTCACTACATTGAAGAACCATTGGTGGCCTACAGCTGTTGTCTCCACTATGGTCGGATTGTTGTCTCTTTGACACATTCCCCATTTCCATTCTCAATTTTATAATAGTAATTTCATTGAATAGCCCGGCTTATATCTCGTTTACAACAAGAAGTCTGTGAGGTTATGCTACCTAAACATACAACAAATGAAAATCTTCCATGTACATTTTTACTGACAAATTTTATGGTTTTTTTTAGCCAAAAAGAAAGGTTTCAATAATTTTATTATAGACAAATAATGGGGAGAATACGGCATCAAACATGTCCAACCCTTACACTATAAGATATGCATGTCCCGCGTCAGGAACTGTTGCAAAAGTGCATTTTACACTTATTTTATGTTGTTTTAGCCAAAAGTTTTAAAAAGATCTTATTATACCTCGCCCCCTTTCCAAAATCCTAGATCCCCCTAGCTTGTAATGCCGCAACTATTTCTTATTAGATCGTATTTCAAATTGATTCATCTTTCAAGCAAAGGAGTAGGTCCGGTAAGGGCCGAATTTGGCCTCAAATTTCAGGTTCATCTAACGAAAGATTTGGCACACTTTTCAAACACTTAAGTGTCTATTTCAATTGATTCAATTAGTTTATGTGAAAGATTTTAACTGATACAGTCATTAAAAAAGCCCAGATTCAAGCTTAAATATGAAAAATATATCAAATATGCCAAAAAACGTCACTTTATAGATGGTTTTTGTCAAAAATGAAAGTGGCCGCATCCGTGTTCATCCTCAACCTTTATATATGTTATGTATTATCATCAAATACATCTTGCATTTCAATATTATGAATGAACACGAATGCGGCCACTTTCATTTAAGACGGAAACCGTCTAAAATTTAACTAAAATGCTAAAATTGTGAATATGAAGTATGCTGTTTGGTATTTACATAGGAAAAGCATTATATCTCCTAGAATTTAAATCAATACGAATTAATGTGCAAAAAATGGCGAACAATTAGTAGCCTACATGGATATTATACGATTTGCACAGTGCCTTCACCAAGTTACACGTAGTCATGTCCTAAGGTTTTCAAAATCAAATTGTCCACGCTGCTTTAAATATTATGCCGCTTAATTCTTCTCTGAAAATTCAATTCCTCTCAAGGAGCCGTGAATTTTGTTTCATAATATTACAATCGAAAATAGTGTTACTCATTCAGTATGCTGTTTTACTATGGTAGAAAACATAGAAAAATAGGCGAAAAATACCAAAGGGTTATTCAAACTTAGAAAACAAACCGTCAACGCCTGACTAAAAAAGAAAAAAAAAAAGACTAAAAGACAAATAGACAAACAATTATACACAAAACCCAACATATAAACTAAAGGCTGATCAACACGAACCCCACCAACAAAACTTGGGCTGATCTCAGTTGCTCCGGAAGTGTAAATAGATCCAGCTTCACATGTGACATCCGTTAACATAGACATGTATTTTACACAAAAAGGACAAAAGGAATATTGAAATTTGAAAGCTACTTTTATTTATATTGGTAGTCTTTAATGATTTTGGTGCTATGTCAAGACAACTAAAAACTTATTCTGGCCAAACACCCGATTTTCCAAGATATCACTGATATCATTTACTAAATAACACCTGACCCAGAACAGTTCCTTGAGATTCCCCAGAATCAACGGCCTGTTGGACCGTTTGAAGTTGTTCAATTTACCACGACTCTTTGCTTGCGGATGTATAGGAATGAGTAAATCCAACCGATTGTGTTTTACCTGGTTTCCTGTAATTGTTTAATTTTGATTTAATATTAGTTTATATATGGGGCTTTTTAAAAAATGGAAAGAAATGTATCTGTAAGGTGTCCTTAACGATTTTTTGGCGCAATCCTTGATGACAGCACATATTTGCAAATGCGACATTTACGTAAATATATAAAAAGAAGATGGGGTATGATTGCCAATGAAACAACTCTCCACAAGAGACCAAAATGACACAGAAGTTAACATCTATAGATCACCGTACGGCCTTCAACAATGAGCAAAGCCCATACCGCATAGTCAGCTATAAAAGGTCCCGAAATTACAATGTAAAACAATTTAAACCAGAAAACTAACGGCCTTATTAACTTACAAAAAAATGAACGAAAAACAAATGTGTAACACATAAACAAACGAAAACAACTGCATTACAGGCTCCTGACTTGGGACAGGCACATATATACAAAATTTGGCAAGGTTAAACATGTTAGCGGGATCCCAACCCTCCCCTAACCTGGGACAGTGTATAACATTACAACGTAAGAACGAACAAACAAAAATCAGTTGAAAAGGCTTAACTCGTCAGATGGACACAAATACAAGTGGACGTGGCCGAGTACTTGTACATCCCAAAAACAAATTGACACTAGGTACAGATCTGAGAGTAATCGCAGTTAACTGACAGCTAGTTCAAAGCCACTTACAACTAATAAAAAAAAACATGCATCTAAGACGTAAAGCATTGATGATATTATTATAATCTAGAAGGTAACGCATTATGTTGGAGCACACTATATGTTGCAGCATCTTGCAGAGAATGCAAGTTTGAGATACCTCATTAGCGGAAATGCACAAATGTCTCCTGTTGTCCATTCGTCAGGTATCAAGCTGGTTTTGATGATTGTTGAAAAATTGGTGAGAAATAATATGATAGCTGCTTATTCATTTTATATTTTTTAGGTCTATTTTTTTTTACATTTTATGGCCTATTTCTTCTGGCCCTCATACTTTTTATGTTTTGTATCCATATTCTAATTTTGTTCTCGCCCATACTTCAGTTATTAGGTCTTTCCATTTTGGAATTTACGGTTTATTTAGTGGTACATATTTAATTGATGTCTTCTTAGTTGATACAATTATAGTGAACTGTTCATTCAATGTTTTTGCTCTATCAGGGTCGTTTTCTGCTGGTACTAAGATCTGCTTTAGTCTTTAGTAATATACTTTGAGAGAGTTCTTTTTTTTATCTGACCTGGCCCTGCTAAGTGAGTTTTTCGGTCGGACCGAGTTTTTCTCTTCACTTGGCGTTGGTCGTCCGATTTCGTCTTTGTTAACTTTTACAAAATTTCTCAGTCTCTGAAACTACTGTGCCAAATGTTATTGAACGTATGTCTTTTAGGGAGTCGCCTGAGTTAAACTTTGCGACAATTTTATTGGTGTATCTTGTTTAAAAAATGTGTTGGATAACCCTGCCTGTCAGCCAAGTTAGCCTACATGGCTAAAATTAAAACATAGGGATAAAAAGCAAGTGCATTCAGTCCATCATTAACGCTATGAATAACGAAAACCTGATGTGAAAAACATGTCTAATCTGACATCGGACTCGGACTTCTTTTAAAATGAGTTTTACTGTATGTATTGCTTCATATGTGCTTCTTTATTCTACGTTGGCTAGAGGTATAAGGGAGGGTTGGGATCTCACAAAACATATTTAACATTTAAATAAGTCAAATGACCATTGTCAATAAACCCCTAATGCCCAAGTCACACTAGACCACGATCGCACTACGCTAACCACGATCTAAAATAAATTCAGATCGTGGTGAGGTCGCGGTATGAGCGGCATGAAAATGTGAATTTTTGTTGTTTCCACGATGCTACTATGTTCTCATTACGCTTCTACAACGATCCCGCTACGATTATACCACGTTTTCACCACTCTTATTCTGCGACCTCAATACGATTATCGCGATCTTACTACGCTCATCAAGTTCTCACTACGACATACCACGATTTATCCGATTGCAACACGATCTTACCACGCATCTTCTGCAATTATAGCATGCTCTTATCAAGATCATTATACGATCTTAGCAAGTGCATACCGCGATCTAATTACGCTATCATCAATAATGTCAACATCATGTTCCATATTAATACTGTTCCATTCCTTCCAACTGTCATTAATGCGTAGAATTCCAGAAAACAACACTGACATGCCACCAACATCCACCAGAACTGGTGTGCGTGGTGGTAGGGGTAGTAGTTGAGTCAGATGGGCCTCTGATACGAATCCTTATCCAGTAGAGATGTCGAATCAACAATCCAACCTGAATCAACGTATTGCTAATCAATCTAGATCAAATGACGATATTTCATAATGTAACAGTGGTACTGATACAAAAACAAAACCTGAGGAGCTTTTATATATTTTATAGACAATGACAATGAGCATGACTAGAACTCGAAATGGTTGTAGTATGAACGTGATCAGGTCGTAGGATGAGGACTGCATGAGCGTGATAGAATCGTACTAAGGTCTTAAAAAACGTAGTATAATCGTGGTATAGTCGTAGTAGAAGCGTTGTTAGGTCGCAGAGAGAACGAGATGGTCGTTGTGAGGTCGTAGTAACGTCGTTTTGAGATCGTAGCGCAATCTCTCCTACTAGAATCGCGCATTTTCAAGCTAGGTTCACACTGCCGATCAGACCAACTCGATCAATCTCGATCAAGACAAATTAAGCGATCGAGAGACTGGTCCGTCTCAATCAACAAGAATGTTCGGGTCGTCATCGATCTGACTTTCTACCCGAGAGTTTTTGACATGTCAAAAACATTCGAATAAGGATCTAGAAGCCAGTCACTCGAGAAGAGATCAATAATTCGTCGAGTAGCGATCGAATTGATCCGGAAAGGATCGTGTAGAGATCGAGTTAGGTCGGAATACAAATAGTTTACCGATCAGTACTCGATCATTTCGATCTTTGCTCGACTAATATCCGATCATTTCTCGATCAACGTCAATCTGTAAGATATGTGGTAAAGATTAACTCGACCAATGCCCGATCGCTTCATGATCACTGCGACTTCTATATTTTTTTCATCCCAGACCAACTCCACCAAAATCCGATCTCTACGCGACCACATTCTCTACTCGGCTATACACGAGTATACATGACTGCTACACCTCTGATTAACTCTCATAACTTTGCTTCTGCAAAAATATATTCAATAAGTGGTCGGGTTTGAGTCGTGATGGAGTCGTTAAGGAGTCGTGAATGGTCGGGTTATGGTCGTGTATATTCGAATAGCAGTCGAATAGAAGTCATAAACAGGCCCGATCAAGAATTTGGTCACGCTTGATCTGAACGGCAGTGTGAACCTAGCTTTACGCTTCTATTGCGACCTGATTTCGTCACGACCGAAGCACGGTTGTTTTGAACATGTTCAAAGTTGGCCATGACCATCACGATCCCGAAGACCTAATGACTACCGTACCACGACCTTACTACGATCGACACGATCGCATTACAATTGTCAAAATTTGCATTTTTGTTCAGAGATCGTATTGCGATCGTGGCCTAGTGCGACTGCGGTATAAAGCTGGGGTCACATATTCACGATTGTTACTGCCGTCCTTGACAGGACCATTCCCGATTAAAATTTGTCAAAAGTCTGATCAAGATCCTGTGAATCGTGGATGGAAATTCAAACTTTAATTAAAATTTGTAAAACAAATAGTTTAATCACAACAACAATCAGATATTTTCAAGGAAGCGTCTGAAAATTCAACTCATTTGACCTAAAAGATCAAGATCAAGTGAGCTTTTCTCATCATTTGGATCTGTCGTCGTCTAGGCCAATTTAAAACAAACTTGGCCACAATCATCATTGGAATATCTAGTTTAAAAAAATGTGTCCGACGACCCCGCCTGCCAACCAACATGGCCGCCATTGCAAAAAATACAACGTAGGGGTAAATGCAGCTTTTTGGCTTACTGTAGATTCATTATTATTCGTTGGATACATATATTTGGGGATTTCGTTGGTACAAGTGAACCATGAAATTAAATGATCAACGAATGTCAATTTTTATATAGGCGTGTACGCAGACTTCCACAAAACCACGAAAGTAAATATCCACGAATATGCAAGTTTTCCTTAATCCACGAAAATTGATCAATACCATCGAAAATAAATGAAATTTCAGTAAATCTTTGAAACTAAAGCATTTAGAGTAAATTTGACAAGGTAAAAATGTTCATCAGGTTTAGATATATCTGCCCTGAAATTTTCAGACGAATCAGAGAACCCGTTGCTGGGTAGCTGCCCCTGAATTAGCAATTTTAAGGAAATTATGATGTTTTTGGTTATCATCTTGAATATTATTATAGATAAAGATAAACTGAAAGCAGCAATAATGTGAAGAAAACTACAATCACAAATAAGTCAAATGACCATTGTCAATAAACCCCTAATGCCCCAGTCACACTAGACCACGATCGCACTACGCTAACCACGATCTAAAATAAATTCAGATCGTGGTGAGGTCGCGGTATGAGCGGCATGAAAATGTGAATTTTTGTTGTTTCCACGATGCTACTATGTTCTCATTACGCTTCTACAACGATCCCGCTACGATTATACCACGTTTTCACCACTCTTATTCTGCGACCTCAATACGATTATCGCGATCTTACTACGCTCATCAAGTTCTCACTACGACATACCAAGATTTATCCGATTGCAACACGATCTTACCACGCATCTTCTGCAATTATAGCATGCTCTTATCAAGATCATTATACGATCTTAGCAAGTGCATACCGCGATCTAATTACGCTATCATCAATAATGTCAACATCATGTTCCATATTAATACTGTTCCATTCCTTCCAACTGTCATTAATGCGTAGAATTCCAGAAAACAACACTGACATGCCACCAACATCCACCAGAACTGGTGTGCGTGGTGGTAGGGGTAGTAGTTGAGTCAGATGGGCCTCTGATACGAATCCTTATCCAGTAGAGATGTCGAATCAACAATCCAACCTGAATCAACGTATTGCTAATCAATCTAGATCAAATGACGATATTTCATAATGTAACAGTGGTACTGATACAAAAACAAAACCTGAGAAGCTTTTATATATTTTATAGACAATGACAATGAGCATGACTAGAACTCGAAATGGTTGTAGTATGAACGTGATCAGGTCGTAGGATGAGGACTGCATGAGCGTGATAGAATCGTACTAAGGTCTTAAAAAACGTAGTATAATCGTGGTATAGTCGAACATGTAGTAGAAGCGTTGATAGGTCGCAGAGAGAACGAGATGGTCGTTGTGAGGTCGTAGTAACGTCGTTTTGAGATCGTAGCGCAATCTCTCCTACTAGAATCGCGCATTTTCAAGCTAGGTTCACACTGCCGATCAGACCAACTCGATCAATCTCGATCAAGACAAATTAAGCGATCGAGAGACTGGTCCGTCTCAATCAACAAGAATGTTCGGGTCGTCATCGATCTGACTTTCTACCCGAGAGTTTTTGACATGTCAAAAATATTCGAATAAGGATCTAGAAGCCAGTCACTCGAGAAGAGATCAATAATTCGTCGAGTAGCGCTCGAATTGATCCGGAAAGGATCGTGTAGAGATCGAGTTAGGTCGGAATACAAATAGTTTACCGATCAGTACTCGATCATTTCGATCTTTGCTCGACTAATATCAGTTCATTTCTCGATCAACGTCAATCTGTAAGATATGTGGTAAAGATTAACTCGACCAATGCCCGATCGCTTAATGATCACTGCGACTTCTATATTTTTTTCATCCCAGACCAACTCCACCAAAATCCGATCTCTACGCGACCACATTCTCTACTCGGCTATACACGAGTATACATGACTGCTACGGTCCGTGTATATCTGCGTCCATTCGTTTTTCGTTTTGAAATATCAAAAACAAAAAACAAAAAACGAAAGTGTTTTCATTTTTCGTTTTTGATTTCATAAAAACCAAAATGAAAAACGAAAGTGTTTTCATTTTTCGTTTTTGATTTCTTAAAAACCAAAACGAAAAACGAAAGTGTTTTCATTTTTCGTTTTTGATTTCTTAAAAACCAAAACGAGAAACGAAAGTGTTTTCGTTTTTCGTTTTTGATTTCACAGACAAAAAACGAAAAACAAAAGTATTTTCATTTTTCAATTTTGATTTCTCAAAAACTAAAATCGAAAAATGAAAGTGTTTTCATTTTTCATTTTTGATTTCACAAAAACTAAAAACGAAAAACGATAGTGTATTTATGTTATCTTTCCAACAGTTTAATTGTCATTCAAAAAATGACAATGTTGTTATTTGTCATTCATTTAAAGGTCGTTAAAGTATACATGCACAGCGGTTGTCAGATCAATACTACTTTAATCGAAGATAATGTCGACGGATGCAAAAGTCTTTAGCAATCGGAACAATATGGATGCGTGAACTTTATTACTTTTAAGTTTAGAAAGTTCGATCCAAGATTATTAGAATTGATGACCAAGATCCATCTGCCAGTATTTTACGAACTACGAGGACGATAATGTATTTTGCTTGATTTAATTTTCAAAATTTCCGCAATTTCACAATTCAAACTGGGATATTAAATTGGTTTGTCATTAGGAGCCTATAAGGTATTAATTTTGCTTATTTGTGAAGACTATAAGGTGACATTAACTAGAGGTCGTTGATGGGGGATTATGGAATTGAGAATAGTGGACAAAAAATATAAATAATAGAGACAATGGACCAAGAAATAAATAAAAAAGCTAGAATTATGGTGTTAAAATGTAATGATAAGAGAATAATTGTCAAAAAGTATAAAGAATAGAGAAATATGGCATAAAATATCATAGAATACAGAAATTAAGAACCCCGAATCCAGACCATCATACTAGTTGCCTTAATGAACGTTAGTTTGTCTCTGGGAGATTGCTATTGGTTATCATACGGTTTCTATGTCTATTAATTCAGAAGCATGCTTTCATTATTTACCAACATTTTACATATCACATTATAAAAAAAGACTATTATTTTGCAAACTACCATAGATTTCAGGTAATTGTTCTGCATAGACCACACCACATTGGAGTCCCTGTAAAAAATTTTTCAAGTGGACCGCAGTTACCCACCCTACCCCATCCTTACATAAAAGTTAATAAACAAATGTCTACGGAAATACTTCTGTCCGAACAATGTGTAAAGGGGAGCTTGGTAGCTGATGTCTGCTGGAGAAAAAAAATCAAGGTTGCTGTTCAGCTTATTTTTTTTTTCAAAGATAGGTCCAAAGTTTGGGTCGAACACCGAACCCCATCCTTACTGAAAATGTAATAAAAATTGTCCTCACTAGGTGCAAAGGGAAGCTGGGTAGCTGGGGTCTACAGTAGAAAAATCCAGGGTGTTGTTCTGCTTAGTTTTTTTTTCCTCTAAAGTAGGTCTAAAGTTGAGGTCGTATACCCTACAAAAACCCGAACCCGACAGTTAATAAAAAAATTCTGCGGCAATACTTTTATCTGCTCTAGGTGAGAACCTAAGCTAGAGATCTAGGGCCTACTTGATCAAAATTACAAGTTAATTCATAGCACGGATCAATCTTTTTTAAGCTAATAAATAATTTACTTGCCCACCATACTTTGAATACAAAAAATAAACCTTTTGTCCAGTCATATTTAAGCGAAATCCACTAGTTCAGAGGTAGAATGTTTTGTAAAAACAGGTTTGTGTGGCAAAAAAAAGTTAAAGCACGAGTGCAACTTTCTTTTCTTTTAATGCAGAATTATTATTACTTTTCATGAACTATTTGACAGGATGCCGATAATAAGGAAAGCTATTTCACCCAATAGTGCAATTTTGCCATCATTAAAAAAAATCATAATTATTTACGATTCTATAAACACTCCAAGTGTTGACCATTTAAAATGTAAAGCGGGCAGTACGCTGTGTAATATATCGAAAGCGATTGATTTTGGCTTTATATAACTAATAATAACATAAGATGTATGTTTCATTATAATTCGTTATTCTGATTGGCTAACTGCACATCTCATGTTACATTACACAACGAAAATCATTATTCATGATGACACGAGGTCCCACAATAGAGTGCAAAGGTGAGTTAAATAAAAACTTGATAAAAATCGTGTTTTCCTGATCCTAGCTAAAACATTTAATCATAAATATTGAATGCTTCTTTTTGTAACTTCATAGGGTTGTAAAAGCGTTAACCGTGCGTACATTTTCAGAATGAAGCGCTTCCGCTTTTCATACAAAATGTATTTCGGTCATCGCTTTACACCTCAACGAAGTAACAAAAAAAAAGCATTCAATTCTTAAATAAACCAGAAATGAAATTTTAAAATTCATTGAAAAGTGTCTTTGACTGCTTAATTATATTTTAAAAACTGATGATATAGTGGTTATATATTAATAAAAACATTTTAAGAACGTTTGAGTCTTATGCAATATTTGTTTTTGTATATTTGAAAACTGACTGCTACCGACTGGTTGCTTGAGCCTGATCTCACAAACTCCGCATTTTCATTACAGCCGATTACATTGAGTGTATAGACAAAGGTAATATCTTTGGATCGCTTGTTTGTTAGCTGAACTATGAAGTAACTAGGTAAGGTATACCACCCTCCTGTAGAAGGAGCCTAGTCCTACAGACAGATTGATCGGTTATTTGTCAGACTAGTCTACTCTTAAAGGAGGGTAGTTTACCTAACCTAATAATACAAGCAAGCTAACCAAGAATAGGCTACCTTTGCCTACACACTCAGTGCAATCGGCTGTAACTTTTTTACATTACAGGTTGCAATACCTTGCCAAATCATTAGGTTCGAATAAACGTTTGGAAAATTTAGTTAATGTGCTTTCCCATAGGGTTTTATGCAAAACAATTACCGGAAATATATTATGGAAACTTGCAAAAAACAATATCAAAATCGAAATCTAAGTGAACAATGAAGTTACTCACATTAAAAAAGGTTGAGACATTAAAGGCCAAATATTTTTTTTTTATTCTTGCGTGTCTTATTATAATCAGACGGTAATTTTAGAGTTTACAAAGAAATTTAATATTAAGACAAACATTAATGTCGAGTTTCATTGGTGAAATAAATACTACAATACAAATAAAGGATTCTCAAATGATCATGACTTTTGCTTGTAGTAAAATGATCAATGAATCAATGAATGAATGAATCAATCAATCAATCAATCAATCAATCAATCAATTGATCAATCAATAAAATTGAGAATGGAATTAAAAAATGTGTCAAAGAAACAACAGTCAGCCTAACCAACGAGCACAGCCGAAGGCCACCAATGAGTCTTCAACACAACGAGAAAATCCGGGCTTCAGCTGGTCTCTAAATAAAAATATATACTAGTAATGTGAAAATGGACGTCACACTTAACTTAGACAAAAAAAAACATAAAAAAACTAACAAAGATCAGAGTCTACTGTCTTGGGACAGGCGCAAAAATATGACGGGGCTAAACATGCTTTGTTAGATCTCAACCCTCCCGCTATACAATTATATCTAGCTCATGTAGAATAAACAAACGCACAACAATATGCACAGAGAAACTCAGTTTAAAAGAAATCCGGGTCCGATGATAAAATAGTAAACAAAAGATATTACACAAAACGAATATGATTCATGAATTAACAAAGAACTACTAGCAGTTACTGACATGCCAGCTCCAGACCCCAATCAAAAATATCGAAAGAATATATAGATAAAAGAAGATGTGCATGGTATGAGTGCCAATGAGACAACTCTCCATCCAAGTCACAGTGTGTAGAAGGAAACTATTATAGGTTAAAGTACCCTCTTCAACACGAATCCTTGGCTCACACCGAATAACAAGTTATAAGGATCCTCCAAAATGACTAGTGTAAAACCATTCAAACGGGAAAACCAAAGGTCTTAACTCTATATATAACTAGAGGCTCTTAAGAGCCTGTGTCGCTCAGCTTGGTCTGTGTGTTTTTGGTGATGGTGATGTGTTCGTAGATCTTACTCTACAAAACATTGTTGATGCTTACAATTATCTCTATCTATAATGAACTTAGCCTAGTAGTTTCAGTGGAAAATATTTTGTAAACATGTACAAAATGAAAATTGTTAAAAATTGACTATAAAGGGCAATTACTCCTTAAGGGGTCAATTGACCGTTTTCGTCATGTTGACTTATTTGTAGGTCTTACTTTGTTGTACATTATTGATGTTTACAGTTTATCTCTATCTATAATAATATTTAAGAAAATAACCAAAAGCTGCAAAATTTTCTTAAAATTACCAATTCAGGGGCAGCAACATAACAACAGGTTGTTTGATTCATCTGAAAATTTCAGGGCAGTTAGATAATGACCTAATAAACAATTTTCCCATGTCAGATTTGCTCTTAATGCTTTGATTTCTGAGATATAAGCCAAAATCTTCATTTTACTCCTATGTTCTATTTTTATCCATGGCGACCATCTTGGTTAGATGGCAAGGTCACCGGACACATTTGTTATACTTGAGATCCCAATGATGATGGTGGCTAAGTTTGGTTTGGCTCAGTAGTTTCAGAGGAGAAGATTTTTGTAAAAGTTACGACGACGGACGACGGACGCCAAGATATAAGAAAAGCTCACTTGACACTTCGGGCCAGGTGAGCTAAAAAACGAGAAGCGAGAACGACATCAACAAACGAAAACTACTGTTTTTTGTGTGATTTTTTTATTACTAGACCAAATATTTCATGATTTTTTATTATCTAGGACTGTATTTTTGATTAACAATTGATAACCAAGTTTAATAAAATCATATGTGTGTATAGCAAACATATTAACTTTGGCTTGAAAGACGTCTATTTAATTGTTTTCGACTCGCTCTGCTCGGTCGGAAAAATTGACAAAAATAAAATCCTAAGATTGAACGTGTTCGTTCAACAATCTTATTAAAATTAATATATATATTAATTTTCTCATACACATAAGTATTACGAAATCAGAGATATACATTTTGATTAGATTAGTTCGTCTAATTTACAAATGAAGTGTTATCTGTAGTAAATTTACTGACTTCTTTAATAAAGGATTTGAATAAGAATGTGTCCATACCACATAAATGCCCCACTCGCACTATCATTTTCCTTGTCTAGTGGACCGTGGAATTGAGGGTCAGAACTCTATATTTGGCATTGAAATTAAAAAGATCATATGATATAGAATATGTGTACTGAGTTTAAAAAAAAATATATCTGTACATTAACTTCACTTTCAAGTATAGAGATGTGATTTTTTTTCTGAGACAAGTGCTTGTGACAATGCAATGGAACTTGCAGTCATTCGATGTTCAGTACTTCAGTACTTTGATTGTTTGAAAACGAGGTAAACATACCCTGCCACATTCGGTATGTGTTTTTGTTTGACCTTTTTTTTCCTTCTGTTTTGTATCGATCTAATACGTTAAGCCCTTTTCCATTGATTTGTATAGTTTGTTCTTATGCTGTGCTGTAACAAAACTGTCCCGGCTGTTTACAAGCATGTTAAACGCCACAATATATTGCATGTGCCTACTCCAACTCAGGAGCATGTAGTTCAATGGTTTTCGTTTGTTGATGTCTTTTATATGTGTTTTTCGTAATTCATGTTGTTTTAAAATAGGCTGTCATTTTTCTCAATTGAACTGTTTTATATTTTTCAATTCATGGACTATTGTAGCCGACAATACCGTATATTTTTTCTCATTGTTGAAGATTATATGGTTGCCTATATATAATTGCTTACATCCACTACATTTGAACTTTGTTGGATAGTTGACTCATTTGCATTAATACCAAATCTCCTTGAGGGGTGTGTGTGTGTTTCTTTGGAAAATTTCAATGTTTTTCTCCCAGGTCACCCAGTTTGAATAGAATATTTTGACATTTTGCTGTGCTCTTGGATTTGAGTTAAGGGCCAACCAAAGCTCACGGCCTGTTGGTGGGTAGTTGAGGACTATATGGTAAGCTCTGGATGTCTTTTTGAGTATTGCATACGGTGATTTGGTGATGTCTTCATGCCATGCATTGTCCCATTACTTTATATAGACAGCTTATCAGTCAACCTGATCTATCAAGTAGCTCTCCTTGCCTTTTGTATAGTCAGACGAAAAACAAGATATAAACTGACTTAGCTTGGTATATACATGTTTATTTAATATACTCATATAAATATAAAAAAGAAGATGTGGTATGATTGTCAATGAGACAACTCTCCACAAGAGACCAACATAACACAGAAATTATCAACTATAGGTCATCGTACGGCCTTCAACAATGAGCAAAGCCATACCGCATAGTCAGATATAAAAGGCCCCGAAATGATAATGTAAAACAATTCAAACAAGAAAACTAACGGCCTAATTTATGCACAAAAATTGAACGAAAAACAAAAATGTAATACATAAACAAACGACAACCACTGAATTTCAGGCTCCTGACTTGGGACAGGCACATACATTTTGAATGTGGCGAGGTTAAACATGTTAGCGGGATCCCAAATTCAAGTCAAATTGATATTTTAAAACAACATCAAAGTTAAAAAGTGTAAAAAAAAAATATATTAATAAATGTTGAAATGTTGAAAATATTATTGTGTTTGTGAGTGGAAAACTACTTAGAAATATTCAAAGTAGCTCTCGCGTTTAAGTTAAAGTATATATGCACAGCGGTTGTCAGATCAAAACTACTTTAATCGAAGATAATGTCGACGGATGCAAAAGTCTTTATCAATCTAAACAATAAGGGTGCGTGATCTTTACTCTTAAGTTTAATTTTGGAGAGGTTAATCTAAGATGATAATATTGTAGCGTAACTAGCCTCTTTTACAAATAAAGCAAACTATATATTGTTGGCGAGGGAAGGGTTCAAGGACTCCAGAAGAACTGGAAAAAAATGATACAAAATCTTTCACACCCTTTCTTAATCTAAAGCACAAGTTTTAATTTATCTATTTTATTATGTTCTGGTCTCGGAGCAAAATATATAGATACAGTGTAAGACTTTTAGTATTTACATGTATGAACAATATCAAAAGACATATGTAGGATGATGAAAAAAATAATGTAATCCACAAAGTCAAGTGTGTGGCTATTGTTAGTTTAAACATATTTATTAATAGTGGATTGGAAATGTTCTCACCGGAACGGTGATCGAACCAGGAACTTATGTTTTTGTACAGTCCGATGCACTAACCTACATTACTTTTGTATAATGAGGATCAATGGTCTAGTTCCTCGTTGAAGACCCTCCAGCTCCTTTCAAGATGAAGAACAGGCATAAAAGCCCTGTTCATTAATAATTTGTATTTTTTCTATATTTTGGGTGCGATTTTGTCCCGTGTACATTTACTCCACATCTCTTTATTTTCTATTTCGGACCTGGACACGGCTCAATGCTAGTTTAGACCTCCAATGTTAAAGGTCATATGTTTTTTTTTAAATTATTTGATGCCGTGGGATTGGGATTTTAGCTTTAATGTAAACCATGTCAGGTTTTTAACTTGTATTTACAGCAAAGATAGCCAGTTTTGTGTTCTGTAATATACTGTAACAGTTTAATTTTACTTGTCCGGTCGCATCGGAACTTCTCAAAACATCTTCCGAACAATATCTGGACGTCGGTTTCGTGGGCATGTACAATTGCTAAACCACACATGAACGTTCTTTAGTCTTCGTAGATCTATTCCAACTTGAAGTCTTTTTGAGTCTACGACAAGCAGAATATGATATTTTATACCATTAAATATTGAAGCCATAGTCATGAAGATCGATTACTTGATTGATGTTCCGTTAACGTAGCCGCAGAACAAATTTAAAAACGCGAGAGCTACTTTTGAATATTTCTACAATTTTAAGTAGTTTTCCACTCACAAACACAATAATATTTTCAACATTTATTAAAATAATTTTTTTTTTACACTTTATAACTTTTATGTTGTTTTAAAATATCAATTTGACTTGATTTTGGGATCCCGCTAACATGTTTAACCCCGCCACATTCAAAATGTATGTACCTGTCCCAAGTCAGAAGCCTGTAATTCAGTGGTTGTCGTTTGTTTATGTGTTACATTTTTGTTTTTCGTTCAATTTTGTGTGCATAAATAAGTTAGTTTTCTTGTTTGAATTGTTTTACATTGTCATTTCGGGGCCTTTTATATCTGACTATGCGGTATGGGCTTTGCTCATTGTTGAAGGCCGTACGATGACCTATAGTTGATAATTTCTGTGTTATGTTGGTCTCTTGTGGAGAGTTGTCTCATTGACAATCATACCACAGCTTCTTTTTTATATTTGTATGAGTATATTAAGTAAACATGTATATAACAAGCTAAGTCATTTTATATCTTGTTTTTTGTCTGACTATACAAAAGGCGAGGAGAGCTACTTGATAGATCAGGTTGACTGATAAGCTGTCTATATAAAGTAATGGGACAATGCATGGCATGAAGACATCACCAAATCACCGTATGCAATACTCAAAAAGACATCCAGAGCTTACGATATAGTCATCAACTACCCACCAACAGGCCGTGAGCTTTGGTTGGCTCTTAACTCAAATCCAAGAGCACAGCAAAATGTCAAAATATTCTATTCAAACTGGGTGACCTGGGAGAAAAACATTGAAATTTTCCAAAGAAACACACACACCCCTCAACTTTTAATAAGGAGATTTGGTATTAATGAAAATGAGTCAACTATCCAACAAAGTTCAAATGTAGTGGATGTAAGCAATTATATATAGGCATCTATATAATCTTCAACAATGAGAAAAAACATACGGTATTGTCGGCTACAATAGTCCATGAATTGAAAAATATGCAACAGTTCAATTGAGAAAAATAACAGCCTATTTTAAAACAACATGAATTACGAAAAATACATATAAAAGACATCAACAAACGAAAAACATTGAACTACATGCTCCTGAGTTGGAGCAGGCACATACAATATATTGTGGCGTTTATCATGCTTGTAAACAGCCGGGACAGTTTTGTTACAGCACAGCATAAGAACAAACTATACAAATCAGTGAAAAAGGGCTTAACGTATGAGATCGATACAAAACAGAAGGAAAAAAAAGGTCTAACAAAAACACATACCGAATGTGGCAGGGTATTTTTACCTCGTTTTCAAACAATCAAAGTACTGAAGTACTGAACATCGAATGACTGCAAGTTCTTTTGGATTGTCACAAGCACTTGTCTCAGAAAAAAAATCACATCTCTTTACTTGAAAGTGAAGTTACTGTACAGATATATTTTTTTTGAAACTCAGTACACATATTCTATATCATATGATCTTTTTAATTTCAATGCCAAATATAGAGTCCTGACCCTCAATTCCACGGTCACCTAGACATGGAAAATGATAGTGCGAGTGGGGCATTTATGTGGTATGGACACATTCTCATTCAAATTCTTCATTAAAGAAGTCAGTAAATTTACTACAGATAACACTACATTTGTAAATTAGACGAACTAATCTAATCAAAATGTATATCTCTGATTTCGTAATACTTATGTGTATGAGAAAATTAATATATATATTAATTTTAATAAGATTGTTGAACGGACGCGTTCAATCTTAGGATTTTATTCTTGTCAATGTTTCCGACCGAGCAGAGCGTCTTTCTTATTCTTTCTTAAATAGACGTCTTTCAAGCCAAAGTTAATATGTTTGCTATACACACATATGATTTTATTAAACTTGGTTATCAATTGTTAATCAAAAATACAGTCCTAGATAATAAAAAATCATGAAATATTTGGTCTAGTAATAAAAAAATCACACCAAAAACAGTAGTTGTCGTTTGTTGATGTCGTTCTCGCTTCTCGTTTTTTAGCTCACCTGGCCCGAAGTGTCAAGTGAGCTTTTCTTATATCTTGGTGTCCGTCGTCCGTCGTCGTAACTTTTACAAAAATCTTCTCCTCTGAAACTACTGAGCCAAATTCAACCAAACTTAGCCACCATCATCATTGGGATATCTAGTATAACAAATGTGTCCGCTGACCTTGCCAACTAACCAAGATGGTCGCCATGGATAAAAATAGAACATAGGAGTAAAATGAAGATTTTGGCTTATATTTCAGAAATCAAAGAATTAAGAGCAAATCTGACATGGATAAAATTGTTTATTAGGTCATTATCTATCTGCCCTGAAATTTTCAGATGAATCAGACAACCTGTTGTTATGTTGCTGCCCCTGAATTGGTAATTTTAAGAAAATTTTGCAGCTTTTGGTTATTTTCTTAAATATTATTATAAATAGAGATAAACTGTAAACATCAGTAATGTAGAGCAAAGTAAGACCTACAAATAAGTCAACATGACGAAAATCGTCAATTGACCCCTTAAGGAATAATTGCCCTTTATAGTCAATTTTTAACAATTTTCATAAATTTGTACATGTTTACAAAATATTTTCCACTGAAACTACTAGGCTAAGTTCATTATAGATAGAGATAATTGTAAGCATCAACATTAATGTTTTGTAGAGTAAGATCTACGAACACATCACCATCACCAAAAACACATAGATTAAGGTGATCGACACAGGCTCTTCAGAGCCTCTAGTTATATATAGAGTTTAGACCTTTGGTTTTCCCGTTTGAATGGTTTTACACAAGTCATTTTGGAGGATCCTTAAAACTTGCTTTTCGGTGTGAGCCAACAATTCGTGTTGAAGAGGGTACTTTAACCTATAATAGTTTCCTTCTACACACTGTGACTTGGATGGAGAGTTGTCTCATTGGCACTCATACCATGCACATCTTCTTATATCTATATATTCTTTCGATATTTTTGATTGGGGTCTGGAGCTGGCATGTCAGTTACTGCTAGTAGTTCTTTGTTAATTTATGAATCATATTCGTTTTGTGTAGTTTCTTTTGTTTACTATTTTGTCATCGGACTCGGATTTCTTTTAAACCGAGTTTCTCTGTGCATATTGTTGTGTGTTTGTTTATTCTACATGAGCTAGATATAATTGTATAGCGGGAGGGTTGAGATCTAACAAAGCATGTTTAGCCCCGCCGTATTTTTGCGCCTGTCCCAAGACAGTAGACTCTGATCTGTGTTAGTTTTTTTATGTTTTTTTTGTCTAAGTTAAGTGTGACGTCCATTTTCACATTACTAGTATATATTGTTATTTAGAGACCAGTTGAAGCCCGGATTTTCTCGTTGTGTTGAAGACTCATTGGTGGCCTTCGGCTGTACTCTTTGGTTAGGCTGACTGTTGTTTCATTGACACATTTTTTATTTCCATTCTCAATTTTATTGATTGATTGATTGATTCATTCATTCATTGATCATTTTACTACAAGCAAAAGTCATGATCATTTGAGAATCCTTTTATTATTTGTATTGTAGTGTTAATTTCACCAATGAAACTCGACATTAATGTTTGTCTTAATATTAAATTTCTTTGTAAACTCTAAAATTACCGTCTGATTATAATAAGACACGCAAGAATAAAAAAAAAATATTTGGCCTTCAATGTCTCAACCTTTTTTAATGTGAGTAACTCCATTGTTCACTTAAGATTTCGATTTTGATATTGTTTTTGCAAGTTTCCATAATAGATTTCCGGTAATTGTTCTGCATAAAACCCTATGGGAAAGCACATTAACTAAATTTACCAAACGTTTATTGGAACCTAATGATTTGGCAAGGTGTTGCAACCTGTAATGTAAAAAAGTTACAGCCGATTGCACTGAGTGTGTAGGCAAAGGTAGCCTATCCTTGGTTAGCTTGCTTGTATTATTAGGTTAGTTAAACTACCCTCCTTTAAGAGTAGACTAGTTCGACAAATAACCAATCAATCTGTCTGTAGGACTAGGCTCCTTCTACAGGAGGTTGGTATACCTTACCTAGTTTCTTCATAGTTCAGCTAACAAACAAGCGATCCAAAGATATTACCTTTGTCTACCAGTGGCGTAGCCAGGGTTGAAATGATGTGGATGTTTCGCCGAGCGGAGCGAGGCGAAAAAATTTTTGGAACTTTTTATGCAGAAAAATATTTTTTATTTAAGCACATGTACTCCCCCACAATCCGACACTAGTTATATTTTTGTTTAAATTCAAAATACCCACCAATTCATATATTTACATTTTTAACCAAATGTTATTGTTTCCTCGAAACTACCATCATTCAATTCATAAATATTTGATGTAAAGTTTCCCACCCAATCTTATATTTGACATATCAAAAACGGACCCCATTACAGCGGCACTTCTGTATAATTCAGGAACTTCGGAATATAGTAACTGAAGTGACTTCTCTTTCCAGGAATTTGAGTCTACAACCTTGGGTTTTTTATTTTTAATTACTGAGCTTAACGCGTTGCAGGAGACATAAAATACCGGGCGTCCGATCGTCTGGTCTTGTTAGCACTCTCATGTGTACAATCTTGTTAGATTAAGTGAAAATCATATCATAAGCAATGTCTTTGACAATTTGGAAAATAAGTCGTAATCAAATATTGTTAACCAGTTATGACCCTTTGAAATATAAATTGTAATGGAAATCACATTTCATTTGCTGTGCCGGAAGCTTTTATTTCTCTTAAAATATTAAAAAGAAAAAAGAAAAAGAAAAAAAAGTGCTTTTTGAGTTATGCCTTGTTCCTTGTCCTTTGATAGATAAATTATGACATATAATGTGCATGGCGGGGAACATTGGATCTTTGTTCTTTACTGATTGAAAATAAAATTAGTATTTGAACCTAGATAAGTTCATAAGCCTCGGACTTATCACGATCTATTACAAATTGATTTTATTTTTATCACGTCGTTTACTGGCCATGTCGCAAGAAATGATATGTTTTTTTTTTGTTAGTTGTTATAGTCAAATGAGAAGCCATCACTCCACTAGGTTCATGATTTTAGATGAAACATGTCCACGGGTCTGCGTATCAGTCCTTTCCGCTCGCCTTAGCCGATGACGTAGACCTTTTTACGAACAAAAGTTAACTTGGAACACTATTCTGCGATTCAACTATCTTGTTTACATAAACTAAATTATCCTAAATGAAAGACCAGACATACTGCTTCGAAAATGACTGGACGTTATACTCATATCCTCAGCCTTGTTACATTTGGATACTTCCGAGTTAAACTGCTGCTATTTTTATTTTATTTTTGTCAAAATGATGTGGATGCTTGAGCATCCGAGCATACATGCAAGCTACGCCACTGATGGCGGGGAACATTGGATCTTTGTTCTTTACTGATTGAAAATAAAATTAGTATTTGAACCTAGATAAGTTCATAAGCCTCGGACTTATCACGATCTATTACAAATTGATTTTATTTTTATCACGTCGTTTACTGGCCATGTCGCAAGAAATGATATGTTTTTTTTTGTTAGTTGTTATAGTCAAATGAGAAGCCATCACTCCACTAGGTTCATGATTTTAGATGAAACATGTCCACGGGTCTGCGTATCAGTCCTTTCCGCTCGCCTTAGCCGATGACGTAGACCTTTTTACGAACAAAAGTTAACTTGGAACACTATTCTGCGATTCAACTATCTTGTTTACATAAACTAAATTATCCTAAATGAAAGACCAGACATACTGCTTCGAAAATGACTGGACGTTATACTCATATCCTCAGCCTTGTTACATTTGGATACTTCCGAGTTAAACTGCTGCTATTTTTATTTTATTTTTGTCAAAATGATGTGGATGCTTGAGCATCCGAGCATACATGCAAGCTACGCCACTGTCTACAATGTAAACGCTGTAATGAAAATGCGGAGTTTGTGAGACCAGGCTCAAGCAACCAGTCGGTAGCAGTCAGTTTTTAAATATATAAAAACAAATATTGCATAAGACTCGAACGTACTTAAAATGTTTTTATTAAATTATAACCACTATATCATCAGTTTTTAAAAATATAATAAAGCAGTCAAAGACACTTTTCAATGAATTTTAAAATTTTATTTCTGGTTTATTTAAGAATTTAAAGGTTTTTTTTGTTACTTCATTGAGGTGTAAAGCGATGACCGAAATACATTTTGTATGAAAAGCGGAAACGCTTCATTCTGAAAATGTACGCACGGTCAACGCTTTTACAACCCTATGAAGTTACACAAAGAAGCATTCAATATTTATAATTACATGTTTTAGCTAGGATCATGAAAACACGATTGTGGGACCTCGTGTCATCATGAATAATGATTTTCGTTTTGTAATGTAACATGAGATGTGCAGTTAGCCAATCAAAATAACGAATTATAATGAAACATACATCTTATGTTATTATTAGTTATATAAAGCCAAAATCAATCGCTTTAATTCGATATATTACACAGCGTACT
The DNA here is from genome assembly GCA_019925275.1 of Mytilus edulis. Lineage (NCBI taxonomy): Eukaryota > Metazoa > Mollusca > Bivalvia > Mytilida > Mytilidae > Mytilus > Mytilus edulis. The sequence goes on from CM034353.1 coordinate 64,036,120, forward strand.
GCCCGCTTTACATTTTAAATAGTCAACACTTGGAGTGTTTATAGAATCGTAAATAATTATGATTTTTTTTAATGATGGCAAAATTGCACTATTGGGTGAAATAGCTTTCCTTATTATCGGCATCCTGTCAAATAGTTCATGAAAAGTAATAATAATTCTGCATTAAAAGAAAAGAAAGTTGCACTCGTGCTTTAACTTTTTTTTTGCCACACAAAACTGTTTTTTTTACAAAACATTCTACCTCTGAACTAGTGTATTTCGCTTAAATATGACTGGACAAAAGGTTTGTTTTTTGTATTCAAAGTATGGTGGGCAAGTAAATTATTTATTAGCTTAAAAAAGATTGATCCGTGCTATAAATTAACTTGTTATTTTGATCAAGTAGGCCCTAGATCTCCAGCTTACGTTCTCACCTAGAGCAGATAAAAGTATTGCCGCAGAATGTTTTTATTAACTGTCTGGTAAGGGTTTTTGTAGGGTATACGACCTCAACTTTAGACCTACTTTAGAAAAAAAAACTAAGCAGAACAACACCCTGGATTTTTCTACTGTAGACCCCAGCTACCCAGCTTCCCTTTGCACCTAGTGAGGACAATTTTTATTACATTTTAGGTAAGGATGGGGTTCGGTGTTCGACCCCAACTTTGGACCTATCTTTGAAAAAAAATAAGCTAAACAGCAACCTTGATTTTTTTCTCCAGCAGACATCAGCGACCAAGCTCCCCTTTACACATTGTTCGGACAGGAGTATTTCCGTAGACATTTGTTTATTAACTTTTATATAATGATGGGGTAGAGTGGTTAACTGCGGTCCACTTGAAAAAAAAAAATTACAGGAACTCCAATGTGGTGTGGTCTATGCAGAACAATTACCGGAAATCTATGGTAGTTTGCAAAATAATAGTCTTTTTTTATAATGTGATATGTAAAATGTTGGTAAATAATGAAAGCATGCTTCTGAATTAATAGACATAGAAATAAAGAGAAACCATATGATAACCAATAGCAATCTCCCAGAGACAAACTAACGTTCATTAAGGCAACTAGTATGATGGTCTGGATTCGGGGTTCTTAATTTCTGTATTCTTTGATATTTTATGCCATATTTCTCTATTCTTTATACTTTTTGACAATTATTCTCTTATCATTACATTTTAACACCATTATTCTAGCTATTTTATTTATTTCTTGGTCCATTGTCTCTATTATTTATATTTTTTGTCCCACTATTCTCAATTCCAGAATCCCCCATCAACGACCTCTAGTTAATGTCACCTTATAGTCTTCACAAATAAGCAAAATTAATACTAGTACCTTATAGGCTCCTAATGACAAACCAATTTAATATCCCAGTTTGAATTGTGAAATTGCGGAAATTTTGAAAATTAAATCAAGCAAAATACATTATCGTCCTCGTAGTTCGTAAAATACTGGCAGATGGATCTTGCTCATCAATTCTAATAATCTTGGATCGACCTTTCTAAACTTAAAAGTAATAAAGTTCACGCATCCATATTGTTCCGATTGCTAAAGACTTTTGCATCCGTCGACATTATCTTCGATTAAAGTAGTATTGATCTGACAACCGCTGTGCATGTATACTTTAACGACCTTTAAATGAATGACAAATGACAACATTGTCATTTTTTGAATGACAATTAAACTGTGTTGGAAAGATAACATAAATACACTTTCATTTTCCGTTTTTTGTTTTTGTGAAATCAAAATTGAAAAATGAAAATACTTTTGTTTTCCGTTTTTTGTTTGTGAAATCAAAAACAAAAAACGAAAACACTTTTGTTTTTCATTTTGGTTTTTAAGAAATCAAAAACAAAAAATGAAACACTTTCGTTTTTCGTTTTGGTTTTTAAGAAATCAAAAACGAAAAATGAAAACACTTTCGTTTTTCATTTTGGTTTTTATGAAATTAAAAATGAAAAATGAAAACACTTTCGTTTTTTGTTTTTTGTTTTTGATATTTCAAAACGAAAAACGAATGGACGCAGATATACACTGACCATATACACCTCTGATTAACTCTCATAACTTTGCTTCTGCAAAAATATATTCAATTAGTGGTCGGGTTTGAGTCGTGATGGAGTCGTTAAGGAGTCGTGAATGGTCGGGTTATGGTCGTGTATATTCGGATAGCAGTCGAATAGAAGTCATAAACAGGCCCGATCAAAAATTTGGTCACGCTTGATCTGATCGGCAGTGTGAACCTAGCTTTACGCTTCTATTGCGACCTGATTTCGTCACGACCGAAGCACGGTTGTTTTGAACATGTTCAAAGTTGGCCATGACCATCACGATCCCGAAGACCTCATGACTACCGTACCACGACCTTACTACGATCGACACGATCGCATTACAATTGTCAAAATTTGCATTTTTGTTCAGAGATCGTATTGCGATCGTGGCCTAGTGCGACTGCGGTATAAAGCTGGGGTCACACATTCACGATTGTTACTGCCGTCCTTGACAGGACCATTCCCGATTAAAATTTGTCAAAAGTCTGATCAAGATCCTGTGAATCGTGGATGGAAATTCAAACTTTAATTAAAATTTGTAAAACAAATAGTTTAATCACAACAACAATCAGATATTTTCAAGGAAGCGTCGATATTCAACTGTTTCCAAGCGAATTGATCCCGATAATCCCGTTCTCAATCCGCTTCTAATCCAATTTGTATCTTTCGCTTGGTAAAATTCCACCGAGTCTGTCACGACTGCGTCCCGATTCTACCGAATGTAATCCGACACAGAACAGACAGTGACCAGACAGTGAACCGACGCTGACGGAAGTAATCCGTTCGAAAACTGTCGGCATACTCGGGATGATCAGGTACTGTCGGAACGTAATCCTATCGTGATCCGCTCTATCGCATTGCAAACGGCTTTGTCTGGTCTCAGTCGTATTGTATTCTGTAATTGTCGGGACTCTGACGTGGTTATTATCTACGAATTTCGTATTAATAACGGGACTGTTCTGGAACGGTTTCGGCAAAAACGGTTCGCAATCGACAAGATCTGGATGCAATCTGGACTCAATCGGCAGAAAAACTGCAATGACAAATTTCTCCAGATCATTCCCGTTCCACAGGACACCGTCCAGAATACACAGAACATTGTAAGGATTTTGATCCGATACAGCAGAATCTGTCACGACATAGGCACGATTGTAATCCGACTAGACAAAATCGGCTGAGTTTCCCCGAATGTCACGGGACGCACCTAACTGTCGGGGTGCTTCGCCGAACTATTTGGACCCTTCCCGACCCGTAGGAATCTGTTACGAACCTAAACGACTGCGTTCAGATAATTATAGGACATTCCAGATAATTGAGGATAGTAATCGTGTCGTATCGCTGTCTGATCTCAAACGGGAGCAATAATCGGCAATGTGTGAACCCCGCATTAAGCAGTAATTGTCCTTTATAGTCAATTTTTAACAATTTTTGGTAATTTTTTGTATTCTTTTACTTAAAATTCTCCTGTGAAACGACTGAGACAAATTAAACCTATTTTGACCACAATCAAGGGTATCTAGTTTTAAAAACGTATCTGATCACACCTTCCAAACAACATGGCTAACATGGCTAAAATAGAACATAGGGGGTAAAATGCAGATTTTTGCTTACATCTTTGAAACTAAAGCATTTAGAGCAAGTCTGAAATGCGGTAAAAGATTTCATGTTGTTATGATATATCTGCCCTGAAATTTCCAGACAAATCAGACAACCCGTAGTTGGGTTGCTGTCCCTGAATTGGTATATGTAAGGACAATTTGCAGTTATTGGTTTATCTTGAATATTATTAAAGATAGAGATAAACTGTAAACAGCAATAATGCTCAGCAAAGTAAGATCAACAAATAAGCATACATAGCCAAATGGTCAATTGAGCCCTAAGGAGTTATTGCCTTTTATACTTAATTGTTAACAATTTTTTGTAAATTTTGTAAACTTTTACAAAAAATCTTCTTCACTCAATCAACTGGGCCACATAGAATTAAACTTAGCCATCATTTTCAGTAGGGTATCTTGATTAAAAAATGTATCCGATGATCCTGCCATCCAACCAACATTGCCACCATGGCTAAAAATCGATTGATTATTAACGTCCAGTGGCAAATATTTCATGCATGTTCAGGACGAAAATAAACATAGGGGTTTATGATAGAAGTCCATGGGAAAATGTTAAAAAAAACAATTTCAAATGGTCACATCTTGAACACTTATTTAAATAATGATAAGTGGTCTTCAGTAACTAATGTAAGACTACACTGCAGGAATGACCTACTATTAATTTAACTATTAGGCCAAATTAAATCAAACTTGGTCTTAATCGTTATATGGGTATCTTGTACTATTTGTAATGATTTTCACCTTATTTTACATGATTTCCAAAACCAAAAAAACAAGGTGAGCGACACAAGCTCTTCAGAGTCTCTTGTTTCATTCATATTGTGCTTTGTGAAGAATTTATTTTGCTGCATTACAATTTTCAGTTCTCTTAGACCATTTTGCCAAATTAAGGCATTTTTTTCTACAAGAAAAAAAAAAAAAAAAAACCATCCTGCAACTGTCTCTCAGGCCTCTCATTCAAGAATCGACGTTTCAGCTAACTGAAGCCTCATACATATTTCTCGGCGTCGTTGCTTCATGTTCATTTTCTTCGCCGCAATTCAAGTTTAGTCCACGGGACACATAAATGTATGATGACCTGCTATTCCAACTTGATCTGAGTTTTGAGGTTATAAGTATTTTGTAATTTTCATAACATTTTGTTGAGGCAAACATAACTCAGAAAATGGAAACAAAAAATTCGGCTATTTTTTCATTTCTAAAGGGGCATAACGATAGAACGGAAAAATTGACACAACCCAGATTAATTTTTTCTGTGTTTTGTGGTGCAAAGCATTGCATATAAGTTTTATATACTATTGGTTGGGGAAAACTAGAGTTATACAGCGTACGGACTGTCGGGCGATAAGACGGACAAGGGTAACACTTAATTTTTTCCTCTATTGTGGCGGGGGCTCGAAAATAAGACATTTTATTCATTGTACGTTTTATACTGAATATGTTCTCAACCGACCAATACCGATTATTTCTGCGACCAATACTATTATACGATCATGTCGATCTGGTCTGGTCAGGATCGTGTTGAGATCGAGTATTGTTGATTTATAAAAAAGACGATGTGGTATGATTGCCAATGAGACAACTGTCCACAAGAGACCAAAATAGGTCACCGTACGGCCTTCAACAATGAGCAAAGCCCATACCGCATAGTCAGCTATAAAAGGCCCCGATATGACAATGTAAAACAGTTCAAACGAGAAAAGTAACGGCCTTATTTATATGAAAAAATGAACGAAAAACAAATATGTAACACATAAATGAACGAAAACCACTGAATTACAGGCTCCTGACTTGGGACAGGCACATACATAAATAATGTGGCGGGGTTAAACATGTTAGCGGTATCCCAACCCTCCCCCTAACCTGGGACAGTGGTATAACAGTACAACATTAGAACGAACTATAAAAATCAGTTGAAAAAGGTTTAACTCATCAGATGGACACAAATATAAGTGAACGTGGCCGGGTACTTAGTCGAGAAAGTCGAGTAAAGATCATGTAAGGATCGTAAATTGCAATTGGTCGGGATCATCGAAAAGATATTGAATAAGTGGCTGGATTCCATGATCAGTCGTGAAGAAGTCGTGAACGAGTCGTTAAAGGTCGAGTTTGAGTCTTTTACGGTCTGGTAGCAGTCGGGTAGAAATTCCAAATGCAAACAGGCCCGATCAAAAAATTGGTTACGCTTGATCGTGGAAATTTGAGTAATCGGGTATAGAATTGATCTGATCAGCAGTGTGAATCTAGCTTTAATCTAAATTATCTTGCGATCGTGTCAGTCTATTTTGTGTAAATATGATCTGAAGCTTTCGAGATGTAAATAAAAAGTGTTAAAGAACAAATTAAAAGTGTTTTTGTTTATTAAAGTTATTGCCCTTGTACAGTGGAGATCACTTCTGACCTCTCATTAGAACTCTTAGAATAATCTGTCATAGAACTGTTCTAGACTGTCCTAAAACATATCTACCTATAACAGTTCTACCCTAGAACTGTTCTAAGTAGAACTGCCAGGATCAGTTCTAGGGTAGAACTATCTAAAACTGTTCTAGGTAGAACTACATGTCCAAAATCAGTTCTAGTCGTAGAACTGTCCAAATCAGTTCTAGTCGTAGAACTGTCAGCAGAAATTACCAAATCAGTTCTAACCGTAGAACTGTCAGCAGAACTGTCAAAAACTGTTCTAGCCGTAGAACTGACCAAACCTGTCAGGATTGTAGAACAGTTCTAAATGACGTCACTGCAGTTAGGGCATCTCACTGGTCACCATTCAGTGTTATAACTATCGTTGATAAAGCCACACGCAAAATATATTATATTCTTTTGACTTACCTATATTTAAGACAAAGAGTTCTTAAAACATTTCTATGAATAGAACTGACTAAATCAATTCTAGCAGTAACACTGACCAAATCAGTTCTAATCGTAGAACTGTTTTAGTCGTAAAACTGTTCTAGCCGTAGAACTGTTCTAGTCGTAGAACTGTCTAAAACTTTGGTCAGTTCTAGGTAAAACTGTCTAAAACTGTTCTAGGGTAGAACTGTCTAAAAGGTGTCAGGATGGCAGTTCTTCATACCGGAAACACGTGTTATGATTTCGCAATATTTATTTTTGAGTTTTGAGTTTTGAATTTTGAATTTTGAATTATGAATTCTGAATTTTGAATTTTGAATGATCCTTCTCGGCTTTCGTAGTATTTGATGATAATACATAACATATAAAAAGGTTGAGGATGAACACGGATGCGGCCACTTTTATTTAAGACAAAAACCATATCTGAAAAGTGACATTTTTTTGGCATATTTGATAGATTTTTCATATTTAAGCTTGAAACGGAGCGTTTTTAGTGACTAAATGAGTTAAAATCTTTCACATAAACTAATGAAATAGACACTTAAGTGTTTAAATAGTGTCAAAAATCTTCTGTTAAATGAATCTGAAATTTGAGGCCACTTTTATAAGTGGGGACCCACTGGTCTGCCTAAGAGGGGGCCCGCTCCAGTCACACTTCAGTGATTCCCTATATAATCAACCATTTTTTTTCTCAAAAGGGGGACCGGCCCTCTGCCCCCCCCCCCCTAAATCCGCCTCTGTTGTTATGCTTCTGGAAATATCTTGGGTAATTTCATTACTATATTCCAAACATTAATACCAGTGCTAGCAAGCACAATGCACAAAGAGGATGATGATTTAGTCTGAATAGAAGTTATGTTTATGTCCAGTGAACATAACGATTATTCAAAAGGGGTTAAACTTAAGAGCTATTTGTAAGATTTGTAAATTCATCACTTGTAACCAGTATGTATGTCTGAAAAGTTCTGTATGCCCTGTATTGGCTTGGACAGACTGAGCTATTTAAGCAATACTTCCTTGGCTCACCCGCTGTCTACATATCTACTAGTCAAGGAATCTCAACATGCAATGGTTATTATGTGATTCCCTCAGTTTTTGTTTGTAACCCGGATTTGTTTTTTTCTCAATCGATTTATGAATTTTCAACAGCAGTATACTACTGTTGCCTTTATTTGTCAAAGCTTTTGCTATTCGGTAACGTGAGTGTTGTTGCCCCTATAATATATTGTTTATGTAACTTGTACATATGTGTTTAGCCCTACAGCCCAGCCATAGGCCAGATAATGATATATGTGCCGGTCCCAAGACAGGAGTTTGATTCAGTAGTTGTCGGTTCATTTCAGACAAATTTGTTTTTTTCGTCAAACGTTATTAGTTATGCCATTAGTTTCATTGTTTGAATTGTCTTGAATGTTGAGGCCTTTGTAGCTGACAGTTTTTCTTATCTGTATTTTATTTATTTTGGTTTTTTTTACTGTTTTAAGAACAATGAAAAAAACCAAAATTTAGGATAGGTTTGGAGAAATGCAGAATTTAATTGAGAATGGAATGGGAATAATATGGAAGTATATGATATAGGAAGATGTGGTGTGGGTGCCAATGAGACAACTTTCCATACAAATAACAATTTAAAAAGTAAACCATTATAGGTTAAAGTACGGCCTTCAACACGGAGCCTTGGCTCACACCGAACAACAAGCTATAAAGGGCCCCAAAATTACTAGTGTAAAACCATTCAAACGGGAAAACCAACGGTCTAGTCTATATAAACAAAACGAGAAACGAGAAACACGTATATATTACATAAACAAACGACAACTACTGTACATCAGATTCCTGACTTAGGACAGGTGCAAACATTTGCAGCGGGATTAAACGTTTTAATGGATCCAAACCTTCTCCCTTTTTCTGAAACAATAGCATAACATCACAACAAAGAAAAACATACGATAAAATATCAATTGGCAGACTTAACTCAATCAAAAAACGTATGATAAAACAATGAACGAATAAATTCGATCTGCGATATCTGAATACAAATGCACAGTTAATTAAATATTAGAGACAAACATTCATGACCAAAAAGCTAACAAACAAATTCAAACACAGGACATGACTGAGAAATATTTAACCAATCAATGTACACTTTAGAAAAAAACCGGTTTTTTTATAATCTTGAAGTTTATACAAATGTTGTAAGAATAAGTGAAAAATTGAAGATATTACAAATAATCAAAGCTGGTGTACAGACAAGATCCATATATAAATAAAAAAAATAACAAAAAAGCATTATAAACAGTATCAACAGGTCGAATTAACAAGAAAATACGATTTGAGAGTACTCGCAGTTACTGACAGCTAGTTAAAAGCCAAAACCAATTAATAATAAAAAATCATGCATCAGAGACTAAAATCGACTAAAACACATCACAGGGATTTAGTATTTTAACGTCATTAATAGTCAAAGAAGACATGACTTGTGCAATGCCAAAAATAAATGTATCGACAGGTAGTAGTATAGTGAAGAGCGACTTCTATAGAAATAAAAGTTAACGTGTCTGTGTCTCTATACATCTCGCCTCAACAGATAATGAAATTTAGTTATGTTTTAATTTAATGAGCTTAGAAATGATTCAAACCATTCTGCAGTAGCAAATTTTATGAAGGTATTTATTCTTTAAAATCCTCAATCTATATAACATGCATTTGCGCAAAAAAATATATAATACCATTTCGATTTTTTTTTTTTATTTGTATGACCAATTTAGCAAGAAAATTTTACAGGCCCTGGCCTACATGGCTTGCTACTTTTATGTGAGAAAATTGTACTGTACAGTATACATGTTTAATTTATAAACGGATGAACTGTAAAACAATTAATACCGGGCAAATATTACATGTACACTACATAGGTATGTCTGTCAGTTTATTATAAACCTATAAAACAATTTATACCGGGCAAATATTACATGTACACTACATAGATATGTCTGTATCGTAATACTAATACACCCCAAACCAGTAATATTAAAATACTGAATAAATGTATTGCATTTATAATTGTTATTCTAACTTGTATAGTAAAATTGAGAAAGGAAATGGGGAATGTGTCAAAGCGACAACAACCCGACCATAGAGTAGACAACAGCCGAAGGCCACCAATGGGTCTTCAATGTAGCGAGAAACTCCCGTTCCCGGAGGCGTCCTTCAGCTGGCCCCTTAAACAATATGTATACTGATACAGTGATAATGGACGTCATATTTAACTCCGAATTAAGGTGGCTCGGGCCTATTCGAAGTTTCTATCAGAAGTGCCGTATTTTTGGTTATTTTATTCTTTAAAGAAAATAAATCAAATTGGTCGAAAAAAATAGGGGGTCACGGACCATTTAAGCTCAAAATTTTACTTTTAAACAGTTATGTAAAAGGGACCATTTTTCAATAAATTGATAGGGAAAATAGAGGTGTTGACATATTTTTATCGGAATATCAAAAAAACGTTCTATGACAATTGGTCCAAAACTGTAATATGAAAAGCTTGATTATAGCTTCAAAGAATGAGCCAATAAAAAAAATAGGTCACCGGTAAGGAAAAAAAGATATTTTGCCTTAAAACCCAAATTTTGGCGGGAAAATGGTGAAAATGGGTGAAATGTCATTTTGACCCTTTAATAAATACGGATAATAACGAAAATATTCTATTAGTCAAATAACAACAATGCTTTAACATTTCTAATCAATCAAAATATTTAAAAAAATTAAATCGAATTTACGACAAATACTTTTGTAATTCATGCGTGAAATTATGCACAGTCGAATAGTCCCGAGCCACCTTAAACACAAGAAACTAAAATTAAGAATCATACAAGACTAACAAAGGCCAGCAGTTCCTGACTTAGGACAGGCGCAAAATTGCGGTGTCGACTAAAGCAGCAAAGAAAACAATGGAAAAACTGATCAGAAAAAAAATGTTGAATGTTACATGTGTTTAAACAAGAGATCAATAAATACTTCTAAAAAAATAGACAAAAAATTTAAAATCAGAGAAAAAAGAATATCTGCCTGTCAGTAAAATCATGACAAATAATAATGTGTTCAAGGCAATACAACAAATAGAGTTATGTCAATAAAATGTCATTCCGACAAAAGTAAACAAAATATATGAAGAATCAACTGTTATCAACAAGCAATTGTAAAAGAATGTGTCCATAGTAAACGGATGCCCCACTCGCACTATAATTTTTCGTGTTCAGTGGACCGTGAAATTGGGACCAAAACTTTAATTTGGAATTAAAAATATAAAGATCATATCATAGGAAACATGTGTACTAAGTTTCAAGTTGATATGAAATTAACTTCATCAAAAACTACCTTGTCCAAAAACTTTAACCTGAAACGACACAAACGGACGCACGGACGAACGAACGAACGAACAGACGAACGGAGGCACAGACAAGAAAACATTATGCCCCTCTACGATCGTAGGTGGGGCATAAAAGGAGAATAGGGTAAAGATCAGTATGCCGTCATTTAATTTCAGATCCAGATCCAGGATTATAAAAAAAGAGACACACGCTCTAAACTTGACAAAATTAGAGTGAAGGAGGTGGAATAAGATTACCCATAATTGTAGCCTCATAAGAGGACCAAGAACACCCATCTAAACCCATATCAAACAGATTGAAATGTTCTTTCTTAATATTTAATAGAATATTTGAACTAGGATGTTGGAAAACATTTTTCTTATGATATTCATTTAGTATTATTTTATTTTTTTTATTTTCATAACATTTTATCCTGCAAAAACTTTTTTTATGTTTCAAAAATGTTTCAAGGATATTTTATATATAAACATATTTTAAAACTTTCCTTTAAAAACATCTTACAAACATTGTCGACAAAATTCAGAAACGGTTCAATGATGTTTTAAAAATATCCTGGACATGTTATGAAAACCATGTATAGCGCTAAAAATTCAGAATATACGTAATTTTGATATTTTCTATGATTTTTTACAATCTTTTTAAAACGTTTTTGAAACATAAAGTGGAATGTTCTTTTCCGTCAATAACTTACTCAATAACACGAGTAGTTGTTTATCAATATATGATGGATAAAATTCTCTAAGTTAGTTCAACTCAAGGGATAACAAATATATTCACTAGAAATATGCGAATCCTGAATTCCTGAATCGAACACACCTGAATTCTAAATAAAAAAAAAATATAGATAGGAATACCTTTATGGGTGGCCGTTCGTCTCAATGGCGGCATGAACATACCGTATGAAATTTTCAACGCGTTGGTTTTTGCTTTCAACGCGTTGGTTTTTACTTTTAACGCAATGGTTTTTACTATCAACGCGTTGGTTTTTTTCTATCAACGTTTAATGCGTTGGTTTTTACTTTCAACGCGTTGATTCGTATTTCATACGGTATGAAAAACCAACGCGTTGGTTTTCAATTCCATACCGTAAGTGTTTCATTCCATACCGTAAGTTTTGTTTTTTTGTCTATTCGGACAGCCTCCGGATTTTCTTGAGATTAGCGGTAAAGCCCGTCTGCAAATGTTAATAAACATGGCACAAAGATTAAATACAGAAGCAACAAGACCACGAGTTGTTGAAAATCAAGATAACGATGTTTTTTTTTTGTCTGGGTAAGGTCAGGTAAAAGATTTTTGATAATCAAAATTTACGTTAAAACAATATTTCCTTTATTTTTATACATACATGTCCCTTTTTTTCTACTGTAAAACCATTTAAATGGGAAAACCAACGACTACTGTAAATCAGATTCCTGACTTCTGAAAGGTGCAAACATTAGATACAGCTTTACTTATACTGTCAGTCATGTCAGTGATATCATCTTGTGTTGTTATTGTATGTAGCTCACACAATATACAATTATGTCATACTTTATTTCCAAATTTATTAAATCGAGAAAAAAAATATTTAAGGTCTATTAGATTGGATAGTTTTGGATGCTGATTTTTAGCTCATGTTATTGTATGTAGCTCACACAATATACAATTATGTCAAACTTTATTTCCACAATTATTAAATCGAGAAAAAAAATATTGAGGTCTATTAGATTGGATAGTTTTGGATGCTGATTTTTAGCTCACCTTGCCCGAAGGGTCAAGTGAGCTTTTCCAATCAATTTGCGTCCGGCGTCCGGCTTGCGTCGTCGTCCGTCGTCCGTCGTCGTTAACTTTTACAAAAATCTTCTCCTCTGAAACAACTGGGCCAAATTAAACCAAACTTGGCCACAATCATCATTGGGGTATCTGGTTTACAAAAAGTGTCCGGTGACAAGTCCAACCAACCAAGATGGTCGCCATGGCTAAAAATAGTACATAGGGGCGAAATGTAGATTTTGGCTTATATCTCTGAAACCAAAGCATTAAGAGCAAATCTGACGTGGGATAAATTGTTTATCAGGTCAAGATCTATCTGCCCTGAAATTTTCAGACAAAACAGACTACCTGTTGTTGGGTTGCTGCTCCAGACTTAGTAATTTTAAGGAAATTTTGCAGTTTTTTTGTTATTATCTTGAATATTATAATAGATAGAGATAAACTTTAACTGCTAGTAGTCTGTTGTTATTTATGTATTATTGTCATTTTGTTTATTTTCTTTGGTTACATCTTCTGACATTCGGACTTCTCTTGAACTGAATTTTAATGTGCGTATTGTTATGCGTTTACTTTTCTACATTGGCTAGAGGTATAGGGGGAGGGTTGAGATCTCACAAACATGTTTGACCCCGCCGCATTTTTGCGCCTGTCCCAAGTCAGGAGCCTCTGGCCTTTGTTAGTCTTGTATTATTTTAATTTTAGTTTCTTGTGTACAATTTGGAAATTAGTATGGCGTTCATTATCACTGAACTAGTATATATTTGTTTAGGGGCCAGTTGAAGGACGCCTCCAGGTGCGGAATTTCTCGCTACATTGAAGACCTGTTGGTGACCTTCTGCTGTTGTTTTTTTCTATGGTCGGGTTGTTGTCTCTTTGGCACACTCCCCATTTCCATTCTCAATTTTATTTCAGGTGTAAAATTGTTTATCAGGTCAAAATCTATCTGCCCTGAAATTTTCAGATGAATCGGACAACCCATTGTTGGGTTGCTGCCCCTAAATTGGTAATTTTAAGGATTTTTTTCTGTTTTTGGTTATTATCTTGAATATTGTTATAGATAGAGATAAACTATAAACATCAATAATGTTCAGCAAAGTAAGATCTACAAATAAGTCAACAAGACCAAAATTGTCAGTTTACCCCTTAAGGAGTTATTGCCATTTATATTCGTTTTTTAACAATTTTCATAATTTTTTGTAAATATTTGTAAATTTTTAGAATATATTTTCCACTGTAATAACTAGGCCAAGTTCATTATAGATAGAGATAATTGTAGCAAGAAGAATGTCCAGTAAAGTAAGATCTACAAACACATCATGATTACCAAAACACAATTTTGTCATAACTTTATCTATGTCCATTGTTTAATATGCACATAGACCAAGGTGTGCGACACAGGCTCTTTAGAGCCTCTAGTTATGAAGACCGTTACTGTATTATTAATAGTGTACTAAACTGAACTGATAGTTTGCTATCAGTTTAGTTTGGTTTTTTAAAAATATCTTGCAAACTTTAGCCAATGCAGTTATTTTGCTTACATGCTCATTCCCACACAGGTATTTTGACTAAGGTCAGTTGCCCTCTTGAAATATGGGGTAATTTTTACGACGTTGAATAATATTCCCTATTGGCTAACAGTTATTCTGCTGACGTGCAGTTATCTCGGGAAAAGGGTGTTATTTTATGGTGTTTACCATAGTAAAAGTATAAGATTGACAGATGGTTCAAGTTTTTCCCTGGTTAACATGTAATTACAATGGTGCCAATGTTTATTTACAAATAGTGTGTATATGGTTTACTTAAAAAAAATATTGAAACACAGGCCTACAAAAAGTGAGTTCAACAAAGGCACGTAGCTAAGAGAATCATCCAATGTGAACTCAAAAATGGCACGTCGTTTTAATAGAAATACAAAAAAGCAAAAATTCTGATTCGACAATAAAAAAAGAACGAAATGAAAATAATCTTCAGCAAAGAACTGCACATGCGAAAAAAACATGTAGTTAATCTATCAAAACGCAGATTATCAAATCAGAACTATATCCTGTTGGCGAATGGCTTGTAATTTATACCAACGCCATCAAGCAAAAATGCAAAAATGTCTAGTATACTTAAATACTACGTACACTGAATTTGCTAGAAAACTACGATATCTGTATATGTTCAGTCAAGAAACAAATGACCTTCATCCATTTTGTAACAATACAGGATATAAACCTACCTCTACGTGCCATACGTTGGAAAATTATATAGATTTAACAAAGTTTGAATTGCCTTTCTACCAATAGAAAAAAAATGTAAAAAAGAATCTTACTAAGGGCGAAAGAATAGCACTACGCAATTTTAGAAATGATGATACAATAGTAATAAAAAAGGCAGATAAAAATTCAAATTGTGTTATTTTAGGCAGGCTAGACAACATAACAAAAGTAACAAGACAATTAAGTTCTCAACATTACTGCCAATTAGATTCATTTAACATGGCAGAATTGAAATCCGAGGTCATTGAGTATGACAAATCATTATACGACCAAGGCATAATTGACAATATATCATTTATTTATTTTTCAAAATGGTCAAAAATTAATAGATGCAGGTTTCGGAAGAATTTATATTCTCCCAAAAATTCACCGTCTTGGAACGGGGATTTTCAAACAAATACAACATGATAGATTAAATAAATTAAATGTTATTCCACCTGGCAGACCAATTATATCACAGGTTGGTTCCGTAACTGAACTTATAGGTCATTACGTCGACTATTTTCTTATTCATATAGTTCAAAATCAGTCTACATATATAAGAGATAATATGAGGCAGGCATTACCTGTAAATGGGGACGAAGTCTGTATGAATTATTTTTTTGTTACTTAAATATTTGTTAAAAAAAATAAACGGATATACCGTAACGTTTCCGATTTTGGTTCTGTTGTTAGGGATTTTAGTTGTGACGTTATTTAAGTTATGACGTCATATGCAATGTAAACAAAGAAACGCTATCATTAGGTAACGTTTTTTCATATCAAGGAATTATTAAAAATGAAATTGGTATTGCGTTCCTTCATATTTTATACTAGACTGATAAATATATATTTTACTCAAAGTTTCATACAAACGAGACCGGAAAAAGGAAGTACATTGTAGATTTCTGCGCATATCCGGAAATTGAAAAACGCGACAAAAAAATTGAACGATTTTGAGTTCATTAGTACAATGAAAAATTTTCCCGATTTTTTTTTTTTTATTGAATTTTCTACTGTAATAGGGGACTTCGTCCCCATATTACATCGATCATTAATATCATTGAAAAATTAAAACCTATGGCAAATAGCCTTTCTGTTTCGTATGATATAACACAACTGTTTACTTATCTACCTCAAGAAGCTTTATTGAGTGCTGTTGAACGAGCCTATGACAGTTTTGACAAATCAAACTTCAAAGTCAGTGCTCCGCCGGTCAATGTATCAATACATTTGTTAGGAATCATTTTAGAAAACAATGTATTTGAATTTGATGGAAAAATTTATAAACTAATAGGTACTACGGCAATTGGTGCAGTTCCTTCAACGGATATCTGTGACATATTTATGTTCGAAATAATGAATCAAATTATTTCTGCGTTTCAATATAAAGACAAAATATTCTATCATGGCAGATATAGGGACCACTGATTCAAAATATATGATGGAACATCAGATGAAATTATAGATTTTTTTCGTCTAGCAAATAATTATAACCCCTAATCAAAGTTCACACAAGTTATTAAAGTCCAAAGATTTACAACATATGGCATTATTGACCTTGAAATACATTTTGAAGAAACTAATTCTTATCTGTTACTGCACAGAAATAGCTGTCACTCACAGCATGTATTAGATGATTTATTAAAGGTGAAGAAATACGGCAAATTAGAAGTGACCATATCAAATTAATAAACAATCTATTAACTAATTTCAAAGTGAAATTATTAGATAGGGGTTATGATAACGTGGACATAGATGATAGTATTACTGATGCTTTATCAATTGACCCTAATATATATTACAACAAAACAAATCAAGAGAAAAACAAAATATTCCGTTAGTGTTAATAACTAAATAAAATCGATATGTAGGTAAAAATAAAGAAACGTATAATAAAACACTGGCCTTTATTACAGTTTGACGAAGATTGTGTACAAATATTAAATAAAGCACCAATAGTTGCGTATAGCAAACATAAAAGTATGGAAATATGCTTAGGAGATCAAAGTTTATAAAAACTTTAACATAAAATTGACCGTTGGACGCCTGATGATCGCAAATCTATCATAATAACTAGATCTAGTGAATAAGAATTAAAATATAAATATATCAATATATACATGAATAATTTTCATTTATGATTACATTCCAATAATGCTTTTTAAAATGAAAATCGAAAGCTAAGCGGGTCCTATAAATAAAATATGGGATGCGTTGCTACATGGGTGTTTTATTATAACAACGTGTTGCTATGTAGCAAGTCAGTAAGTTTCTTCAACAACGGATAATATGTTTTCCCGCCAAACTTAACAATAAAAGTGAGTCCGTCCGAACGGTTGATAAGATTGAACTTTGTTACAAAGATGTTGATTGGTAGACATAAATTAAAAACTTACGGTATGGAATTGAAAACCAACGCGTTGGTTTTTCATACCGTATGAGTTACGAACCAACGCGTTGAAAGTGAAAAACAACGCGTTGAAAGAAAGATCAACGCGTTGAAAGTAAAATCAACGTGTTGAAAGTGAAACCAACGCGTTGAAGGTAAAAACCAACATGTTGAAAGTAAAAACCAACGCGTTGATAATGAAAAACCAACGCGTTGAAAATAATAACCAACGCGTTGATAATAAAAACCAACGCGTTGAAAGTAAAAACCAACGTGTTATAAATTTCATACGGTATGTTCATACCGCCAATGACACGAACGGCCACTCATATACTTTTAATAATACATTTTATGATAAATGAAACATACTAGTGTTTATCAATTAAATAGAAGCGCGATAGTTTTATCTGACTTTTCGACCTGTATAAATGAACAGATTCTGAAAAATTCTGTTATCGACGTTTCTGAAATTGTTAAAAACATATTATTTTAAATAGTTTCCCCGAAGCAAATACAATAAAAAAAAATATAGAAGGTATAAAAACAAACAGAAAAAAAGTATATTGGGGCGTTCATATGCAAAGTATTATAAATTGATAAATAATTGTCATAATCAAAACCATGAAAGATAACTCGAATCGTACGTATGATAGGTATGGGATACGATTTTATGTGATTAAAATAAATGAGGGAATCTGGAAAACCTAGTGATGAATGTAAATGCAATATTTCTATAATAAGGACGAAAATTCCAGTGTGTGGTTTTATAAGTATTGAATACTTGAGCTTTCAACTGCATCAGTTTGCTTAGTTTGTATCCAATCTTTTGCAACAAAATGTCCATTCGAAATAGAAAATATATATTGAAGCAGTACAATTAGATTCAAAGTTTTGCTCAATCTATTTTGTCTAATCGTAAACTTGAATGGTTTGATTTCAAGCAAGGTCAAAGATATGCAACATGTGCATGTTGTATGAGTGCCAATAACACAATTATTCACAAGAGGCTAAATAACACATAAATAAACTAACAACTATATAGGTCGACGTACGGCTTTCAATAATGGACACAACCTATACATTGCAATCTGCTATAAATAGCCCCAAAATGACATATTGAAAACTAGATGTGTCAAAGCGACACGAATGGCCCCGTTACAAAAAATTGAATTGCAATTTCAATAACACATGTGGACACAAACATGATGGTAGTCTCACATTGATATGTTCATGATTATAAATTAACTGTTAACAAAACTCAGCTCAAAAGGTGGAGGCCTATAGAAAAAAGTCTGTATAACTGTGATTTTCAACAATTTTTAAAGTTGTAAACCCTTAATTTTGACAAAAATTATTGGAGAGGAACAAAACTTGAACTTGATCTGTAACTCATCATGAGTAACTCACATACCAAAAATCAGCCTAATATCTGAAAGCGTTTAGTAAAAAGTCTGTATAACTGTTATTTTCAATAATTTATCAAAGTCCAAAGCCCGTAATTTCGTCAAAAATTAATGGAGAGGAACAAAACTTAAATTTGATATGTATCTCATTATGGTTACCTCACATACCAAAAATCAGCCCAATATCTGAAAGCTTTTAGAAAAAACTCCGTATAACTGTGATTTTCAACAATATTCAAAGTGGTAAACCCTTAATTTTGGCAAAAATTAATGGAGAGGAAGAAAACTTAAACTTGATCTGTAACTCATCATGGTTAACTCACATACCAAAGATCAGCCCAATATCTGAAGGCGTTTAGAAAAAAACTCCGTACAACTGTGATTTTCAACAATTTATCAGAGTCCAAAGCCCGTAATTTCAGCAAAAATTAGCGGAGCGGAACGAGACTAACACTTGATCTGTAACTCATCAGGGTTAACTCACAAACCAAAAATCAGCCCAATATCTGAAGGCGTTTAGAAAAAAACTCCGTATAATGGTTTGTTGCGGAATGACGGAATGACGGAATTTCGGAATTTCGGACAAGAGTAAAATTATATGGCACCATACAAAAACTTACGGCCTGATTTGTGTACAAAATCATGAAAAAAAACATGCCAAACGACAACTACTGAATTTCAGGGTCTGGCCTTAAGACCGGCGTACACAGAATGTGAACGGGTTCCACTAGTTTAAAACCGCCACCTTTTCCTCAACTTAGGACAGCAATGAAATGGCACAAAGAACACAGAATACTAAAAAATCTAAGAAAAACAGATCGGCGAAACAAAAAACCACGACAACAACTATAATACAGGCTGCTGACTTGGGAATCTTGATATCAACAATGATAAAAAGACGAGTGTTTAACATTTAAAACAAGAAAAATCAGCGCTTTATTCTTTATAAGAAACGAGAAACACGAATTTCTTATGAACCACATTAACACTGTACAACAGATTCCTGACTAAGGGGGTGCATTCGAATGCAGCGATTTAAACATTCACCGATACCATAGACATTGTAAGATTAAATTAAAAAGTAATGCTAAAGGACTTATTTCCGATAAGGAAGAAATTCCTACAAAAAATTAGAATATGTCTCATGATTACATATTAAAAACAAACTTACCTGGTGAAAGCATTTGACTTGTATTTGAACAAATTTTCAAGTAACAGGAACAATCTTCTTGTGATGCTTTACAGAAGCATGGATTGCTTGGTTTAATCAGAAAAGCATAGCTTCGTCTGTAGTCACAACTGCAGGTAGTATCAGTGTTACGATTTCCTGGGTCATATACAATTTGCCCTTCTTCGTTGCAAACTGATTTCAAAAATATGCAATTCGTACTAGCATTTGTGAAAAACTTGATTGGGAATGGCTGGTATCTTTCTACAGAACAAACATCTGCATCTATTCCTCCACGAAGAACTGCTTTTCTACCTGTAATTATTAAGTTAATCTATTTCATTCCTTTCTACGCTGGATCTTAGTTGTAATATTTGATCTAGCGTGAGGTGTTTATCCTTTACTTTTCAAAACGTTTTCTTCTGATTTGCAACAGTGCTAAGAAATACACAGTTTTGGAGACATCCTTCTAAAGGGAACGATGTTAATTTTGGTTTGAGAATTCTAACCGTCTGATGGCAACACTGCCAACTTTACTGCACTTATGATTAATGTTTGAGTTATTTATATAGGAGCTAAAGAGTTTTTCGATGAGTTTTGTTATAATCTATAGTTGTTGGTGATATAAGAAGGCGTTTAATAGACCTTGCACTAAAGTAATGGTTTCGTTTTTGTAAAATGATTGATAATGTGGTTCAATTTATATCAAAGACATTCTAATCAAACCACCTTGACGTAGACAGACAATATATACCTTTCAAATGAAGACATACAAAAAATGGATATACGCTAAAATTGATTACCTGGTTGTTGAAAATCTGATCTTGTGCAGTTTTCAGAATATCCCTTGATTAGATCATTCTTTAGACAAAAGTATTTTGATGGATCTGCACAGTGACTATTGGCACGCAGTGCCCATTGCGCAGGTTCAGGGCATTTCAGCGGAAATGATACACATAAATGTACCTAAAATAAAGCAAGCATTTAAGTATGACGGAATCGTTTTCTCTTACAATCTAATGTTTGTCACTTTTCTTTTCAAAATGACGGTATGAAGAGAAAAAAAAAAGAAATACGCAAACAGATAATTGAAATAGTCGCCGTTGATAAACTAAAACTGCAACAATTACTGTTTCAAACGCTCAATTTGGAGTTTGTACGATTCGCCAAATATTTGTCTGTTATCTATGAGATTTGAACAAAGGTAAACTACTGTTGACTATATCTATCGATTCAAATATTCATTAAAGTGTGCAAGATCAAAACATTTTTCAATTTTTCCATTATTGTGAAATCTTTGTCAATGACTTTAACATTAAAAAAAGTTGCAAAATTTAAAGAGAACTACCATTTCAATTTCTTCCGCATCAATTGTAGTGTTTTGTCAAGGTGTATTTGTTGTTGAATATTTCTTTGTGTTTCAGATTCGGATTGCGGTTTTATGTTCATCAACCAAAACAGTCATGAAAACACTAGTTATCAATCATATAAGAACAATTATACAAACGCAAAAATATATATATATCTATTAATAAAAAAATAACGAATGAATTTTTGAATAGTTATGATAAAACTTAGGTGACTTACCAGCATCAACAGTTTGAACCACATAACTGTTGAATTCCTGTCTACAATTGTGATGCTACATCTGCAAGTTTACGATAAAATCAGTTTTTCATGGATTATTATAGAAAAACATATATACATATTGTGCTAGTTTGTACATAACTAATGTTCGACTTTTAAAAATACTCATCGTGTTCGTTAAATATGAAAGACGATTTAAAAGTTATGAATGCACATCAAGTAAAATTACAGATATCTGAATTAAAATAAATGCCGTCTTTTTGTTTACACCTACATCATGTTGATAATGAAAAGCTTCTTCCAACTAAATAGCCCAGGTTTTGTATTTAAACTGCTACATATATTCTTCATAACTATGAAGGTGCATATAAATATAGAAACGAGGAGATGTAATATGATTGGAGTTTACATTTACTTGCATTAATACACATTGCAATAAATCTTACGAAATCACAAAATAACATTTTATTAATTTTAAAAGGGTTTTTAATATGCTGAAAAAAGGGTTGTGAATATACATTGCGTTGTATATTTGTGAATTATATTTGTATTTATTGTTTCTTACTTCATCAATATCACTGTGTCTAAACCACACCGGCAAAATTTGTTCGGACTCGATGGTATCTCACATCCGGCACAATGACGGAACATTAATAGACAGAAGAAAGCTAGGTTTCTCCTTATTTTCTTATTGTTTTTATGATATCGAAGAATATATATACATATACAACTATTTTCTATTGTGATATGCAATATTTTCCATAACCGTTCTATATTAACGGAGAAATAAGTAAAAATGCACGTCAAAATGACGAATTGAGTGAACCTTGTCTCGAAATTGTTTAATTTCTCGTTAAATTGTTCACATTGTACGGAAAGAAAGGTACGAAAAGATAGATACTGACACGGAGATTGCAAAACTTGTTTTTATGAACATCTCAATACTTGTATTTCTGAGTATGGAACGAAAGAAATGGGTCATGTCAAATAAAAATACACCGGTTTCGTCATTGTTCTTTACTACACAATCACCCGGTTTCGTCAATATATATCACCCGGTTTTTTTAATATTTTTTTAAAACCAACAATTTATGAAAAGCAACGTTAACACGAATCTGAATATTGCCTTTCGAAAGAATTTAAATATATATTTATTATAAAGTAAACTTTAAAAGTTTTTACATTTATTTACATAGGTAATTATAGTACTACACATTTTCCTAAATTAATGAAAGACGTATCCGTTATTTCACTGATTTTTAAACTAATTTTAAATGGAATATAAATACTCAATAGCAAACACTGATATCTAATTATTTTTGTAACATTAACATTATGCTATTTTTTTATATAAGTTTTGAGATACATCGCAATATGTGATCCCCCTTTTTTTTTTACAAAAAAACCTAAATAACGCTTAATAAACAAAATTTAAAACATCACCAAAAAGTATGCAGAAGTTAAGATTTATATTACTAAGAAGTGTGTAAAGTTTGATGCAATAATGATAAATCGTTTTGAGATATGGCGCGACATGTTAAAAAAAACACACTCCTGTTTTACTAACAAAGTTCTGTAACTCAAAAAGATTTCATTTGATTTTCACTAAAAGGTTTACAGATCGTTTGACCATTTCAAGAAATAACTTTGTTAAGTTTCATGAAAACTATATAAGCTGTTCTCAAGTTACGGTGCGACATGTTTACGCTGGACGGATGGATAGACAAGAAGATAGACGGACGGACGGACAGAATGACAGATAGATGGAGGAACGGACGGATGGAAAGAAGGACAGACGGACGGACGGATGTATACAATACGTCCTGTCAAAATTGTGACGGGCGTGTATAAACGTAATGAAATGAAAGAGAAAAAACATCTTAATTAAAGGTCAATAAGTTTTATTAGGATATCGGCCAAGTCGATTTATTTGTATATCTTCTTGACTTCCTAAGTCATTTTTGCTATATGACTTTTATATATATGTTTGAAAATAATAGATAGCAATTGATAAAAAGAACTTCAAATTTGTCATTTAAGGGCAATGCAATAACTCCTTTAAGAACTAATGTGAGAATTTTATAGTAAATGGACAAATGGTAGAGCTCAAGATTTTGAAGATAATCATCTGGCCCTTTCGAATTCCCCTTTGTCTATTTTTTAGCCATGCAGGCCATCTTGGTTGACAAACGGGGTCACAGTAAACTTTTTAAAACTAGATACCCTAATTATAATTAAAAAAGACATATGATTTTAAATAAGGTTTTTTAAATGCAGCCTAGTAATTTTAGATGTGAACATTTATGTAAAAAATTGTATTGAAAGATAATGAACGACGGTCGACCGGTGCCAAGTGATGATATAAAAATACTTTTCCTATTGGGTCAAGTGAGCTTAAAACAATCAAGAATTCCAAACAAAATTACACCGTTCTTGAATTTAAAAAAAAAATGTGTAACAACTGAACATTTCAAATTTCAGGAACCGGATCGGACATAGCAAATAACTTCACTGGCGTTTTTTTTTTCAATAAAAAAACTAAGACATATTATTTATATTTAAGTGTACGCACTGACAATTCAATTTATGGTGAATGTATGTGGCCGAAGGAAAAATAATATAGAAATGAGGTCAAGGGCAAGGACAATGGACATATGGCAATTAGGGGAAAAAATCGTTAGATCTGTGTTCCATACTTGTATATGTTACAGTCAAACCATCTAACTTTTGACATGTGCAGCTTTATACAAATAGTTCAAAACGCAACCGGGTGATTGTGTAGTAAACAACAAAGACGAAACCGGTGTATTCATATTTGACATGACCCATTTCTTTCGTTCCATACTCAGAAATACAAGTATTGAGATGTTCATAAAAACAAGTTTTGCAATCTCCGTGTCAGTATCTAAATTCTCGTACCTTTCTTTCCGTACAATGTTAACAATTTAACGAGAAATTAAACAATTTCAAGGCAAGGTTCACTCAATTCGTCATGCTGACGTGCATTTTTACTTATTTCTCCGTTAATATAGAACGGTTGTAGAAAATATTGCATATCACAATAGAAAATAGTTGTATATGTATATATATTCTTCGATATCATAAAAAAAAATAAGAAAATAAGGAGAAACCTAGCTTTCTTCTGTCTATTAATGTTCCGTCATTGTGCCGGATGTGAGATACCATCGAGTCCGAACAAATTTTGCCGGTGTGGTTAAGACACAGTGAATATGTAATGTGAGGTTACCCAAATTGCACATATTTTGACATTTTTAACCTATGTTTATTTATGCTCCAGGCAAAATTTTTGCATTATGTGTTTATTTTGTATGTGTATCATTATTTACTATATGGTTTCAACAATTTAATTTTGAATCCATATTGAATCCTAGAAAAAAAGGTCTGAGCTGACCTCCAAACGATCAATGATTCTGTAATGAGGAGTACCCAAATTGCATCCATGCTTAAATTTGCATCGTCAAAAGTCGAATAACAGATCTTTTGTTTAATTTTAATTTTAATTGTAAAATGGGATATTTGTCCACGCTTACTATTCATTTTTTATGAAATGGATGCTTGTAACATATTTTATTTGCTGATCTTTTTTCGAACATTTTACTTTTCAGTAAACACTTCATCTGTAGATAAATACTGTTAACGTTTTGTATATATCTAAATATGTTTATACTAGAACACACCCGTGATATCGCAGGTCTGTGACTGAATTAAAGTATAAAACTATGCGCAAGCCTTTATATTTTAGTATTAGTATTTTCATCTGATAAAGTCATGCCGATTATAAGATACACAGTTTTCTCTGCTTTCAAATCTTTCTGTTTGAACCATTCGAACTGGAACTTATCAATTATTGGTAATATTAGTTATTTGGAAAACAAAAGGTCCTGGAATGGAGTATTTTTTAATCAACAGCATTGTCCTATATTAGTTATAAATAAAGTTGAATTTATTCGTATTGTTATCTTAGAAAGTCTTACTTATTATAATACTACAATAGGTAACAATTTGACAATGATTGAATTTAGTAGTGTCAACCCTTTGATTATGACCCGTGTATATAGCATAATCCTAAATACACCGTTTGGTGGTGCGCCTGTCAGATGCGGAACGTACATATAAGGTAATAGGTAACACTCAGGTGAATATACTATTGGTATCGGTATCTGACTCGACCCGGAACTTCTTAATTATTGGCAATATTAATTACGTGGAAAACAAAAGGGCCTGGAGTGGTGTAATTTTTAATCTACACCTTTGTGCTATATTAGTTATATATAAAGTTGTATTCTTTGATTCGTCGTTTTTACGTGATGACGGCTGACAAATTGGACCTCATTATTTTAGTATTATAGATATGTTGAAAGACGTGCATAGTATCAAATCATGAAAAATGTAAATTGTTAAGTCTCTAGGAAATTTGAAAGATTTCCGCTGCCATTTTTTTCTAAAAAGGTGCAATTTGGGTACTAAGTGCATGACATCTTCAAAAAATATATATAGGGATAGTTAAACCTGTTTATATCAATTTAAATTTGATTGGACGTTATCCCAATAAATCTGTACAATAAACATACATAGCAAGCAAGCTAACCACAGTCTTGCTTTACATGCATTAGGAAATAAGCTGTAAGTTACTATTATTTATATTTAATGGATAAACTCATCGAAGAATTCAATTAATAAAAAAGAATTTAATGAGAGACCGAACAACATGTTAATTTACGAATTCGCGTAGACGATAGTTATCAGTCTTGTTCTATCACAAGTTGGAAAGGCTTTTTCATATTTGAACCTTTGATTGGTTATTCTGGGTTTTTGTTTATACTTTGGCTTTTTTAATGGGAACAAAGTTGAAAATGCAGGTAAATATCGGGATTTTTTTCACTGGGAATTCAAAATGCTGCATTGCAACTAATTTATATCATTATTTGTTTATATCATGTTAAAAGCAGTGTAATACTAGTCAATGCAATATTTCGATGCTTACAAAAATGAAAGTTATTGTTTCAATGTTGCTGGGGTTTTTTTTTAGATTGAGCATCATTTATAACATACACAAATTTATTAGTATTAAATCTCAAATAGCAATATTTTCCACTGAATATACGTTTCTAAAGTAACGGGGGGTCACCAGAAGAGCTCGCCAATGACATTTTATGATACAGTATGGTTTCGAAGTCAAAACAGTCTTCCATAATGGGACAAGATACGAAATTCATGTGTGCAATTAAAAGCCGGAAAAGTCGAAAAATGGCGTCTTCTCTTGTTTCAGAGGAGATCTCCAGAGTTTGTGTGTTACATGAAACACAACATCTTGAATATATATCGATTCGTTATGCGTAAAAAATATAATTTCATTCTTCATGACAAAATTTTCCTTAAACTACTGTATATATTCGCTCTGCTAAGCATATTATTAAACACTCGTAATGTGTCACCTGGAGAGCACCCCAGAATTACAGAACATTTTGTATGTCAATTATAGGTATATATTAGAAATGTCGTTTGTTTATGCTAAAAACAAACATTGAAACAAATGCTTAAAAAAATCTCCAAGCAAAAATCTCTCATGAGTAAAAACAACGAATATCGCGCTTTCTTAATCATCAATTGGGTGTCTTAAATTGAGGTATTGGCTAGGTTATGTTGTTATTTGTTATTTTTCTTGTCATCCATTTCAATACTTTAAGTATTAAGTGACAACAAAATGAATATTTCGTGACATATATTTAGGATAGCAAAAATGGTTAAAATATTTCTTAATTAAATTTCATTTTTTATTAAAAACAGAAGTTCGAACCCTTTAGACACCCATGACAAGTGTGCATACATCATCCGGGTTATTATTAACTATTTTTATCCAATCGACTGTGTGTATTTAAATAACCAAGTGACACATTTTCGTATTATACATGGTTTTTCCTTTGTTATTCAAAGAAGTTCTTTAAATTGTTTGATTTTCTGTACTAGCTAAACTATATTTGTTCATTGTTCTTCTCGAGTAATTAACCTGCGACATGGGTCTATATAAATAAAGTTTTGATTTATTTTAACAAAAACTATCTCTTGAATTATGCTTCTTGATAATACTTTCGACAATATTATAAATAGAACGATTTAAATTTAGAATTATATTATCTTCGAACCAAGTAGTTTTTCCTGTGCGGTATCAATCCAACGATGCATTAATTTTACCAAATATACGATATTTCGATATTCTTAAACATTTCTTTAGAGAGTCTGTTTGTTTATGAATATTTCATCAAATTGAATAACATGCAATAATATGGCAGATAATATATTATTATCAATGTTAATTAAAAAATACAAATAATACAAATTTGCGTTTTTTGATTGAGTTCAGCCTTCCAAATGATATTTAATAGTGTTGTGATTTTATACTATTGTTTCAGAAAAGGGAGAAGGTTTGGTACCATTAAAACGTTTAATCTCGCTGCAAATGTTTGCACCTGCCCTAAGTCGGGAATCTGATGTACAGTGGTTGTCGTCTGTTTATGTAGTTTATACGTGTTTCTCGTTTCTCGTTTTTATGTAGATTAGACAGTTGGTTTTTCGTTTGAATGGTTTTACACTAGTAATTGTTGGGGCCCTTTATAGCTTGCTCAAGGCTCCGTGTTGAAGGTCGTACCTTGACCTATAATGGTTTACCTTTATAAATTGTTACTTTGATGTAGAGTTGTCTCATTGGCACTCATAACACATCTTCCTGTCCCTATAAACAATATTTTTGAAAGCATTGAATATTGTAAATTATTGAAATATTACGAGCATTTATTATTGCGATTTTGAAAGAGTATTGTATTGAGATTTATTCATGATCTGCATAGAGATACACAAGATATATTTATCACATATTAAAGGCGATTCTTAAGTACTGCAATTCTAACCTAGTCGCATTTTTCGCAATTATAATATAAACCGCTCAATTAGTTCTGAATGTAAAGTACGTAGGATCATAGGGTAG
The DNA here is from genome assembly GCA_019925275.1 of Mytilus edulis. NCBI lineage: Eukaryota > Metazoa > Mollusca > Bivalvia > Mytilida > Mytilidae > Mytilus > Mytilus edulis. Next base: position 64,064,546 of record CM034353.1, read on the forward strand.
ATTTATCTGGACAAATAGACATATTTATTTGTAAAGTTATACACAGTCTGGTATCAATGATAACATACAGCATCTTTAAGCACCAGCAAAAGAAACCACAAGAAACATGGTTGATCATGGGATGATGCATTATGGATGTAAAGCCATACTTTATTTCTGTTTTTTGAATTCTTCTTATTTCGAATCGTTGACTACAGGCATATGATTGTACCTTTTATTTGTTTACATACATCAGATGTGGTATGAGTGCCAATGAGACAACTCTCCATCCATGTCCAATGTATTAAAAAAACAATTATAGGTTAAAACCCCAACCTAAAACTATTCAAATTGAAAAGATAATAACGGTTAACAATATCATAAAAAAGAGTAATTCGTGTACAAGGAGGATTGAGGAAAAGCTTTAGGTGTGGCATTGAAACAATGTTATTTTGATTAGTTATTGTTCATATAGGTATACTGGTACATGTAAATGAGGGTCTAGGTAAGAATAATGACAGGAAGTGCAGTATAAACGGCTAAAACAATAGAAAAATGGTATAAATAGTTATCAAAGGTACCAGGATGAAAATTAATGAATAACAAAATTACAAAAAAAAAGTTTTAAGAGGTTTTTTAAAATGTTCAAAAAAGGGGAATATTAATTGTAATATTTGTTATTATCATCAAATGTATGTCGCGTTGTTTTATAACATTATATACCGAAGGACAAACAAAAAACTAAACAATGTTATTTTGATTAGTTATTGTTCATATAGGTATACTGGTACATGTAAATGAGGGTCTAGGTAAGAATAATGACAGGAAGTGCAGTATAAACGGCTAAAACAATAGAAAAATGGTATAAATAGTTATCAAAGGTACCAGGATGAAAATTAATGAATAACAAAATTACAAAAAAAAAGTTTTAAGAGGTTTTTTAAAATGTTCAAAAAAGGGGATTATTAATTGTAATATTTGTTATTATCATCAAATGTATGTCGCGTTGTTTTATAACATTATATACCGAAGGACAAACAAAAAACTAAACATTATATTTTAATTCATTCTTGTCACTTCATATATATGTACCCCGATTGCTAATGTTAGAAAATGCATGTAGATCATGTCCAAAAAGAGTTTGTGTTATAATTTATTAATTTATTATTTTCTATAGAATAACTCATCGAAGATTTCAATTATCAAAAAGAATTCAACGAGTGACCGAATAACATTAATTTAAGAATGCGCTTCGCGTATGAGTTAATTTTCAGTCTTGTTCGGTTACGAGTTGGAATGTTGTTTTCTTTAATTAAATCTGTGATTAGCTATTCTTTTTTATACATAAAGAATGGGCTTTTCAGTGGGAAAATAAGTATCGGAAATGCAGGAAACTATATACTTGTCCACGTAGTCACAATTTGCAACGCCATAAACACCGTCTATGCAACACCTATTGTTGTATGACGTCAAAGGAGTGAAATTATTTCACGTATAAAAATGTTGGTTTTATTTCACTCGGAAATCATAATAATGCATTGAAACTACATTTTATCATGTTTTATTTTTTCAACATGTGAACAATTCTAGTAATGCAATATCTCGATGCTTACAAAATGAGAAAATTGTTGTTTAAATGTTTACTAGATTGAGCATCATTTAAATTGTAACATACACAAATTCATTAGCGTAAAATACTCGAATGTTAATATACTGAATATAAGTTTCCAAAGTAACAGGTGGATCATCAGAAGAGCTTGCCAGTGACAGATTATAATACATTATGGTTTCAAAGTTGAAACATTTAACATATTTGGAATGTGTTATTGAAACATAAAAATCAATATGCAGATACGGTATTACAATCCAATAATTAAGTTATTATAACTTTTTCGCACCATCTTTTTGACAATGGTTTAGGGTGGTTATCGGACTTTGACCATATTCTACCTGTTAGAACCTAATTGCATTTTGTAAGATAGTTTAAATAAATGTGTTCTTTTTTCTTTTCTTGCATTGATTCAATCGTTTTATACATTTAGCGTCCAAATATTATCATTTTGAGCGTAATTGTTTGAGGGATTTATAGAAACTTGTGTCAGGAGCACTAAAAAGTACAAATCAATATCAACCGTAGCGTTTGTTTCACCACCGTCCTGGTACTTAGCTAGACTTTGGCATTTTGAAACCATTTTGTGATTATGCCGAACACGGTAATTTATCGCTATTTTGTATACTTTACTTCGATTTTTTTTGTCATGATATTTCATATCATGGCTAGAGATATTATCGTTAGAAGCTAAGGTCGCGCGAGCTGTATTCAATGAAAACATTAACTACACTATAGGCATAATAGCGGTCAATATATTACCAATTTACAAGATTGACCTGAACTTTGTTATAATAGGGTTAGTAACTTAAACAAGATGATCATTTGTAATTCTTGGAGCGAGAATGGATGCAACTTTATTATAAAAACTAATTATATATATTATAGAATTATTGACTATAGATGAGATTGATACAATGATTAATCAACCACAGAGACATTTTATTCACAGAGGCAAACGGTTGAGGATGAATCATATATCTCTGGAGTTGATAACACATTTATCAACTGATACAAAAGTGAACAATTATTGTATAATATAGTTTTTGTTTAATAGCCATTTCAAAATTTTTAGTATATTTGTTGAAATAACTTAATTCACTTAAGCTGTTCCAAATAAACATCTCGTGATTTTTCTGGCGGTAAATATAATGTTTATTAAGAAAGCTTTCGTATGATTTCAGGCAACGAGAAAAGAGAAATAGCATAGTCATAAAGGTCCGTGTATATTTGCGTCCATTCGTTTTTCGTTTTAAAAATATATAAAAACAAAATACGAAAGTGTTTTCATTTTTCGTTTTTGATTTCTCAAAAACCAAAATGAAAAACAAAAGTGTTTTCTTTTTTTCGTTTTTGATTTCTCAAAAACCAAAACGAAAAATGAAAGTGTTTTCATTTTTCGTTTTTGATTTGTTTCAAAAACCAAAATGAAAATCAAAAGTGATTTCGTTTTTCGCTTTTGATTTCACTACACAAGAAAAACAAAAACATTTGGATTCAATTTCAGTATTTTGCTCTATATAATTCTCGTTTTACGTTGTACAAAGTTTTCCTTTACTTTGGTAGAGCCAATGATACCCGTGTGGTTTAATTGCTTGATGTAGACAGAATAGACCGCCTGACTTGAACTAAGGTGATTAATGAATCAAAGACTTTCAAATTTCCTTGTTTTTATCTATAATAAAATATCAAATTATTTTTAAATATCAAATGAATCACAAATTTAAATAATACAATGAAATATTAAACAAAGATTGTAAACATAAATCGATTGATTACAACATCACTTTAACAAGGGAGGTAACAACTTATCTGATAAGAAAACTGGCCCTTCTCGTTAAATTATGCACAGCGGTTATCAGATCAATTGTATTTAAATCGGATATAATGTCGACGAAGGGAAAAGACTTTATAAATCTGAACAATAACGATGCATGATCTTTATTTTAAGTTTTGATAGGTTATTAATCTAAGATGATCAGAACTATTGACCTAGGTCCATCTGTCGGTATCAGTACTATTACACGAACATTCAAGACGATAATCTGTTGTTGTTGTTTTTTTAAAAATTAAAATCGTTTGATTGAAAAACAAAGTTTACAATTCAAAATGGGATTAGCATTCAATCATTTTGCCATTCCTGGCCTATTCGTGATGACTTTTACTCCTTTTTGAAGGCTATATGGCGACCTATACTAGAGGGTGTTGACGGGTTGGTTACGGAATAGAGAATAATGGGCAAAAAATATACAGAATAGAGAAAGTGGACCAAAAAATAAAGAAAATAGAATGATATGGTGTTAGAATATAAAGAATAGAGAATGATTGGCAAAAAGTATAAAGAATGATTAGAGAAAAATGACCTAAAACATTAAAGAATACAGATACGAAGGACCCTAATCCAGACAATTATACTAGTTGCCTATACCAACGTTTCCTGTCTCCAGTAGATTGTTATTGGTAATCATACATTTTTCTCTTTTTTTATGACTATCAATTAAGACGTGAGCTTCAATAATTTGCCGGCCTATGGTTACTTAATTTCTTTTGCTCCTGTGCTTTATTTATTGTGTCCAAAGCACTTTTCTGGTTTTATCTTAATCAGGAGGGTTAGGCGGGGGAAAACAACAGTACATTTCACCTCTTAGTACTGTAGTGTCACTCTTCTTTCATTTTCTTGTGCCTGTTTTATTAAAAGAACACCAGGTTAGACTTTTCATTTTCAAAACCTGTCTATCCCCCACTACTCCCCCGTGCAAAATAATATAATTTTATGAATGGTGGTCCCTTTATCATTAACAATAATTGAACAAAAAAACATATATGCATACAGTTACCGACGACAAGAACAGAATTAAAGGCTCCTGACTTCAAACAGGCCAATATATTCGAGTGATACTCCCCAACTCATTCCTGGGTGGTGTAAAAATCAGTTCATAAGAACAGAGTGGTCTTTCACATGAAACCACGTAAAACATTGGTTAATAGTTACTTCGGTATACATTTTCGAGAAATTAAGAAGGTAAAAACAAAACAAATATTAAAATTAAGAAGTATTCATGTAATAACTACAACTTGGATACAGTCACTTTGTTCAGTTGAGAGTTTGATTTTGACAATTATTTTGCAAATCACCATAGATTTCCGATAATAATTCTGCATAAACCCTATGGGAAAGCACATTGACATATTTTTCTAAACGTTTTTGGAACCCAATAACATTGCATGCATAGTTTTGCAACCTGTAATGTGAAGATGTGCATGAATTTGCGGAGGTTATGGGAACTTCGGTCTGGTTGAACCAAAGATTTTATTTTTTGCTGCTTCTCTACAAGCACTCGGCATTAATAAGTAAAAGCAGAGACTGGTCGGCTCGGAGTCAAAATATTGAATCCGCGTAGGATAAGATGTCTTCCTGCGAACTACATGTATAACATCGCGAACTAGCACGTCCGTCTCAGTGTGTCAGTCTAATCCAAAGCAGGGTTAATAATTCATATTACAATAACATGTCTTGTCCTGAATATGCATTTAATTTTTGGTTTCCAATAAATAAATAAGTATATGGATCTTTATGAAATTGTACCACAAAGTTGCATATCACACAAGGAAGGTTGGAATGGATTTGAAGGTTATTGTTCCAATTTTATAGGAATTAAGGAGGGAAAAAAACATTTTTTCTTGTTTCAGGACAATAATTTAATTAAAGTATATCGATCTCGATTTGGAAAACCACAAAGTTCCATACTTCATAAGGAATGTTGTGACTGATTTTGGGTGTTATGGTCCAAAACGTTCAAGAATTACCGACCAAAAAATCGGTAAAAAAGAATTTTATGGTTTCCGGACAAAATGAATCGTTTTGGGAAAATGGCTTAAAAACAATACTTGTCTTATACTTTGCATACGTTGCTCATTTCTTGACCAACTTCAATGGGGTTTAATTCAAAGTCTTGAATTCTTGGTTGTTTTTATATGCAGAATCTAACCGTGTATTTATAGATTCTTATTTTGGGGTCCGTTTTCAATTTGGTCCACATGAAGGTCCAAAGGGTCCAAAATAAAACTTTGCTTGATTTTAACAAATAAAATAGATTAGTATGGTGCTTTACTTTGGTGAATCTAACCGTGTATTTAGATTTTTGATTTTGGGCCCGGTTTTCAAGTTGGTCCACATTAAGGTCCAAAGCGTTCATAATCAATTTTGGTTTGATTTTAACAAAAAATGAATTCAAGGGGTCTCTTAATTGCGTAATCTACGCATGTATTTGCATGTTGGATATTGAATCATAATAGGTAAATATTCTATTTCATGTTTTACAGCGGATGACCGTGAGGGTATTCCGGTGTTATGTTGCCACAGACATTTCTTCCCACGTGATTTGCGTTTTTTGATTGATAACCGAACGTATTCGTATAATTACGCGGATATCATCGAGTGCAAAATAACACTCATTATCGCTTGTTTTATACTAATTTCATCAATAAATTTTCATGAAAATAATTTTAAGAACATAGATTAATGATATGAAAATGTTTTATCGTGAGAAATAGAATGAAATTCAAAACAGTGTGGCTGTGGCCATTGATTGACACATTAAATTCATCAATTGACTGGGACAATTTAGTTGAACGTTTGTATGTAACTACCACTGCTCACTATGTACTTTTTAAAGACACTTAAACTATGGGATCACTAAAGGTTCTCAACACCTCAATAAAGTAATTCGAAAAAATTAATTAGAAATAACACGATGTTTTGAATTATATCAATTATATAAATCAAAACATAAAGGTTATTCCTGATTATTTTTTCGAATTATTTTATAATTAAAGGCGTTAAGAAACCTTTGGTGACCCCACAGTTTAAATGTCTATCGTACATGTAGGTACGTCGTGAACAGTGGTCGTTACAGACAAACTTTCACATAAATTGTCCCAGTCAATGGATGAATTTAAGGTGTCAATCAATGGCCACAGCCACACTGTTTTGAATTTCATTCTATATATATCAAAAACAAATCAAGAATACCGAAAATTTGTGTTACCGCATGCGGAAGAATATCTCAAGAACGTTTTGCAACAAACGCGGGAAAATATGAATTCAATCTATTAAAAAAAAGAATTACTAAAGAAGAGTGTCCACCATGCACTTGCACTGCAATGCCATTAGAATAGTAGAATAGAATGATATACAAATGGACGGAAAATATATATATATCTGTTATACAAATATTAACATAATATATAACACCAAACCAGAGTATACTGATAGCGAATGATTATATCACTTCAATATAATGGTTATTGCGGTGAGGTTGAATTTTCTGTAATTTATTCATCATCCACACACGAAATTGTCTCAGACAAAAATATATCTATGTAGCTTCACCTAACTTTCAGGTATACAGATGTAATTATTTTTTCTGAGACAAGTGCTTGTGACCATCCACTAGAACTTGCGGTCATCCGATGTTTAGTACTTCAGTACTTTGATTTAAGTTTTAAGACCACATTCATTCTGTGTCAGAAACCTATGATATGTCAAATATTTAATCACAATCAAAATTCAGAGTTGTATGGCACCATTGATAGAAAGTGTAAGTAGATTCGAAGTTAAAAATAGATACGGCATTAAATTTTAATTTTATAAAAGAAATTATGTAAAAATATAGTTTAAAATTTTCTATTGAATAAAAGATCTTTTTAAAAAATAAATAAAGGTAAGTTTTATGGATTTTATTTGTAAAGATATTGCTTTTATGATGAATGATATTTTATGAATTGTTTTTTTTTTTTAATTTCTTTTGTAAATGTTTTTTAGAACTTGATGGTAGGTTTGTTTTTATTCTATATCAATTAATTTTCAAAATGCTATATATGTACAGTTTTTTTATGAAGCTAACCCCTTGACAAACTTAGCTGTTATTGTCCATTGATAAATACTAGTAGATTAAATTCTTGGTACTGAATCTTACCTTGTAAAATATATTTAGATTTTGGATATTGGACCACATTCTGTACGTGTCTGTCTCAAGTCAGGAGCCTGTATTACAGTGGTTGTCGTTGGTTCTTGTCTGTAATATTTGTTTTTCGTTAATTGTTTTGTTAAAAATTAGGCCGTGAGTTTTCTCAACCGAATTGTTTCATATTTTTCATGATAGGACCTTTTATAGTCTACTATATGGTATGGTGTTTTTCTCATTGTTGAAGGCCTTATGGTTACCTTTAATTGCTTACATCAACTTTATTTGAACCTTGGTGGATAGATGTCTCATTGGCAATTATACCTCATCTTCTTATTTTATAAAATCCCAATTTCAAATTTTTCAGGCCTTTGAACACATTTATATTTTGTGTCAGAACCTACAGTAGAGATCACTAACCTCTCATTAAATCTGTCAGAATCTGTCAGAATCTGTCAGGAGAACTGTTCTAATACAGTACGTAGAACTGTCAGCCTGACACTTTTTAGTCAGTTCTAGCTAGAACAGTTCTAACCTAGAACTGATTTGGTCAGTTCTACCTAGAACTGATTTGGACAGTTCTACCTAGAACTGATCCTGACAGTTCTACCCTAGAACAGTTTTAGACAGTTCTAGCTAGAACTGATCCTGACAGTTCTACCCTACAACAGTTTTAGACAGTTCTAGCTAGAACTGACCAAATCTTAGGTCAGTTCTACTTCTGGAACAGTTCTACGGTTAGAGGTTAAAATTGATTTCAAATTCTACGGCTATTATTGATTTCAAATTCTACGGCTAGAATTGATTTATAAATTCTACGGCTAGAATTGATTTACAAGTTTTAAGAGTAAAATTGTCTAAATATAAAGGCTTCGGCAAAATAGCGATTAATAATATATAGAGTTTTGCTATTTTGCCGCTTTTATTTCAGATTTACAATCGGTAAGAGAACATGTTTAACCCCGCCATATTCTGCATGTATGTGCCTGTTCCAGGTCAGGAACCTGTAATTCAGTGATTTTCTTTGGTTGATGTGTTACAAGTTTTACATAAATTATTTGTTTTTCTTTCATGTTTTGTACATAAATTAGGCCGTCGGTATTATGGAGAGGGGGCATTATTATTTGAATTGTTTTACATTTTTCATTCCGGGAGTCAGGATGGCTCGTTATCACATAACAAAATTATCTGACCTCATTAACCAAATGTAATAACTTGTTTCCCAATCCACAAATGTGATATCAGTAGTAGTAGAGAAAGATGTTTTATGTAACCACACAAACGCAAGGCGCTAAGCCACTGACGTCATATGGACAGTCACATCCAAATATGGTCAAACCCCGCCCACATACTACACCGGAACTGACGTCACAAGAAAAGTTGAATGGGTGGTCATGACGCCATAGTTTGACTCATTCAAATAAGGAAATAATGACCAAATGTGGTCAAAACTTTATTTTCTGTCGTACATCGAAAGAAACGTATATGACCATAAAAGAGAAAAAAGGAGGTTTTCATATGACCATATCAGGAAAATATACCCAAATAAGGTCAACACTTTATTTTCACTGGAAAATCGAAAGAACCACATATGACCATATAAGGAAATCACCCATAGAATGATATGACCATATAAGGAAAACATGTCCAAATAAGGTCAACACTTTATTTTCACTCAGAAACCGAGATAAACGCACATGACCATATAAGGAAATAACTCAGAGTATCAAATGACCATAGGAAAATATGTCCAAATAAGGTCAACACTTTATTTTCACTCGAAAATCGAAATAAACACATATGTCCATGTATGCAAGTATGATATGACCATATAAGGAAAATATGTTCAGACAATGTATGTCATTCAAAAATCAACGTCTTGAAAACGATGGAGAGGGGAGGCAACTAGGGAAATGGGAGATAACTCTAGACGAACCGACATTGGTCTAGCATATCATTCTGTTTAATCATATATAGGAAGGAGTGATGTATGGCGTCCACAATAACGACGTGTCTAGTTTTAAACGTTTATTTATTCACAAACAAATTCATTGGTAAATGTTTTTCAATTCGGATTCGATCGTTTTTGGGTCTCGGGTGGTGAGTTCGTTCACGATATCTTCCAGTGTGAAGTTCTTGTGTCTGTATTTGACGAAATGTATGCAGTACAATCCACAACTGTCGCCGTCTTCGGGCTGCACTCGCACCCGACTGAACTTGTATCGGGGTCCGTTGGCGACCAACACGTCTCTGAAGCGAGATCGATACTTTTCTGGCGCTCGACCGAACGAATCGAAAAAAACGACGGGTCCCTCTCGCGGGAAGTGGAACGCCACCCAGTGAATGCCCTTACCGTCGCAGTCGTCCGTTTTGACGACGAAACTGCGGGGTCTGTTCGAGACTTAATCCGGCAGTTAATCGGCACAACACATGGTCGCCGGCAGGTCTTTGAGATAACACTCCAGTTCGTATCCGTAGGTTCCCTCCACGCCGTCGTCTTCCGTTCTGCATCGTTTGGCGGATGGTTCGTCCCCACAGTCCCTCTCTTGATGGATCTCGAGTCCCCGGGCGTGCACAAATACCAGTCCGCATGCGCGGCAAGCCATCAGGTCCGATTCGCTTCCAACGTCTTTTTCCCCGAATTCCATGGTGTTCGATTCGCTTCCGGTGAAGTCGTTCTCGGCTTCGGCGTCGTCCTCGCCTCCGCCCAAGACGTCGCTACGTAATCTCAAGTGTTCGGGTGTAGCGGCCTTCAGATCCACCAGCAGGTATTCGAAGGGTCTCCTCGTGGCCTCTCGGAACGTTTGCATCAAGAGGTGTTTCTGACTCGAATACATCTGTCTACCTAACGTGGCGACGGGCTGGCGATCGACTGGATTGTCGAAGAGAACCAAGTAGTGACAGTTTCTCCTCTGAGTCGGATCCTTCCCGAAATACAGGTTCTGATTCACAGCCACCACCGACAGGTTCCGATAATGCGATCCTTCCGTGAACAAGTCGTTGATGCGACGGTCTTTGGCCGAGGTCGACATCAGGTCGTCCAGCACGAGTAAGTTTCTGGTCCGTGCATCGAAGAAGTGATCGGCTTCCAACTCGGTCGGGATACCGCGTACGAATTCCTCGGTGGGCACCATCGTCTTTCGAATCTCGTCGTAGAGAGTGAGACTTGAAGTCAGGATGGAGTGTCTTAGCTGTCAAAGAATGTTTTCGAGAAGAGATGTCATGTTGAGACATCATCGATAAGCATGGTACTGGCGTACCACCACCGCCGCCACCGCCGCCAACATCGCAGCCGCCGCACAATACGACGAAAGAAAGTTTTCGTTTTCAACACCCGTTCACCATGATCGTCTCCGGTCCGACCTCCTGCGGCAAGACGTTTTTCGTGAAGGAAGCATTGCGAAGATCCACGTGCAACCCGGTGCCGGAGAGGATCGTCTGGCTGTACCGATGATGGCAACCCCTTTACGACGAGATTCGAAAGACGGTGGTGCCCACCGTTGATTTCGTTCGCGGTATACCGACCGAGTTGGAAGCCGATCACTTCTTCGATGCACGGACCAGAAACTTACTCGTGCTGGACGACCTGATGTCGACCTCGGCCAAAGACCGTCACATTAACGACTAGTTCACGGAAGGATCGCATTATCGGAACCTATCGGTGGTGGCTGTGAATCAGAACCTGTATTTTGGGAAGGATCCGACTCAGAGGAGAAACTGTCACTACCTGGTCCTCTTCGACAATCTAGTCGATCGCCAGCCCGTCGCCACGCTAGGTAGACAGATGTATCCGAGTCAAAGACATCTCTTGATGCAAACGTTCCGAGAGGCCACGAGGAGACCCTTTGGATACCTTCTGGTGGATCTGAAGGCCGCTATACCCAAACACTTGAGATTACGTAGCGACGTCTTGGGCGGAGGCGAGGACGACGCCGAAGCCGAGGACGAAGACGTCGATTCCACCGGAAGCGAATCGAACACCATGGAATTCGGGGAAGAAGACGTCGGAAGCGAACCGGACCTGATGGCTTGCCGCGCATGCGGACTGGTATTTGCGCACGCCCGGGGACTCGAGATCCATCAAGAGAGGGACTGTGGCGACGAACCATCCGCCAAACAATGCAGAACGGAAGACGACGGCGTGGAGGGAACCTACTGATACGAACTGGAGTGTTATGCCGGCGACCGTGTGTTGTGCTGATGAACTGCCGGATGAAGTCTCGCACAGGCCCCGCAGTTGGGTATAGATGCGCATTAGTTTCTCCATAGACGGTAATGGTAACGTTTTCTTCTGTTGCTCAGTCCATATCGTTAACTTGGATATGTGTGATGGCTCGTTTCGAAGCTGAGACATTTTGACATATGTGGTTAAATTTTCGGAGTACGAAGTGAGATTACTTTTTCCGTAAATTAGCAAACCCCGAGTATTCTTTTGTGATGCGGTTCCTCATGGTAAAAAAATCCCATTTTTAACACAATAAGTTCGTTGAAAATTTAACACTTTGAACACATTTAATAGCTCCATAGATTTTACATATTTATTCTGTGTTCCCCTACTTTCTAAATTAACTCAAATGGTTAAGCTCAGTTACTTGTTTATCATAGAAAAGTGTCAAATATCACTACACAGAGAATTTTTGTTTACACGTGACTTTTGAGTTCCTCATTTCAAGGCGCATTAGAGATGTTGTCCCAGTTTCGTCGTCAACACGGACGACTGCGACGGTAAGGGCATTCACTGTGTGGCGTTCCACTTCCCGCGAGAGGGACCCGTCGAATTTTTCGATTCGTTCGGTCGAGCGCCAGAAAAGTATCGATCTCGCTTCAGAGACGTGTTGGTCGCCAACGGACCCCGATACAAGTTCAGTCGGGTGCGAGTGCAGCCCGAAGACGGCGACAGTTGTGGATTGTACTGCATACATTTCGTCAAATACAGACACAAGAACTTCACACTGGAAGATATCGTGAACGAACTCACCGCCCGAGACCCAAAGACGACCGAATCCGAATAGAAAAACATTAACCAATGAATTTGTTTGTGAATAAATAAACGTTTAAAACTAGACACACGTCATTATTGTGGACGCCATACATCACTCCTTCCTATATATGATTAAACAGAATGATATGCTAGACCAATGTCGGTTCGTCTAGAGTTATTTCCCATTTCCCGAGTTGCCTCTCCTCTCCATCGCTTTCAAAAGGTTTTTTATGACATACATTGTCTGAACATATTTTACTTATATGGTCATATCATACTTCCATATATGGACATGTGTGTTTATTTCGATTTTCGAGTGAAAATAAAGTGTTGACCTTATTTGGACATATTTTCCTAATATGGTCATTTGATACTCTGAGTTATTTCCTTATATGGTCATGTGCGTTTATCTCGGTTTCTGAGTGAAAATAAAATGTTGACCTTATTTGGACATGTTTTCCTTATATGGTCATATCATACTATGGGTTATTTCCTTATATGGTCATATATGGTTCTTTCGATTTTCCAGTGAAAATAAAGTATTGACCTTATTTGGGTATATTTTCCTGATATGGTCATATGACAACCTCCTTTATTTCCTTATATGGTCATATACGTTTCTTTCGATGTACGACAGAAAATAAAGTTTTGACCACATTTGGTCATTATTTCCTTATTTGGATGAGTCAAACTATGACGGTATGACCACCCATTCAACTTTTCTGGTGACGTCAGTTCCGGAGTAGAATGTGGGCGGAGTTTGACCATATTTGGATGTGACTGTCCATATGACGTCAGCGCCTTAGCGCCTTGCGTTTTTGTGGTTGCATAAATCATCTCTCTCTCTACTACTGATATCTGTTTACGAGTAGTCACCTCGGACGGACCTGTTTAACAAAATCTTTTCACTGCATCATTCTAAACTAACATTATTTGCTCTTTCTTTCTGCATATCTATATAGCTGCACAGTACTTCAGTTATAAAAGGTCAAGAGGGACTGTAATATACAAGTAACAGCAATATTGGAAAACAATTTTGATAACATCAATTTATAGTGCCAGCATGCAGGGGCGGATCCAGCCATTTAAAAAAAGGGGGTCCCAACCCAGAGTAAAGTGGGGTGGGGTCCAACTATATGCTCCCATTCACATGCATTGGTCGTCCACAAAAAGGGGGTTCAACCCCTGGAACTGCCAACCTCTTTTTGTTCAAAATATTGAATCATAAACAAATACTCACAATAGTTTTCATACTGCAGACTGAGTCGTATAATAAAATCTTATGACCGCATCAACCAAAACTTTCCATATCTGCTTTTATTTATGTAAATCTATATAGCTGCACAGTAATTCAGTTATAATTTTAGGTCAAGAGGGACTGTAGTATATAAATAACTGCAATATTGGAAATTTATCAACCAAAACTGACCAAATTTGACGGCATCAACCAAAACTGACCATATTTGCTCTTTTTTTTTATGTACATTGTAACTCTTATAGTCGCATAGTGAATCTGTAATATTTCTTTGTAAGGATGGAAGAAATATTGGAACACAATGCTACCTAATTTCGTTTGCATCAATTTAGAGTGCCAGGATGTCCTCTTTTTATTTAAAATATTGCATCATCAACAAATATCAGTAGTTTTCATACCTCAGACTGACTGGTATAACAAAATTATTTGTCCGCATCAACCAAAACTGACCATATTTGCACTTTATTATGTACATGATGTAAATCTTAATAGCCGCAAAGTAAATCACTTATAATTTTATATCAGGATGGATTGTTTAATATATCAATGAAATGCAATATTGGAAAACAAAATTGACCGCATCAGATGATAGTGCCAGCATGTCCTCTTTTTAATCAAAATTTTGAATCGTAAACTAATTTCAGTAGTTTTGATATCTCAGACTGACTAAATATAACAACATTATTTGTCTGCACCAACCAAAACTGACCATTTTTTTACAGCATCAACCAAAACTGACCATATGTGACAGCATCAACCAAAACTGACCATATTTACACTTTATTATGTAAATCTTAATATATATATATATAGCCGCATAGTAAATCACGTATAGTTACATATCACGATGGGTTGTATAATTAAAATGACAGCAATTTGGAACACATTGGCTTCAAAATAATTTCCACATCAATTTAGAGTACCAGCTGCAAGTCCTCTTTTTATTCAAAATATTGAATTGTAAACAAATTTCAGTAGTTTCTATATATATCATAAAAATAAAATTGAGAAAGGAAATGGGGAATGTGGCAAAGCGACAACAACCCGACCATAGAGCAGACAACAGCCGAAGGCCACCAATGGGTCTTCAATGTAGCGAGAAACTCCCGCACCCGAAAGACTGAGTCGTTTTAACAAAATTATTTGACCGCATCAACCAAAACTGAACATATCTACACTTTATCATGTAAATATATATGGCCTCATTGTAAACCAATAATTTTTTTATGTCAGGACCGATCGTATGATAAAAATGACACCAACTTTGGAACACAATACACCTTATCACCAATCCTGGCTGACCCGGCCGCTGGAACTTTTGAAGTATACAACAATCACTTTGTGGCGTCAAATATTTTGTTTTATGACGTCAAAATGTTACGGGAACCTGTGTGATATCCAGTAATGGCGGACAAAAAGCGATAAGGTGTATTTATACTATATCTATACTATATCCTCTATTTAACGGCATCATCCAACACTCACATGACTGATTCATATACTTTATTTTAAAATAAAAAGTACATGTATCATGTGTATGGGAAGTTCTCTTCTTGGAATAGTATACTGTTGTGATAATATAATTTGAAGAAGGCAAAGAAAAATGCATGATTTAATTTGTTTGTAGCCGAACGTCCAGGGGCAAATGTTTCATTCATCTTCATGCAGATCGAGTATATTTTTCTGACGTTCCAGACTCCCAGATAGCATTTATAATCGTTATGGATAAGTCTGACTAAATTGACGAGATGGTGCAAATGTACAAATGTATATATAGTTTTTTACGTTATGCAACACTTTTTTCATTAATATTCCATAATTCATCCACTGTACAATTTTCGTTTGAACATTTGTCAAAACAAAATTTTAAATCATGAATGTAAATCCAAGGCAAACAAGGTAAATTACGATTAAAATTCCATGAATTAAATGCAGAGTTATATTTAGGAAGAGACTATTAAAAACGGGGAACGAAGAAACGTAAACGATGATGTTTCATATGCAATCTTATATAAATATTTCTCCGATGAGTTGGATAACCTTATATTTGTACATGTAAGTTTGATCAGTAAAAAATATAGAAAATCTGCTATTATATAGCAAAGTAATTGGAAGTGATTTTTGTCTTCTAAATTCTAAAGTGCCCTTACTGCAGTGACGTCATTTAGAACTGTTCTACAGTCCTGACTGATTTAGTTAGTTCTGCTGACAGTTCTCCGGTTATAACTGATTTGGACAGTTCTACCTAGAACAGTTTTAGACAGTTCTACCCTAGAACTGATTTAGTCAGTTCTACCTAGAACTGATTCTGACAGTTCTACTTAGAACAGTTCTATGGTAGAACTGTTCTAGGTAGAACTGTTCTAGGACAGGTTAGAACAGTTCTATGACAGATTATTCTGACAGTTCTAATGAGAGGTTAGAAGTGATCTCCACTGTATGTTGTGTCAAATATTTAATCAAAATTAAAATTCAAAGCTGTATCAAGCTAGTCATGGTTCGACATCTGCGGTCGTATCATTCTGCGCCCCGCTGAGCATTTTGTTTATATTTGCAATTCCTTGGATATGTAATTTAAGGGAACGACTATTTGACTTCCAGGGAGAGGGATTTTTTTTTTTTTTCTAAAAAAATTATTCTGATCCCCAATTTGATGAAAAAAAATATTCTGGTCAAGCAGATGACCCAAAAAAATATTCTGATTGCAAATTCCCCCCATACCGTATAGTGTTAAATTTTGTAAAAAAAATTAATTTGATTGATAGCGTCGAAAAACTAAATAATTTTGTTCGCGAAAAAAAATTTCGGACTAAGAAAAACAAACCACCATAACCTCCCCCTTGAAGTTAAGTGGATGTACCCTAACTGCAAAAGCCACCAAGGGACAGTGGTGCATGGCAAAATGGGAGTTAGACGCACATTGTATACATACTAGTATTTATAATTTGATTAAAATACCTCGTACCTAATGAAGAGAGGTT
This sequence comes from Mytilus edulis, assembly GCA_019925275.1. NCBI lineage: Eukaryota > Metazoa > Mollusca > Bivalvia > Mytilida > Mytilidae > Mytilus > Mytilus edulis. The sequence continues at coordinate 64,081,317 of CM034353.1, forward strand.
ACTATACATTGTAATTTGACTCCAGGCGGCACCAAGGGAACCACTCAAGCACAATTTACTTGTGAAAAGAACACTAAAGAAAAAGGTGCTTTTAAAGAGCTAAATACGTGCAGAATGTCTACAGTCATGTAGCTGAATATATTAATTAATTTTACGTTAAATGAATTGACTTTAAACTATATGTCATCTGTAATGCTAATAGCACACTTAAACTTTAAACCTAGTACAGACATGAACTCCAAAAAAGCATATGCATTATTTAACGTAACTACGTTCATTGTTAACGACGTTTTTCTCACAATGATTTTATACCTCCATGATAGAAAGAAAGGATATAGGGTATCCATACACGACACAACATCAGAACATGTACAGCAAAAAGCACAATTCTAATTCTTAACGTTTAGTAAGCCAAACTAGTTAAAACATAAAAGTTCTACTATTTGTATTGTCGTTCTTTTCCTCCATTTTAAATCAAACTTGTCCAAGATACATATTAAGCTAAGACGAGGTCCATATACGCTTCAGTATGTATTTGCTTTCGCTATGTTCTTAACACGTATCTACTGTACAAAAAGAACGCAGTAAATAATTGTAAATAATTTTAAAACGGAAGACTAATGGCCAATTTCCCCCTGACTTTTATTCACACTATGGCCATTTTTAGCTCACCTAGCCCAATGGGCCAAGTGAGCTTTTCTCATCACTTGGCGTCCGCCGTCGTCGTCGTCTGTCGTCCGTTGTCCGTCGTCTGTCGTCCGTTAATCTTTACAAAAATCTTCTCCTCTAAAACTACTTGGCCAAATTTAAACTAACTTGGCGACAATCATTATTGGGGTTTCTAGTTTGAAAAATGTGTCCAATGACTAAAATTGAACATAGGATAAAAATGCAAGTTTTGTCTATTATTTCGAAAACCGTTATGAATAGAGAAAATCTGACAAGAGCAAAAAAGTTCAGAATGTTAAGCTCTGTTGTCCATACATGTCAAAATTGTCAGACGACTCCTTATACATGTAAGAGTTATTGCCCTTAAATGAAAAAAAATTACCATTTTTTTCATTTTTGCCTATTATCTTGAACATTATTACAGATACAGAGAAACATGAAATGCAAAAATGATCAGCAAGACAAGTTCTACAAATAAGTTCAATTGTCGAAATCGTCAGCCGACTCCTTATTAGTGCCAAGAGACAACATCCCGACCAAGGCCACCAATGGGTTTTCAACACAGCGAGAAAATCCCGCACCCGGAGGCGGGCTTTAGCTGGCCCATAAACAAAAATCTGTACTAGTTCAATAAAAAGGACGTCACACTAAACTCCGAAACATATAAATGAACTGAAATTACAAAAAAAAATATTTTAAATATATAATTTAAACTTTTTAATATTACATTTCAATTATGATAAAGATATGAAAAACACATTTTGAACCCTGTGAGTGAAAACAAAGTTATTGAGAATTAGGCTCTAACCCTTTGCAATTTTGCCTTCAACAGAAACATATAGCACTGAATGGTATTTTGATTTCAGGGTAATATGTAAAACATTGTTACAATATATAGTCATCTTCAACTTGCAATGTGCAGACCAATTTTAGATGTTGACCCTATGAGTGAAATAAGTCAAGGGAAAATTGGCCTCGTCAATTTCAAAGACCTTCCCCACCTCCTTTTCCTAAACATTGGAGGAAAGCCACATGTTTCTTAAGTGCCTGTGTTTATGGCTATTTCTGTGGTTGACCCAACATGCTGCCAACAATTAAGTTTCGATGCTTTAGTGCTTGAAGAAAAAAAAATGGTTCAACAAGTTCACGGTTATGAATGATTATCAAAATATCTCTATTGCCATCACGCAGAGTCAAAACGAATAAAATAAACCACCAATTATTGCGGCAAAATAATACGAAACTGATAAAACTCAATTAGTCTCACAACCTTATGTTTTGTGATTTGCGACTTAATAAAAAAAATCGCAGCAATTTTAACACATATTTTATATTTTGATATAAATCAAGTAAGCCGGAAAGTACAATAATGTGCAAAGCATCGTGATAGACATCTTCCTTTGAACTGCTTCCTGGTAACACATAATATGACCTCCTAAACCTCGACTTGGAGTGTGATTTTTTTTTTTAAATAATCTAAAATACCGTACATACATATTACCGTCTTGAATGCTGAGCTTGAATGTTCGTGTAATATTGGCTGATTGGCCTCAGTCATCATGCATGCAGTTATAATAATCTTAGATAAGCAACCTTTCAAATCCTTATTGTTCAGATTGATAAAGTTTTTTCCATTCGTCGACATTTTCTCCGATTTAAATACTAATTTGATCTGATAACCGCTGTGCATACTTAAACGACAGGGTTAGTTTTCTTATCAGATAAGTAGTAACCTCCCTTGTTAATGTGATGTTGTTATCAATTGTTTTATTTTTTCCATCTTTATATAATATTTCATTGTATTATTTAAATTTGTGATTCATTTAATATTTGAATATAATAATTTTATTTTTTATTATAGATAAAAACAAGGAAATTTGAAAGTCTTTGATTCATTACTCACCTTAGTTCAAATTATACGTCAGGCGGTCTATTCTGTCTACATTAAGAAGAAAATACACCGGGGTATCAATAACTATGAAAAAGGAAGAAAGGAATACATTGTATAACGTAAAACGAGAATTAAATAGAGCAAAATACAGAAATTAAATCCAATGTAGATGTTTTTCATGTTCAGTGAAATCAAGAACGAAAAACGCAAACACTTTTGATATCATTTTAGTTTTTGAGAAATCCAAAACGAAAAATGAAAACACTCGTTTTTCCGTTTTGGTTTTTGAGAAATCAAAAACGAAAATCGAAAACACTTTTATTTTTCATTTTGGTTTTTGAGAAATCAAATACAAAAAATGAAAACACTTTCCTTTGTTCGTTTTTTGTTTTTGATATTTCAAAACGAAAAACAGATGGACGCAAATATACACGGACCCATATATTGATATGTTTTCAATACACTATTTCATATATCTACTTGCATGAATTATATCACTGCCACGATGATCTCCAAATCTTGTGGAATCGTACTTGCTGTAAAGTAATATTTTTGAATTATATATCCCTGGAAAATGAGCCTAAGTCGTTGAAATTGATAGGTGATTCTTTTCCAACAAGCATGCGGTTTATAGAAGATAAAAAAAGTGTGGGTAGCTGTGGTTTTGTTAAAACGTACTTGCAGAGAGGTAATATATTTGTATTTTATTCCTGGAGATTGACCCTTAAGCAAACGGAATACAGAAAAAAAAACAGAATCTATAAGTACGCAATGATTTCTAATAATAATTGTTAGTGGTTGGCATGTTGCGTAGCAAGCTTAAGTCCGGCACAAAGTATAATTCTACTATATCGAGCAGGATGTTTGATTATACTAGTAATCATATCAAATGTAATATTTGTCGCCGGACATCATGTTTCTATTATAAAATATATATTGTTTTTAATCTTATGAAAGTAACAGCCTGAATAACTTATGTATGAATAAAAATATTTTCTTTTTAAGTTAACTATCTTCATTGCAGGAGAACCATTCCTACAGAAGATGCAACCTGTTGAAACGAAAACCATTCCTCTTACATTCTAATATGCACCACTGGGTCGATGCCACTGCTGGTGGACGTTTCGTCCCCGAGGGTATCACCAGCCCAGTAGTCAGCACTTCGGTGTTGACATGAATATCAATTATATGGTCATTTTTATAAATTTTCTGTTTACAAAACCTTGAATTTTTTGAAAAACTAGGGATTTTCTTGCCCCAGGAGTAGATTACCTTAGCCGTATTTGGCACAACTTTTTGGAATTTTGGATCCTCTATGCTCTTCAACTTTGTATTGATTTTGCTTTTTAACTATTTTGATCTGAGCGTCACTGATGAGTCTTATGTAGACGAAACGCGCGTCTGGCGTATAAAATTATAATCCTGGTACTTTTGATAACTATTAACACCACTGGGTCGATGCCACTGCTGGTGGACGTTTCGTCCCCGAGGGTATCACCAGCCCAGTAGTCAGCACTTCGGTGTTGACATGAATATCAATTATATGGTCATTTTTATAAATTTTCTGTTTACAAAACCTTGAATTTTTTGAAAAACTAGGGATTTTCTTGCCCCAGGAGTAGATTACCTTAGCCGTATTTGGCACAACTTTTTGGAATTTTGGATCCTCTATGCTCTTCAACTTTGTATTGATTTTGCTTTTTAACTATTTTGATCTGAGCGTCACTGATGAGTCTTATGTAGACGAAACGCGCGTCTGGCGTATAAAATTATAATCCTGGTACTTTTGATAACTATTAACACCACTGGGTCGATGCCACTGCTGGTGGACGTTTCGTCCCGAGGGTATCACCAGTCCAGTAGTCAGCACTTCGGTGTTGACATGAATATCAATTATATGGTCATTTTTATAAATTTTCTGTTTACAAAACCTTGAATTTTTTGAAAAACTAGGGATTTTCTTGCCCCAGGAGTAGATTACCTTAGCCGTATTTGGCACAACTTTTTGGAATTTTGGATCCTCTATGCTCTTCAACTTTGTATTGATTTTGCTTTTAACTATTTTGATCTGAGCGTCACTGATGAGTCTTATGTAGACGAAACGCGCGTCTGGCGTATAAAATTATAATCCTGGTACTTTTGATAACTATTAACACCACTGGGTCGATGCCACTGCTGGTGGACGTTTCGTCCCCGAGGGTATCACCAGCCCAGTAGTCAGCACTTCGGTGTTGACATGAATATCAATTATATGGTCATTTTTATAAATTTTCTGTTTACAAAACCTTGAATTTTTTGAAAAACTAGGGATTTTCTTGCCCCAGGAGTAGATTACCTTAGCCGTATTTGGCACAACTTTTTGGAATTTTGGATCCTCTATGCTCTTCAACTTTGTATTGATTTTGCTTTTTAACTATTTTGATCTGAGCGTCACTGATGAGTCTTATGTAGACGAAACGCGCGTCTGGCGTATAAAATTATAATCCTGGTACTTTTGATAACTATTAACACCACTGGGTCGATGCCACTGCTGGTGGACGTTTCGTCCCCGAGGGTATCACCAGCCCAGTAGTCAGCACTTCGGTGTTGACATGAATATCAATTATATGGTCATTTTTATAAATTTTCTGTTTACAAAACCTTGAATTTTTTGAAAAACTAGGGATTTTCTTGCCCCAGGAGTAGATTACCTTAGCCGTATTTGGCACAACTTTTTGGAATTTTTGATCCTCTATGCTCTTCAACTTTGTATTGATTTTGCTTTTTAACTATTTTGATCTGAGCGTCACTGATGAGTCTTATGTAGACGAAACGCGCGTCTGGCGTATAAAATTATAATCCTGGTACTTTTGATAACTATTAACACCACTGGGTCGATGCCACTGCTGGTGGACGTTTCGTCCCCGAGGGTATCACCAGCCCAGTAGTCAGCACTTCGGTGTTGACATGAATATCAATTATATGGTCATTTTTATAAATTTTCTGTTTACAAAACCTTGAATTTTTTGAAAAACTAGGGATTTTCTTGCCCCAGGAGTAGATTACCTTAGCCGTATTTGGCACAACTTTTTGGAATTTTGGATCCTCTATGCTCTTCAACTTTGTATTGATTTTGCTTTTTAACTATTTTGATCTGAGCGTCACTGATGAGTCTTATGTAGACGAAACGCGCGTCTGGCGTATAAAATTATAATCCTGGTACTTTTGATAACTATTGACCGCTGACCATGCTGATATATTTCATACAGCAACGCAATTATTAGTTACTGTATTTAAAAAAAAAACAAGTTGTATTATACATGTTATAGATATGAAACAGAGAAATGGAATCGTTGTCCTGTGTTATTTATACTAGTTCATGTACTCACGTTGAACCAAATATATGGTTGAATATTATATGAAAATAATAATAAATAAAATATATTTTTTCAACAGTTTTTCAAATATTCATCAATCAATGTAGAAAGTTTCTATTTAATATGATATACAATGGATTCCACGATTTTATTTTATATATTTTGCATGACGGGATGCATGTTGTATTCTATATGTTTGTATTTCCTTTTTTTATTTTATTGTCGGGTTGATTCTCAAAATGTCCTCACAAAGTTATAAATACTGTAGTTTTTTGGGCCATTTTGTGGCTTTATATTTTTGTTTTGGTTACAAAAACTATGGCAAAATGATATCGAAATATAGAATAAAGTTGAACATACATTATGAATGTTATTAACGATTTGATGACTTGACTTTACCCGCTTGAATTAAGAATAAACATACTATATTCGAACGGCTGATGTCATTACATTTTTCAATTACAAGTATTTTGAATTAGACGGATCTATATTGTCTTTGTTCATTAACTGTACTTTAAAACAATATTCTACAACTAGGTTAATAAAGGAACTTGATGTGATGTGCACAGGAGTACAAACAACGTGTCCATGTGTTATATACCTATTTTTTGGTATTTCTAGTTACCGGCAATGTAGGACATAATTTAGCCTGTTTTATGCTATTAGGAGGATTATCGCCCCTGTCATGGCGGCGCCCATGAAAATTTCTAGCTAAAGAAAAAAGAGTAACTTATCCATTTATTATGTGTTTATGTTGTGGAAAATATGAAATTAATATGAAATTAATAGTCATATAACAGTCATATAACTTTCAGAATATTGTGGTAACAAATAAACACTACAAAAACAATATATCGAAAAAAATATCCGTACATAATTTGATTTGATTGATTGAAATTTGAATGAAATAGACATGGCGACAAAAGAAGACGTTGCTGACCTTAAAAACATAATGTTGAGTATAGACAGTAAGGTCACAAACTTTTCCTCTAGGCTCGACTCCGTTGAGAAAAACTTAACGGAACTTATTAGTGATGTGAAATCTGAAGTAGGGCAAGTAAAATCTGACCTTAGTATCACCAAACACTGAAGTACAACAACTTAGGCAAGACCACAATGAGCTTGAGAGAGGTGTGGGACATTTGGAATCTCAGTTCAATTGTTTAGAAACCGAGAAATTAGAATTGCTCAAATTAGACATAGACAAAAAACTTACTTCACTCAAAGAATGTCAAGTACTACTTGAGAAACATGATAGGAAATACAATGTCCTCATCTACGGAGTCGAACAAAAACCAAATGAGATAATTTGGGAAGTGATTGATAATTTATTTGTTAAAGATCTTGGTATCGAAAAATTTAAAGCCGACAGTTTCCCTATTGCAAATGCACATAGGATTCCCGCTAAAGCTCCAGTTGAAGGTACAAAACGCCCGGATGCAATTATTGTTAGGTTCATGCATTATGACGACAAGCAATGTATTATGGCTCAGGCTTACAAACTCGCAAAAAAACGGATAAGAATTGTTGATGATCTCCCTGTTATATGAAAGAGGCACGTAACGATCTTGCGAAAATAGCTTATAACATCAGGACTAAAGAAAAACTACAAACAAGGATAAGAACAAGAGGTGTACACTTGGTTTTAGAAACCCGTCTAAATGCACGAGATGTCTGGAACGTCCGTAAAGACATCAGTTGTGTCTGATCAATACTTGTACATGTAGAACAAACAGTACACAAATTATATATATATGTATCTCTGTTTTTTTGGTATATTTACTTGTTCGGTATAAATATGTATATTCATAAACAAATATACAAAAATGTATATTTAATACTTTAATATTTTCTAGGGTGTGACATAGCAGTAAGTATAAATGTGTTAATGTTCTGTTTTTTTGTTGGTTTTTTTTTTTTTGTGATGTGTGTATGTTGGGATATTTTTTTTCTTGCGTTTTTTGTTTGCTTCAGCTTAATATTTTTATTTTAGTGCTTTCCAGCATGTAATGTCGGTAAAACAGGAATGTTTTTCTACCTCACTAAAATAGCCAAGATAGGATACTAGGTTAAACTATGTATGTCATATATACATATTATATAGTCTCCAACGATTATTTTTTTTTTCTCACGCTTAAATGACTGGTTGTAAGGTCAGTACTCACCAGATAATATAAACCGTAAACCAGTTAAATTTACACAAAATTCATCACTAGAAGCCTTGTTCTAATGAAACTTTATGGGACAGAATTTTTTTACTGTTATCTTGTCTCAAATAATACCATGATAGAAGGTGAGATTATTACAAATGACTTGAATGAATAAGTGAAGCTGACTTAACTGTTAACAAATAGTACTGATAATTGAAAATTTATTGAGAAATTTTAAATTTTATTTCTTTTAAAAGAGAATCAATCCTGTAGCCCTATCAAATATGCTTTATGTTTTCTACTAGTGCTTACTGCTTACTGCTTAGCTTATATTAATATGATTTTTATTTGTGTTGATTTTCCTGAAGCTTAATTTGTGCATGACTGAAGCTTAATTTGTACATGTCAAGAGCTTTTAGATTAGCTGCTATTAATTATTAGTTACATATTATACATGCTTTCCTGTGCTCATGGTGTAAATATCATGATGTGTATTAAGAAAAAAATAAACACTTGCAAAATCCTGAAAATGTTAACTCTACATAAACAATATAAACAAAACAAATCTATTGATTTCATTGAAAATCAAACATTTGTTTTGTCTGTTTGTACATGTTGAAAGCAAAAACTAAATATACACATATTTATTGTCTTCATTAACCCACTATTTCTTTCGGTCTGACTCATTTGAATTGAAATGAAATAAAAAGTTACTTAAATCAACCAAAACAGTGTATATTTAATGCATTTAGATTTTGATATGAAAACACATTATATAATGGAGATAATTTTTATTATAATTTAAATCAAATAGATTTATCTCCCTTTGTACACAGAAATTCTGTATTAAAAAATATTTGAACACAAGTGGATAGGTTACTCTTCAATACAATAGTAATTTGTTTTTAATTAGTATTAGATGTTTGATATTTACACTATGATCTCAAATTTTCTTTTTTTTTGTTTTTTTTTATTATTTATGTTTGTTTTTCATTTTGACACAGTATTACTTATTGTATGGAAACTATGATGTATTTAGGATACAGCAGGAAATTAATGCAGACAAGGTAGAGGAGATCAGACATTTCAGAGTTACATTATCATTTACTTATATAAAACACTATGGGAGAAGACGGTCGCAATACTCTCATCAAATCTCAAGTATTTATTATTCAGCTATAAAAATAAAATTGAATAAATGAGTGATAGTGGTATAAAAATTGTTTCATACAACTGTCAAGGTTTAAATTCAAAGGAGAAGAGGAGAGATGTTTTTGATTATCTTAAAGCAAAAAATTGCCACATATATTGTTTACAAGATACACATTTTTCAGAAAAAGAAGAAATATCAATAAAAAATCTATGGGGAGGAGACTGTATTTTCAATTCTTTTGCAACAAACAAAAGAGGGGTAGCAATATTTTTTACCAAAAACTTTGAATACAAGATATATAGGATAAAAAAAAGATGATCAAGGAAATCTGTTAGGAATTGATATTGAAATTGAAGGAAAAAGAATAACTTTGATAAGCTTATATGGTCCAAATAAAGATTCACCTGAATTTTATTCTAGAGTAAGTGATACAATAGAAGACTTGAACAACCAATCAGTTTTAATAACTGGAGATTACAATTTAGTCCAAAACCAAAATCTTGATACTTATAATTACCAAAATGTAAATAACCCAAAAGCCAAAGAGAAAGTTTTAAATATAATAGAAAATTATGATTTAACAGATCCCTATAGGGAATTGTACCCTGAACTAAAAAAATTTACATGGAGAAAAAATAATCCCATTAAACAAGCAAGATTGGATTTCTTTTTAATATCGCAAGGCCTTAATCAACATGTTCATGATATACACATTCTCAACAGTTATAGATCCGATCACTCCCCAATAATGTTACATTTAAAGATGAATAACTTCATAATTGGTAAAGGTCTATGGAAATTTAACAATTCACTTTTACATGACATTGAATATTCAGCTGCTGTTAAAGAGACTATAAATAAAGTTAAAGAACAATACGCATCACTAGTATACAAGAGAGAAACATTAGAAAAGATAAATGACTTAGAAATTCAATTTACTATAAACGATCAACTCTTTCTAGAAACTTTATTAACAGAAATTAGAGGAAAATCAATTTCATATGCTTCTTTTAGGAAGAAACAAAAAGATAAAAAAGAAAGAATACTATCAGAAGATATTAAAAAACTAGAAGAACAAATATTGACAGAAGAAATATTTATTGAAACTGAAAAAAAGAAAACTGATCTAAAAGTATTAAGACAAGAAAAGATGAGGGGGTCCTACATCAGATCCAAAATCCAATGGATAGAAGAAGGAGAAAAACCATCAAACTTTTTTCTAAATTTAGAAACTAAACATTTTATAAATAAAACTATTCCAAAATTAGTCAATGAAAAAGGGGACACTATCAGTGAGCAAGATAAAATATTAAAAGAAGCAAACAATTATTACAAAAGGCTATATACTAAAACAGAAAGTTTGAATAATGTTAACCTAAACAATGAAATCCCTGATACTGATATTAAAAAAATAAATAATACCATTAGGGAATCTTTGGAGGGTGAAATTACTTATGGTGAATTGACAACTGCTTTGCGAAAAATGAAAAATGAAAAAAGCCCTGGGTCAGATGGTTTCACAAATGAATTTTTTAATTTTTTTTGGATAGATATAGGAAAATTTGTATTTCGGTCTATAATTAATGGTTACGAAAAGGGGGAATTATCAATTACTCAAAGACAAGGTATTATAACTTGTATACCAAAGGGAGATAAACCGAGACAATTCATGAAAAACTGGCGACCAATAAGTTTACTAAATACCACATATAAATTAGCATCAAGCTGCATAGCTGAGCGTATAAAATTAGTTCTACCTCAAATTATTAACAGTGATCAGACTGGCTTTATTCCGGGTAGATTTATAGGGGAGAATACTCGTCTTATTTACGATATATTATTTCATACAGAACTAAATGATTTACCAGGACTGCTCCTTCTCATAGATTTTGAAAAAGCTTTTGATTCTGTATCATGGAATTTCATTGAAGACGTTTTAGACTTTTTCAATTTTGGCCCCTCTATAAAACAATGGGTAAGAACCTTTTACAAAAATATAAGTTCTGCAGTTTCTCAAAATTGTTTTTTATCTGAATTCTTTGAAATTCAAAGAGGTTGTCGACAAGGGGATCCTTTATCACCTTATATATTTCTTTTATGTGCAGAAATACTTGGAATATTAATTAGAAAAAATAAAGATATAAAGGGAATTAAAATAGATGATACTGAATATTTGATCTCTCAATATGCTGATGACACATCAATTATTCTTGACGGTTCACCAGAGTGCCTTGACGCAACTCTCCGCTTATTACATAAATATGCTGAAATGTCTGGTCTCCATATGAACTTAGACAAGACAAAGGTGGTGTGGATAGGAAAGAAAAAATATAGTCAAGACACCATGTGTGTAAAGTGGGGATTGGAATGGGGTTCCAGTAGGTTTACACTATTAGGAATAAACTTTTCTGTCAATTTGCAAGAAATGGAATCTTTGAATTATTATCCTAAAATAAAATAAATTGAAAATATAATCAATATTTGGTCTAGACAAACACTTACTCCAGTGGGAAAGATAACAATTATCAAGACACTAATTATTTCAAAATTAAATCATCTGTTTTTAACATTACCAACACCATGCAATACTACTCTTAAACAACTTATTCGTACAATCTATTCATTTATTTGGGAACACAAGTCTGACAAGATTAAAAGAGAAATATTATGTCTGGAACATAAATTTGGGGGGCTGAAAATGTTAGATATTGAAGAATATATAAAAGGGTTAAAATTAACGTGGGTCCGACGGTTGCTAAAAAACAATACAAAACTCAAAAAGCTTATAGAAAGCACAGAAAATATTGATATTGAAAAACTAGTATTTCTAGGCCCACCAAACAAATGTAAAAACCCCTTTTGGAAAGAGATTTTTAAAGCATGGACAGAAATGCTAAATAAACTTAAACCAAAAAATGAAGAAGAATTTTTAACAGATTCACTTTGGAATAATGGAAATATTAAAATCGGTAGCAGAAGTGTGTTCTATAAAGACTGGGCTGATAACGGTATTTTATTGATTAATGATCTGGTAGATAATGAGGGTAAATTAATGTCGTTTGAGCAATGCAAAAATATTTATGAAATTAAATCTAACTTTCTAGTTTATAATGGAGTTATATCAGCAATAAAATCATATCAAAATTCTCTTAAACATAATATCTCGATAGAAAATCTTAATAAAGTTCATGGACCAATTCTACCAAATAATATTAGAACATTTTTTTTTGTCAAATAAAGGGTCAAAAGATATGTATAATGTTTTCTTAGAAAAAAGTAGTACAAGGCCTAGTTGTGAAGATAAATGGTCTCTAAGATTAAATAAAAATTTTGATTGGAAAAAAGTGCATAATATGTCTTTCTACACCACAAAAAGCTCTAAACTTCATTGGTTCCAGTACAGAATAGTGCACAGAATCATAGGCACAAATGAATTTTTATTTAAAATTAAGATAAAACAATCAGATAAATGTACTTTCTGTAATGAAGCTATTGAAGATATTGAGCACATATTTTGGACATGCCATAAAATTTCAGATTTATGGATTGAACTTGGTGATTGGATTTATAACCAAACACAAATATTGATACCATTTAATATAGATATTATTTTATTTGGAAATTTAGGTAACAACGGAAATAATATGATAAAAAACTTAATAATACTCCTGACAAAATTCTATATTTACAGAACAAAACTATGTGAAAAAAAGGTAAATTTTATAGGACTTAAAAACTACCTCAAAGAATCTCTGGCATTAGAAAAGAATTTATTTTTTAAAAGAAAACCTTTTCATATGGCCAATATCTGCTGGGACCCCTGGCTTCCAATTTTAGAAGACTAGGTTGATTATCAAAAAATTGGTGCATCATGTACCGGAATTATTTTTATGTACATTTCTTTCCTTATCCACATCACCACCTATGTTTAATAATTTGATACTGTTATATGTTGGTTTATATATATATATGCTTGATGTTTTAGTCGATGTTTATAACTACATGTATGTTCCTCTAAGTTATTGCCTGTACGCAAATATTTGAATAAATAAATCCTGCAAGATACATTATGAATGCTGTAAGTAAAATATCCTTTTTTTTTTTTTTTTTTTTTCCTTTTTCCAAAATTCCAAATTTCTGTGATTTTTATTTATTTATTCTTTATATTTTATTTTTTTTATCTATTCAGATTTATTGATCATTCTGTATTGATAATGTTTTAGTTGGATATATTATAATTTACAATGATTTATAAATGTATATATTACAGTTAAAAAAACTAACAAATACTAACCAAATTGACTACATTTTGTATATGCTACTAACGGTTAACGAGGCCGGGATAAGGTACCGGTATTTGATGTATCCACTAACAAATGTCAAACTATCAATAAAGTATGATCAAATTTAAAAAAAAAATTTAAAAAAAAATTAAAAAATAAAGGAACTTGATTTGATGTGCACAGGAGTACAAACAACGTGTCCATGTGTTATATACCTATTTTTTGGTATTTCTAGTTACCGGCAATGTAGGACATAATTTAGCCTGTTTTATGCTATTTTACGGAAATGTATACTTTTCATATGCTTGATGGCGGCGAACAGTTAGTGTCGTCTGCCATACACGTGGTTGTCTGATGGCGGTAGGATAAAATTTAAAATAAGTTAAAGCGTGACTTCATTCTTATAGTTCCCCCGGACAACAAAAGAATTGAGGCCCACGACATAGTGGAGGACTTCTAAAGACTGTTGAAGTAAATATTGATTTTATTTGTGATATTGTTAGTGAAAGTACGTGGAAGTAGACAATTTTGTCGCCGACGAGCCAAAATCAGTTACATAATTATTTTAATTAATTTGTTGTAAATAATTGGTAATAAAGTATCGCCAGTGTATATTAACACCTCAGCAATCATATTATCCGGTTTCGTGTATTTATGAAGGGAAAAACTATGCACGCATTGACAGGGTGATAATCGTATCGCCAGTGTATTGTATTGCCTTCCATATTAAAATAAAGGTACAGTTAAATAGTACAGCTTGATTATTCTGGTTTTGAATACGTGTGTACATGTAGATATATAATATTTTGATGTTCTTTTATTAATGTTTGTTTGGTGTTATTTGAATCGCCAGTGAGGGTCAAGTAGTGACTATTTGTACTTTGTACCGTTGAATGGTGACCATGATGAAACTTCAAAGCCTTCAATAATTATAGAACACATCCATTACCAAATCGATTTATGAACAGAGAGTAATACAAAAAGTGTATATTTATCTGAATCATTACAAAGCGACGGATTCTTTGAGGATAGCGAAATCGTAGGAATAACAGAGTTTGATCTATGTGTGGTTTATTCTCCTGACAATACTGATAATTTTAAACCAGCAAAAATTGTTTTATTAGCCAGTGCAAGTCCAATAGCATCAACCTCACAACCGTTAGGCGTAACCGCAATCCCCACAAAATCCGGCGGTCTACCTATTAAGATTCAGACTATTTAAACAATGAGCAAGTTAGTCAAGTGTCGTGAATTTTTTTTGATATTTTTATGTATTAATACTATTTCGAATGTCTGTAAATGTAAAAGTATTCTTAACCTAAGATATAAGATACATCGATTGAAATGATTGAAACAATGAATAGTTCTGTTCTTTTTACAATTATACCTCTTTTGATAATCAAAAAAAGAAAACAAATAACAGGTTAAACTAAGTATATGTAAATTACATGTTGACGCACAATTAAATGACAAATTAAACAAAAACACCATCAAGAAGTGTAACAAAATTTGTGTATTTGTTTTATTTCATTCATTTCTATTTGAATTGTTTTTACTTTCTTTCACAATCTCAAGGCGTGCAATAATGCCTTCTGATTCAGTTTCTCCTTTAATTTTAGCAATTGTTATTAAAGACTACAACTACTATTATAATAATACTCGTTTTCATATCAGTTATCATGTTTTTCCTGATATATAGCTACTGCATGTGGACAAATTTAAATTATTTTATTATTAAAAGAAACATTTCATGTATAATAATTCACTTTATATGCTAATTTAAACGTGTGCATATATATATATATATATATATATATATATAAATGTGTATAAAGATAAAGAACAAAAACAGCACTCAGCAAACACATAATTATTCAAAATTTGCAGCATGAATAGTCATATTTCCTACTTATTTAATAATTATTAGATTAATTTCCGTAATTCTTTTTAAAAATCCGTATTTTTATTTTTTGTTCTTCAATATTTAGTTTTTATACCATTTTCTTTATCTTTCCATTGCATTTAAATTTGAATATTTCATTGAAGAAGAGATATGTTTAAAGGTGTAGCATATGTTTTACCTTTCAAACAATAATCAAATTGTGTTATAAAACAACACCATTTCATTAAAACAACATCTATTCAATTGATTTTGTTGGAATTCGGGGAATAGCTATTTATAAAATGTAGGAATTCTAGGAAGGCATCTTTTGACGGAGCTTAGCCATATCTCAAATAAATCATGAGAATTGTTTAGGTTGTAATAATCTAATTTGAAATGGATCAAATAACATTGACAAACGTTTTATTTTTTTTCAATCTTATCTAAATATTCAGTAATATTATTTTTTTAAAGGGTGGATACCTATTTGGCCGATCAATATAATTATGGTTACTAGAGCCGGCTAGTCAAATATGTGTTAAAGAAATTTTGTATGTCTCTATGTGTACCAAATTTCAATTTAAAAAAAAATGTATATGCATTATAATTGTAGTCGAGTTTCAAAATATAATTTTATTCATCGATATGATTCGATAAATACGTTCATAAGCAAGTTGAAATTATTGACTTAAAGACTCAAACCATATTTTAGTCCCCTCATGTAACGTCAAGAAAATGTAAATCGGGTGACAATAGACAGGTGTAGTCAGTTTCTCTTTTATGTTTTTGGTTACACTCACATGGACAAAATCTGAAAATTGTCAAAACATGTACTGTTATCGAATATTTAGGTGTCTTATTTAATATACCAACACAAATTGTGAACAATAGTTTCAAATCTAAACAAAAAATGGAAAGCAAGTGAAGCGTTGTTATTAAAACTTTGCGTTGAATGAAGTCTTTTTAATACCAAAATGATTTTTTTTATTGAGATACAACATGAAGCTTACTTCCCACAGACCGTTGGTTTTAACTATTGATGTCGTTTTGATACAGTTATGGTAAAAATATCTTCTGTTTGCCAAAATCTATCAAATTACAGTTTTGCGTCATCTTTAGAAACAAAAAAGTCTAAACTGATCAGAATAATGTGTTCAACATATCTGTTGGTCTAATCGAATAATGATGAAATTTCCCAAAAAGGAAGTTTCTAGAACCGATATAAAATGCATAAAAGAATCACATTGAATTCATTTTAAGTAAAACTTTCTCTACCATGTTAAGGAACAAGTTGAAGAATAAGTCTGATCGTTTATACATGATTTCAAATTCACAAGCAGGTTTTTGTAGAGAAGTTTCTACAGTTTATAATATACACCTTATCGATATTTATTCTAATCCGGAAGAGTTCCGAAATTTCATAACGTTTCCTAGCTTGGTTGCTTTTTTATAGACTTTAAAAGTACATATATACAAAAAATGTCTGTACCAAGTCAGGAATGTGACAGTTGTTATCCATTCTTTTGATGTGTTTGAGCTTTTGATTTTGTCATTTGATAAGGGACTTTCCGTTTTGAATTTTCCTCGGAGTACAGTATATTTGTAATTTTCCTTTTTTTTCGAAACTGTATATAAATTGGGCATGTAACAAAAATGCAAAATTCGAACATTATGTCATATTCTAACACTGTTTATTTCCTTAGAATATTTCCCGTAGCATAATTGTACAGATGCGCCAATGAAAGTTTTTTAAAAAGACAAGTTCTGTTTGGATTCAGGACAGAAAAAGATTCCAATTTAAACGCAAATTTGATATAGAATGTAGTTTTTTACTATGGGAAGTTATTTAATGGGTCGAAGTCATGTGGTACAAATCCTTTGAATAAAGTACAGTGGAGATAACTTCTTACCTCTTATTAGAACTGTCAGAATATTCTGTCATAGAACTGTTCTAACCTGTCCTAGAACAGTTCTACCCTAGAACTGTTCTAAGTATAACTGTCAGAATCAGTTCTAGGTAGAACTGACTAAATCAGTTCTAGGTAGAACTGTCAGGATCAGTTTAAGGGTAGAACTGTCAGGATTAGTTTAAGGGTAGAACTGTCTAAATCAGTTTTAGGTAGAACTGTCCAAATCACTTCTAACCGTAGAACTGTCAGCAGAACTGACTAAATCAGTCAGGACTGTAGAACAGTTCTAAATGACGTCACTGCAGTAAGGGCACTTTAGAATTTAGAAGAAATAAATCACTTCCAATTACTTTGCTATATAATAGCAGATTTTCTATATTTTTTACTGATATGTACAAATATCGAAGTAAACAGAAGGTTATCCAACTCATCGGGAAAATATTTTTATAAGATTGCATACGGAAATATCATTGTTTACGTTTCTTCGTTCCCCGTTTTTAACAGTCTTTTACTAAACATATAACTCTGCATTTAATTCATGGAATTTTAATCGTAATTTACCTTGTTTGCCTTGGAAGTACATTCATTTAAGATTCTGTTTTGACAAATGTTCAAACGAAAATTGTACAGTGGATGAATTATGGGATAAAAGTGTTGTATAACGTAAAAAAAACTATATATACATTTGAACCATCTCGTCAATTTAGCCAGACTTATCCATAACGATTATAAATGATATCTGGGAGTCTGGAACTCAGAAATATATACTCGGTCTGAACATGAATGAAACATTTGCCCCTTGATGTTCGGCTACAAACAAAATCATGCATTATTCTTTGCCTTCTTCAAATTATATTAACAGTATACTATTCCAAGAAGAGAACTTCCCATACATGTACTTTTTATTTTATTTTTAAAATAAACTATATGAATTAGTCATGTGAGTGTTGGATGATACCAATAAATAGTTTTGTTTTTTTTTAAAAACCGTCACAAACTACTGACTTAAACATGTTAAAAAGTCACTTTAGTGACGGTTCATTATTATGGATACAGAGAGGAAATAACGGCGCGCTATATAGCTAAATTCGTAGATATGGTATAAATACACCTTGTCGCTATTTGTCTGCAATTACTGGATATCACACAGGTCCCCGTAAAATTTTGACGTCATAAAACAAAATATCTGACTCCACAATGGAAAAGTGATTGTTGTATGCTTCAAAAGTTCAAGAGGCCGGGTCAGCCAGGATTAGCGATAAGGTGTATTGTGTTTCAAAGTTGGTGTCATTTTTATCATACGATCCGTCCTCACATAGAAATATTATTGGTTTACAATGAGGCCATATATATTTACATGATAAAGTGTAAATAAGTTCAGTTTTGGTTGATGCGGTCAAATAATTTTGTTAAAACGACTCATTATTTGCGGGGATTTCCCCATGAAAGCTCCCAAATGGAAATTTTAAAAGAGCATTTTTGTCCATAATCATAACCAAAACAGTTAGTTTTATTAATGCTACAAGCTGTCAAAAGTATGAAGAAGCATAAAAACAACATTAAAGTGCATTTAAAGGCCCCCTTGAAGGTAATTTGGGATCACAAGAGTCCTCTTGCACGTAAAACCCCCATGGGCATTTCGAAAAGTTGGCAGGTATGGACTCGGTCTGATATTTCAAAACTACTGAAATTTGTTTACAATTCAATATTTTGAATAAAAAGAGGACTTGCGGATACTCTAAATTGATGTGGAATTTTTTTTATAGCCGATGTAGTCCAAAATTCATTGATATTGCTGTCATTTGAATTATACAATCCATCGTAATATGTACTACTATAAGTGATTTAGTATGCAGCTATATCTATAATACTTAAATAACGAGGTCCAATTTATCAGCCGTCATGGGGTAAAAACGATAAATCAAAGAATTCAACTTTATATAAAGCTAATAGGACAATGGTGTTGATTAAAAATTACACCACTCCAGACCCTTTTGTTTTCCATATAATTAATATTGCCAATAATTAACAAGTTCCGGGTCGAATCCGATACCGATACCAATAATATAATCACCTGTTACAAAATGTACCTATTATCATATCTGTACGTTCCGCATTTGACAGGTGCACCACCAAACGGTGAATTTTGAATTTGCTATATACACGGAACATAATTATAGGGTTGATTCTACTAAATTCAATCATTGTCACATTGTTTCCTATTGTAGCATTTTAATAAGCATGACTTTATAAGATGAATACTAAAAAGGTACAGTTTCCAATTTGTTAGCCGGCATGAAGTAAAAACAGCGAAACAAAGAATTCAACTGTATTTATAACTTATATAGGACAATGCTGTTGATTAAAAATTACTCAATTCCAGGCCCTTTTGTTTTCCAAATAATTAATATTACCAATCATTGATAAGTTCCAGGTTGACGGGTTCAAACAGAAAGATCTTGAAAGCATGGAAAACTGTGCATCTTATAATGAGCATAACTATATCAGATGACAATACCAATACTAAAAATCCAGGCTTAAATAAGGCTTACACATAGTTATATACTTTACTTCAGTCACGGACCTGCGATATCACCGGTGTGTTCTAGTATATATTAAGATTTACATAACAAAGTGTAAATATGGTCAGTTTTGGTTAATGCGGACAAATATAATTTTGTTATATTCATGAGTCAGTCTGAGATATCAAAACTACTGAAATTAGTTTACGATTCAAAATTTTGATTTAAAAGAGGACATGCTCGCACTATAAACTGATACGAGCATAATTTTGTTTTCCAATATTGCTTTCATTTATATTAAACAATCCATCCTGATATAAAAATATAAGTGATTTACTTTGCGGCTATTAAGATTGACATCATGTACATAATAAAGTGCAAATATGGTCAGTTTTGGTTGATGCGGACAAATTATTTTGTTATACCAGTCAGTCTGAGGTATGAAAACTACTGATATTTGTTTATGATGAAATATTTTGAATAAAAAGAAGACATGCTGGCATTCTACATTGATGCAAATGAAATTAGGTAGCATTGTGTTCCTATATTTCTATCATTTGTATTTTCATGATTTTACAATCCATCCTTACATAAAAATATTACAGATTTACCCTGCGACTATAAGAGTTACATAAAAAAGAGCAAATATGGTCAGTTTTGGTTGATGCGGTCAAATATGGTCAGTTTTGGTTGATGCTGTCAAATATGGTCAGTTTTGATTGATGCAGACAAATAATTTTGTTACATGAGTCAGTCTGAGGTATGAAAAATACTGATACAAATGTATTTGTTTCTGATGCGATATTTTAAATAATAATAGGAAATGTTGGCACTCTCAATTAACTATTAATTATGGTCAGTTTTGGTTGATAGATTTCCAATATTGTAGTTATTTATATACTACAGTCCCTTTTGACCTAAAATTATAACTGAATTACTGTGCAGCTATTTAGATTTCCATAAAAAAAAAAAGCAAATATGGTAAGTATGGGTTGATGCGGTCAAAAGATTTTATTACACGACTCAGTCTGAAGTATGAAAACTACTGATATTTGTTTATGATTCAATGTTTTGAATAAAAAGAGGACATGCTCATTGGCGGATCAAGGGAGGGGGGTGCAGGAGTTGGAACCCCCTTTTTTTACGATCAATGCATTTAAATGGGAGCATATAGTTGGAAATCCCCTTTACTCATGGTTTGAACTCCCTTTTTTAAAATGGCTGGATCTGCCCCTGCATGCTGGCACTATAAATTGATGCGAACAAAATTGTTTTCCAATGTTGCTGTAACTTGTATAGTACAGTCCCTCTTGACCTAAAATTAAAACTGAAGTACTGTGCAGCTATACAGAATTGCAGAAAGAAAGAGCAAATAATGTCAGTTTAAATTGATGTGGTCAAAAGATTTTTGTAAAAAGATATTACATTTGGTTAATGAGGTCAGATAATTTTGTTATGTGATAAAGAGCCATCCTGACTCCCGGAATAAAAAATGTAAAACAATTCAAATACTAATCCCCCCCCTAATACTAACGGCCTAATTCATGCCGTAGAATTTGAAATCAATTCTAACCGTAGAACTGACCAAATAACTGTTTAAAACTGTTCTAGGGTAGAACTGTCAGGATCAGTTCTAGTTAGAACTGTCCAAATCAGTTCTAGGTAGAACTGATCAAATCAGTTCTGGGTAGAACTGACCAAATCAGTTCTAGGATAGAACTGTTCTAGCTAGAACTGACTAAAAGGTGTCAGGCTTACAGTTCTACGTACTGTCCTAGAACAGTTATCCTGACAGATTCTGACAGATTTAAAGAGAGGTTAGAAGTGATCTCCACTGTACCTTGGGTTTTGCCATATGGTATGCGGACAAATTATATAAAATCTCGTTATGTATGTGTATTTGTATTTTGTATCTTTGTTTTCACGATTTTTGTTATCATTGAAATTTTCCGACGGTTACGCTTTTCTTTTATAAACTTCAATGACAGAAAGACTACAAATTTGACAATTCGCCTATATGCGGCAAGTTTATGTCAGAAAATTAAAGATTGGCATTGTTTTATATTTATTTCATTTATAATAATATTGAAGTGGCCGTTGTCCAAATACATGTAAATTCAATATGGGCGCTATGAAAATAAGCAAAATACTAAAAATGTTGTCATATGCTTTTTGTATGAACCAAAAACTTGAAAGATGTGAATCAATAAACGTTAATTGTTCTACGGCGATATCATCCAACATGTATCTCATAAATTTTTTAACTAGTCAGACTTCGGACAATCAGAGTATATAGTACGTTGGTTCTTTGATAAAATTGAGTCGTCTCTATATACTATTAATAAACTTGGACAATTTGTAATATTTCACAAAAGTAATAAGACTAGTATAATTATGATTTTAACGAATAAATCTAGTATGATATTATCTGTGGTCTATGGAATACAACGTCGGAATTACTACAATGAAACATTAGATACGAATGAAAGATTTCCTTTATTGCAATTTCTGTACTGATATTAAGAATATCCATTACACTAAATCGTTTTGAATCAAATGTATGACAATACATAACAGAGGACAACGTTGAAGTATATCAGATACACACTTCACTGAACGTGCATCTGGCAAAAAGTTATAATAAATTATATCAACGACTACAAAAGAACTATTGTAGTTGTTAAATAATAGTTGTGAGGAACAATGGCAAAACAAAAACCTTTTATCAAATTTAAAATAAAACAAAAGAAATTAAATGACAGCTATGATCAAGATATAGTTGATAAAACTACTTCATTGTAACTTTAAAACATCACATTTAACGCCATATTCTACCCAATGTATCATGTTTGGTTCCCAGGTGATACATTATTTTGACAACGAGCGGCCACGAGTCTTTTCACTTACTCTTCACTGTCACGTGCTTAGATTAGAAGCAGCAAATACCAATTTTACAGTCTTTGGTTTGACCCGGCCGCGGTTAGGGAGCTACCATTTGATTTTTATGGGGGGGCTAGGATGAAATTTGAAAAAAATAGGCAGGACAGGAGTTTTGAGTAAAAAAAAAGGCAGGATGAGACACTTTGCCAAAAAAAAAGGCAGGATGACAATTTAGGTAAAAAAAAGTCAGGATAAACTAATAAAAAAAAAGGCAGGACCGAATAGAGTGAAAAATAAAAAGGCAGGACAGAGATAACAACTTAAAAAAAAATGCAGGACAAAATTTTTCATCCTAGCCCCCCCATAAAAATCAAATGGTAGCTCCCTAATATCATCTACGATCCGAAGACCTCCCGCACTCAAGGCGAACACGTTTTTAGAAGCAACACGAATTTATGAGAGATTTGCTTATTATTATCACCGTGGATCAACTATTATATTTTTACATCTAGGATTATCTAGGGTCGTCAAGATTTTAGTACATTTTTAGACGATAACACATTGAAACCTTTACGTGAGCGCTGTCGCAAAGCATACGGCAACATTTTAAGCACTTTATTTTCCGAAAAAATCCATATCGTAGAATACAATATTTTTTTATCAATTATTTCAAATGTTGTTGTCAATGAAATTATCTCAAATTTAATAACAAAATATATAAGAAATTAAAATAGTACTTGGTGCTAATTTTTAAATAGCATCTATTCAAACAAAGTATCCTTATTCAACGAGCCAAAAATATTTGCAGTCTATGCTCCCCTTGTCATCCTTTAATACAATAGGCCAAGATACGGTAAGAAAGGTTGGCTATGTCGAGTAATGTCATTTTATTGGAAATAGCTAATACATTATTGAGAAATGTGGACAGTTGGTTGTATTTCGCAAAATATTATCATGATTATTGCGAACAAATCTGTAAAATTATAGTAAAATGTTACCTGTAATCTAATGGTGCCAGACCACTAATTCGTTCCATCGAATTTAGAACGTTTGTAAAAGTAGCCCAACTCTGACACAGCATAGTGCTTTTGATGTAATTGTATACTTAAACTAACCAACAAATTTGCAGAAATGAAATGTTTTTATACAAGAGAAATATATTTAGACCATTTTGAGCCAAAATTTACTTGTCTAAGAGTTTGCATTAAAAATTGAGGATTAATGCGCTCCATAGTATACTAATTTCCAGAAAACCAAGGATTATATGTAGTATTACTTGACTATCAAAAGGCAATTCTTTCTTAGAAGACTTAAAACATCGGTTGACAATTGGTATGTAAAAAGGTGATGCATGTACAATTCAGGATACACCTGGTTTTTATGAAGTTAAACTTAATTGAAAACATTAAGAAAGCTTTGAAAATTGCAAAATTTGGTAAAATAAATACATGTAGGGATTTTGAAATGGTGGGTGACACCTTAAAAACGAAATGCGGTGAAACCCAAAAATCAGAAAACAACTGATCTTTCGTCTTGACTGAACATTTAAAATGCAAATAGCCACATTTCAACTTTTTTTGGCACAAAATTAACATATTGCAAAATAGTAGCTTTATTTAAACCTGAATTTGTGCTATTTTTAGCTTTTCCCACCCTTATAATATTTATTCATATAAGAAAATGTCCTAAATTGTTATGAATGCATAGTAAAGTTGATATTGTGATATTAAACATTAAAACATAGATTGTATACTACCAAAAAAAGATTTTGTCATGAGGATCTTATGAAATTATTTGATTTTTACACGTTATAGCATTGCATCATTCCATGTGTCTAGCATATAGCATAGACTATAAATGTAAACATTGCATTAACTCACCACACTTACATCAATCGTCTCAAATGAAAGTTTATACCTTAAATTTTAAAATTGTTTCATGACAATAAATGCATTATTGATCAAACAATAGTTTATTTCTAATACCTGATGAAAAAAGAGGTGGGGGGGGGACAAATTCGTTGACACTTCAAAACCTTTGATTTATTTATCAAACTCGTTGTAAAAGTTGTGAAACGTCTTTAAAGCAGTAATACAAACAAGGAAAATCAACCATAATTGATCTTTATATTGAAAGTTTATGTTTCTGTAGTCTGAAATAGAATTAGTATTTTCTTTTAAAGTCACACATTACAGTCAGTTTAAATTGAGCATTGAATTTAACAATATGAATTGCATTACTCTCAGATCAGATTTGTTTTACTACAAATTTACCAAGGATTAAGAATACTAGTAGAGCAAAACAAAAAAAAACGGGCTATTTATGGTTTAAAGTTTAAACATTTAAAATCTATAAATACTTTATTCTCTAAAAACTAAAAAACTAAATACAAGTTTACAGAGAAACATGATACCTTGTAACATGATTGGTCAATTTTCCTTAGATCTTCTAGTGAGATAATTCGCTTATTGTTAGAGAAGTGCGTTAACTGAATGATTTTATTCATTATTTCACTTCCCAATCCCGCCGTTGGGGACTTCTCGTTTGATAGCAAATAATGGGAGGAGCTTAAACCAGTGCATAATCTTCCATCTCAAAACTTGTTAATGCACAGTCTAGCTCCACCTCATTGGGGAAGTAATTAGGGAGCAACTATTTAATTTCAAGGTTTTTTGTCTGAGTCGGAAATTTGTTTTCGCACAAAGCGCGATCAATCTTATTTAGTTTTTTTAACGCTTATTTAGTTTTTTTAACGCTATCAATCAAATTAATTTTTTTTCAATATTTAACACTATAAGGTATGGGGAACATCTGGATTCAGAATATTTTTTTTTGTCGTCGGCTTGACCAGATTGTTTTTTTTCTCTCATCAAATTACGGATCAGAATATCTTTTTAGAAAAGAAAAAAAAACATACCCCCTTCCTTCTTAAAGTAAAAATGACATTCCCTCAATGAAAGATTAAAACAAAATGAAATAGAAATGACTATACATATTTCTTCAGTTGTTTTTCCTAACAGTTATTTCGCTTGGATACATGGTTTATCATGTCGAAATTAAAGAATAGTCTAAATAAAAATACATGGCACTTGATGTTTAGTAAGTTTCTTTATTTTATAAAGGTCTATTTCAGTGTATTGAACATGCTTCAAACATTTGTCCCTGGACCTTAAAATTCAACATGCAGCCTTTGCAATCAATTAACCGATCTTTCCCCAGTTTTTGTGAATGAAAGATTTTGATTAACCTCCATAATTAGTATTAGGGATACGTTTCCTTTTTATCACAATGTCCGTTGGAACTACACGTCTTTTTTTTTTTTAGATTTGAGGGCAAATAAACATAGAATAAAATTTTGCATTATCCAGCCAGCCCCCTTTTTTTTCTCCAAACCACACCCCCTTTCAAGAATTTTTGAAAAGAAATGACTATCGAGTATGAATCCCACGGCAACAATTCTTTTAATTTTAAACGTACCTTTATCGGACAAACAATATTAACTAACATCTGCTGCATGTGTTAATAAACCCATCATAGATACCAGGATTTAAATTTTGTAATTTTTTGGAAATCAGATAGAGTATCACGCCACTATTTGATTGACATATCGAAAAGTGCAGTAAAGTTTTATTAGTCAGGGTTTAACCTTTGACATGTGTCATATAGCCCAGTAATGTTACAAATCATATATAGACATGCCTTACTCATTTTTTAAAACATATTTAATCCACTCAAAGCTACGCTTTTCGTGATTTAAATAAGTTCATTCGTAAAAGGCGTGCTATATAATAACATATAAAATAAAAATATAGTTTAGTAATCATACTTTCAAGTCGGTTTGATAGCATCCTTATGAGCAAAACGCGGTGAAAAAAAAACAAAAAAAAAACGGAAACAGCTGACTTGTTTGTTTTAACTATGTTGACTGTTCAATTGAAATGCAGGTAGTCACATTTCAACTTTTTTGTAAAAAAAAGTTACATAGTGCAAAATTGTAGCTTTAAACCTGAATGTGTGCTACTTTTAGCTTTGTCCACCCTTACAATTAGCATTCATATAAGAAAATGTCCTGATT
The DNA here is from genome assembly GCA_019925275.1 of Mytilus edulis. NCBI lineage: Eukaryota > Metazoa > Mollusca > Bivalvia > Mytilida > Mytilidae > Mytilus > Mytilus edulis. The sequence goes on from CM034353.1 coordinate 64,108,088, forward strand.
TGTTATGAATGCACAGTATGCTGTTTTTTGTATTAAACATTAAAACATACATTGTTTACTACCAACAAAAGATTTTGTCATGACAATTATAGGAATTTACTTGATTTTGCCCGTTATAGCATTGCGTCTGTGGTACCGTTAAAGTCCACAATTCCTCTAAAATCCGCAACACCGCTAAAGTCCACAACAATTTTACGCTAAAGTCCACAACGCCGTTAAAGTCCACAAACTTTCCGCTAAAGTCCACAAAATGACCTCCGCTAAAGTCCACAAGAAAACCACCGTTAAAGTCCACACCATTTTTTTATTGTTTAAAAATATATTATTCGTTATTTTTATCCCGTTCGTACAATACAAAGCAAGGGCCTTTCTTCTCGGTAGTATTTTTTTTTTATCAGTTTGATACATGAAAAAAAGGACAGTATCTGTATATGATTTTGTTCCATTAACTTCGATCTTTGTATTATGATGATGACATCACTTCTAAAAAGTTTGTTAATTCGTTAGTTATTATTACTGCATTCTACAAGTACTTTTTTTCTCTTATTCTTTGCATATAATCACTTTTTGACATAATCAATGTACAAAGCAAAGGTGTCTTCTAATCTATAACATTTGAACGGCATTTATTCAGGCAACAATCTTGTATATCATAAACAAAAAAATACTAAGTTTTTAAATTCCCAAAGGTCTCTTGTCGGAAAACTTGTTTTAACCAACGTTTACATGTAACGTTATCAATTTCGGTGTTCGTTATAGAAAACAACGAAAAATAATTTGTTATGATTTTCAGAACGGAAAAATGAAGCCAGAATGATAAATTCTAAATAAAAAAGAAAATATTTTAAGCTTTAAATTATAGTTTTATCGATTAGTATCGGATATCGATGCGCTGAATTGGTGTCTACCAAAAGGTCACAAAAAAGTAATTTGATCGATATAGGAAGATGTGGTATGAGTGGCAACGAGACAACTCTCCATTCCAGTTAAAATTTATAAAAGTAAACCATTATAGGTCAAGGTACGGCCTTCAACACGGAACCTGGGCTCACCATGACTGAACAGAAAGCTATAAAGGTCCCCAAAATTTACAAGTGTAAAACCATTCAAAGGGGAAAACCGATGCCCATAAATGGGCCTTAAAAAATATACATACACTAGTTGTTTATCTTGGCAAAGTGTTTTAATCACATGTAAAATTACTCACAAGACTAATATGTATAAACTCACAAAACGCAAAATCTGTTCTACAGTAACTAATAAAATTGTATTGAAAAGAACAGAAACGTTCTTTGATATTATATAATTCGTAAAAGTGTCAGCTTAAAACTTCATACTAGTCTTTAATTTAGCCTTTTCAAAATTTTAAAAAAATTATCTTTAAAAGAGAATTAAGAAAGGAAATGAACTCTGAAAGAGATACCGTGAACTTTGATGTGACGTACATTTCATCAATCAATATGGCTATATGATAGTTCAACAATTGTTGGTGTTCGGGCTCAATGCAAGATGAACGTTCCTATCGCCTTTACCTGCCTTTATCCTATATATCGACACCCTCCAATGCTCATAGACACATATTTTTTGTTAGTTCTGGATTTCTCAACAAACAAATACATCGGCAAGTGAATGCATTTTTTTTTTACATTTGACGGCATTTACAGTTGGATTTTCACAAACCATTTGTTGAAAGGCGCAGAATTTTCTGAACATATATCTGTTTATTAAAATTTGGTCACACTTTTCTTCGGTTAGTTTTGTTTTTCTCCTGTTTCAAATCAAATTTTTGAATAAAAAAAACTGTGTTAAATCATCATAAATTGATAATTAACGCTTCAAAATAGATATATTACCAAATAATTTAATTTTGGATGTAACGCGTCTTCTGATTGGCTGACGTTATTTTGTTATCAGCCCATAGACATAATTTAGTCATGTTACCGTGACGTCATCAACGTTTTTTCTACGGTTTAAAATGGAATTTAGAATTAAATTATAAGAAATGACTGTAATATTTTTTCTGTCTATGAAGAAATGACATAAAAAAATGTGGTGCACACTGTTAAATAACCCGCTACGCGCGTTATTTTTTATGTTATTTCTTCATAGACAGAAAAAATATAACAGTCATTCCGTAAATAAACAAATAAACTTATGAGAGTTCTTCTTCTATTGGTACCAATTTTGATTAAAATCTTACATGATTTAGTCCCTAAATATTTGTAATGAAAAAAACCCGTAGATTTTCATGATATAGCCTATATATAACAACAAATGGTAGGTGACAAATACTTCTGACCATTGTATTTTACTGACGGTTTTTAAAGCAACGTTCCTACATGTTCTAAAAACTTATCTTCCAAAATATACATGTATGTACTTCCAATAACTTCAATTGCATTTTGAGCATTTGAACTCAATTTCATACTAAAAAAATGTAGCGTCACTTTTGTATTTGGTTAAAGTTTTTATTTCATTTTCTGACTCTTGATTAATTTGACAATTGCATATGTATGGTCGAGCTCGTACTAAACCGTACGGTTCAAATACTCATATTGTCTGGAACATATATACATGTAGCATTGTTGAAAAAAAACGTACTTGTACTCATCATGGATAATACACAATACAGAACCACATCCGCGTATAATTTATTCAATTCATCTTTCATTCTGAAACAAATTCATTTTTCTTTTTGAAAACAAAACAAACATGCAAATCAATGAGTCATGGAAATCTGCTGAGCACCACAAAATGCATGAATGTGTGGTATCATTTATCATTATTTTGCTTTCAAACAAGAACATGATGGTTCAAAGTATATTTTTGAGATTTACGGACCGTTTTGGCTGCTGTGGAGCCTAACAGACACTGAATTGAAATCTTACTTATGTTTTATAGATATTTGCAAAGGAAATTTAAATGTCAAATATAGGCTCCAAATTATGTCTCCAGCATATACATAAAGAGAACGCTATGTTGGAGTTTTTTGTGGATGAACAAATGTTTACTAAAGAATAAAAAGACTTAGAGTATAATAGCTAGATAACTTTTCCGAAATGTTGTCTGTTTGATTGATAAAAAATCGCAACACAAAGATCAAATTTTTGGTGATAAAGAAAATACGATAATCTTTTCATTCATCAAAAATATAATTTATGCTGACAAGATATACTTTCTAAGAACAAAAGTCCATGCTTTTAATGAAATCTATAATATCAGGTGTAAGAAACAGAAAATTGATCTTTTGATAATAAGAAAAAATGTTTGGACTTTAACGGTGCTTTTTTGTGGACTTTAGTGGAACTTGTTATTGTGGACTTTAACGGTGTTTTCTTGTGGACTTTAGCGGAGGTCATTTTGTGGACTTTAGCGGAAAGTTTGTGGACTTTAACGGCGTTGTGGACTTTAGCGGTGTTGTGGACTTTAGAGGAATTGTGGACTTTAACGGTGCCACAGCGTCATTCAATGTAATTGGCATATAGCATAGACTAATGTAAATACATTAAAACTCCATGAAAGTTTTCCACCTTAAATTGTATTGACTGATAGCAGGAACTTTCTATACAAGAAAGTCCCTGCTGATAGTCAATAACAAATACTTCATGACCATAACTGCATTATTGATCAATCAATTATAGTCCATTACTGACACCTGTTGTTTTTTTTATTAAGGCAATTTTGAAAGCTCATTGTAAAAATTGTGAAAAGTCTTAAAGCAGTAAATGTTGGACAAACAAGGAAAAATCAACCATAATTGATCTTGATATTAGAAGTTTATGTTTCTGTAGTTATAAATACAATTTCCAAATATTTTCTTTTAAAGTCATACATTACAGTCAGTTTCAATTGACCGTTGAAGACGACTCAAATTTACAAACACCCCTTCACCATCGATTTGACTAGTTGAATATGTATATCATCTTCCATTTGGTTTATTATATGGTATTTGTATTTTTCGAAATACCCCTTCACCATCGATTCGACTAGTCTGCATATTATGTGACAATCTGGCCGTTCGAAGATGTTAGAGGTCACACTGTGAAGAGCAATACGAAATGCATGTACCAATGGGACAGGGTAATTGCAAGGTGTGTATTACATACTGTATTCATTTTTTTTTACATTTTTTTATTTATTTATGTGCAATAGTCTACATTACTGTTACTGTTAGCTGTAATAGTGGTAATTAATAAATCATGGTCATCATACGGCTTGGCTGCGGAAGACAATGTCTTTGATACGGAAGATTTGCTTTAGCTGTTGTTCCTTTTTGATTTAATTATTACAAACATTTATTCAATTATCAAATGTTTTCACCAAATTAGAACCCAAATGATTGTACATATATCAATTATGATTATAAATCCGAGAGGATGCAGGGGTAGATCCAGTCATCTTTAAAAGGGGTTCCAAACCCTCACCTTTTTTTTATATATTTTTTTCCTTTATGTGCAATAGTCTACATTACTGTTACTGTTAGCTGTAATAGTGGTAATTAATAAATCATGGTCATCATACGGCTTGGCTGCGGAAGACAATGTCTTTGATACGGAAGATTTCCTTTAGCTGTTGTTTCTATTTGATTCAATTAATAAAATATTTGTTCAAGTAACATTCCCCCCCCCAAAATTAGAACCCTAGTGTATTGTACATATATCAATTATGATTACAAATAAGAGGGGATGCAGGGCTAGATCTAGCAATTTTTTAAAGGGGGTTCCCTACCGAGAAGTAAAGGGGGTTCCAATCCTTGGACCTTCCCTGAGGTGGACAGGATTCTTGAATATAAGCCTGGGAATGAGTGGGAGTTAGGCAGGGGGGACTTGGGGTCGGGCGGAAACCAGGTGACAATCGAGGGTAGTAAAATAGAAATATTCTGTGCATCACAAAAAAAAATAGTAAGTGGGATGGAAGTGGTAACAACCCCGTGTTCTCCCCATCAATAATAGTGGCGGGAACCAGGTGACGAGGGAAAGAAACAAGCGGCGGGGATAATTTATGCCTCGATCACTGACAAAAAATTGTAAGAGAGAAAGAAGTGGGAATCATCCCATGTTCACCCCCTCAATTACAGGGGTCAGTGTATTAAGTCAACATATGAATTGATGAATTAAGTCACTTAATTAGTTAAAGAATTCTTTTTTTAATTTCTTTACCTCAATTTAACAATTTTTATTGATAGTTGTACTTTTTAAATCTCAACCAAACATCAGACAAACTTAACAAATTAAGTTCAGTAAATTGATTGAAGATTTCAGCTTTGTCTTTTTTCAATACGCCTGTGTTTTAAGACGGAACAAATTATGGTATACCGTTGTGTGATCGTCTGTCTGTCGTCAACATGTCGTACAATAACTACAACCTGCTGTCACAATTTCACATGAAACTTTGGTGAATTGTTTACAAATAAATATCTACCAGTAATGGTAAATCAACAATAGTTGGTGTAATGTTTTTTGTTGTTGTCATAATTACAACATCACATCCATGGGAATTAGTTGGTCAACCCAATTAGTCATGGTTGTCGTGGTCTATTGACATTAAATCTTAAAATTAAATGGTCAAACCTCCGAAAATAACAATAAGACCACCATCAACATCATCTTGATAATTAAATTTATCCTGATTTAGAGTAATTTCTCGCAATTTGATTGGCTGATATTGTCCTAATAAATTTCAGTACAACTTTTTATCACGTCAATTGGAATTATCTCCCTTATTTATCACGTCAATTGGAATTATCTCCCTTGAACCATTGACCTAATAAAAAAAAACAAAAAACAATTGAGTTGCTTTGTAGTCATATTTTTTATTTTTCACATTTTTTTATTTAATATCTAAAATATATTTATTGATATTGTCCTAACATTGAATTTGAATATAATAATATGTAATATAACAAAATCAAGATAAATTCGTTACACAGTGTTCAATTGTCCTAATACGGAATTTATCGGGTCAATAAAATTCATATCGGGTTTGGCTTCGCCTCACCCGATATGAATTTTATTGACCCGATAAATTCTCGTATTAGGACAATTGCACACTGTGTAACTAATAGTATATAGAATTGAGAATGGAAATGGGGAATGTGTCAAAGAGACAACAACCCGACCAAATAAAAAAACAACAGCAGAAGGTCACCAACAGGTCTTCAATGTAGCGAGAAATTCCCGCACCCGGAGGCGTCCTTCAGCTGGCCCCTAAACAAATATATACTAGTTCAGTGATAATGAACGCCATACTAATTTCCAAATTGTACACAAGAAACTAAAATTAAAATAATACAAGACTAACAAAGGCCAGAGGCTCCTGACTTGGGACAGGCGCAAAAATGCGGCGGGGTTAACCATGTTTGTGAGATCTCAACCCTCCCCCTATACCTCTAACCAATGTAGAAAAGTAAACGCATAACAATACGCACATTAAAATTCAGTTCAAGAGAAGTCCGAGTCTGATGTCAGAAGATGTAACCAAAGAAAATAAACAAAATGACAATAATACATATTAAAATAACAACAGACTACTAGCAGTTAACTGACATGCCAGCTCCAGACTTCAATTAAACTGACTGAAAGATTATGATTTCATCATATGAACATCAGGCACAATCCTTCCCGTTAGGGGTTTAGTATCATACCATATATGAATATAAATATTTTGGTGAAAAAAAATCATCCTCTCGATCTACTTTGTTATATTTCTTTCATAATAATTTAAATAAATTCCACGTTGGTATATATATATATATATATATATCCAACACAAATGCCCATGATACTTTAAAGATATATATGTTTTTTCTTATAAAATTTATTACAATTATTATTGGGACAGTACACCTTTGACTATAATTACACACTCAAGGCGTGTAACCACCATACTATTTTGTGAAATACAACCAAGTGACCACGTTGATCAATATTATATTTAAACAACTAAAATTACTAAGTAACGTACTTTGTGATCTTAGGATCTCAAGTCTGAATGGTTAACACATTAATGATGAAAAGAGTGTTTTTACGTCCAGTGCATGACAATATGCATATTGGGGACGAGGACAAGTTCCTGCATTATGATATTGACTATGAACCTTGCTTTAATGACTGACACACTAAGTTTGATCATACTAGTTCACAAGATATCAGTCCACAGGAAGACAGTTCACCTTATCCAGACACATTTTTTTCGGAAACTGAGACCACCAGGCTTTTCACTTACTCCTTAAAGCCGCATGCTTTTGTTGGTTTTTGGTTTGACCCAGCCGAGGTTATTACCTACGACATTCCGCACTCGAGGCGAACACGCTTACAAAGGCGTATAGAATTTATGAGAGATTTGCTCGTTTTTATCACCGAGCTGGATCAACTAACGACTAGATTTTTACATCTAGGGTCGTCAGATTTTTAGTTCATATTTAGACGATAACACTTTTAAAACACTTTTAAAACTTTACTGAGCTCTGTCGCAAAGTATGGCAACATTTTGAGTGCTTTGTGGGTTTTTTTTCTAAAGAAATTCACAATGTAGAATATATTTCAATTTCAAAAATATCAAAGCAAGGTTGTCAATTAGTCGTCCAAAATATAGCTTGTAAATACTTTCTCTCATACATCAAATATTGCGACAAATGGTGATATGGGATTTACATCATGTTGGACTAAACAACACATACACTTTTGTCAACTTTTGTGTAGTCTTTTACGTACTAATGAAACGAGAAAATCATATAAAATCTTGAAGTGGAATCAATCCGAAAAAAGGACAGACTCTCGAATTTGAAAAAAAAAACCATTAATCAGTTAGAGATACGGTTAATGGCTTATCTATATCAATAAAATGTGCCATACGATTGGTTAGCGATCGATAAACCACAGGCGCTTGGGTATATGATACAGATTTGTTTTTGATTTTTTATTTTGCTGATTAAAATATTCAATCTTCTATATTTATAATACAATATACAATACAATGCAATAATAATTTATTAACGTCTCACCATCAATAATACAGTATACACATTTCACATTATAAAAGTAAACCTTTTTAAAATTATTAATGCCATTCTAAAAGAATTATGAGAGACGGATTAAAAAGAACTAGTATTTACAAATTTTCAAAAAGCAATTATAAAACAAAAGTTAAATCATAAAACATATTTACATCAATTATCGGTATAAAAAACGTCGTCTACGGTCTAAAATAAGCTTGCAGGTTTTGGCACATTTTTGTATCACATTAATATTATCACTCGCTAAAATAAATGAAAGTTTCAAAGAATTCGGCAATAGACTAAAATTTTCGTTTTCAAAGTTTAAAAACTTATACAGTTCGTCTCTAAGATCGTCGTATAACGGACATTCAGTCAATACATGCTCCTCGTTTTCAATTTTATCGTCACAAACAAAACAAGTTCTTTGATCTATTGGAAGACTCTCGTAGCGTCCTGTCTCCACACGTATAGTGGCAACACCACAGCGAAACTGAGAGTATGCTCTTTTGTGCGACGGTATTATAAGTTTATCTAGGTAAAGTTCTGTATATACATCCTGTTTAAATGTTCTATATGTACGTAGTTTGTTACCTCATATCTATCACTTCTGTGCATGTCTCATCTAGTTTCGAGTGATTTAAACGACCCAGAGAAAATACCCAATTTTACTATCCATACTAAGAAACATATGGATAGTAAAATTGGGTATTTTCTCTGGGTCGTTTAAATCACTCAATACTAGGTGAGACATGAACAGAAGTGATAGATATGTATTATAAATAAAGAAAATTTAATATTTTAATAAAAAAAAAAAAAAATCTGTATCATATACCCAAGCGCCCGTGCGATAAACGTGTCGTCCTTGACACTCCAGAATGGTACACAGAACTTTTTAAGCAAAGAAACGTTTATGTGTATTGTGTGACTGTAGAGCCATTGAAGATGAAATTGGATGTCCTTTGTATAGTGATCTAAAATGAGACTTGTATTACGAATTTTTTTTAACGACGTACCTACGATAGACATGTAAACTGTGGGGTCACCAAAGGTTTCTTAACGCCTTTAATTATAAAATAATTCGAAAAATTAATCAGGAATAACCTTTATGTTTTGATTTATATAATTGGTATAAATCAAACATCGTGTTATTTCTGATTAATTTTTCGAATTACTTTATTAAGGTGTTGAGAACCTTTGGTGACCCCATAGTTTAAGTATCTTTAAAAAGTACATAGTGAGCAGTGGTCGTTACATACAAACGTTCGCTTAAATTGTCCCAGTCAATGGATGAATTTAATGTGTCAATCAATGGCCACAGCCACACTGTTTTGAATTTCATTCTATTACGATTTTTGACAATCTGAACATTAATGAACAATTTCTAAGTATCATGAATGGCACAGAAATCCAGCATTATTTTTGTAAAAGTCTACACACCAGAGAATATATGTAATATATAATACTAAATAAACAAATGAACATCATTTTAATACATTCCATAATGGTCATGTTTTGCTGAAGAATTTAATAAGATTAATTGATTGTTGGTTGCTTAACATCCAATGACAAATATTTCATTCATGTTCAGGACGAGAACAAATTAACAATAAACACAATCGGTAAGTCCTGCAACAGAGGCAGTCCGGGACGATGTAGTTCCCTTTTACTTCCCGCAAAGCCTTACGAATGCCCCACTCTAGCGATAGCTTTACTTCAAGTCGGAGGAAGACCAATGGTGACCTAGTCACTCTAGGGGGAAGTAGAATTTTACAGCAATCAGATTTTTCTGTATATTGGGATATTGCTCTGTATTGAAGACCATACTGTTAACTTTACCGGTTAAAACCTCAATGTGGTCTCTCTGATGGCAGTTGGTCCCAAGACAATCATACAAATTCTTATTTTTAGAAGATTATCTAAATTGTTAAGTTGGTTTGATATGTTATACTCAAGTACCACAAACTCTTTCTTGTCCAATGGTTAAAAAATAGTTTTATTTTAGAAGATAAAATATAGAATAGTATAATCGCGGTGCCATTTCAATGCATGTACCGCCATCTTCGGGCTTTTCTTTTTGTGCATGTTATATTGCCTTCATTGAAATCATTCAAATCTTCCAATTCAGAGGCGATGCATATGGTTCTTTGTTCCAAATGATTATGACTTATTTGTGTTTGTTCACGCCGGAGCACCTCGAATTAAAAAAAATCCCGGATATAGAAAAGACGTACTAATCCAATTCATCCACAGAACTGCGTCGGATACACCGGAGCTATTTCAGTCAGCATAGGGCTTTTCGAAATACATATGACTGTCAGACGTTTGGATTTCCTATGGAATAGTTATCGTCGTTTGTTTTTGTTCTATATCGTGGCTATCCTAAAAGTGAATCAAAAGTAAAGGGACACACAACAACAAAATAAACACTGCTTTAGCCTTACCATTAATTCAGAGGACAAAAGAAACATGTTTATTAATTATATGACATTTTTAAAACTATTAAATATTCTATTTTAAAGTCATATTAAACCTCAAATTTAAAAATCAAATTGCATATGGGTTTTTTTTCATAAATAAATGGATGGTTTTCATTATAAAACCTATGTACATACACTTTTTTTGGAAGAAAATTCTTTGATTTGTGCACATTTAGATAATTAAAGTTTACTTTTTTTTAATTGCTTGCTTCCAGGAAGCAATTCGCCGACATATTTTCCGTATGCAAAGTGACCTTATCGTGACCCGTCTTGTAAAAAGCCGGTGATCGCAATACGCATAGATCTCTCATTGAAATTAACTATTTGATTATCTGATTGTACATATTATACACGTGCTCAATATCCATGCTTCTTTGTTGATTGTTTACAATCGGTAGACTTCGGCTTCAAAACACGACAAATAATTAGCCACCATATTTTCACATCATAACAGACAGAGAGAAAAAAAAAATGACGATTATACGATATGTTTGCGTAAAAAATGATAAAGTCGTGCACAGAAGACTAAGTTTATGATAAATACATGCATTGGTTCAAGAATTGAATAAACATTAATTTACTTTTCACCAGTCACTCGTTTTATATGACTTTAAGTTTTCCGATATTTGTACCAACTATAATTGTAGCGTTCAAGTCCCCTATAATTGCGGAACATTTTACAAAAAACCATCTGTTTAGTATTAATTTAAATCAGTCAACTTCTTTTAATCTACACAAATAATTTTAATGAACAGATACGCATTATGGTATCATTAGTCCTATTATCAAGGAGAGGGTGACATTTTTTTTTTACAGCTTAGAAGAAAGTGTCAAAATTGAACACAACTATATGTATAAGATATTTTCAAACATTTTCAAACAAATATTGTCCTTCATCAAGCTGTTTTTGTCTCTACATCCAAATTGATAGTACAGCTATAAATAATAAGTAATCGGTCTTACCTTTAGTCCATGTATGTTTGTCATTCTGGTCGGAATATCTAATAACGTTACGATCACATAGTCCCTAATGCTTCTTAAAAACTCAGTGCGTAATATTGTCAAAACACCTCTATATACATGATCTATTGCAACGTATTCAAATGTATATTTTAAATATCTATTATAATCAAATTTACAGTCAAATTACTTGAATGAATGTTGTCTGATTAAAGATCGTTCTTCTAGTATCATAAAAGCTTATGTTTTAAACATTTTATTATATAAATTACCTGCATTGATTTACGGAATCATGCAGGTCGAAGTAATTTAGTAGCTCTATATTTGTATGGTAGCATATAAACTCATCATAGATACCAGGATTAAATTTTGTATTAACGCCAGACGCGCGTTTCGTCTACAAAAGACTCATTAGTGACGCTCGAATCCAAATTTTTTATAAAAAGCCAAATAAAGTACGAAGTTGAAGAGCATTGAAGACCAAAATTCCTAAAAGTTTTGCCAAATACAGCTCAGGTCATATATTCCTGAGGTAGAAAAGCCTTAGTATTTCAAAAATTCAAAAGTTTTGTAAACAGTTAACTTATAAATATGAGTGTGTGAAATAAAAAGATAGGCTTTTCGTACATTTCGCATATTTTGTCCGACATTTAATAGTGCATTTCTGTTAGACAATGGAAGCAAATTCAAAAACATTGCTCCAGTTCAATTAGATTTGACAGTGTAGTTTACTACTTTTGTGACAAATTATATCAAAATATTAGAAAATAATAAAATTGAGAATGGAAATGGGGAATGTGTCAAAGAGACAACAACCCGACCAAATAAAAAACAACAGCAGAGGGTCACCAACAGGTCTTCAATGTAGCGAGAAATTCCCGCACCCGGAGGCGTCCCTCAGCTGGCCCCTAAACAAATGTATACTAGTCCAGTGATAATGAACGCCATACTAATTTCTAAATTGTACACAAGAAACTAAAATTAAAATAATACAAGACTAACAAAGGCCAGAGGCTCCTGACTTGAGACAGGCGCAAAAATGCGGCGGGGTTAAACATATTTGTGAGATCTCAACCCTCCCCCTATACCTCTAACCAATGTAGAAAAGTAAACGCATAACAATACGCACATTAAAATTCAGTTCAAGAGAAGTCCGAGTCTGATGTCAGAAGATGTAACCAAAGAAAATAAACAAAATGACAATAATACATAAATAACAACAGACTACTAGCAGTTAACTGACATGCCAGCTCCAGACTTCAATTAAACTGACTGAAAGATTATGATTTCATCATATGAACATCAGGCACAATCCTTCCCGTTAGGGGTTTAGTATCATACCATCATAACATATATGAGAAGAACATAACCCGTGTCATGCCAACAACTGTTTTTAGAATAAATGTGTTTAGTTCCGATGCAAAGACCTTATCAGTGACTCAATATTAACGCCAAAATATGCAATCTTTAATGACTTGACAACAGTATCGTAATTATATCCCTTCTTAATAAGTCTATTCAAAGGTTTTGTAAGTTTCTGAGGTGAATACTGACACCTTTGTGCTTTATAAAGAATATTTCCATAAAAAATTAGATGTGAAATACCTGAACGTATTAGAAGTCAGCATGTTGAGCTATATTTACGAATGATGTCTTTATACCGATGATAAAATTTAGTAAATGTTTTGACTAGTTTGTGATATCGAAAACCCTGGTGTAATAATTTTTCAGTAATACATAAATTTCTCTCGTTAAAATCTAAAACATTGTTACATACACGAGCGAATCGTACAAGTTGAGATATATAAACACCGTAAGATGGTGACAAGGGAACGTCACCATCTAAAAACGGAAAAGTCTACCAACTCTTTACTAAAAAAAAATGACAATTTTATGGCTTCGGGCATTCTATTTATTTTTAACATTTTTCATCTGAACCAAATCAATACTTTACCTAAAAATTTAAGGGCATGTAATTTCATCTCCAGACCTTATTATTTTAAGCATACAATATAAAGAAATTAATCAGGGATGTGTACGAACAGCAAGTTATACACACTGTTCACACTATAATCGTATCTAAGGACGATAACCGTGTCTCAGATCAGATGCTCCCTACATTATTTAGAATAATAGATCGAATATGAATAAAACAAATAGGGAGTTTTCGTTCATTTAAGAGAATTGAAAGCTTCTTGACATTTTTTTGTTTATTTTTCATAGGTACATGTATGTCGGGAAAATGACTCTTGTGTCTCTTCCGGTCGTATTTTCATTTAAACAAATAAAGGAAAGAAATTTTTCATATTTAGATACAACTCGAAAGTACTAGAATCATAAGTTTAAAAAAACAGAAACAAAATGTCAACGCGCATACGCAGAAGAAATGTTTTGTTTTTATTATGGTTTCAAACTATATATATATAAGCAATTTTATAAAAAAAAAATATATATATATAACAAATAAAGCTTTAGATGAAATGTTGTCAATAATTTATGAAGAAAATTGTGGAGACAAGAATAGAAAATCAACCCTTTAAAAACAATCGGTTCCCTATAAAGGAACGGATGATAACAAATATCGAAGATATAAAAATTGTCCTTCAAGTTAAACATCTATAATACTAAAATTACGAGGTTCAATTTATCAGCCGTCATCACGTAAAAACGATGAATCAAAGAATTCAACTTTATATCTAACTAATATAGTACAATGATGTTGATTAAAAATTACACCACTCCAGACCCCTTTGTTTCCCACATAATTAATATTGCCAATAATTAAGAAGTTCCGGGTCGAATCCGATATCGATACCAAAAGTATATTCACCTGTTACCTATTACCTTATCTGTACGTTCCGCATCTGACAGGCGCACCACCAAACGCTGTATTTAGGATTTTGCTATATACACGGGTCGTAATCACAGGGTTGACACTACTAAATTCAATCATTGTCACAATGTTCCCGATTGTAGTATTTTAATCAGTATGACTTTCTAAGATGACAATACGAATAATATAATTCTGGACTTAAAATAAGGCGTATAGGTACAGCATGTACAGTTTGCAATTTGTTAGCCGGAATGACGTAAAACAACGAATCAAAGAATTCAACTTTAATAATAACTCATTAAGGACAATGCTGTTGATTAAAAAATACTCCTTTTCAGGGACTTCTGTTTTCCAAATAAAATAAATAATACCAATAATTGATAAGTTCCAGGTCGACGGGTTCAAACAGAAAGATGTTGAAAGCAGAGAAAACTGTGCATCTTATAATCGGCATGACTTTATCAGATGACAATACCAATACTAAAATAAGGCTTACGCATAGTTATATTCTTTAATTCAGCCACAGACCCGCGATATCACGGGTGTGTTCTAGTACAATTAAAAATTTAATAGTCAAACGCCTATTCATTAGATCCTAAGTATTATTCTTATCAACGACAATTACACTACAATACACTGTTTGGGTCATATTAAGTATTACATCTAACAATAAACATAACTCTGCTTTGTTACTATGGAACCTAATATGACATTGGTTTACCAGGAAACACGTTTCAAAGAAATTTATGTTTTCATAAAAAGAATTAGATATTTATTTAAAATGATGATTCAAATTGAAAGACTTTTTTTTACTCTGAATTTTACTTGAAAATTACAAACTGTTGTTATGAGCATGCATATCAGTATTATCTCGGCTGTTTATAACTCCAAAATATATATCTTTATGATATGCGCATTTTTTTACTTATAAGTAGCTGTTTCCAAAATAAATATACATATACGTTACGCCTATGTAAATATGTAAATATACATGATACTGTTTCGTTACTGCTTACTTATATGCATCTAGCGCAGACTCTAAATGTTGAATTTGTTTGATGATTTATTGACTAATGTGTCTGTCAGAGCTGGAAAAAAAACATAATGTTTTAGTAGTGTAACCTTCATTTAATAATGAATTAGAAATTTGACAGCTGATCTTGGATTGTTTCCTGTTAAAGTAATTCATACACTTTAGTATGATCGGACATTGTAGAGATAGATATAAAGAACAGAAATCAGTGTATTGTTGGTGACAGTATGAAGTTGTCTTCTATACTGTCGTTAGACTGCTGTCTCGTTGATGTATACCCTACGTCTAATATTTATATGCAGGAATTCTTGATACAGTTTTTTTTCGAATGGAAATCCATTCAGTTATTCAATGACAATATCAATCAATATTAATGAGAATTGACCGTTAGTCATAATTCGTTCAAATTGGTGATTTGAGCAAGGTTTTTGACTTCATCCCAACCCTATCATACGAATCACTTAAAAAAAAATTCTGCGACATCATATTCCAAACTGGTAAAAAAAGCTAAAAATAAAATCACTGAACATTGACATTGAGAATGTACTTGTATACATTCTACATTTTGTATTTCCTAGGTTGCTGTCTCATTAATATCCACCTATCATCTCCTTTTATTCACCTTTCTGTATGTGTGATAAATACGCTCCATATCTATGAGCATGAAAGAAGAAAACTTAAAACATTTGTGCAGTAAACATTAACATACAGTCTTTAATTTGAATGAATGTGTTAAACCTTCATGACATGTTATGTAACTTGGACAGAAGCTTCTTCGAGATTAAAACATAACATCTGAAAAAAAGGTTTGATTTATATTTTTTTTATATTTAACTGACTGGACTTAGTTTTTACCAGACATCATTAAACATTCACATTGACAGCAGTCACAGGCTAGATGCCAAGTTCTGTGGACACTTTTTGATTTTTTTTTATCCTGTTCTAGTGTTGTTTCGTGCATACATGTAGCTTACGTATCTTTTTTCCCAAATCGAATAGAAAGTTGTAGCACTGAAAAATAATGAAAAAGTAAAATTTTGAGTCTGTTTTACCTTTAACCATCACTCAAGGGTCTATTCTCGTAAAATATAAGAACAGTCTTCCCTACCGAAACCATGCACACAGCAAATATAGGACAAATTTGGTCACGATCATCCTTGTGGAATCTATTGGAGTATTGCGTATGCCTTTCAAACAAACAGTTATTAAAACTATGAAGCTAATACTAATATTTCGATTAGTCAACTGCACCAGAACATCAAGGATAATTTATAGCTAATATGTGGACATCTGCCTACTTTTAGCACCTCTTGAACCGTTTCTAAATATCAAATTAATCATTATTGCATCGGTTGTCTCGTGCAAGGGATCAGACATTTGATCGAGTAAGTCTAGATTCGTATACAAAGCAGCATAAATGCATGCCTTAATTATTAAAACAAAGGAAAAGGTAAAACTACTACAAAAAGGATCAATTTAATAATAATATCAAACAACAAGCATCTTATACATTATTAAGAAACCCAGTAATGCTTTCGTTCCTTATATTAGTATGTACATGTAGACTACTTTGAACTCAAACATCTAATTAATTTCCCATCTTAAATAAAAAAGATATTTCAAAATATGTGTAATAAAACACACTTCATGTACATGTACAATATCCAGCACAAATAATATGTTATCAACCACCCTTCTATTGTAGATTTATTATAAGATCTACGATATATATGTTGTGTACAAGATGTAAGTTTGTACAAATTATTATTTGTACAGGGTTTTTGTACAAGTTATAAGTTTTTTGACACCTACCTTCTTGCAACAGGTGATACAGGTTTAACTTATAAAATGTACCAGTGTAATGTTTTCAATTCAAAAAAATATACGTCAGCCTAACATTTAGTGCTATTATCATTGCCTTCAAACTGGAAATGAGGATACCTGAATGGTTTAAATTCTAATTTTATTTTTTTCCTTATACCATATTCATATCTATACAAAATCTTTGTGTGGTCTTATAATGTTTTTGTATCAATGCTCAGTATTAGACTGTATCATGAAGTTGTGAAAAATTGACAGAAGTATGCGGAGCATAAGACTGTGTGCTTGCATCATCCATTTTTGTTCAGTAGGTCACAAAACACTGATAACTTTTACAAAAATTCTGTACAAATTATAATTTGTACAACATTACAACTTGTACACAACATATACATGTATTGACAATAAAAATCGATTTAATTCTGTATCTCTCAGTAGCATTTTAAGCTTTACATATTGTACAGACACCGGTCTCAAGACTGGGGCATCTCCTTTTACTCATATAGTATACACATTGTAATAGGTTATGTTTTTCTCTGGTTTTAATGACGTCTTTACACCAATTCCATAGGATGTTGGATGTGTTCAGATTGATATTTAAGTCTTATAATAGAGATGCTTGATTTTCTGTATTAGTTATTATTGTCTTTGAACTAGCTGTTAGTAACTGCGAGTACTCTCAGAACGGTACTTCGTGTTTTTTGCTGTGGGGATATGTATATATACCCTGCCACGTCCACTCTTTTTTGTTATGTGTTTCTGCTTTGTATCCATCGGATGAGTTTCAACTGATTTTATGAGTTTGTTCCTATGTTGTATTGTTACACCACTGTTCCAGGTAAGTTAGAGGTTTAGCACTTTCTAAAACGTTTAACCCTAACACATTCTGTATTTGCCTGTTCCAAATCCGGAGCCTGTTATTTAGTGATTGTCGTGTGTTGCTGTATATCATATTTGCTTTACGTTAACTTTTTTGTGCATAAATCAGGCCGCTTGTTTTCTCGTTTGAATAGTTTACATTAATTTTGTCATTTTAGGGCCTTTAAATGCTGATTTAACTACGTCATCCCGTTTCCGGGACCAGATGAGATGTTCGTGCGCATGTGTAGCTTCAGTTCGTAGCTTTATTTCATAGAAGGCAGACGTGGTCTGTAATTGTAGCTTCTATAATGAAATATTTTATCACAATAACTACGAGGTAGTTATTTTTTTGTTGTTGTTTAATATGTAAATAAACTCGAGGGGTTTATTGTTTATATTAATTTTTTTATATTTTTCTCTGTTGTAAATTTACGATAAATAGACCGTTTTACGGCAGTTGATATTTTTTGGTGTAAACAATGGCGGATGCCATGCTCTCGAAAACTGATTCAAAATCCTTGAAGAAAGGTTCAAGTGCTTCAAATGAGGCAAAAGGTAAAAATCCTAAAAGAAAATCATCCGGTGATGATTCTCGTTCAAAGAATGACGATACAAATAGTTGTAGTAGTGGTGCAAAAATTGTCAGCTCCGGCGAGGCCGGAACTGTTGCTTCAAGACTTAAAGGTCTGAGTCAAAATACTGGCGAAGCTAGTAAAGAGCCCACTTTAGCTGAGGTTTTTTCAGTTCTGAAGAACATGCAACAGGAACAGAGTTCCCAAAAAACTGATTTTGTGTCTCTCAAGTCGATGGTCGACGAATTGTATTACGTTGAGCCTGAGGGTTACGATGAAAGCCAGGGTGCAGACCCTGAGGTTTATGATGAAAATAATAATGACAATAATGATCATGTTGGTGATACTGAGGTTGCAGAACCTCCAGCTAAAAAACAAAAAAACTGTTGACAAAGAGGGTGACAATGTTTTTAAAGCTGCTGCTCAAGCTTATAGGTCAAAAGATAATGTTGATACAAGTGTAGATGACACTTTAGCTGACACGGTTAATGAATTTTTCCGTGAGGGAATATCTGATGAAAAATACAATGAACTGATGAAATCAGTAGCTAGACCAGAGAATTGTGTTTCTCTTACAAGGACTAGAGTAAATCAGCTCATTTGGGATTTACTCTCTCCTCAAACTAGATCTTTTGATTCGGTCATACAACAACATCAAGAGACTGTTGTTAAAGCATCATGTAACATTACAAAATTATTAAATATGTTGTGCAAACTAAAATCTGAATTGGGTGACGACTGTCAACAAGAAATGCAGTCTTGCATAGATTTGGGGATTGATTCCATAGCTTTACTGTCACAATATAACAAGATGACTAATATAAAAAGAAAGGAATATCAAAGATTTGATTTAAGTCCTGAATATCATCATTTAAGTTCACCCTCAATTCCTTTCACTGACATGCTTTATGGTGACAATGTCCATCAAAAGTCGAAAGAAATTCAAGACATGAACAGACTTGGTCGAAATTTAAATAATAATAATAATGCAAGAGGTAGAGGAAATGGTTTTTCTCGAGGAGGTAGTTTTGGTAGAGGACGAGGTTTTGGTAGAGGCCGTGCAGGGTCTCGTCGTGGTGGATACAGAGGTGGTCGAGGCCGTGGTTACGGCGGTAGAGGCCAGTATTCAAATGATCAAGGTGGTTCAAAAAACTTGAGAGGTGTTCCAAGTTTCCTGAGGAAGTAAATTATGCTAAACAGGTAAGTTTAGCGGGTGTCTCTGATATTAAACCTTTTACAGCAGGTAGATTGAAAAATTATGTTGAAAACTGGCAAAAAATTACTTCTGATAAATTTATTTTGGATACAGTTGAACACTGTCACCTTGAATTTATTGATAATTCAATACCCACTCAAAGTCTCACACCATATCAAAGAATTTTTGATAAAGGCCAGGAAAAGATTATAAATGACGAAATAGAAAATTTGAAAAAATTAGGTGTAATAGTGGAAGTTAAATTTGATACAGATCAATATATATCTCCAATTTTTACAGTTCCAAAGAAAAATACAAATGAGCATAGAGTGATTCTTAATTTAAAAGAATTGAATAAATTTATTATTCCCCATCATTTCAAGATGGACACTTTTGAAATGGCTTTAAAATTGGTGAAACCAAATTGTTTTTTCAGTTCAATTGATTTGCGTCATGCATATTATTCTGTTCCTATAGCAGAGGAACATCAGAAACTATTACGTTTTATATGGAAAAACACTATTTTTCAATATACCTGTTTACCAAATGGTTTGCTATCAGCACCTAGAATCTTTACAAAGTTAATGAAGCCTGTTTTTGCAACTTTACGGCAATTTGGTTATATGAATGTAGCTTATATTGATGACTCTCTTTTGCTTGGAGATACTGAAGATGAGTGCATAGAAAATGTACAAAATACTAATGATTTAATGGAGTGGCTTGGTTTTATAATTCATGAAAGAAAATCTGTGTTCAAGCCTGCTAAACAAATTGTCTTTTTAGGCAATATTATTGATTCTGTATCTATGACAGTTGTGTTGCCAAAAGAAAAAGTAGAAAAAATTGTATTAGAATGTCAGAATCTGATCAAGAAAAACGTAGCTAGTATACGGTTAGTTGCCCATGTTATAGGCTTGCTAATATCCACTCTTTCAGCTGTGGATTTTGGTCATTTATATTACAGAAATTTAGAAATTGAAAAGATTGAGGCTTTAAAATTTTCATTTGGGAATTTTGATCAAAATATGACTATAACATTTGCCATGAAAGCAGATTTAAAATGGTGGGTTGAAAACTTACATTGTCAGAAAAGAGTCATTAATAGGAAAAATCCAGATTTTTCTATGACAACTGACGCCTCATTAAAAGGCTGGGGTGCTTTATTTAAAGACCAAAAAATTCAAGGAAGATGGAATGATGTTGAGCAAACTTATCACATAAATGTTCTGGAATTGTTAGCCATTTCTTATACTCTGAAGGCTTTTTGTAAAAATTATTCAGATATACATGTGAAGATTTTTTGTGACAATTCTAGTGCAATTGCTTATGTTAACAATATGGGTGGTATAAAATCCAAGCAAATGAATGAAATAACCAAACTTTTGTGGGTTTGGTGTATTGAAAGAAATATATGGATTTCAGTAGAACATATTCCTGGTAAATATAACGCTGCAGATGTTGAATCAAGAAAAATTGACGATCATTTAGAGTGGATGCTTGATAAGCAAGTTTTCCATAAATTAGTGGAGATTTGGGGTACTCCAGACCATGATTTATTTGCCTCTAGATTAAATTGTCAAGTTAAGAGTTTCTCGTCGTGGAAACCTGACCCTGAGGCAGTATTTGTAAATGCTTTTAGTATTTTATGGTCTGATGAGGTATTTTATTATCTTTTTCCCCCTTTTTCTCTAATTAGTAGATGTTTACAGAAAGTTCAGAAAGACAGTGCAGAGGTTCTGATGATTGTACCATTATGGCCGACTCAGGCATGGTATCCAGTTTTACTAGAAATGTTGATAGACTTTCCAAAAATGTTGCCTCGAAAGAAAAGACTTCTGTCCATTCCAGGAACGGAAAAGATTCATCCTCTTCACAATCAGTTAAAGTTTCTTGCTTGTCGGTTATCAGGAAAAATTTGGAAAACCAAGGCATTTCAGACAAGGCTTCCAAAATCATTTTGGCGTCTTGGCGAGACAGTACGAAAAAGCAATACTCAACTTATGTCAAGCAATGGTTCCGTTTCTGTAGTAAAAGGAAAATTGATCCACTTCAACCAGCTTTAAATGAAGTCTTAGATTTTTTAACAGTGCTTTTTGATAAAGGATTAAGTTATAGTACGATAAATTGTGCAAGATCTGCATTGTCAGCCTTAGGAATAATGTTTAATGGAGTGACAGTTGGCTCTAACGCTACAATCATCAGATTTTTAAAAGGTGTTTATAATTTGCGACCTTCAGAACCTAGATATAGTGAAACTTGGGACGTATCTAAAGTTTTTAATTTTTTACGGAAGTTATCTCCCGTAAAGTATATTTCGTTGAAAGATTTAACATTGAAGTTAGTAATGTTAATTGTTTTATCCACGGCTTGTAGGACACAGTCGTTGTTTTTGCTATGTTTAGACAATTTAGTTAAAGGAAAGGATAGTTATACTTTGTTTTATTCAGGTTTATTAAAACAGAATAGACCTGGGTTTAATGTACATTTTGTTGAACTTTTTGCTTATCCTCCAGATAGGAGATTGTGTGTTTTTACTGTTTTAAAAGAATATTTGATGAGAACAGCTCAAGCTCGTGGTAATAGTCAGAAACTTTTTATAAGTTATGTGAAACCGTTTAAAGCCGTTTCAAGAGAAACAATTAGCAGATGGATCAAAACTGTGATGTCAAAATCAGGAATTAATTTAAAATCTTATTCTTCGCATAGCGCTAGATCAGCAGTTGTTTCTAAGGCTTTCCATAATCTGATTCCTGTGGAATGTATTTTACGAAGAGCTGGTTGGACCAGTGAAAAGACTTTTGCTAAATTCTACAAGAAGCCGATCGAGTCAGATGAACAACGTTTTCAGAGAGCTGTTCTGAGTACATAGAACTTTATTTGTAAATGAACTTTGTATATAGGAGGGATATATTTGTTGTTTTTTTTTTGGAGGTTTTTTAATATAACTTTTTGACTTATCTCAGGGCTTGTGCTCTTTGAAGTCTCATCTGGTCCCGGAAACGGGATGACGTAGTTAAATTCCAAAACTAAACGAGACTTACCTTGGTAAAAGTTGAAGTTCAGTTGGAATTTAACGTAGTCATCTTTAGTTGTAGGGATCAGATGCCCTCCCGATATCCCTCCCTCTTTTTTGTGATGTTGTACTTAGTACTTTTGTATGCACAAACCCTTCGACTTTGAAGACTGAAGCTACACATGCGCACGAACATCTCATCTGATCCCTACAACTAAAGATGACTACGTTAAATTCCAACTGAACTTCAACTTTTACCAAGGTAAGTCTCGTTTAGTTTTGGAATTATGCGATATTGGTTTAAATTGTTGAAGGTCGTGCGGTGACCTATAGTTGTTAATTTCTGCGTCTTTATTCTTTTATGGAAAGTTTCCCCATTGGCAATCATACAACATTTTCTTTTTATATATATAATTGATAAACAAAGAACGGAGATTTGGACGCATTCAGAAATAATCTTTGTAAAACATTCCTTAGTTTTTTGCTACAAAATATTGAACATTAATTTAAAACAAAACATATCAAACTGTGTTTTTACAGTATTTTGTAATTAACATTATTTGACCATTGAAATATCAAAGATAAATATTGTAATGACAGGTGACGAAATTGGACGAAATTGGAAAACAAAAGAAAGCATAAAAGAGGAATCAAAGAGAGGTTGACGTATCACAAAGAAGATGGGACACTTACCTCATTCAAAATCAAATACAAAAAAAGATAACAAAGATGTGATGAAATATAAAACGTACATTAACAACGAAAGCACTGGTTAAATGAAAAATACTAAAAAAAAACTTAAAGACATTATTACATCTATTGATAGTTGTTTGCTATACGCAAGGATAAAGTCCAGAAATTCGGACTCACACTGGCCAAAGAGTGGATATCTGATCAGGACAAACCATTAACTTAGGCTCGGTCGTGGCGGCGTATTTGACATTCTACACAGTCAAAATGACGTTCCATCCTATAATTAGAGAAACGAGTCCAGTGATGATGACATTTATTCATTTTAATGTTACAGTAAGTTTAGACTAGACCGTTGTTTTGCCGTTTAAGGTGGTACCTAACACTACAGGGAGATAACTCTGTAAAGTCAGCTAAACGTTTTAATTACGTTGTGATGTAAAAGGACTATTAAGCTTCTCAATGATCAAAATTGGTGTTTGTCAAATTGCTATATAACCAGTGTAATTTTTCTGACAAAACGGTTGGTTCAAAAAAAAATTAATTTTTATAATTTTGTCAAAGGGTCAAAGTAAATACTTTGTCAAAATTTTATGAAAATTAAACGAGCCAAATTAATTTTAGTGAAAGTGTTGGGTACCACCTTAAATGGTTTTACACTAGTTATTTTTGGGGCCATTTATATCTTGCTGTTCAGTGTGAACCAAGACTCCGCGTTGAAGACCGTTCTTCGACCTATAATATCAATGGTGTAGTTTTACTTTTTATGTTTAACTTGGATGAAGAGTTGTCTCATTGGAACTCATACCACATCTTCTTACATCTATGTACTTTTATTGCACCTCGATTAAATTATGACGTTATGATTGGTTTAACGCCGTCACGTGGTGGTTCCTTAATTATGGTCTCATGAAATAAAGTTTACCGTTAATGGTGACGTCAACAATTAATGTTTTTGTATTTCATTGCTTAATTTTATACGGTTCACTACTGAATACCTACGTATCACAAGTTTCAGCTTTCTAAAAAGCTATGGACTGCTTCGGTCTACCCCAATTTAAGGTAATATGTGTGCATGTGGTTGTTGAATTAGTATTGGAAATGTGGTATTTCTAGATATTGCATTGATTGATATAAAATGGATGTACTGCAAGAGTGTGCGTTATACACCTATGCTTTTAAAAAAAATTAAATTTCTTGTTGAAAATTAAAACAATTATAAATAGACACGACTCTGTAGGTGTGCTTAAATTGTCAGAAGTTATAAATATAAACTACAGATAATGCATTTTTGTAAACATTGTAAAACACTGTTTAGCATAAGCAAATCGTGCAAATTGCAGAGTAACAAAGCAAATAAAATTAACACGTATTTTAAAATACTTACATTAGATGTATGTTTCATTATAATACGTTGTTCTGATTAGCTACACTGCAATCTCGCGTTATTCCTTAATAATCAACTTCATTACATAATAAAATTTATCATTCATGATGACACGAGGTCCCACAATAAAGTGCACAGGTAAATTAAATAAAAACTTTATAAAAATCGTGTTTTCATGATCCTAGCTAATCAATGTAATTATAAGTATTGAATGCTTCTTTTTGTAACTTCATAGGATTGTAAAAGCGTTGACCGTGCGCACATTTTTAAAATGGAGCGCTTCCGCGCTTCATACAAAATGTACTTCGGTCAACGCTTTTACACCCCAATGAAGTTACAAAAAGAAACATTCAATTCTTAAATAATTGATATTTCATTATTGAATTTATCTGTGAAATGTATGCATAATAAAACGAACATGAATTAATGACAGTTGATCGACATTGAAATATATATAGTTAATTTTCCGGCATTTGATGTCTTATCCTGGACGAGAAAAGTTTATAATTTTTTATCTCATTTAAGCCAATAGCTGTTGCTGTATCTCAGTCGCATCATAATGCAACCAATCAGAATATATACGTGTTAAGTAATTTATTCAAGATGGCGTTTATTTCGACTGATACTAATAGCTCCACACCGTGATGCGAAGCAAATAGAGGGCTCATCCCTATGGATTTTACTAACCCTCTATGGATCCGTAAGGTGTCGTTCGAATCTCCAATGGATTTTACTTACCTTCTATGGATCCGTACGGAGTCAGTAGCAAACAATATAGTTTATATTTTTTAACACTTACAGGTCAATAAATAAATATAAAACACATACTCATGCCAAGAAATCCTCGCTAAAAATTCCGGTCGACCTCCTACGGCAGTCATTAGTAGCTAAAGATTTGATTTCATTCAAGAAATTAATTTATGACCTTCATGTACGTGTCGCTTAGAACACGGCCATATACCAAATGGTCAATATAAATCATCCATGTAATTTGCTCTATGGGGTGTTTGCAGAATTTCAACGGAGGCAATTTCTTGGCATGGGAGAAAGGAAGAAAGACCATTCACATTTGTTTTTCTCTTTTTTAATTAAAGAAAAAAAATAACCTTTCAAATATAGAGTTCATAACATACAAATATTCCCTGTGGACACCTCCCCCTTTTATTTGTGCTCTCTATTTTAAACCCTCGAATTAAGCTTTCGAATCTTATTAAAATTAAAACCTTGCTTTCTAACCAATCTATTCATGTACCGGACCGACAACTTTCTTTATTTAATACGAAAATCTACAGTGCCGTTATACACATGTATGTTGTTTGCTTGGAGTCCCCGCCCGAAAGAAAGAGCTACTTTGCTCTACTTCCACAACTCCAATATACTATATTCCTGCATCACTTGATTTTTACCACGTGGAGCTTCCATTTGAATAAATACCGAATATGGAAACTAAAACTACAATTCAAAACATAAAGTCCGAAGGCACAAATAAGAAAAAGAAAGGTTTTTTTTTGGCAAAGGGTGCCGGTAAATTCTCTCTGTGTTCAAAATATACATGAAATATTTGCCGATGCCCCTTTTCTGTTCTATGAATTCTAACCCTGAGTTTTCTATGTGTTACTCCGAAAAATTCCACATCTTTGTTATCAGCTATACTATACTTAAACTACAAGTCCAGTTGACCTCAAAATTTGCAGTCCGCAGGGTATACATGTACTAAAAGTTCATAAAACAACGTGGTGCAGCTACCTCTCAAGATTTTTCCCAGAGAAAATTGCAATGCCGTAAAAATTGCTTGCTAGGTCCGTAAATCTCAGTGAAATCCTACAATAAAATGTCCTCTCCTTGATTGACCATTTTGCATTTCGCGGGCAGTACGTGGACTAAGCATGCGGTCTCCGAATTTGGATATTTTGGCTTATTCTGTGGAAAAAAGATTGTTTCAAAGACAAATTAAGGATGTTCAAAACACTACATGTATGCGTCATACTTCCGACTTTGTATGGTTTGGAGGAGTAACACTACATTATACATCAATGATTCATTCTTACCATTTATATTATTCAATAACATTTTATAAAACAAACCATCTCGCCATATTATGTTTGAAAAATATTTTTAAAACTGACTGTGAGTTCAATGGTGTATTGTTTTTATAATGAAAAGAAATAAGAAGATGTGGTATAAGAGCCAATGAGAAAACTCTCCATTCAACTCGTAATTTGTAAGAGTAAACAATCATAGGTCAAAGTTCGACCTTCAACACGTAGCCTTTGCTTAACCCAGTCTCAAAATTTGTTTTATCATATTTTCGCCGCAGCGGCAAATTTCTCCAATTAGCTCTTGTATTAATTGATCTTAATCTCCCTCCAAAATGTTTGAAACGTTGATTTTGTTAAATTGCATTGTCTCATTGTTCCTATTAATTGCACACTCGCTAGCGATGGACACATATTTGAGCCGGGTTTATAGTTTACAGAAGCAGATCGGAATCAGTTATGACGTAGACAGTAATCATTCTAATCGTTATCATGTTCATTGACCATAACGACGATGACAGCACATCATATAATGACGTTTCGACATCATATAATGAAGTAAACCAAACCACATCATATAAGATTACAAGCACATAATATAATGACACAACCACATCATATAAAGATATTTGCACATAATATAATGGTAACTGCACATCATATAATGATATGTACACATAATATAAGTATATTTGCACATGATATAAGTATAATTGCACATAATATAAGTGCATTTGCACATCATATACGAATGTTTGCACATCATATAAGAACATTCGCACATCATATAAGTATATTCGCACATTATATGAGTACATTTGCACATCATATAAGTATATTTGCACATCATATAAGTATCTATGCACATCATATAAGTATATATGCACATCATATAAGCATATAAGGATGTTTACACATCATATAAGGATATTTGCACATCATATAAAGTTGTTTGCCTATCATATAATGACAAGTGCACATCATATAAAGGTAAATGCATATCATATAATGAAAATGGTCATAACAAGACAGTGTTGGCGTTCCATACCATATAAGTATATATGCACATCATATAAGTATATTTGCTTATCATATAATGATGTTTGCACATCATATAATGATGTTTGCACATCATATAAGGATGTTTACACATCATATAAGGATATTTGCACATCATATAAAGTTGTTTGCACATCATATAATGACAAGTGCACATCATATAAAGGTAAATGCATATCATATAATGAAAATGGTCATAACAAGACAGTGTTGGCGTTCCATACATCCAGGTTAGCAGACTTATCATTATAGTTACGCCAAGGTTACCAATGTGTAGTACTGGACAAAAGTCAAAACGCACATTAATTAAGATGGGACAACGTTGTCTAAGAATTTCGCCTACAGCGATGTCTAGACTGACAGCTCTGAGATTGCAAGTTCGAACCCTAATTAATAAAAGGTGTTCGACTCCAACCTCGAATGACAAGGATTGCCAGTTATCATTGTCATATCATTGGTTGAATTTAAGTTCAGCCATTTTAAAACATAACTCACTAGTTTACCGTTGTGAAAGTGTCAAGTGGATTTTATGTTCTTGTATGACTTTGCCCCCCACAGAGCTATAGAAAAACAGAACATTAAGTTAAACGGGTGTTACACGGACTCTTTCTAGATGATACACGGACTCTTTTTAGTTGTTACACGGACACTTTTTATGAATAGAATCACTCGTGCATGATCAGTGAGTTCATGGGCACTTTAACTTTCAATTAGATTTGAACTTTTTGGTTCACCGACTTATTTCCTGTCTTTTTATTGAACAAAAAAGGAGTAGGTCCGGTAAGGACCGATTTTGGCCTCAAATTTCAGGTTCATCTGACGAAAGATTTTGACCTCTTTTTAAACACTTAAGTGTCTATTTCATTTGATTCAGTTAGTTTTTGTGAAAGATTTTAACTGATTTAGTCATTAAAAACGATCCGATTCAAGCTCAAAATGAAAAATCTACCAAATTTGTTAAAAAATGTCACTTTTCGGATGGTTTTTGTCAAAAATGAAAGTGGCCGCATCCGTGTTCATCCTAAACCTTTATATATGTTATGTATTATCATAAAATACAACTCTCATTCCAATATTAAGGATGAACACGGGGGCCACTTTCGTTTTAAGCGAAAACCGTCTAAAATTTAACTAAAATGATAGAATTGTGAAGATTTCAGCAATTTAGCATGACTTAGTGGTGCTAGTACTCGATATATATGTGCATTGTATTGTCAAAAACAGCCCATATTTATGTAGCAGAAGCATTCTACTGTCCATGCAATAAACAACTAAAAGTTTACATTTTAACAATTTGGTAAAACTGCTATATTTTGGGGCCAAAAAGGGGTCTTACCGGACCTTTTCCTTTACGTTAGCACCAATATCTTTTTCAATCATTTCCAGTAAAATACAATTCATATCAGTACACTAAGGGATTAGACATTTAACTTCAAAAGGGGGGGGGGGTATGGTTTTCTCCTAAAATAGATATTTTGATCCAAAATTTTATGAGAAACAAATTTTTTAATGGTCAAGCAGATGACAAATTAATGTTTTGCTTTATTACCGTAAATAGTGCTAATTCAAACAAAAACATTTGGGTGATTGAATAGTTAGTATACTCAAAAAAGAACATACCGCCCCCTTTATATGAAGCAAAATATTCGGTCAATAAATGTTTTCTTCAATATATTGACATGAATAGTATTTTGGACAAAGCTGAAAGTAAAGAAATGATGATACTGACGTGTATTATATTTCAATAAAAATAAGACAGGAAATAAGCAAATAAAAATCAAATCTTATCAACTCACCAATGCACTATTGCTCCTATAAAAAGTGTTCATGTAATACACGTCCAAATAAGCAGCAAATCTAGAAGAAAATCATTCAACTTATGTCATCAATTTTGGGCGGTAAGCTGCGATTGGATCATAATGTAACACGTGTTTAATCCCGATCAACACTTGCAGTCTAGAGACCAGCATAAATTTTTAAAAAAAAACAATTAAAGTATATGCCTTAGTGAATATGTATAATATTAAGACAAAATCCATTTTTTCATAAACATTTCATTCACTAATGAAGTAGGAAATTCATTCTTTTGATAAATTTATATTGTTATCGAATTTATATCAGTGGCGGATCCAGGTCCAAATCTAGGACAAAACAGGGGGGGTGGGCAAATTTTATGTTCCCATTTAAATGCATTGATAGAACCCTTCCGGGACCCCCCACCACTGAATATTTTCATGTATTTGGCAACAAACGCGCGATTTTTACAATTTTTTTAAGGGGGAATGGGGGGATGGAATTGCACAACCTGTATTTTTTCATCAAAAATAAAAATCACAGCCTGTTTATTTTAAAATGAATTAATTTTTAAGTCAAAAGCTGTCAGAAAGACTTTTTTGTTTCATCTGTCACGAACATGTATAAAGTATAAATCACAAAAATACTGAACTCCGAGGAAAATTAAAAACGGAAAGTCCCTATCAAATGGCAAAATCAGAAGATAAAACACATTAAACTAATGGACAACAACTGTCATATTCCTGACTTGGTACTGGCATGTTCGTGCGTAGAAAATGGTGGATTGGACCTTGTTGTAAAGCGTTAAGCCTCTCACTTGTATGACAGACGCATCAAATTCAATTATATTGACAAAGATGCGTGAACTAAATGTCACAAATACGGGCACAACAAAAACATAAACCCCAGCAAACATTGGGGGTGATTTAAGGTGCTGCTTCACATGTGGCACCCGTCGTGTTGCTCCTGTTATTACAAAGCTGGTAAAGAGTCTTAATTCGGTAGGTCACATTCGCGAAAAGGGAACGCGATTGTAGTTACGACATAATGAACATATCCAATATCATCTGTATAACGAATATTCCACAACGGTAAACCAACTCGTGATGGCGTCAATAAAATCTCTTCTGTCGTTAAGTTTTGGTCTCAACCGGTGTACTATTATCTTAAATAGAAAAACAGGACATCATGAAGATAAAACCAGCTATTTCATGATTGTTAGAGAGTGACATAGTTTAATCGTGCTTATATAAATGCGAATCATCCAAATTAGTAAAAGATAGGCGATAGATATCAAACGGACATTCCAACTCATAATTCGAAATATAAACTGATAAGGCAATGGCTAAAAAAAGTAACAGACCAGCAGGCATCCAATTGTACACAACACACACTAGAGACTGAGCAACACAAACTCAAATAAACTAATCTATGATGCTCCGAACAGATAAACAGATACAACGCTAACCTATTAAAATCTTGGATGTATTTGTTTGCAGCAACCCTTTCTCAACGAAATCATCATAGCAAATAAAAGCCCTGGAATATCGTATCGCATTGGAGATATGTACTACGTATTCAGGAACTGCTAGAATATTGCTACAAAGAAATAAAAAGTTCACATTTTTAAAATATGCATATTTTGTCGTTTTTTGTTTGTTTTGTTTTCAACCGACCCTTATTGTAAATTTCCAAATCTAAGTCAAGAGATGAGACGGACTTCACTACTCATTTTTAATGCCCTTTATAGTTTGATGTGAACCAAGGAACCATGTTGAAAGGCGTGCTTAAATATATAAGTGATTTACAAATTGTGACTTGGATCGAGAGTTGTCTCATTGCTATTTATACATACCATGTCTTTTATATAACTCATAGCTGTATCTGTTAAATCATTTGTCTATGTTCGATGGAATAGATGTGTTCAACATATTCAAAATATCTAATTACGTAGATAAACTCCTGATAGATTCCAGGATTAAATATTGTATTTACCAGACGCACGTGTTTTCTATGTACATACAATTCATCAGTGACTCTAGAAAAAAACAGGTCCAAATAAAGCACACCATTGAAGAGTCTTAATTTGAGTTCCGAAATTGACCTTTACTTTTCATCCTTATACGGTAATACCTAACTCATATTTGTTTACTGAAAGTGTGTGTGCGTCTCAAATAATGTTATAATCATCAATAGTATTGCAGAAAAAAATAGAAGTTTGATGAGAAGATTGACCTATACGTTCTGTTGTCTTGATAAACAATCAAATTAAATGGTAAATACATTGATCATAGATTCAAAGATTAAAGTATATTGAGTAAGGGATATTTAATGACCTAAAAAAAAGATTCATATAAAGTAGATGTATGTGGTCAATGAGACAGCATCCAAGACAGCTTCTCGTTTGAACTGTTTATATGGTCATTTCGTGGCCTTTTATATCTGCCTTTGCGGTATGGGCTTTGCTCACTGTTGAAGGCCGTACGGTGACCTATAGTCGTTGATTGCTCTGTCATTTGGTCTTTTGTGGAGAGTTGTCTCATTGGCAATCACACTTCATCTTTTTTTTTAATAAATAACTAAAAGATTCTATGTTTGTCTGTTTGCGTTTGTTCAAAAGAGATTAAAAGTCAGTTTTTTTAAATTTAAATTTGAAATATACTATTAACACACACTTAAATCACATTTAAAATAAAATATTTTCATTGTAGATTTGATCCTCCTATAAGGATTCGTCCTGGGGATGAAATAAGAACTACATGCACATATTCTTCTCTATCGTCAAACGAAACTATTTTCTTTGGTGAAGGAACTTCCGATGAAATGTGCTACGGACTTATCACATATTATCCTGCACAAAATATAGCACTGCCATACTGTACAACATGGAAAACAGTTGAAAAATGTAAAAGATATATGCCACAATTTGGCGGAATAATTGATGGGTGCAAGTGGAAGGACTTCCTGTCTGGTGGTGATGAATATATTGGATTCATGATGATTGAACTAGCTATGCACTGTGATACAACGTGTTCTTCAAACTGTACTGAAAAAGTCCGAAATCTACGAGAACACGAATGCTTACGCGGTGATCTAGGAGATTTTATGATCTTTAAATTACAAAGAAAATATCCATCCATTAGTTTAATAAAAGACTGTTTTCGAGAAAACAAAAGTTACAATCTAAAGGCATATAGTTACTGTCTGATTTTAAGTTTAGCTATTATGTACTTTTCCTAGCAATCATTCTCATACAATCAAATTCACTAAAAAATTTTATTAGTTAGCCATAAAGTTCGTTCTTATATAAATATATATAGAGGGAGAAAGAGAGAAAGAGAGAAAGAGAGCACTCCATAATCATCCAATTAGAAATCTTAGGGTATTTTAGACATCACGTATAACATATAAATCAACCCGGTAATTAAACATTTATCTTTAGTGTTTTTTCCTTGTATAAGCGAATAATTAAAACTTATCGTTTTTGATGGATTAAGTGTAAGCTACCCGATATACTTTCAACAGAAAAGCTGAAAACATCACGTTGGAATATACAATTTTAAATCGGACGAAATACTGGCGATATAAAACCAGAAATGTACGCACAAATGATTTACACAAAAACATAAGGTCAATTGGTCGTAGGTAGATGTTATCTTTATTATTTGCATCGTAAATTTGTTTCAGTATTGATTATGTTCAAATCAGAAACATAAAAAGACTAATAGGATGTAATACCAAGATAACAAACAGAACATGAAACTCGTAGCAAACTTGAACATTGTTGAAAGTAAAACTTTAGTGTTTTTGGTACAGTTTGCATACAATGTTACCAAAACCGTATTTTTACTGGCTTAATAGCTTTATTTTGTATGCTTAATATTTTCCTTAAGTGATGTGTTATTATTTTACTATACATGCCTGAAAAACTAGTAAAAGATCAGTAAATTGTACAAGATGTAGGGATCTATTTGTTTTAAAAATAATATTCAAATACAATAACCTTTTAAAAAAGGAGGATAACTCAAATGAAATTGTGTTGAATGTGCTGAACGTGACAACAAATACAAATGTGTATATGCATACGATATTTTTGCACGTGTACATGGGATTATGTATACACTCTTTCATTATGATATAAGTTTAGATGTGTTCAATTAACGTTGCAAACCATGCCATGTTACCAGGAAAAAGGAAGTATACCTTGATTAATCATAATTTACTTTTTTTTTAAATAAATAAAAGCTAACCTGCCTTACCCGTTAGCTATTTATTCGTTTATGATGAATAGATAGATAAAAGAAAATATTTATGTTTACTTATATGTTATTTGTGTGAAATTGTAAAATATAAACACACAAATTACTAGGTTCAATTGCATTTCGTTTTATTTTTCTTCAAGAAAGGATTAAGGTAGATGAGGGTTTTAATTCAAATGGATAGAATAATAATTTTCTAAAATGTAGTGTAAAACATGCTTTATAATAAAATATAATAAAAAGGATGGGTCAACCCAATTTGATTTTTATGAGAAACATATGATGTCTTATGTAGATAAAAACGTCTTTAAAATGAATATGAGTTTTGCTATTTTACAATCTAAGTTTGCGGAAGAACATAGTTCGCCATAATAATCATGAAAGTTAATGTTGGTTATCCTCCCGGTGTTGGTTTATCCTTTTACTCTTTATGTGTCGTGTTTTGTCACCAATATGAAGTTTTAATTGCTCATTTAATATTGTGTAGTACAAAATGTATATATAACCTATTAAATAACTAATGAATTACTAATTGGTATATCACTAGCACACTCCAAAAGCGCCTGCACTTGGATCATGTATCTTCAAGTTGATTCCAAATGAGGGAACATGCGAATCTGATCATGATTTTCTTCGTAGAGGATTTATCGTAAAAAGGAAGCTTTTAAACCAAGATTTTTAATAGGTCAAGTTGTATGGACGCAATCACCAGCTGGTTAAATGATATGGAATATATCATATTATATGTTTCACCGATGAAAACGGATATTTCCAACTAGTGTTATTACAATCCTGTCGTCTTTTCTTGGATTGTTACATTACCAAATGAGTCTTACCATAGATACATATATATATACTGCTTACTATGAGCAAAATGAGGCTACTATTTGCTTAGCCTTTCGGAAAACTTGAGATCAACCACATTATTTGGTAGATTTCGTGTTTTTTTGTGTCTGCGTAATTGTTTTGTTTATCTGTATGTAATTTCGCCTTCTTTCCACTTCTTCTTATTTACATATGATGGGAGATAATAAAGGCAACAGTAGTATATCGCTGTTCAAAAAGTCATAAATTGATTGAGAGAAAACAAATCCGCGTTATGAACTTAAACCGAGGGAAAAACGAGGGAAACTATAAGAGGAAAACAACGATACAACAGAAACACTGAAGTGCAACAAAACAAACGACAATGCAACATATATAGAATCGAACTATTAGATAACAACTGCCATATTCCTGACTTGATACATGACATTATCATTGTTTGCTACTTTGTTACTTTCTGTCTAAAATATTGTTTGAAATATTGTGTCTTATTTATTAATTTGTTATATAAGTATCTGCTGTTTTATGTTTCGATGCATTGTACCTGTAGATAAAATCATCGATGTATGATATGACCAAGTCTGTAAAATCTACGTTTTTGGAAAGAAAACAAATCTGATGTTTGGTCTGATAGCTGAACGATATTTGTTTTTTCTTATTTTAACTACCTGGCCCTTCTGTCACATAAATAAACACAACTAGTTGCAGTATAAATTGTAATATATATAAAACATACATTCAAAAAAAAAAAAAAACCCTGTGCATGGAGATTTTACAGTTACTGGATAAAAGCCGATGCTAGTTTTGTACCAAGTCAGTAGTCAGCATATGCGTATTAACATGCAATATTAATGATACGGTATTTTTGGGGGGTTAAACACTATCTGCTCCTATATATATAATTTAAGAACCAGTAAGTTTTGTTTCTGCCCACAGACATAAGTTTTTGCCGATTTCTGTTTTATTCGTATTTATTGTGCTCAGCTACTTTTGTAAATATAACTAAACTACAAGTAGCTGTCATAGACACATGAGAGGTTTAGCTATGTACAAAAAAAGGTTAAACACACCATTTTCTTTTGAAAATGCATGTACCAAGTCAGATATATGGCATGTTGTGTTTCACTTGTTCCATTGATTAACCATTTTTGATTTTGTTAGTTTTTTAATGGACTTCCTCTTTTTTAATTTGCTTTGACTACAAGTCCGATATTTTTGTTTAACGTTTTTGTAACAATCTTCTATTGTACAAATTATTCGATTTTTTCAGAATAAATCCATGACAACTTCGTATTCGATAGATGGCCGTCTAGCTGTTCTGATTCGAACGCCATCAATGAGTCATATACAGACAAAACGCTGATATTTTAATGAGTTTTTATTTAGTTTCTAAATACTATGTAAGTTACAGTTATAAGTGCAAGAAAAAAAAACACATTAGAATAACATTATTAAAGAAAAATGTATATGGTTTTACGAATCTGAATTACCTACATTGCAACTATTTTATTAAAAATCTCTTTTTTGTAAAAAAAAATTCTTGAAAATTATTATTTTCATATCCAATCGTCGAGGTAAATGCATAATGTTAATTTAAAATTATACCACGTGATACAAGCTGAATTTCAGGAAAAACAGCATCAATTCTATTAAATTTTTAAGCAGTTAAAATTTGCAATGCATGTTTACAATTTCGAAAAAACGTTATCCCAGAATTATGACCAAAAAAATCTGTACTCGTGATTTTATTTTGTTAATATGTTAACAAGAGATTACTTGAAAATGTGTCACTTTGCTATTTAACATAAACGTAATTTGAATTAAATCAGCAAGTTTTCACAGAGTATAAGTTTAAATTTCAACATTTCTCTTTAAAAGGATGATAGAATATATGGTCTTATTAATATGAATAAGTATCAATAATTACAAATGCAGCAGATTTAGTGCACAGATGTTATAAACATTATTTAGGTCCAGTTTATCAATGTTGCTTCATTTCAATATTGACTTTTTTAGAACGTTTTCATTACATTCTACATGTTCTATCAGCATGTTAATCAGCATAAACGCAGCATTTATTTTTGGCGCAAATGATATACTAGTACTGCATATGTAAAACATAACTCAAATACAATGTGCTGTATAGAATTGGAGTCAAACCGTACCCTGCTTTTCAACAGTTGTTTTATCACTTGATCATAAAATACTTCCATTTAATGTGATACGAGTAGAATATAGATATCACAATAAGAATGTCCATTTGTTTTATCTATGGAAAAATAAGATCTTTAGGTAAAATGTGCTAAAAATAATTTCAGATAAACTATCTATTTTTTCTTTCTATTGGTGCTCCAATACATTATGTTTTTGTCATCGCAAATAATTATTTAAAACTAATACTAAAACCAAAAATTCACAGGATAAGAGCTGTAATACAATACAATTCATATTTTATAAAAAAAATATGCAAAATTAGAATTTAAAGCGTAAATATTTATAGCAAACACAATACATAACAAAAGAGTCAACTTTCAAATTAACACATAATAAAAACACAAAGGATATGGGGTATCCTTCCATGAAAAAAAGTACATGCACAGCAACCAAAAAAAGGAATATACAAAAGCAACGGAACGGCGCTTTAATTGCTGATCTTCATTTAAAGGTCACAGTGAGGCCTTCAACACGGAGCAAAAAAAACCAACCTCGCATCTCACTGCAAGTTTATGAAGGTTTTTATATTCGCAGGTATTTAACCGAAATATTTTCTTCATACCGACATGAAGCTTTAAAAAAATATTTACACTTGGAAAGATTATGATAAACCAAGACATTGAACGTCCAAAACATTGTCGAAAGATAGAGAGAAAGCTAGGTATTGACAATTTGTATAAAATGAATAGTTTGTAAACAATCAGAATATAGGAAATAGAAGTTTAAGCTTTTAAATTGATGACTGTTAAAATACATATCACATGGCAAAAATTTATCTAATCCTCTCGTTGTTCTTATATTTAGACTAATTATCAACTTGAAAGACAATAATTTGAAAATCACAAACTTATTATATACATGCGATTTGCCATTCAATTTAAAAAAAAAACTAAACGATGACTCATTTTTACCTAAAATTGCATAATATTTGCATATTTTTTTTATCTTAAAAAGGCAATTTCAAATTATCGAAAATGCGTGGAGCTTGATCAATCAAAACACTCAAGATACAAATACACAAATAATATAACGCGTTAATATTAGGAGCAACGACAACACAAATTAAAACTGTGTGTACATTTTCAAAGAAACAAATAAACCTATTTACATCAAGGGACAAGACCTAGTTATGAACTAATTTTCCAAAATCTTCTCTATAAAGCGTCAAGTAACTCCTCAAAACAACCTAAACTTAATAAGACATTTCAATGATTACAACTTGCAAAAAGACTAACACAAGAAAATATTTTGAAAATATTCAAACTGTAAGACAATTGATATTCAAATAATTGATGATAAACTTGATGATATTTATGTTAAATCGTCGTAATATGTTTAATTTTTTCTGAGAATTTCCTATTTCTTTAACTTGAGTAATTTTAATTTTTTAGTCTTTTAAAAAAAAAAAAAAAACCGCCTTTACATGTAAAATAATATGCATTTTTTCTTGACATATCAATT
Source organism: Mytilus edulis (assembly GCA_019925275.1). Taxonomy (NCBI): domain Eukaryota; kingdom Metazoa; phylum Mollusca; class Bivalvia; order Mytilida; family Mytilidae; genus Mytilus; species Mytilus edulis. The sequence continues at coordinate 64,146,574 of CM034353.1, forward strand.
TCAAACAATAAAGGTTGGCTCGTTGTTTTACCTGGAAATGCCTAATATTTGCATGGTTCAGTGTTTATCCTAAACATGCATTTTCAAATGATGAAAGGTACGTTGACCATAATCTAAACAAAGACCCAATAGAGAAAAATACAAAGTAATTTGCTATGGTACAATAACAAAAACATTTAATAAACATAATAATGGTAACTTAGATAATTAGTTAAATCATATAATAAGAGAAACCTAAATCACGTTATTTTTTTTTCTTCAAAGAAATGATAAGTATTTTCTATCAGAAACATACAATTTAGTTATTTTCAAACTTGCATGACGCTTAAAATAAATCAATGTCACGTGCATATTGCTAATTTTATGTGAGACCTGTCTTGTTCTTTCACTAAAACTTATCATTTAATTTTAAAATTTAAGGGAAAAAACACATGCTACATTCAATTCGTCTTGACACATCAACGTCGCAACGTAATTGTTGACCCATCGTTTTAGCTGGACATCGTAATATTTGTACAGATCAACATTTGCTGTTTTTATATTAAAAGTGTTGTTTCAATAACATTAACGGTACCAATTTTCCTGCACCAGATGCACATTTCAAATGTGTTGAAATACGTTTACCATGATCAAACCAAAGACTCAAAAGATAAAAGTATACAGGAATGTGCGACATGTACGATACAATAAAATAAACGTTTCATTAAAAAATAATGGTAATATAGAATATAAAGCGTTACTATAAGTTGCAAAGAAAATACTAAAATAAAGTTTTAATGTCAAATGAAAAAGTTTTTACACTAAGGGACAAACCTCAAGTATGCAATAATTTATCGAACTCGTTTCTTTTCAAGCATCGGGAAATTTCTAAAAACTATTGAAAATTGGATATACATTTCAAAGATCATTATTTACAATAAGACTTGTACATGAAAACATCAACTTTGGAAACTAAGTCTGTAAATTACTAATATATTCAATTAAAAAAACCTTAGACCTACAGATTGGCAAAGATTGTACAAACAAAAAGTGTAAAAAATCAAATAAACAAAACTATTTACATAGAGGGACAAAACTTTAAAATGGTGCAATTCCTTTCTGAACTCTTTATTTTTTAATCGTCAGATACTTTTTCAAATCTAGACACCTGTCGTATTTACAAAAAAAGGAACAAAACTTATAATTCTTTTCTGAACTCTTTGTTTTTTAAGCGTTATATACGTTTTCATTACTAGAAATATTTTGAAAGATCATATATGTTGAAAATTAAAAGAACTAAGATGCCGATATGTTTGAACACCCCAAGCTATTTTCCATTTTTATCGATCGAGTGATGGTTGATAACTTGCGCACACCAAATTTTGATAAAATAAATTTGTTAATATTTTTCCTAAAAGAATACAATTCAAATTATCTCTAACCCTGATGACACTTAAGGTCAAGTTTCAGAAAAATGGCCATGTTACAGATGTTGGTAAAATTTAACATACAACTCTGGTTCGTCTTAAAATCACAAAATTTCAGATTTCTACTGCATAGATTTAAAACATCTATATGTTGTTGATACATGTATTTACATTTTTTTATGATGTAATAATGATGGGCCAGCGACATCGTTTTTATGATACATATCATTCAAAGTGGTGTTTAATGTAAAAAAAAACAAAAAAAACACAAAACGTCGAAATGATCGTAATGTCATCGCGATGCATGATGTTAAACCTATATTTTTGACGTTTTTTACTACCAGCTAATGAGCAGTTTCATCATTAGACATGCAAACAAAGAGTCGAGACCATATGATTATTTGATATCATGTAATGTTCACCTAATTTGAAAGAATCCAATCAGTAAGATTTCAGATAATAAAAGAGATAAGTGCATTTCAATTAGTTTAACGAACCAAGGTTGTGTGCAAAATTTTATTGACATAGCCAATTTACTGTTCCTTGACCTTAAGTTAAATCCATGCATGTCATATGGCTAACTTTATATAAGTAATTCCTTTTTCTTTCCTTTTGAGTTATCATTTAGTTTTAAAATTTTGATAAAAAAAAGAATTTACATACTTAAAGCGATGTCTTATGACCATTATGACATATCAACTTCAAATGATAATCGTTGGCTCATTGTTTTATATCAAAATGTGTAATATTTGTACAGTTGGTATTTTCTTTTATCGTAACCATGTCTTATAAAAATCATTAGAGGAACGTTGACCATGATCTAACAAAAGTTACAAAGACATAGTAATATGATATTTCATTATAGATTAAACATTTGATTTAAAAGCTATTTACATAGAATACAAAGTGTAATTATAAGTTTCAAAGACAATGCAATAACAAACAAAAACTTATGTAGAAAAAAATCAAATAATAGAATAAGCGTATTTACATGAAAGCACTAAACTTAATTGTGCAATATTGTCCGAACTCGATTATGCAAAACGCCAGGTAACTTCTCAAACATATTTGAAGTTGGAAAGACATTCAATAATAGCTATTAAAAACAAACTAGACATGACAAAATCACCTAGCAAACTAAGTCTGTAAAGTAATAACATATACGCATATAAAAAACTTAGACATTTAGATTGACAAAGACAGCACAGGCATAAAGCAGTGAATATAAAATCAACAATAATTTATAAATATTTAAACTAAAGAAAAGTGCTATTTAAATAATCGTTTACGTTGATATCACATAGATTTTAATAATAAGTCCATTTCATATGGCTAATTTCATCTGAGTACTCTTTTTCTTCCTTCCTTTAGTTATCATTTAATTTAAAAGGTTGAAAAAAGAAAAACAATGTTTTTTTTACCTAGCATTGCGTAATATAAATCATTGGAGGTACGTTGGCACTGATCTAACCAGAGACACAAAGGATAAAAATACATATTTTTTAGTAATATGATATTTTACATTTTAATATATGACGTGCTTCATTCGCTTTATGAATAAACCCATGCTCTAAATCCAATAAGATTTGTTTGCACATGCGTATATTGACTACTACAGAGTAATGAATTTTATCAAACTGGCATGCATTTAATATATTTCCTTAACTTAATAAAACTTCCAAACTCTTAAATGATGCACGTGTTGATTCTAATTAATTTATTATGACTATAACGTGTTGCAATTCGAAATTGACATACTTGCCCTAGATACGACAACCGTTCATGCTGGTTGATCAAAACTCCTCCTTCTGAAAAATCACATTGCTAGTCGTTTGCTTGTTTACAAACAAAAAAAGGGAGGTTCATGGAAGAACCTACACAGACGTTCTACACCTATACACATCGGACATAGAAATTACCTAAATTGTCCTAATCAGAATCGAAATAATTGATGCAAGCTATAATACTTTATTGTAGTTTTAACATGGGGAGGCATTATATTCGTGTTATTTAAGCTTTCACTATCAAACAGGCAAAAATAATCAAGAATATAATGCCTATCCATGTTAAAACTACAATAAAATATAGCTTGCATCAATTATTTCTTAAATAAATAAAATAAAAAAGATTGAAAAAACCTGTTTATATAGAATATAAAGCGTAATTATGAGTGGCAAATATAGTACAATAAAAACAGAAATAGTTAATTACAATCAACTAATCAAGTACACGTATTTACATAGAGGGACTGAACTTAGTAGGGCCAATATTTTCATAAAATCGTTCCTCTAGAGCGTCAGGTAACTTGTCAAAACAAATTAAATTAAAAAAAAAATGGTGTCATCCTGGTTTGCCCACTTTTAATTACATGTATATGTAAACATAGAGGGAATTGTTGTTTTAACAATTATAGTTTATTTCTGAATTATAGTCGTATTTTTTACCTTTTATTTTACCTGTAAAATTAAAAAAGAATATTATATTCTGCTACTAAATCAAGGAAAATGTGCACAAATTTTCTATATTTTATATATTTTTTTCGGCAGGATAATGTATTTTATTAAAAACAAATGGGAAAAAATGTGTACTAAAATGAATAAATATTTCAATTTATCAACAAATATTTGTAATGATTGGTACGTTCTGATAAAAAGGTGAAGAGTAAAATAATAAACCAAAGAATTAATAGAATAAATCTCATTTGAATAACTTTTAATTTATTCAACTTATTTTTTTTTAATTTCAATACAATACACTTTTCAAAATTTAGTAAAATATAAAATTATCCAATTAAATTTAACAACTAGAATATAAATGCAACTGTTCAGTAGCCATTGATCAACAACACCAGTTACAACTTCAAGCAGAAACACTAGCTATTGACTACGAGACAGCAACCAACAACGCAACACAGACAGTATGTCCAGGGGTAACCGTGAAAGGCTGCTTCTTTCACTTCACCCAGTGTATATGGCGAAAGGCACAGAAATATGGACTACAGTCCTATTATAAAGAAAATGAAGACATTACTTAACTGATACAACGAGCCACGGTACTACTGGTACCTCTTGTTCCGCCCCACCTTGTTGACGATGTTTGGCTAAACACTTTAGAAGACATTGGAGAAACTGAAAACATACCCGCTACAACTTCATTTACAGATTACGTGACAGAGTTTTGGGTTGAAACTACCGATTTCTATGGAACCACTATTACACAGAAGGACCCTGCACCATGCACAAATCACATGGAAGGATGGCACAACAAACATAAGAAGCGACTCAAACACGCCCACCCAAACATCTATTAGATCATTGAGCTACTGAAGAAGACAGAGGCACTAACAGAATGCAACATTATCCAGTATGCAGCAGGAGGAACCCGCCCACCTTAAAGACGACCATACAGAGTAATAGACACCAGACTCATATACAGATACCAGCAAGGACCCATCAACGTGGTAGATTACTCTGACGCAATATTCCATCTTCTCCATTTGAACTGAACAATGAAGTGAATTATTGTTAATTGTGACTGTAAATATATTAAATGTTTTGTTACTTTTGATGTATATATAAAAGATTGTATTTCTCATCATTTTACATAGAATGAAATTCAAAACAGTGTGGCTGTGGCCATTGATTGACACATTAAATTCATCCATTGACTGGGACAATTTAGGTGAACGTTTGTATGTAACGACCACTGCTCACTATGTACTTTTGAAAGACACTTAAACTATGGGGTCACAAAAGGTTCTCAACACCTTAATAAAGTAATTCGAAAAAAATAATCAGAAATAACACGATGTTTTGATTTATATCAATTATATAAATCAAAATATAAAGGTTATTCCTGATTATTTTTTCGAATTATTTTATAATTAAAGGCGTTAAGAAACCTTTGGTGACCTCACAGTTTAAATGTCTATCGTAGGTACGTCGTGAACAGTGGTCGTTACAGACAAACGTTCACGTAAATTGTCCCAGTCAATGGATGAATTTAATGTGTCAATCAATGGCCACAGCCACACTGTTTTGAATTTCATTCTATATTGCCCTTATTACTTTTTTTGTGCTTAATTGATTTCCTTAATTTATTAAATAAAGTTTGCAATAAAAGAGAACTCAGTGTATATATATTTTCTATCATGAAAATCATTCAGAAACTAATGAACACAAAGACACTTTTATAACTGAATATCATTTTTTAGTTATTTGCTGTATATGTATGTTGAATTAATTGATTGAATTGATATTAAATTACTAAGAACAAATATTTGATTTTTTAAAATTATTTTTCTATTAAAAAAAACAACCTGAATATCTAGAAAACACTCACAAACTATATACCTAAGTTGGAACAGACTATACAATTGTATACTAATTAAACCTTTTGTTTTTTGTTTTCTTAACTAATAGATAACTGGTAGAATTAAAAGTGGGCAAACCTGGAGTAAACCAAAAAAATCCAGTGATTAATATGTACAATTGAACAAACACATTAAAACATCAACATTGGAAACTCTGTTAAATAATAAGATAAAAACTTGACCATTCAGACAGGCAAAGATTTTACAAACATAAAGTGTAAAATATCAAATAAAAAAAAACTATTTACATTAAGGTACAAAAATAAATGGTGCAATTCCTTTCTGAACTCTTTGCTTTTTAATCGTCAGATAATTTTTCAAATCTACAAAATTATGCTTTTACCAACCGGGGTAACATAGGCGTTTTACCTTATATCAACCAAGTTAGGAATACCACCAACTATGTTCCATTTTAGTCGAGTGATGGGGGAAAATATGCTAAAGCTAGATTTTAAAAGAACTTATTTGTAAATATTCAAACTATGAAAAATAATCTATTCAAATAATCTAAAACCTTAATGACACTTAAGTTCACTCAATGCCATGTGACTAATTTGTCTGCGTTTACTTGATACACAGGGGGCTTAGAAAAAAAATATGAAAAAGAAGCGAAGAGAGAGGCGGCGGTTGAGCGGGCACATAGCCGCGACTTACTTTTATTGTTCTTTGTTTTAACTGAGCATTTTTTTCTTTCACTTCAAGTTATCTTTTGTTTTGAAAAAAAATTAATAAAAACAGACATATCAACTTTAAATAATAATCTTTGACTTATTGTTTTACCTCGAAATGTGTGGTACATTTCACCAGTTTAGTTTTAATCGTAAATATGCATGTCGTTTCAAATGACGGGAGGTACACAATGTACGATGAGTATGATACAAACAATTTAATAATGACTCGAAAGATACAGAAACACATTAATACCCTGGAGTTCCATTTACAAAAATTACAACTCTTAAGCACGAGTTACATGAGTTCCAATTTACATGTACAACTATTGAGTTTCTTATTAGAAACCACGCCGAAGTACGTCTTTTATTCATTTTTATCAAAATTTGATAATGAATAATTTCTAATGAATAATGCAGAAGAAACGAGAAACACTCTTGGATATAAAAAAAGAAGATGTTGTATGATTGCCAATGAGACACCTCTCCACAAGAGACCAAAATGACACAGAAATTAACAACTATAGGTCACCGTTCGGCCTTCAACAATGAGCAAAGTCCATACCGCATATTCAGATATAAAAAGACCCGACATGACAATGTAAAACAATTCAAACGAGAAAACTAACGGCCTTATTTATGTACAAAAAATGAACGAAAAACAAATATGTAACACATAAACGACAACTACTGAACAGCAGGTTCCTGACTCAGGACAGTTACAAACAAATGCATGTTTTAGTCTTTAGGTCCTCTTTTACATTAAAAACATGGAATTTCCGTTAAAACTACATGTAGTAATGTCTAATAAGGCCAAAAACTGCATGTTTCCTGATGACGACTCATTTCATTATAAATCAGATAGTTTGAAGTCTATTTTTGTACATAAATAAGGCCGTTAGTTTTCTCGTTTGAATTGCTTTACATTTCATAGTATAATTTATATTTTATTTTTATTTCCTTTCAGAACGATAGGTCATTCTTTGCAAGATTAACTTGGACAATACCATGTTTCAATGAAATGTGATTCAAGGCGTAAAATAATGAATTAAGTAAATATAAAAATTAGAAGATGCGGTATATTTGCCAATGAGACAACTCTCCATCAGGAACGAAATGACATAGAAGTTAACAAGTATTGGTCACCGTATGACCTTCAACAATGAGCAACGTCCATACCACATAGTCAGCTTTTAAAGGCCCAAAACTTACAAACGTAAAACAATTCAAACGAGAACACTAACGGCCTGATTCATGTTAAAAAAATAATAATACAAATATGACATACAGCAACAAACGACAACAAATGAATTACAGGCTCCTGACTTGGGACATCTTCACACACAAGGTAGCACAAGAACCAACTTTTAAAATCAGTTGAAAATGGCTTGATTCATTAGATCGATACAAAGCAAAAAAATAAATTACTAAAACACAGACCGGACGTGGCAAGGTATTTATGTATCCCTAAAAAAAAGAAACTAAGCAGAAATCTGAGAGAACTCGCAAGTACTGACAATCAGTTCAAAGCCACTAATTTTAATATTATATTTAACAAGCTTTAAACTTCGTGGTATGGATGTGTAGTGGACATTCATTAGTTAGTCCTGTACTATTGGTTTTAATTGCATACTAAATAAATACTGACACCTAATTAGTTCAGAAAATCAGGCTTTTTAACCCAAATCTTATAATAATAAATTTAGTAAAATTTATATGTCCTATTAAATATATTGAATAGATATAGGCAGATGTGGTATGAGTTGCCAATGAGACAACTCTCCATCCAAGTCACAATTTGGAAGCTTGAAATGAGACCTATTACAGCTTCCGGACAATGTTTGTAATATTTCCCACTGGACGACCAATATCTTCGATTTTAATTAGTTCCTTTCAGAAGATTATGGATCTGGCATGCCCTATCTGAAAATCAATAATACTCAGCTTTTTCCCCCTTCGCCTCTTTAACATCGAATACTATATTACTGATCAGCAACTCTAAACTGTTAATTTTAGGCAGCTCTGTTTATTTTTCTGTTAATCTTCCCTGTTTACACGATATAGTGAAGAATGATATATTTTAGAACTTTTAAATCTGTTTTATTTCCTGCCTTGCCTGTATAAGATCTTCAATAGAATATATTTCTTATGCTAATGGATCATCCGTAGTGATGTAACGGAAATGAAGTTCAAATTGTTTGCAAATATGTTTTTTTTTAAAATAAATTTGAAAATATGTAGATTGACATTAAACAAACCGGCAAATTCCCAAATACAGAATAGAACCACAGTTTAATAATAAATGATTTAGTTCACTGTTCACTTTTTAACTATAATATTAAAATATAAACGATTTAGTTATTCATTACTCTACTATTCATTATTCAATTTTGAATTATTAGTTCAGCGCGCTGTCTTAGCAGGAATTTATAAGACTTCTAAGCAAAAAGTGCGCATTTCAATTATAATACCTATAAATCGAGCCCATAAGTTAGTTACTCGTGCACAACAAGTTGTGTATCTCTTGCGCACAGGTTAGTAACGAGTTGTAATTTTATATTTGCATGGCACTCCAGGGCTTCCGTATATATGATATCTCAATAATAATAAAAAAAATTATTTGATTTAAAAACTGTTTACACAGCATATACATCATTAATATAAAGAGGAAATACAACACACAAAAAACCCTAACAAAATATAAAATATATATTTAAAAAAACAACATATAAACGTATTTACATAAACATGACGAAGGGAAATACTCAATTGTACAATTGTACAATATTTTTCAAACTTTTTTCGTTGCAGCGTCAGGTTCTTCGTCAAAATTAAAACTTAGAAAGACATTTCAATGATTATTATTAAAAATAGAATAACACATAAAAACTTTGGAAACTAAGTCTGTAAATTACTAAGTACATATAATGTTATGTATATAAAAAAATAACCTTCACATAAACTTAGCCCTTTTAATTAAAATTTAAACTATAAATATGTAAACTGATAAAAGAATTTCACATGTGCATTTACATCTTCAACCAGTTCTGTTAATTAAACACGTTAAAGAATGGAAAGCATAGAAAGTGTAAACTGAACCAAATATTAAAATTAAGCTGTCTTAATTCTCTCATTTTTTCTTGTAAGTGTATACTGTTTCTTTTATTCCAATGACAACTTCATCCGACTCTTCCTGAAAACAAATACTTGATAAACAATTTATTTTTATTTCATTAAATTTTCCTGTGATAATAATCTCACCAGACTTACATTCCGGACTTATTCTGTGAACTTTGAAATCTTTACCCTATAACCCTCATGGCACAGAATAAGTACATATCCTTCATTGTCTATTGTAAGACGTTTTGCATGTGTAAGACCAGTATCGGTAAATGTAAATATTGTGTTACCATCTCTATCAATACAAATAAGTTTTTTCTCTGATTCGTCAATACAGTAAATACGTGCTGTCTTAGTATCATAGCACATATCTGTCCGTCTGAATCCAAAATATATTTCCCTGTCTATTGTCCCCGACATATCCATCACTGTTAGTGTTATCACTGAACGACAATTGATATAAAGTTGATCATCAGTGTAAAACATTGGACAGAATGGGTAGAATTGAAGATAAAGTTTCACGTCTACATGTTGAATAACCTGTCTTTGTCTTATATCAACTATTGCTATTGAGTTATCGACATCATAACGATGCAACATAACAACGACAGTATTTCTATCTAATATTGCAATACCGCGTGTCATTCCACCTACGCTTATTTCATTTCGTTGTTTATTACTGACTGAGTATGTGAGTAACTTGCGACTTCCAACCAAAGCAATAACTAATAATCCTCCAGGTAGTGCCTTCATATCACTTATCTCATTAGAAACCTCGAATTTATTATTCAGTAGCATTTTATCGTTGGTAGATTGAAATGTGTGGTATTTTGTATCAGTTAATTCGTCATGGTTTATACAACAGTCATTACATAAAACGTTACTGCATTCATAACATCTGTGCACAGGCATCTTCTCACAATAATGACATCTGAAATGTATAGATAAAAGTTATTGAAATCAATGTTCACACTACGGCACAGTGATCGCAAGATATCAAAATTTTCCGACACACGCAATTTTTCTCTATTTCAGACTTTGGAAAAACAAATGTAGGTTAATTTCGAGAACGTACAGTAAGTTAAAAATAGATTAGTCCGATTTTCTGAAAATCAATTGTTCCGGGGAGCAAAATTTTAGCTTTGCCTATACATGCTATATTCATCTCAGCAGAAGGTTTACCTTTTTGACAATTATTATTCTTGGAATTTCTTTTGTTGGATTGCTGCCATATTACCCTCCTTTTTTTTGGGGGGGGGGGGGGGGGGGATTTACTAGACCATTGGCTTGTCTTAGATGAGTCTCACTTAAGTTTTGGCTCATAGCTTTTTTTCTTTTTTCATTATTTGCTCTACTGAATTGTTTGTTTTTCCTTTTCCCTATTTTCTCTCCTGTCGTTTACTGTTACATTGTATGTCCAGTGTAAGTTATTATTGTATTTAGGTTGCAAAACATTGTACACTTGATAATTTAACATCTACCTATCCTTTTTAAATACATTTGGAGTCTCTTGATTTGGCAAGAATATGGAATCCGTTCCATCTCATGAAAATTCTATGAAAAATAGAAAATTCTGCACCTTCTTATGAAATAAATAATCTGCAGTACAACTACTCATAAAATACAGTCCTTAAAATCGAAATTATGCCGAATGGAATCAAATTACAAAATTCAAACTGTTACGCTGAAAGAATTTATACACGATAAAAAAAAACGGGAAAGCTTCCATAAGAGAGTCATTTTCCACAGAAAAACGAACCCCCGAGGGTGACTGTGAAATAAAACGTATGGTCTTCTTCCAGCCCTGCTGAAGTGGAGCGACTGTTTGGCTCTGCGGGATGTACAAATACGCAGTCACGTCTGGTCGGAACGGGGACGTGAAATTCAATGTCTCGTATGGAGGGAGAACCACGCTCTCTGCAAATTCAAAACCTTTGCAAAAACTATTTCGGGGTCCGAAAGTGGCCTGTTGCAAGGTAACATTTCTGTCCCTATCCACTATACCCTCATTTTCAAGTCCCAGTTCAAATGTCCTTGACGGCTTTATTGCAGGACCTACTGTATTCATTGTTAATGTGTATTCACACTGAACATGCATGACATATTTACTAACAATCCAACAATCAGAAATACCAAATACCAAATAAAGAATCAAAAACTGGACTCAAACATAATTGTAGAAGCAGAAAAAGGAAGGACATTAAATTACTTGACTTACTGTATGAGGCAAAATGATGAATTAAACAAAACTAAATTAATGAAAACAATGCTTTGATTGTTTCTTTCCATTTTGATGATTAATCACAGAAAGAAGATATTTTTAAAGTTTGAAATAAAGCAAATCTGATAATATGTAAAAATTGTAGATATAATTGTCTAAGCACTTCTTGCGATATTGTTGGAGTACATTTTGTATTTCTAGCAACTCTTTGGTTTATTTTTCTTTAAATACAAAAAAAAAACAGAATATTTTTTTGTTGGCCAATGCTGAGACAGATTATAGAATTTTCTACCTTTTGTGAGCAGAAATTTTTTAACAATACATATGTACCTCTTTGAAACGTGCATTCAAACAGCTTATGGAAAAAGAACCCGAGCTTCGTGGTAATTTCGGCTAAATTACAGCAATAGAGATATGAGATCTCTATGTTTTATTTTAAGCCATGTTTGTTGGAAAGCTGAATCAAGTCATGAATATGGCAGTTATATTTCACTCTTTCAGTTGGTTGTTAAATGTTTGATTTTTTTCAATTTGTATGGACTTCCCCTTTATTGGATATACCTTGGAGTTTAGAATTTTTTTTTATAGTTCACTTGACTTGATAAAAAGGAAGAAAGAGAGAGAGAAGACTTTCCCCTGTCCTCCCAATCCATTGTATTCTGTTAGTTATTATTTCTTTTCTAATTTTGAAGCACCCAATAAAATCGGGTCGACGTAACTTATAGAACTAAAGAAATACTGCTGTCCACGAAATATGAATTTCCATTTCTTTCTTTTTTTTTTTAACTTTTGCATTAAATTGCTTGCTATGGTGACAATTTTTTTGTTTTACTTCTCCTTAAAGTAATTATTTCATTTTGTGTTAATCAGATATTTCAAATATTATCACATGAAATATAAGAATAGATCAAAAAGAAAAAATTCAGAACCATAATTAATTAAAACTCTTTTGACTTTTGGCTTTGATATTATGAATTCAGGTATAATAAATTGATGGACTTTTTTGCAATGGCTCTGTTGTGAAATAAATTGCGGGGAAATTGGTCCTACTATCGATTTATGCATGTGTAATGAAGCGTACGTGTAGCGTGTACAAAGTTTAACATCAGTTTATAATTACATAATACTAAAAATAAAAAGAATAACATTGATATGCTTTACCTTAGCGTAGATTTACAGACCACAGTTTATATCAAACATGATCATCTAAATAAATCATGATGTATAAAGTTTTGTCTTATTTCAATTTTAGACAAATATAAAAGTTAGCACATTACACATGTATATAATAAATAAATTGTGTAGACTTTTGACAAAATTGAAAACCTCCACCCCACCCCTCCCCGCCACCCCAAGTAAACTTAGAATTGATAGTAAATAGCAAATACAAGTTAATTCCAGTATATTTATGTTCATATTACACAGAAAAACGCGAAAAAAGTTCAAATAAATAGAAAACGAAAAAATAAAGGATTTTGGAAAAAGGGGGAAGGCAAAAAAAAGTTATCTAGTTCCCGTGTACCTATGCTTGGAATGGCGTAATTTTAAATCTACACCATTGTCCTATATAAGTTATATATAAAGTTGAATTTTTTTATTCATAGTTGTACTCCATGCCGGCTTTCAAATGTTTAGCATATAGACAAATTAATCATATAGTTTTACTTGATTTTCAATAGTGGGTTTTTGTGAAAAGAGGGGCTCTATCCTTAGCTAACGTAGGCATGTGAAAAACAACAGCTATGAGGCAATGACACGAATACAGAGAAAATTACAAAACGCAATACACAAGAAAAAAAGACAGTATAAATTTAACTTGTAACTGTCTTTAGCGTAAATATAGTTATGACATTACCAATATATAAATAACAAGCTGTACATTTTATTCAAATAAACAATTATCAAAATCAGGTTCATTTTTAGGTTTTAAGAAATGTTTTATTTACAGGAGACTATTGCAAAAGTTCTTTTTGGCATTTTATATTTATATCTCTGTCACATATCAACCAAGTTTTTAAACAAGACATCTTTTTTAGTCTTATACATGGGGGGAGTGGGAGTGGGGGTGGAGAAGTTTGTTCAAAAGTCCACACAATTTATTTATATACATGTGTAATGTTTTAACTTGTATATTTGTCTAACGTTGAAATAAGTCATTTATGTATGATTCCAAGGCCTTTTGTTTTCAAGTTAATTAATATTAGCAATAATTAACAAGTACAGGGTCGAATCCGATACCGTTACCAATAGTATATGTATTTTCTGTTGCAGTGTTTACATGTGTTATATATCTTCCTCCTTTAATAGGAGAACTTCCAAGGGTTATATTTTTAAGGTAAGAAATTTACCACACTGTATTGGTACAGATGAAATGTGAACATTAAACTTCCCAGTTTCTCAACCCGGTCGTGATGGGTCTTATTACCAACTAGTTAACCTTCCCACAAACAATGAGTATAATGCAATAAAACATACGAACATAGACTCACCTGATTCGCTCATCCTCAAATATAAAAAAAAACAAAATGTAAAAACAAGTAAGAAAACCAGGACGGGTTCAAACAGAAAGATTTTTAAAGCAGAGAAAACTGTGCAACTTTTAATCAGTATGACTTTATCAGATGACAATACCTATACTAAAAATCCGTGCTTATAAAAGGGTGTAGGTACTTTACTTCTGTTACAAACCTGTTCGTGCATTTTCCATTGTTATTCAAAGAAAAATAATTATCTACGATACCTGGGACGATTCCATTTCATAAAGGATCTCTTTTGCTTACTTATTGTACCTCGAACTTATTAACCCGGTGTAGGTCTTTAAGTTGAGATTCAATTTACTAAAAGTTAATCGGGCATGACCAATCAGACACGCCCTCTTAGAATCAGGGGTTCAAAATAGGATCCGAGAAAATAAGCCAGCGAAATACCATAATTTACTTATCATAGAATCAAAGTGCTTTTGGTTGATTTCAATCTCCGTTAAATAATCAAACGGTTTTTGAGTGGTAAAACAAACCTGTCCGAAACCGGGAAATGTTGGCTGCAATAGGAATTTATTTATAAAATAAGTCCATATCTCATTTACTTATAGTAGCCGTTATTGATTGTAAATTTTTGGCATTCGTCTACCTTGGTGAAAAAAGAAAGATAATAGCTTAACTTACGATTTTGATCGTGGTTCAACTTTATTCTATTACGGCATACGTTTAATCTCTAGTAAACGCTCTATTATTAAAGTGTCGCTCTAAAATTGTTATCATTAATATTCAGTTGATAATTATCTCAAGCAGTTTTCAAATTTTTATATATTTGATTTTTAATCATTTTTGAGTTTTAAAGCGTAAATTTTAGCATTTCTTTTGTCATTTTTCTCTTTGTATTTATTTTTTTCAACATTAAATAACGTAGTCCACACCAGGGCAGGGGCGGATCCAGCCATTTTTAAAAAGGGGGTGTCCCAAACCATGATAAAAGGGGGGGGTCAAATTATATGTCCCTATTTAAATGCATTGATCGTCCAAAAAAGGGGGGTTCCAACCCCCGGAACCCCCTGGATCCGCCACTGCAGGGGTTACATTGTATCATATCCAGCTAAACTAGGAGGAGGGGAGTAGAACAGAAAACAAATCTTCATTGAGTGGCAATAACTCATACATTGAAGCGAACAACGACGGCAGTGTCGTCTAGGTGACAAAATTTGCTGATTATTTTTTTTATATCTGGTATAAGGGTTGTAATAAAAGCAAAAATGGATAAAAAATGTTGGCACAAGTTTATGTAAGGATTCAACTTATTTTGACCATTTTTTTAGACATTGTCTTACTGATCGGGTTTGTTATTTAAAATATTTTTCATCTACGATTGTCCTAGCAAAAGTCGCCAAAAAATTGTTAAAATCAGCCATGCGATTTATCGAAAAATTTATCTGACCTTTGTTGAAGTTTACATATTTCAATCAATTAACTTGTGTGTAGATCGTATTTCCCCCTCAAAGCGTTTTTCAAATGATTCTTTAGCGTATAGATAGCGTGAAACTCTCACTACACCAGGCATCGGATAAACGACATTTCTTTTTTCGACCAGACGAAGCTGCGTATTTATACATCTGAGGACCAAATCAGACGCATCTTTTTAGCAAGGGTACACAGTCGGACGTTAAAGGTCAAGAGATGTCAATATTCATATACCCAAGTCAATCCTTTATAGATAAATGTATATATTAATGAGACAGCAACCCAGCGACACAGACAAGTTCATATATTAAGAGTCAATATAGTGTTTTGTTATAAAAAGATGTGTAAACAGAATTGTAATTGATGTGCCTGATTAATTCCCCTTAATTTGGACAGATTAATTATTTAGTATTTAAATGTTTATTTGGAGTTAAATTTGATTTAAATATCATAGTAGATAAAAGTAAGGATTGTTTATTTAACTGTTTTAGTATTTAACTTTTGATGTTTTTATAATGTTTTATGAAAATTCATTTATTCAACTTTTCTACAGTACCTTTTCAGTTAAAGTTAGCCTGATTAATGACAAGTTTAGAATATCATTTGACAGTCACTCGGAGTCGGCCTTGAACAGGCCTCGAAATACTCGCAGGAATGTCCTAAGTCGGGAATCTGATGTACAGTAGTTGTCTCTTGTATATGTAATTTATACGTGTTTCTTGTGTCTCGTTTTTTATATAGATTAGAACGTTTGTTTTCCCGTTTGAATGGTTTCATACTAGTAAATTTGGGGCCCTTTAATTTATTGTAGCTTGTTGCTCGGTGTGAGCCAAGGCTCCGTGTTGAAGGCCGTACAGTGACCTATAATGGTTTACTTCTATATATTGTTATTTGGATGGAGAGTTGTCTCATTGGCACTCACACCACATCTTCCTATATTTATGATCGACTTCAGGGTAGATTTTATGGATCAACGCTCTCGGCAAATTAAAAACTCTTGCACCTATTATTTGAGTGGTCCGAATATTGCCAGCTGTTTCAAGTCTAAATTTCTGCCCCTATTCAATATACCCTCATTTCCAGTGGTATCTTAAAGTTTCACGTCCAACCTTACTGTCGACCTCCTATTGTACGACCTACCTATTGCATTTAAAATTTATGTGTTATGGTCATGAACATGCATGAAATATTTGCTACTGGACGTAAAGCAAACAACAATCAATCAACTTAATTGATTTCTCTGTACTAGTACTTAGCACACAAAGACAAGATCTTGTAAAATGCTATAATAATTTACAATTTCCATTTATATAATTTTTTTTTTTTTTTGGGGGGGGGGGTCTCTTCAGTTTATCACATAACTGACTGCTTATTAAAAAGTTTTAAATATTTTTTCACTATGGTTCTTATCTACTGCAAGGATAAAACTAAGAAAGGTAAAAGTTTGTTCATGTGTTTGTGCTTCATTTAGACTTGAAAAGGGAATAAGGGGCGACTACATTAAAGAGTTGGTTTTCATATAATGTATTGAACTTGTGAATATATCTCACCTCACACGTTTTGATCGGGCCAGTGAAACCTAGTTTAATACGATTTTATTCATTGAAGTTTGCATACATAGTTTTTATTTAAAAAAACACAAATAAAGTAAGATCTATTAATTTATTGGACTGAACTAATTATTTTGCATTTTAACGTAATGTAGGAAAATTACTAAATTACCAAATCAGAAACAAAAGGAACATTTACCGGATGAATATTGTGAAGGACCTTATGCATCTAGGTATGTCTGATTAGAAGTTCTGAAACAAGCTGTTTAAAAAGCTAATTGTTGGAAGAGTTTACTTACTGTTTTATAAGGTCTGATCTTTACGAATCTATTTCATGATTACTGACAGATCAAAAACATCAAGTATATATAGCATGAAGTTGTGGGGCATACTATGATTCATTGGTCAGTTATAAATGAGGTCTGTATGGGGTTTCGATTGCGTGATTTATTAAATAAGAAATCGTCATTTTGAAAAGTTGGCAAAAAAAGTATAAATTTACCCCCTAATTTTATAAAACTATCATTTGGTGTTATTTAGAAGCTATTTTTTTTTTTATCATAAATAAATAATTATATGATGTAATGCCATTAAGTCCGTCCGTTTTCATTTCAATTTTGTAACTGTTAATTTTATATATCCGTCTGAGTATTTTTTAATTATCATTCAAGTTGAACATATTTAGACTCGTCCAGTTCAGGGGAATTAGGTTTCTGCAAGTGCTTTTTATGTACTTTTCTTATATTTTTACCGGTTTGTAAGTCAGTAAAAGTTCAATGATTAAGTTAATATTGACATTAAAAGACCTCCGAACAAAAAGGGCTGTTCAAATCCCGAGCCCGAAAGGGCTCGGAGATTTGAACCTTTTTGTTCGGAGTTAATCATTAAATTGTTACTATTACTTAC
Organism: Mytilus edulis; assembly: GCA_019925275.1. Lineage (NCBI taxonomy): Eukaryota > Metazoa > Mollusca > Bivalvia > Mytilida > Mytilidae > Mytilus > Mytilus edulis. The sequence continues at coordinate 64,164,770 of CM034353.1, forward strand.
ATAGTATATACCTTAAATGAGCCCCGGACACAATTTTTAAGTATGTTAAATTAACAGTCCTGGTGTTGGGGTTTGAGTCGTGGATTGATATGCTAAAGGTCTTGAGTTCGATTCTAAGTAGTTACTACTGTAATCACTAGCCAGTTAACACTGAGGTTTTGAGTTCGAACCCCGCTCGTGTGGATGTACTCTACTCCAATCTTAATTGACTAGGATTGTCAGTTTTTCTATCAAAGGTCGGTGGTTTTCTCCGAACACTCCGGCTTCCTCCACTAAAAAAAACTGGCCGCCACTAAATAGCCCACAAGCGGTGCTTAAAAGTGGCGTTAAAACACCAAAACTCAAAATCAAATTTAACTTCACAAGGGGGTTTATGGTTTTTTCCTAAAAAATATTCTGATCCACAATTTTATGAGAAAAAAATAGTGTGGTCAAGCAGATGACAAAAAAATGTTCCGATTCCTGATTTTCTGATTTTTATCAATATATGGAAATGAATAGTATTCTGGACAATGCTGAAAGTAAAGAACTGCTGGTACCAACGTTTATACAAATATATTTCAATAAAAAGAGACAGGAAATATAAAATAAAAAAATAAAATCTAATCAAAAGATAAAATCCCTTTCAACTCATCAATGCACGATTGATCCTATAGTTACAAAGTGTCCATGTAATACATGTTCAAATAGGCCGCAAATCTTGAAGAAAATCAATCAACTTATGTCACCAATGTTGGACGGTATTAATCTGCGATTGGATCATATTGTGACACGTGTTTAATCCTGATCAACACTATTAGAGACATATAAAACCCTATAAGCATGAATTTTTAAAAAATCCATTAAATATATATTCCTATATATATTTAATAACAAGACAAAATCCATTTTTCATAACATTTCATTTACTAATGAAATAGGAAATTCATTCTTTTTATACATTTATATTGTTATTGTTGTTGGCATGATACGGGTTATGTTCTCATATATTTTATGATGGTATGATACTAAACCCCTAACGGGAAGGATTGTACTTGATTTTCATATGATGAAGACATAATATTTCAATCAGTTTAAATTGAGGTCTGGAGCTTGCATGTCAGTAAATGCTAGTAGTTCGTTGTTAATTTATGTATCATTGCCATTTTGCTTAGTTTCTTTTGTTACCTATTCTGACATCGGACTCAGACTTCTTTTAAACTGAGTTTTACTGTGCGTATTGCTATGTGTTTCTTTATTTTACATTAGCTAGAGGTATAGGGGGAGGGTTGAGATCTCACAAAACTTGGATAACCCCGCCGCATTTTTGCGCCTGTCCCAAGTCAGCAGCCTCTGGCCTTTGTTAGTCTTGTATGTTTTTTAAATTTTAGTTCAGTTATATGTTTTGGAATTTAGTATGACGTCTATTTTTACTGAACTAGTGCACATTTTTATTTAGGGGCCAGCTGAGGGCCACCTCCGGGTGCGGGATTTTCTCGCTGCGTTGAAGACCAATTGGTGGCCTTCGGCTGTTATCTGCTCTTTGGTCGGATTCTTGTCTCTTTGACATATTCCCCATTTCCATTCTAAATTTCATTAATGTTATTGGAAGCAAATGTACTATTTTTATTATTTTTTAAAGGAGAAATGGAATGGCACATCCTACATTTTTTTTGACAAAAAAAGAATCAAGCCTGTTTATATATGTTAAATTTACCTTACTTTGTATTTTACTTGTATTTGTAAATTAGAAAATAATACTAGTAATTTACAAAAGGGGCATTTCGGATATTGTTTCTTTTTTTCCAATTGTCGCGGTTTTAGGCGTATTTTCTTTCCTCTGAATAACACTAAGAGATGTTATTATGGGGTGACGCAGAATCTGGCATATTTCATGTATGTATACGTCATAGTGAAAAGTTAGTGGGTAAAAGACCTCTTAAAAAAAGTTCGATCTAATGGCATAGAAAACATGACAAAGAATAATGAATTATAGTGCAGAATTTTAAAATACTTTTTCGAAATATTGCACTCAAGTTTTAGGGAATTTTCAATTTAAGTTGATGTTTTTAAGTTTCTACAAATGCAAGCAGATCTGTAACCAAATGTACAGAAATCTCTGGTGAAGCACCAAATATTGATATTCTGATTATTAAACCTAAACTGGGAAACATCGTTTCAAGTGTAACATAGTTGAATATATATCTTTGTTGCACTTAATAATGATTAAATGTTACAACCCCGTTATTAGACGAACCAAGAAGCCAGATGACCATTCATCTATCCTTGATGATTAATAAACCAACTATCCTTTATTAATATTAAGTAAGGCGCCATGAACGTCATTTTTATACTTAGTATCTATATCATTAATTAACATTCAATAAACTTATATATAGACCATCCGTACCTGACCATGTTGATTACATTACAGAACCTCTAGTATAAACATGGCCGTTAATGGTTCACACTATATGATCACCGGACAGTTATAAGTTACTATTTATCTAACCGGAGATCATGATTCTACGTACAAAATCATCTTTGTCTCCACCGGAATTCGAACCCGTAACCTCTGTTTTACAAGGCAGCGCGTATACCGACTGAGCTAAAGAAGTACCTCCTTAGCTCAACCCCTTACGGCGCCGCTGGCTAAGATTCTACCACATTTACTAAGGGAAGCAATCCCGTCACACTTCCCCCACCTCAAGAGTCATCATACCATTATGACTCTCACACAACATATTATAGCTAGAATTCCTCTCTAACCACCGTGGTTTCTTTAGTTGGGCGCCAATGTACCGGAGAGCATGAATTTCATTACAAAATTGGTTGTCTCGACCGGGACTCGAACCCGTGACCTCTGTCTTACAAGGCAGGGCGTATATCGATTGAGCTAAAGTCGTAAGTAAGGGAGCAAGTACTTTTTTAGCTTCTTTAAGTACTTCTTTTAGCTCAACCGCTTACGGCTGACTAAGTATCAACCACATTTACTGAGGGAAGCAATCCCGTCACAGTTGCAATAACGGACAAAGTACAAATTTCTATATAAAAGAAATTTGTATTTCCTCAAACTTCATTTAATATATGGAAGTTGTATTACACTAAACCAAAACTAGGAAAGGCACAACATACTATTTGAACTTAAGTTTATATCCCATGCATGCAAGTACTATATTCATTTTCCGTGAATGATATGATTTTTTGTGATAATGTAAATAAATCTTTTTTAAAAGTGTAAAATCTATTTTATTCCACTGTATAATCTCTTTCCATGTTTTTACCATTAGATAAATGATTTCAGATTTCATACAAAAATCACATCATTTAGTTTTATGATATTCTACATCTTTATTCTCACAGTTAATTGAAGTTTGAGAAAATTCTCAACATGTATGTCAATTTCAGAGAATTCAAAGTGAAATAAGACATGCTTACTTTTTATTTGGGAAATTTCCGAAATACTTTTTCAACATAAATGCTATCTATATGCAATAAAATTCATATGGGTTCCGCGGAACCCAGTGTCTCGCCTACTTTTGCTGTTGTCTATGTTTTCAGTGTGATAGGGGAATACACATAATAGATTTACAGATTTCCAAAAATGGTGAAAAATATTTAAAATTTTCTTCTAGAATGTTCTTCTAGACACCATCTTTTGATTGTAAGAAGCTTCTGTGCAAGTTTGGTTAAAATCCCGAATGGTTTATGAATCTAATAAATGTTTTGAAAACTTTAACTGCAGACTGTATGTAACGTTAACTGGAAGAAAAACTAAGTCCATTTATAACTAATATACTGAAAAACAGGAAATATATATCTACAAAATTTCCTTCAAGATACTAGCTTTTGATCATAAACAAGGTTCTGTCCAAGATTGGTACAAATCCAGGATGTTTTAAGAAAGTTATTAAAATTTCAAAAACTTTAACCACAGAGTGAATGTAATGTTAACTGGAAGAAAAACTAAGTACATTTATAAGTAAAATACGGATAAACATGATTTTGTTTTTACCAAATTTACTTCTGGATTCTATCTTATGATCATAAACAAGCTGCTGTCCAAGTTTGGTAGAAATCCAGGATAGTTTAAATTTAAGAAAGATCTTAAAGTTTTTAAACCTTTAACCACAGAGTGAATGTAATGTTAACTGGAAGAAAAACTAAGTCCATTTATAAGTAAAATACGGATAAACATGATTTTTTTTTACAAAATTTACTTCTGGTTTCTTTCTTATGATCATAAACAAGCTTCTGTCCAAATTTGGTAGAAATCGAGGATAGTTTAAGAAAGATCTTAAAATTTTAAAATCTTTAACCACAGAGTGAATGTAAGGTTAACTAGCAGAAAAACTAAGTCAATTTATAAGTAAAAATACGGATAAACAGGATTTTCTTTTACAAAATTTTCTTCTGGATACTATCTTATGATCATAAACAAGCTTCTGTCCAAGTTTGGTAGAAATGCAGGATAGTTTAAGAAAGTTATGAAAGTTTCAAAAACGTTAACCACAGAGTGAATATTTGTGGACGACGACGACGACGACAGTAGGATCGCTATGTCTCGCTTTTGCGACAAAAATCGCAGGCTCGACAATTAATCACACTGAAGTCTCCAAACACTTCGGGAACTTTCACAAAAAGCTAATAGAAGCAAAAATGTATTACATCAAATCGGTTACCCATTTTTGGAAAAATCCCGAAAACCAAATTTCAATGACATGCAAGCTGTATAAAATAGATGTTCGGCAACCAAATTTATATGCAAGAATTTATGATAATGATTTCTTTTCACATTTCGGGATAATGTACGTTTAATAGAATAATACACTCGATCAAATCGAAAATCGACACTATGATGTATTCAGACTTAGTCAATTGTAGCAAATTTAAACCTGGTTCAGCCGTTTTCGACGTTATGTTAGATATATTGCATACATGCATCAAACAATAATTCTACGGAAAATATTCAAAACAACTCCAAATGCTTTATATTTTCCTTCGCAGGTTTAACACATCATTTTTTTTAATATATTTTAACCTAGTATCATCACTGGGGTAAAGCTGATGACCGTAACTGCATTCACGGTCATCCCAAGATGTCGGATGAAAAATGAGGTCAGTTTCTGTATTGGCTGTTAAAGTGTTTCTATATCATTTTCTTTACAAATCATACATTGAAACGACGTAAATTTATAAAAGAATCACTCGGAAATCACAAATTACTACCGAGAAATGTGCATGAAATGGGAAATTCGATTTGAAAAAATCGTTAAGATGACCGTAAATCATAATCAAAATATTTTCAAGATGACTGTAACATATAACAAGGATGACCGTGATTGGTGAAAAGATGACCGTAATTTGTAAAGGCTGACTGTAATTTATAAAGGACGACCGACCGTCAATTCTACGAAATATCCGTACTTGTATTCAAAGCTTTTTGTTGAGTTTGTCGATCCCAATAGGGGCTCGGTTAGCGGATATAAATATGGTTCATAAAATTCTTTTTTTAAACTATTGGCCGTTTTTTTGGGTTCATGACAATGATAATATACTAGCAAATTGCATATTTCTCGTAAACAATGAAATATTCATTGATAACGACGTTAAAATTTTTGTAGCTGTTTGTTAGAGAAGGCGATAAATGTTTACTGTAATGTTTACTATAGTAACAAAATTTTTAAAAGTTATTAGAAACAAATAAAACGACAATTTTCTTCTCAATTACGAAGTGTTTAATTTAAAAACACCATTTGCATAAGTTTACAATGTATCTATTACATAGTAATGCAGAACAATAAGATATAAAGTCGACGACATGGGTACTATAAGTTGGATGTAGAAAATGCATAACCTCCGATTTTTTTTTACCACGGAGGGACAACATATCAATCTATTAGTTCAGAAATTTTCGTGTCTGTCCTTCCATTATGTGAATCAAGAAAAAATTCCCACAAAAGGGTAACGGTTGTATCGAAAAGAGAAAATCAAGTGCACCTTTTTATGTTAGGGCGTGTTTGGGGTGTATATTTTGTCTTTAAAACGTATAAAGCAAGAGTATTTGAAATACCATCTCGCTTCAGATTCTATAATTTTAATATATCAAAGCTACAGGTTGACTTTATAACGTAAAAAATGACAGTACGAAAAGATAAAATATATGGGTCAAGTGAAATACCTATCTAATGAATCACAAAAACAGAGTAGGTGTGTTCGAATAGCTATTTTTTTCTAAAAGTACTTGACGACAGTCTTTTAATTTGGATGATGAAAATGCATATCTTCGAAAAAATATTTTGTTTTGTGTGTGATAACTAGGGTTTATGATCTTCAACCACTGAAAATGTTTTAGTCTGCCCCCCTTTCACGACATATTTAATCAGTTTTTTTTTAATGTTTAAAGGGGCACTAGCTGTCAAATGCATGGTCACCGATTTGACTCAAATTCTCATATTTGATTTATAACAATGTAAAACATTTATCCAAACTATCAAAAGTTTAAAATAAACAGTTTACAGAGCATGGGGTAGATAATATATAGGTTCGTTTTGTGTGTATTTTAGTCCAGACACCATCTCATTAACTATCGATTTGACCTCAGATGACCATATAAATGCTGTAAACATAAATAAAGATATGAATAGATTAAACCATCACGTGCAATTGGATTTTTATAGGTCTGTTTGATTTTATTTAATAGATTAAAAAATTTAACCATATAAGAATGATTTTATGTGCATCGAATTAGTAATCAAATGATTTACCGTAGTTTCACTTTCATGGTTGACATTCTTTTTCTTTAAATAACCAGGACACGTACAATGCATGCGTTGTCAATCTCTAGCTAGGGGTTAAATTGAAGTTCACATGAATACGGATTTAAGGGCATACGATACAGTTTTGATCCTGTATTTACAAGTTCATGAAAATTTGCATATAGGCTATTTTTTACCTGATTAAATCAAATATGTAATAAGAAATATACCTTCATGTGCTACTTTTTGCATAAAATGAGGTCGAAATTTTGTATATTTGCTCAAAATTCAGATTTGTGGCCGTAATTTCTTTCTCGAAAGAAAGACATAACTTTTTTGTTATAAAAGATAAAAACAAATTGTTTTTTGTTAAATAATCGGTAATTTCTGTATTTTATAAATATCTTTAAAAAATATGCATTTTTTTATTCAGAAATGACTCATATTTATCAAATGTTCATGAATTGAGGAAAAACGTAATTTTTTACTGCATGTTTATCACAATTAAAAAAAATCCTCTATTTACAGTTTTATAAAATTTGGGTCACATAATCTCCCTGCAAAATGAAACCAAATGCCGTTTTGAAAAATAGGGGTCCATGAACTCGTTTTCAAATTAAATCAGTTTGAATGATAAAAATCAGTCGAAAAATGCATCCTTTCCCGATATGTCACAGTTTGACGTCGCGAAAATATCAAATTACGTTAGCAACGTCATTACCTTCCTTGTAACTGTATCGTATGCCCTTAAAGAGGTCGACTCATTCACTTGCAAGTGAATCACTAATTATCAGTGTTTCTTAGCGTAATTTGACAAAATTGAACCTTTTTGGCTGCAAAAAACGAATTGTAATTTCACTATTTCACTTTCATTATTGATTGAACAAAAAAAAATCAAACTTTAGATTATTTTTTATATCTTGTTTGGAAAAAAAATAATTTGTTTTTATTGGCAGCTGAGGGTGAAACAAACAATTTTTTTTCTCAGGGTGTTTCACCCTCAGCTGTCACTATTTGTTATGCTAAAATTGAAAGAAAACAATTGTTTTCGACTTGCCGTGAAAAAAAAAAGATTGTTTTTCGCCGAAGGCGAAAAAAAAAGTTTGTCCGAAAAAAAATATCCATAGCCCCCGGAAAATCAAATGGTTGCTGCCTAAGTTGAATCAATACAAAAAAGATCATTAACGTTTTTAAAAAAATCTAGTCTGCCCCTCAACGAAATATTTAATTAGAATTTTTTTAAATGTTTATGAATTTTCAAAAATTCCACCTGACAACCGATTAGACAATAGTTTTAAGTTGAATCAATGCAGACAAGATCATAAACTGATGCTCAATAGCTAGTAGATACATTTGTCTAAGGATCGTAATGGTGTTATGTGGATTAATTTATCGGTTTTCAAGAGCAAAATTGGCAGCGCGTCATCCCTACAATGGCTTCCATTTCTACGATTGTGAAAATGAACTGCCTGACGTAATGGGGAGATAATTTTGACGAAGTAGAATCCTGACTGTATGAATAACATTTCTGTATATATACAAATTGACAACATCACAATATTTTCTGTTATTTTATTTGCACGACAAAATGGAAGACGATATAATATCAATGGGTGTACATGCATTGGCATTTTTAAAAATGTGTATTTATTATACGTCATTAAAAGGAATCCCAGAAATAAAAATAATATCTTTTGTCTTGTAGTTGGAGGCTGTGCATCGCATTTTTTTCAATTATACTTGTAAGGTGTCATTTTATCGCGCTTTTGTTGCATGGTTTCCCCACTTCTTCATGTGCATGTCTTGTTGCAAATTCATTTTAAAAATTTAACCCTCTACTGAAAAAAAGATACATATGGTGAACTATGCATTTGAAGCACATCTAAGTTTCTTCTACTTATAGGATAAAACTCTCATATTAATACGTTTATACTAACACGATTAACTTCATTGGATACAAAAAGGTAGTTATATAAATACGGATATTTCTTAGAAATGACGGTTATCCTTTAAAAGTTACGGTCATCATTTACAAATTACGGTCATCTTAAAACCAATTACGGTCACCCTTGTTATGAATCGCTGATTCTGTTACGGTCATCTCGATTGTGATTTACGGTCATCTGAGCGATTTTTTCAAATCGAAATTCCTGTTTCATGCACATTTCTCGGTAGTAATTAGTGATTTCCGAGTGAATCTTTTATAAATTTACATCGTTGAAATGTATTATTTGTAAAGAAAATGATATAGAAACACTTTAACAGACAATACAGATACTGACCTAATTTTTCATCCGACATCTTGGGATGACCGTGAATGCAGTTACGGTCACCAGCTTTACCCCAGTGATCATATGATAATAGACATTTTCGAAAACTATAGTTCACAATAACTTTTAATTACAGGTAAACCTGTGGATCATCTCAAGATACACTATGTCATGAAAGATGTGTCTACATGCTTAATAAGTGAAAATAATAAGAGAAAATATTTTAATTCCGAATGAAATCAGCACCTTATTAACAGTATTTAATTTTAAAATAACTAATTGATAAATTCAAATATAGAACAATATTCAACGATGACAAAACAACTCATAAATTTACGAAGTCGCGTGTCTGTCGAGTTAATTATCAGTGTTGTTCGGTCACAAGTTGAATATTTTTTCGATATTTGAAATCTTTGATTTCTTATTCTTTTTATTGCATTGAAAACGGGTTTTTTTAAATCGAATTAAAGTACAAAATTTAAGGAACAATATCTTTTTCTACGCATTCACAATTTTTTTTGATGTCGCGTCATCAGGAACATATTGCAATACCTATTGTTGTATGACGTAAGAGGAGTGAAATTTTCGGGTTTTATTTCTCTGTGAAAATGCGGAAATTAATTGCAATTAATGTCATAATATGTTTTAATCGTCTGATTCTGAAGAAAGCTGACTTTCAAGCCTTCTATATTTTAGAAATCTTCTTAGCCATGAATTTCTCATAGATCAGCAGTTTCCTTTTAACTTGCTGAATCAATGATATGCTTTTTTGGATCAGCTTTTTTTTGTCATTGGAGCACTAGGTTCGAGCTGTTGCTCGTCAGATAGAAACCCGCGCTCCTCTTCTTCCAACTGTTTGACATTTGCGTTGCCCGCCCTCTTGTTACAATGCAGCACGTCTTTGTTTGTCATAATATTTATTTCATCCCCGGATAAGAGTTCCAACAAGAGATTTTCACAATGAACCATTACTTGAACTTAGATATAGAATTGTAGACGATGCTGTAGACACTAGGAGGGGAACGATGTTCTCAAATGTTTTCCCGTCACATATACTCCTTTTATCAAACAACTGGAGAAATAGTCATAACCTTTTTAGAAATATTGAAACAAATTGGAAATGATACGTTCGTGCGTATCACTGATAGGCCACACAAACATATCCTAGATATAAAGAAATGTTGTTCATGCTTTGACTCAGATCATATCCGTAATTTCATATGATTACCGTAATCTTTGACGGCTTCCTTCACCAGTAAGCGTTACCAAAATACATAATGAAATTAATTAGTGAATATCCGTGTTTTACCAACATTTTAAAAATCTGGTACAGTGGCCATCTCTAAATGAATTAAGAGCACAAGTGTGAACAAAACTGCTAATGGTAGTAGATGCTATTGGTCAGAACTCAACGGAAATTTACAGGTCACTAGCTTATCCCAAGAAGCTTTAATTTTAGGGACATTGCGATGATATGGTCAAATGGTAGAAATACTGAGCTTGAATCTCTTGTTGGAGGGATAGTTTATGATAAAATATTTCCTAATAGATATCCTCTTGTGGCACTCTATAAACGACAACTAATACAGTGAAAACAGGACAATTTAAAGAGAGGTGTCGAAAAATTTCATCACAGAATACAGAGTTACCGTTGAGAAAAAAAATGAAGAAGTATAGAGTTATGGAAAGAGTTAGCAGGAAATTCTATCAACATTTAGATATTTATGCTGCTTTTTTATGCAGGCGTCGCGACTTGTTTTGTTGATTTGATTAAAAATACATCTTATGAATGCGTTATTCGCTTTCCAATTCATCAACATTCTACCCTTTGAGATGGCCCCTATAGAATAATTTGTAAATGTCATCATCAATGTAAACATGTCTCTAATATTTAATTAACTGTGCATTTGTATTCAGATATCGCAGATCAAATTTATTCGTTCATTGTTTAATCATACGTTTTTTGATTGAGTTAAGTCTGCCAATTGATATTTTATCGCATGTTTTTCTTTGTTGTGATGTTATGCTATTGTTTCAGAAAAAGGGAGAAGGTTTGGATCCATTAAAACGTTTAATCCCGCTGCAAATGTTTGCACCTGTCCTAAGTCATGAATCTGATGTACAGTAGTTGTCGTTTGTTTATGTAATATATACGTGTTTCTCGTTTCTCGTTTTGTTTATATAGATTAGACCGTTGGTTTTCCCGTTTGAATGGTTTTACACTAGTAATTTTGGGGCCCTTTATAGCTTGTTGTTCGGTGTGAGCCAAGGCTCCGTGTTGAAGGCCGTACTTTGACCTATAATGGTTTACTTTTTAAGTTGTTATTTGTATGGAGAGTTGTCTCATTGGCACTCACACCACATCTTCCTATATCTATAAAAGTTTTAAACAGTTTTCAAAAATGTCTAATAATAGCTTGTGTATACCAGTATAGAATGTAGAGTCAGAGGGTTGGATATAGCAGTGGACTTCGACTGGTGAACATGAACTGGTTTGTAGTGGTTTTTGAGATAAAAGCCAAAAACTTTATTTGTCCCCTATGTTCTATTTTAGAAACTGCCGCCATGCTTTTGAATGAATCAAATCCCGTTTACAATCTATAAACTAGATACTCTAAGGAACATTCAATATAAGTTTTTAAGTAGTTGGCGAAGTAGTTTCAGAGAAGAAGATTTCTAAAAAAAAGTAATAAGACTTTCACAAAAAAATGTAAATAAAAAAACGTTTTAAGGGCAATCACTCCTTAAGGGGTCAATTGGCTATTTTGATCATGTTGACTTATTTGTAGACCTTTCTTAGCTGAACCTTTATTACCATTTATACTTTCTTTCTGTCTATTATAATATTAAAGAAAATAATCAAAAACAGTAAAGTTCAATTAAATATACTACTTCCAACAGTAACCAAACAATGGGTTGTCGAACTTGTCTGAATATTTCATAACAGATTGATCATGACCCATTTATCACTTTAACACCCTTTTTCTTTTGTTCTAAATGCTGTAGTTTTTACGATACTTACTTAGAAAACTATTAAAATGAAATGCCCCGTCTGGGGACTGTCTTTAGATACATTTGCTAACTTATCTATTGTTGCGTCCAATTAGGAACCTCGTTAGTAGTTGCATGTCATAAATGAATAAATTTCGTAAGTTGGCGAATTAAATGTAAATTGGCTTTTTTATTCATTACTTCCTCGTGAGAGATTGACATATTGTATAGACATACAGCCCGTAACAGAGTAGTGATCGAATTTGCGTTTCTTTACCGTCAGAATAAGTTACGTTATCGACAAACCTATTTCAGAAATGACATAATTTAATTTTCTTCATCGACTAAATATTTCATGTCCAACGTGTAAGTTTTCATTGTATAAGTCGAAGTTTTTTTAACACAGTAAAACATTTTTTATAATCAACCTCTGTCATTGGCAGTTTAATTTTAACGGTAAAGGATCAAATACGGGATCTCCGAAATTTCTATCATTTGTTACGAGGAAATCATTATTCAAACGAACATATGTCTTTGTTCATGACACATATTATGAAATACAAAGGAATTGAAATGATCAAATACTTTCGAACTGACAGAAACAAAAATTCATAATCTAGAATGTGTGTTCTGCATAAACAATGGCTTGGTCGTGCGAATCGACGAGATCATGTTACATGTAACTGATCTTAGCTGTAGAAACAGTTGGTGCTACCTCGATAAAATCTTTATCAATTTAATATAAGCGATAAATATTCATGACTACAATGATAATGAATTTATTGGAGTCACATCCACTGTTTCTACTGTAAACATGAACTGCAATGAAGACACTTTTAAAGATTGAGATTGTTGGTTTATTCTTTACACCTTCGAGGTATTAAAATTATTTCAGTGTTTATTTAAAGTTAAATTTATTTTCAAATCTCTTCTGTTTAAAATTGTCGAAACTTCCGTTTAAGATTTCTGTGGTAAACTATCTATTCTATAGTTAGGACCATTTTATAATAAATACCCATTTGTACATGAATACTTTCTTTATAGAAGTAAAGATCTGCTGGTTATAGATTTATTTTTATAACTTTCATTATTGTGACGACGAGCTATGAAATTCAGATTAATTTATAAATGAAGTTATATATAAATTTTTGATCATAAACACAAATCTTTTAAACAGTTCGACGAGTGCGTCAATGTTACAGTAGTTTGTTAACTGTAAGTTACTAAGCTTGGCCCGATTCATCTGTCATTTATGGAAACTAATTCACCACTTTCTGAGACATTCATTTTTATTTCACCATCAGACATGGAGCTACATTTGTAACTAAAGGAAAACTCTCAAATTAAATAAATTTGACATGATATACTAAAACTTTCTTATAATCAATTAAACGACTGCTTTTCTTAGATATGTGATTTTTCATGGTCAAACTTTTTCATTGTTAACGGACATTTTGAGATTTTTTATTGTAAAAAAAATGGTGTTTTTTTTTTAAAGAAATCAACATTCAAAATTTAGAACTTCATGAACATGTACAGGAGCTGAATTATTGCACATCTATGTACTACTTAAAATTGTACTTCGAACTGTTGCGTCCTTAAAATGTTCTGACCGTCCTAAGATTTAATATACGGAAATGTTTCGGTAAATTAAATTCAAATCCGAATTGAATGTTTATGACACACAAAAAGAGAAAACAGAATAAATTTCCTTCAAATCGAAGTCAAAAATACAAATGTACCCTTTAACATTTGAAATGTTGAAGACAAAATTGCTCTATATCTTAAGTTATTGACGAATATTTGAAATTTAAACCTCTATAAGATGTGGTGTACGGCATTTCATTTTATCATTGGTAATGATTCATATCTGACAGAGAAGAAATATTCATAATTCTCAGAAAGTTTTCATAAATATTGTTAGATATCCCTAATCGTTCCAACAATCAAGAAAACAGAGAAAAACAGGGAAAAAAATATGAAAATGAAAAGATATGACTTAAGTGTTAGCATGTTCAGGGAGACGGCACTCAATTTACAAAAAAATAATTGATGTTTTAAGGAACTGTAGAGCTAGTCTCCACAGGTTTCCAACAAGGGTAGAATTCAAAACCTTGAATATGAAAGCCTCGAAATCCATGATACTTTTTCTGTGCGGTAGTTATATCCACAAAATCCAATCATGTACACGACATATAATACATATAAATTTATATATTGGGAATTTATTTGTGTTTCCAAACAGAATTATAAGGTTATGTATAAGTGCATCCGTTCACTGCACAATTGTAAATTGTCTTCCTAAAGACCAGTAAAAATAAATGGCACAAGTTCACGTAGTCATAAAATAAGTCGTATAATTTACGTTATCGAACAAAAAATCAGAAAAACGGAATATTATATGTGAATGGTTAGGAAATCCGTTTCCCCTACATGTTTTAAAAGTAAAAAAAAAATGTTTTCCCTGATACAAACGTTTTAAGAACCAGCTTTGTGTAACCTATAGACAAATTCGACTGGATATAAGGAAGTTAATATGTTTACTCTGATTTGAAATTCTCTTTTAGAATTTTTTTTTACTGATTTTTACTTAAAAAAATATTCTCTGTGTGTGCCATTGCAAGAAATAGTTTTGCTCGTTATTTTGTCATATCAAAAAAAATTCTCAACAAAATTTTCCCGTTTAAACTGTACTAGAAAAAAGTTTGGCATGTGAAACGGACGAAGACATATTCTAACAGAAGTTCAAATACCAGTCCTCCCTTTTGTGTATACATATGAGAAAACATTTCAAAGTTATAAATTGAATTCAAATCCATCACACATACGGTACATATTGTAGTCCGAACAAATAAAGGACTTCATTCCTTTCAAACACCTTTTTAATTGTTTACCAGTATATTTCTTTTAGTTTTGGGTAAAATTTTAAAGGAAATAATACTATCAAGACGTCCTTCCATAAATCTTTTTTTTTTCTGTTATGACTTTGAAGAAATGACTACTTTTCGCCCAATCGAAATGGTGCATGGACATATTTTGTTTCATATTATTAGAATTATTTTCAATATTATCGGTATTAAACTTGATTATCGACACATGAAAGTTTGTCAGTATTGTCAATCTTTTTAACGTTAAAGTATCAATAGTTCGGTCACTACACTGTAACAACAGCGTTTAGATTTGAAACGGATCTACAATATGTTTAGGTCTAAACGTGTTTAGGAAAGCGTTTAGGATCTAAACGGATATTTATCTAAACACATAAAAACCTAAACGTGTTTAGAATTTAAACGTGTTGCAGGGTTATTATCAGTGAATTTTATCATTAAGCTAAACATTAAATGGCATCTAAACACTTCTGCAACACTTTCCTAAACACCTAAACACTTTATAATAATTCAGTACTGGTTTCTCCTTATTACCCGATGTTCCTACATATTCCAACATATTCTGTGAAACTATGATATCTTGGCGGTCTTGAAATTAAAATCATTTCAAACGGCTTCAGTCCCAAGTATGCGGAGATTCTTTACTTCTTTACAAATCATAGCATCTTCCCCGACCTTCCCCAACTGAGTTTCCCTCTTTTTGTTGTAAAATTATAAAATTACGTTCAATTATTTTGTTTATAAGTTTAGCAATTAATTGTTTATACCAGGGACATATAAAATAATCTTTTATAGTATTTCAAGGAAGATGTGAGTGAATATTTCAGTCTCTAATTTCCGGAGTCGTTGTCCGAATATGATCTTATATTAATTAACGAACAGAGTTATCTATCGTGGTAATTTGATACGGACGCCTTTGGACCCGCCAAAGACAAACAACATTTAAAACAATGGATCCCATCTATCAAGCATCTATATCTATTGACGATGCAACAGATACAGAACTTCATATTAGAATATTGACGGAATCAAAAGCCATCATAACAGTTAATCCAGCAGCGGAAGGTAAGCAGATCCAGATTTCGTAAAAAGGGGGAGGGGCAAAAACCATAATTTAACAGAATAATAAAAGGAATATGTGCGGTAAACTATGCTATTTTAAGTTCACTATTGTGGTACGAATCATATATTATACACACATAATCAGTCGCAGGGACCAAGTATAAAATAAGAATGAGCTAGTTCGGAAATTTAAAATGAGATTTGAAAGTCTAAACTGTCACTGTACATAATGTCATAAATCATAGTTTCAAGTAATTTAAATTTGCAAGGAATAAGATCCCAATGGCCCATAGTGCAAGATCCTTTAAACAAACACTGAAATTATAGTTTCACTTCATTTGTCAAAGAGAAACAAAGAATACCAAACATTCTAATGCAACAATGTTTGTAACGTTCATTTTGATTGGATAACGTCACTTTTTACCTGGCATCAATTGACAATTGATGCTATTGGACGCACGCGCAAGCGCAGACGGCATATGACAGATTTTAAATACATGTTTTAACGTTGTTTCTGTCAGTTTCATTAGAATGGAGATAACAATATTGTATTTTAAGCTCCGACGGCATCAATTTGGGATTTGATGGTCGCAAATACCAGTTTACTGTCTCCGCTAACGCGTCGCCAGTAAACTTAATTTGCGACCATCAAATCCCCAATTGATGCCGTCGGACCTTCAAATACAATACAGTTATCTCCTAAATGAAAAGGACATTCAAACTCATTACTTGAAAATAAACTGACCAGGTTATGGCTAAAAAGTTCAAAATAAACTGACATTCTAACTCCAATGTCTAAAATAAACTGACATTCTAACTCCAATGTCTAAAAATAAACTGCCAAGTTGTTCTTTTTTATTTAAACCTTTACTAATTATTTGTATGTATGCATTTATAGGACTGTGACACTGTAGTTGGAATGAAAAGACCAAAAATAAATCCGGCATATCATAGATCAAAGTGAAGAACAGATCAGAAAGAAAGCAACGAAGAAAGAAAAGAATGCCTTAATTTCAAGAGCAGATGTAAGTAAAAATATATAATAATTATTAAGTTGCCAATAGAACTATAATATGATTGAAAAATGGAGGTTAAATCATTCTCTAATATTTATCCTTTTGAATAGGGAAAAAATGGGCAATTTAAAAAAATATATTCATAATATTAGGATAAAATAGGAAAAACAGGCTGTAGTCCTCAGAAATCAAGGATTTTGTTTTATGATATAAAAAAAACTTGCATGCTTGTTTGCTCTATAGAGTGTTCCCTTTGCTTTGTTTGTCTTTTGATGTGTACATTTCAAGCAGGGATTGAACTTAAGAATTTGGCAATTGTAGCCCACAACTTAAATTTTGTAGCCCACATATATAGTCCAATACAAGAAAAGCTGAAATTTAAGTAGACCACACCAAATTTAAGGGGTCATTAGCGAGTGGGCCCCTGCTAATTTCAAACCCTGATTTGTACAAGGTGTAAAGTATTGTCTTTTTAACTACAATTTGTATTTTTCTTTTGTAAGAATCATTTTCAAGAAGCTTGTTTAATGTATTTTTAATAAACATAATCTAAGAATAAGTGACTGTTGCATACAAATGTACATGAAGGTTTCATTTTTTCATTTCAGGATACAAAAGTTCACCTGACAACCAAAAGGAACTGCACATCAAGAGCCTTTATCATTCAAAAGAAGATTGTTTTGCAATGAAAAATTCCTGTATGATAGGAGATGGACTGACAATTTCTGTTTTGTTGAGGATAAAAATCATCAAATTTTATAATTGTATTTTTTGTTTGCATTTAGTGAGACTTAAAAATAAATTATTGAAATAATTTTAATAGATTGTATGTTATGTTTAAGACTAGATCAGAAAAAAAGAAAAACAAAAGAACCAGACTCCAAGTTGTATAAAAAGGTGGAAGGTCCATCAAAAGGAATGAAAAAAAAGTCATATTCCTGACTTGGTACAGGCTTTTCCTTTAAAAATAATGGAGGGTTAAACTTTGTCTAATTGTTTACAGACTTTTCAAAACTTGGTCTTATTGTTTACAGACTTTTCTTAACTTGGTCGTATTGTTTACAAACTTTTCCTTGGTCTCCAGGAAGAATAAAATGTGTAAACCTATTATTGATAATATTATTATTATCATTACTGAAGTTTTCCAGCTTTAATATAATAATTTTATTATCATCATATGGTAAAAATCATTGCAAGAATATTAAAGCAGAACTGTACACGTTTTTTGTATATTCTACAATTATACAGTGTGAACTTCATGAACATGTACAGGAGCTGAATTATTGCACATCTATGTACTACTTAAAATTGTACTTCGAACTGTTGCGTCCTTAAAATGTTCTGACCGTCCTAAGATTTAATATACGGAAATGTTTCGGTAAATTAAATTCAAATCCGAATTGAATGTTTATGACACACAAAAAGAGAAAACAGAATAAATTTCCTTCAAATCGAAGTCAAAAATACAAATGTACCCTTTAACATTTGAAATGTTGAAGACAAAATTGCTCTATATCTTAAGTTATTGACGAATATTTGAAATTTAAACCTCTATAAGATGTGGTGTACGGCATTTCATTTTATCATTGGGAATGATTCATATTTGACAGAGAAGAAATATTCATAATTCTCAGAAAGTTTTCATAAATATTGTTAGATATCCCTAATCGTTCCAACAATCAAGAAAACAGAGACAAACAGGGAAAAAAATATGAAAATGAAAAGATATGACTTAAGTGTTAGCATGTTCAGGGAGACGACACTCAATTTACAAAAAAATAATTGATGTTTTAAGGAACTGTAGAGCTAGTCTCCACAGGTTTCCAACAAGGGTAGAATTCAAAACCTTGAATATGAAAGCCTCGAAATCCATGATACTTTTTCTGTGCGGTAGTTATATCCACAAAATCCAATCATGTACACGACATATAATACATGTAAATTTATATATTGGGAATTTATTTGTGTTTCCAAACAGAATTATAAGGTTATGTATAAGTGCATCCGTTCACTGCACAATTGTAAATTGTCTTCCTAAAGACCAGTAAAAATAAATGGCACAAGTTCACGTAGTCATAAAATAAGTCGTATAATTTACGTTATCGAACAAAAAATCAGAAAAACGGAATATTATATGTGAATGGTTAGGAAATCCGTTTCCCCTACATGTTTTAAAAGTAAAAAAAAAATGTTTTCCCTGATACAAACGTTTTAAGAACCAGCTTTGTGTAACCTATAGACAAATTCGACTGGATATAAGGAAGTTAATATGTTTACTCTGATTTGAAATTCTCTTTTAGAATTTTTTTTTACTGATTTTTACTTAAAAAAATATTCTCTGTGTGTGCCATTGCAAGAAATAGTTTTGCTCGTTATTTTGTCATATCAAAAAAAATTCTCAACAAAATTTTCCCATATTTTCCTGTACAATTATACAGTGTGGACTATTCAACCTGTAGTGCTGTACCACAAGTAGTTCCTGTGAAATCATAGTACTAGTAGGCTAACCGTTGGAAGGTCTAAACACCATATATTTCTAAACATATAACATCTAAACACTTGTTGAAATCTAAACATGTTTAGATGCTGAACGCGTTTCAAAACGTACATAGAAAAAGTGTTTAGATAAGTGTTTAGGATCTAAACACTGTTTTTACAGTACTCAATGAAGTTTGTCGATAACGTAGCTAATTTTGACGGTAAAGAAACATCAATTCGATCACTTCTCTGTTACGGGCTGTCTATTGTTAATACTACATGTTGACCTAAGACATATTTCGGCTATTGTTGTTGCTTGTTGGTTTTATATCACGTAATCCCACATGTCCATTTATCTATATGAGTTTGAAAGGACCTAGACATCGTAGATAGAGAGGATCATCGTCTTCCACACTGTCCATATAATGTTTTGTCCTTGTTGTCATTTATCCAATTGCATGCACGTGATATTTAAATTAACGATCTTATCTTTCCTTCAATATATTGTATATAAAATATTTTTCCCGGTGAAATGACTATTCTTGAAATTTCAACATATTTTTTTTTATTTTTGTAGAATTCTACTGTTAAAATATAGAAAAAAGTAGAAACGTTACGGAATGCATGATTGGTAAAACTATTAAATTCATTGTATTGTCTAACATAGAAAAAAAATAATTACAAAAGAAGTACTACCATCAGGTTGTAGTTATTCTAACAAGTGAAATTGCGAGCTACTGCTCACTGATGATACCCCCGCCGCAAGTGGATAATATTAATTGTGTAAAAATATGCAAGTGTTCGGTAAACAGGAAGTTGTCGAGTGATGAATCTGAAAACGCATCACACGGTATAGCTGACTTATATTAACCCTTAAACCAAATTTCAGAAATCCTTGTATTGTAGTTCCTGAGAAAAATGTGACGAAAAATTTTCAACTTGGCATTCATGTGTAAAATCAAACAAGTGTTCGGTAAACAGGAAGTTGTTGAGTGATGAATCTGAAAACGCATCACACGGTATAGCTGACTTATATCAAGCCTGAAAATAAATTTCAGAAATCCTGGTAGTGTAGTTCCTGAGAAAAATGTGACGAAAAATATTCATGGGACGGACGGACTGACTGACAGACTGACGGATTGATGGACTGATGGACTGACGGACTGACGGAAGGACAGACAGAGGTAAAACAGTATACCCCCCTTTTTTCAAAGCGGGGGTATAATAAGCATACTGATGAAAAGGTTAGTCTTATATGCAAGTGATTTCAATTATTTTAGAATCATGACACTTACTTTACTGGAATGTTGTTTTCTGAAATAAAGTAAGAAATGGAATTATAACTTTTTAGAAACATCATTTTTGAAATAGTTGATTTTACGACTATAACATATGCTAAATCATCAATTGTCTTTGATTTTTCTGTCCTTTTGATATTTTGATATTGGGTTGTTTTCGGTACTCTTTATCGCTATTGAAGTTGTTAATGCACCAAATCCTTTAGCCTTTATAAATATAATCCAACACTAAGCTTTGCTTAATTTCCTATTTGCATTTATGCTACGCTATATTTTAACCGTAAGGAATGTTTTAATTTGTGAATAGAAAATTTAAATGTAGTTTTTATTGAAAGTTTTGGAAAACTCTCAATTTTCAATAATGAGTGCAGAATCTATCATGTATTGGTTGACCATTACATGTACTGTCGATGCTATTATATTCGTAGTCCTTTCTGAACATAAAGAACATTTAGTCTTAACTAATTCTAAGTTATTTTTTTATAGATATTCTTGAGGGTCATTCAGACATCTTCGTTGGTTTCAATGTCACTGGTAAATTGGATCATTCACTGCAAATGCATTGAAGTAAATACTGTTAAGATCTGTTGATTGACAGCAACAGAACAAGCTTGTAAAAGACTGATGAATACAACACCTTCTTAATTTTACATCTATTAGCCAAACTATGCATATAAAAGTTTACAATTTGCTGCAATCGAAATCCTAGAATATTAAATGGAGGCCTACACCTGACTAACTGATTTACCGTCCGGTAGTTATTAACATAACGTCTGAAAATGAGAATATCTATTAGAAATTGCTTGTCGTGCTTGATTCGCCAAAAGTAATATCAGATATATGCACACGTATATCATATATGCGTCTTTTGTCGGATTTGAATACTTTTGTTACCTCATTATTGTTACTGGACAAGTGGAATCGCACAATGGGATATACATGTAACATATGGATTCATATTTTTTGTTATAGAGCCGTAAAAAAACGGGGCGTATGTTGTCTACCAACGTCCCTTTTTTGCCTATTATTCTCCGTTTTTGCATTTTAGTACCCTCATTATTCTCTATAAATTATTAGTTTGGCCTATTGTTTTCTCTGTGTTGTATTTCTTGGTATATTGCTGTTTATTCTGTACACCCCGTTCCCCAGGCAACACGTCGTACGATATCTCAAATTTGCTTTGAACAATTCTCGTGTTATTTTAACACATGCTAGTTTGACAGAAAAAACCTTTCGATTCAAAACAATTTGGGCCTCGTTGTGCAAAAGATACGGGACTTTAACCCATAGATTTAAGGCTATTTTTCATAGATGGAATATTAACTCCATTATTCCTAGATATAAAATTTCCTTCATTTTTTTTCATTTTCATTTTGATAGATTAAAGAAATGTTCTTTCGATTTTTTTAATTATCTGGTTTTTTTTCCGTTCCACAGTTAACGGACTTTGATAATCAAATTTAAATACAATTGTCGCCATAATGTACCATAACTTGAGTTTGCAAGGATAATTTACTGGAAACTTTACATAAATAAAGGCAATAGTAGTATACCGCTGTACAATAGTCATAAATCGATTAAACGAAACATAATTGTTTGAATGCTAGAACATAACTTACTTTTTTATTAAAAAAAAATTCTAGTTTGTCATTCGTCAGTTAGTGGACTTTGACCGTCAGATAAATAAAGGTTTGTTTTTAAATTCATGCACTACATCTAGTATGCTTGTATCAAAATTACTACATGTACACATTTAACATTGTTGTTATGATTGGAAAATGTAAATTCCCTTTTGATTTTGAAAATTTGCTGGTTTGTTATATAACAGAGTTAATGGACACATTTGACAGAAATTTTGAACGCATAAGGGTATCATCATGCATATTGTTCTATAGAACCATTTTATTTACTTCTGATTAAATGCCTTTCAATTAAGTTCTATTTTTGCTATAGTTTTAATATACACAATATGGGTACATCATGTAATCTTTGCGAAGCTGTTTAATTGGTACTTAAATGCATGTACATTAGTGTTATACACGAACCACGACTTCAACCTAAGTAAAACAATTTCATATAATCTTGTTCAAACTTTAAACTTAAGTATCAAAGTACACAACCATGAGATTGGTACATTGTCGATGTAAGTAATGTACTTCCTTGGGACTGAAATTACTTCTGATTTGAATCATGCTTGCCTGTCTGTATTTGTGGTACAATACTAAAAAAATATTCTTTATCCATTCATCAGAAAGTTACAGAATTTTAAAGGTTAGTGATTGGAAGTAGAAAAATCTTTGTATTGTGCTACCTTAAACAGAAATATTTGTATTATTCATATATTCCAATATTATAACCATTTTTGTTGAGCAATGTTGAAGTTAACTTACAAATAGGAAAACAGAGGTTAAACAGATTTATTCAAGTTAGTCTAAATGATATTTTACGACATAACAACACAATGGGTTGCATAATCTTGATAAATGATAATTACGACAGCGAGAACAAACATATCATAAGTATGTTTTCAAATCGACGTCCATTCGTCAAATTGGAGTCAAATCTGACATTATAACCAAATAATATCCAAAAACGACGGCAAATTCGATTCCCTTCAAACGCATTTCAATTCATTGCTAATCTAAATGTACTTTTTCTTGACTTTTTGCAATAGCGTCAGATGTTCAATCAATGTTTTTTTTTTTTAAATTCAACATCAAACATTAAATACACATTCAGTCGTTATCAATTTTGAAATCACGAACTTTAAATATGTTAAAATGAAATAAATCTCTTTAACAATCATGTCATTGATATCTAGCGGGTTATTTTACACTAATATATGTCCTTTGAAGTGAAATGACTTTTGATTTCCAACATTAACTTGTATATACCGTGCTTTGACCTATAATTGTCAATTTTTTATACATTGTCACTTGGATTGAGAGTTTTTTCATTTGCACTCATACCAAAATATTTATATGTGTTACGGTTATTCAGAGTCATAATGTGCCAGCCATGAACAACTCGCAGCTAGAAGTGTCATCCTACAGAGACACTTCGAACCGTTAATTTAATGCTTACTTCAAGCGCAGAGAGCTTAACAGAAAAACATAAAATACTAGCTTTAGGGTCTTTGGTTTAACACATCTGATAGTCCAACTTCGAGAACCTGTGTATTAGAGGTCTTCATACAAACCGAAATAACATAGAGAAAGAGAACATTAATGGAATGATATAACGTATGCTGACAGGTTCAACGTTTTGTATGTTCAAACCATAGTGTACATATATTGTCTATTAACCGATATCCGTTCTTTTATTTTGTTTTAATTGCTTCCTTTTGAAATTGGATGTTGTCTCTTTCAAAATACATCTTCATAGGTTCACTCGGTTTCAATATAATGCTTAGCAATGTTGTCTTTATATGCGGATTAGACACACACACAGAAAGATAGTTACAAAGTTGGAAATTATTGAAAGAAATGTTGAAGTTATATCAACATATCAGATATCGATTAGGAGACTCGAGCTCGAGTCGCAATTGTTTCTGGCAGAACATGACGTTAAATTCAGAGTCTTTAAAGGTATACAGATTTTAGACTCAACTTTGATATTATATTAATCTAAATGAATAACAAACTTAATATTTAAATATGGTTTCCGAGTACAGGCAGTTCCATCGTACAACACGTGTTTCTGGAATAAACTTCATTAGGTATTCTTCAGTATAAAAACTCAAAACAACAAACACGATTTAATAATAAAAGTCATTCAAAAACGGCAAAAACGGTGTAAGGTAAACTCTACTTGCATATTTGCAACTTTAAAGTAAGTAATAATTTAGAAAAAGTGATATTTGATTATTAGGGATATGACCTACGAATTGTTCTTAAATCAAGCAGGAACCTTATGTTAATACGATGTTTTACAAAATAAACAGCACCTCTGTTAGTTTACCGTGGTTCAAAGGCTATACATTATTCAGATTTCAGTTTAAAAAATAAACTTACTTTGATCGGTATTTTCGTCCTTTTCATCCTAAAAAATATAATAGAATTATCAAGATAGGGATTGAAAAACATTAAGTCAATAATTTTCAAATGTATTTCCGTCATATGATGGACCTAAATTGTGACATCGGAACATCTGTTCAATTGTGTCCGTAGTAAACTGAAAACACATGTATTCAGTGAGATATACATATGTACTAGGTGTTGAAAGTGCATGTTTAGCAAATGTTTAGTCAATGGTTTAAAAACATTTCCGTTCGGTATTCTGAGTACTTATTCGACAGAATAATTTAAATTAACCGGATACTTTAAAAAAAAATAGTCCATTTTTTCTCATTACACATGCCTCAAATTGTTATGCTGAATTCATGCACATCGGTGCGAAATATATGCAGAGCTTTAATACGCAGCAAACATATCTATAAGTAAGGAACAACACATCGAGTATTATTATTTGCATTTTTTAATGACATTCAATCATTATTGTTTCTAGTTAAATCCGGGTACAAATACTTACTATTTTTTAACATGTGGTGTATAATAAACCCATCCAAAGTTCATGTTTAATCAAACTTGGCTGATGTATAGGGGGAGGGTTAAGATTTCACAAAACACGTTTCACCCCGACGCAAGTCAGAAGCCACTGGCCTTTGTAAGTCTTAAATGATTTTCAATTTTAGTTTATTTATTAATGAAAACGTAGATCAAAAGTCTCCGCTATACTAGTTTTCTGTATACTTGACAATATCGTATATTTGTTGGGTTTTTTTCAAAGATTTTAAAATATTTTTGGGGACGATGTACTTACTACGGTAATATTTTGAAATTCTGATAATAGCATCGTCCAAAATCTATGTAATTTGATCTTTGTTAGTATTTTTTTTATCAAGAAATCAGATTATTTCTTCCAATCAATCTTGTAGTTGTAAAGAGCGGAGAATTCAACGGATTATATACTGTCATTATAGAAAATATTTGAATTGGTTTGACCAAAATCCAACTTATTTGCATATGAGAACTGAAACGATTTGGTCATTATTCAAACTTTCAAACTTTTAAAAGAAAAGAGTCATCCATAAATTATTATCAAATTGTGTTGTTGGGTTGATGTAACAACTTGAATTTCCTTAATGTAGTTTCGAATAACAGGAGAAGAAATTATTTGGATTCCATTATTATAAATTGGCGTTTTTCAATAAAAGTGTAAATTTCAGACCTAAAGAAATTGGAAAATCAACTTGTCTAAAATTTTATTTCAAGAGTTATTTTGTATACCTCAATTATAGACCTGTTTGTAAATAAAAAGTGCAATCTTTTAAAAATACTCTTTAAAATAATATTATTTTTATAATTTATGTACTGTTTCGTAGGAGACATTTGTCCACTACGAAACTGTTTCTTACAGAAAGATCTATTTTTTTCTGTATTGGAGAACCATTTTTTATCGATAAAGATTAGACAGTATTTCACATATGAAGGTACTTCTCATGTTACGTAGTGGACATTTTGATGACTTTCGTAGTTGACAAAATCGTTTCGTAGTTGACATCAACCCTATTCTAAGTTCATAAAAACATACTGCAAATTACATGAAAGTAACCCTGGTTTATTTGTTTTGCACGAATATAATTTAAAAAAGATTAAACAAGAATGTGTCCCAAGTACACGGATGCCCCATCCGCACTATCATTTTCTATGTTCAGTGGACCATGAAAACGAGGTAAAAACTCTAATTTGGCATTAAAATTAAAAAGATCATTTCATAGGGAACATGAGTACTAAGTTTCAAGTTGATTGGACTTCAACTTCATCAAAAACTACCTCGACCAAAAACTTTAACCTGACCTCGACCAAAAACTTTAACCTGAACCGGGAGAGACGGACGGACGGGGGAACAGACGAACGAACAAACATACGAACGAACAGACGGACACACAGACCAGAAAACATAATGCCCATAAATGGGCCATAAAAACGACTGTATGGTGATGGTAGTGTCCACTACGAACCGTTTGTCACCCTTACTTGTTCCGTATATGACCGTAGTGGACATATTTACATGTGTTATTCTCCCTCCCTAAATCCCTATATTGTAATAGTTACAAGAATGATTATATTCGTCAAAGTACGTACTAAGCTGATTACTGATATTTTTCATAATCTTAAAACCAGATACTGAAGGAGATTTGACCCGTTTCGTAGTGAACATTAACAAAAATACGGTATCACTCTGGTCCATTTGATGTGCTCAATTGTTTTTTTGCCAACAATTAAACTGCCGTAATAAAAGCTTCACTTCTTTTGTAAGACCCTAATGTGTATATCTCTTGCAAACATTGATTTTATAAAACGGTTTATCAGCCAAATTTAACGACTTCGTTTCGTAGTGGACATTTTGTCAGGAATGTCAGGGACACACCTTCTAAAATTAAAAATCCTATGCCAAAAGCTGTTTATTAAAAGATGTTGGATCTAAACATACTTTTGAATAATTAAAGAACTTATATTAATTAAAATAACATATACATGTATTTCTACCTTTTTATACAATATTTAAGAGTATGAATGTTGAACAGGAGGTCTTGGGACATGCCATTTTGGTTATTTTGAACCATTCAGGAATCAATATCTTATTAATCCCTGTAAAAATACTAGTAGTATGTTTCTTTGCTTAAAAATGTTAAATCTCATTCAATATACTGACTGCACAAAATATTACTTGTAAAGATCAAACACATTTTTTTAAAGTGGCTGGGACAAGAAATCACGTTTTTATTGAAATACGCCCACATACGAATCAATGAAGTATTAAAAAAAAAGCGAAATATTGTTGTTTGATATTTGTGCATTTGTAGTTCTTCATGTTGTGTTGTTTATTTACCGTATTTCTTTATATGTATTTCGTTTATCTTACCTGCCACCAGATCTTACGTAAGTCCTCCAGGGAATGGGTAGACCTGTGTTCAGGGCAGAAATATTTTTCACTAGTCTCATCACAAGAAATTTTTCCACCCGTTTTATAATACTTTCCTTCTGGACATTTAAAAAAACATGTATACTGAATGTTCATCTTATATCTACGCTGAAGTAAATTTACAGTGCTTATAAGGTATTCTCTTATGTTACTGTAATTAGTATTGCATGTATGCTGCTCTTCATTGTGATAATCCCAGACTTGTACTGCAATAGCATTTTCGGAAAGACACGCTACAAGCTTTTCACATCCATTCTTTTCTAAGTTGAAAATGCCTATACCACGATAAAGCTGCATTTTACCATCTTGGTCCGTACACAATACATACTTTTTGACAAAAGTAACTAATAAGTGATTGAAAAATGATGGCGGCAAAAAGTTAAAATCCAAACAAAACCAAGAAGTTCTTAAACAATTCTTGCTTTGAACGTTAAAAATTTGTGTAATAGTTTCAAAGTCAGATGCGTTAATCATACAAGGCATGTAATACTCCTCGTTTCCTGTTAAAGTAGTCGGTTTAACAATGATATCAAATTTTTCCATTACTTGTAGTGCAAATTCTGTATGCTTAACCGAATCAAACCCAGGTACCTTTTTGAATAACTTTTTAATCAAACTGTCTGGTAAAATGCCTGTTGACTCTAGTTTTTTCCATTCTGTCATTTCAACAAAGTGTTCTTGAAATTGTAACGGTGATACAAAACATCTAAATATATCAACTAGCCATTTTGGTTCTAATACAATATAACTTTTGATATCGTCAAAAAATATCAAATTTCCAATCTCATGTTCATACTTTAGAAATGAATCTAATTCAGACTCTATTTCAATAATTGGAAATGAAGACATTTTGGCTAACTGTTTAGCTACTTCATATGAAATGACAAGTTTTTTCTCCTCAGCAATGTGCCTGTCGATCTCTTTTTCGAGAACTATCCATCGAGTTGGGAGGTTCTCTCCCCATTTCGGAATATTTTCTGCCACTTTGAAAATAGATTTACGAAGATTTTCGAATTCTGTTGTGTATTTTTCCGGCTCCGTGTTTGACAAGAAGTATGATTCACGAATATGCTTACGTTTTTCATGACCACTAAGTGTTGAGAGAAATCTTGTTTTCGCTTTACATCTGTCCTCTTCTTTCTATGAATTTATAACATGTAAAACATAAACATAGGTCATGGAACTGTTAAAGGACGATTAAAAAAAAATCATAGAATTGTTACATGCTGAACGAAAACTGAAAATCGAAGGATAATGTATTTTCATTATTTCAAATTAATAAATGCATTTTATTTGTTGGTTGTTGGACAAAAAACGTCAGTTAAGAGCCTTAAATATTATATGAAGATTTCGATCATTTGACTTATTAGAAGATCTTATCTTACATACCATACAAAGCAAGAACACGTTAAACAAATGGTTTTTACCAACAACAACATCAACAGCTAAAACAAAATTTGTATACGTCTAGCACTTTTTGTCTAGACTGGTTGAAATCAATACGTCGATTTTTTATATTGTACGGGTGAATCCATCCGTGCAAATTACGGTAATAATTATGCCTGGTAAATAAAAGAAAGTTACACACGCTAGGTTACATACATACGCATTCGAATGAGTTGAATTTTAAGTCAACAATACGCCAGTGAGTTGTTGAGTGTTTTTTTAGCTTATCTGGAGGACATTAAACCTAACTGTCATCTAGAAACTACATATTTTTCTTTATTCCGCTTTTAAAAATAATTTCGAAATAAACACCTGTGTCGATTTCATAGGCAATGCCTCTTTAAAGAACTTTAATTGATTATAAACATAATTTCCACCAAAAATGGAATACATCGACATTATAAGGCAATCACTTCAATATGAAGGTGACTGAAAATTCAACAAAAGTTGTCTCATTTGTGGATCTTGTCCTGATTATCTTTTTTGCTCAATCTAGTTTTCCTCTATCTATTATGATTTTTAAATGATAGGCAATAATCAATACAAACAGGTAAAAATTCACCATTTTTGTGCAATGACTCTTATTAGAAGACAAATGACGATATTGATGTAATAGACAGACGATAGTTTTTAACACTCTGAACATTTTTTACCCAGTAATAAATCTCTATCCATAGCTATTTTTAGATATGGTACTAGAACCATTTGCATTCTATATCTGTCATGTTGGTTGGTACATTGTAAGTGGGTCATCGGAAACAATTTTTATAGTATATACCAATATAATTAATGAGGCAAATTTTTAATAAGTTTTACCTTGTACGTACAGAGGTGATGGACGACGACGGACCAGATGAGAGCTAAAAAGCATACATTGATTATCAAAAATCTCAGAATTATATCGAAAGAGTCATTCCCTAATATAAGGCTATAAATTCATTATCACAGTCGATAAGAAAGTTTTGTGTTTTATTGATGTTTAATTATTAAAGGTAAGATTCGTTTTAATTAATTACATTTGCAAAGCGGTTGATTGGGAGTGAAATGTCGAGATCAATAAATATAAAACGTATACGGACTATATTTACTGTAACTATGTGATACTGTTAAGGAGATACCCAATGAGCATTCAAACTAATAAGTCACTAAGACGGTAACATGTGAAAATGGACTTCCAAATGACCTTGGAATCGAACATTGATGATTGTGTATAAAGGACATATTATTTTGATCTGATAATATCAATTTTTATCCTTTATCAGAGGTACAAAAAAATCAAACTTTTATATATATACGAAATGTATGATGTAGTTTACATAAATAAAGGCAACAGTAGTATACCGCTGTTCGAAATTCATAAATCGATTGAGAAAAAAAATAAATCCGGGTTACAAACTAAAACTGAGGGAAACTCATCAAATATAGGAGAACTACGACACAACAGAAACACAACATTAAAATGTAACACACACAGAAACGAACTACAATATAACGATGGCTTTTTTCCTGACTTGGTACAGGTCATTTTAAGAAAAAAATGGTGGGTTGAACCTGGTTTTGTGGCATACCAAACCTCCCGCTTTAATGGCAATGTTAAATATAACATTAAAATGACAACATAACATGTCAAGACTACAATACAAATAAATGGGAGAAAATATAGGACAAAGAAACACACGAATAATAGCTAATCAAAAGTACCAGGTCTAAAATTGAATACACCAGACGTGCGCCTCGTCCACACAAGACCAACAAGTAACGCTCAGATGAACAAAGTTTGAAAGCCAAAACAAGTACAAAGCCGAAGAGCACTGAGGACCAAAAGTTCCAAAATGTTGTGGCCAATACGGCTAGGGTTTTCTGCCTGGGACAAGAACATCCTTATTATTTAGAACAATTCATACTTTTGCAAACAGTAAAGTCTATAAAATGACTACATAATCATGATAATAGATATAAATGATAAATCCGAAGTGGTGACTAACTACAGACATCATTGATATTAAATATCAGGGTGATGCCAGAGAAATTCTTAGGCCTGAGAACACAGACAATAAATTCAAATTAAAAAAATCGCTCTTGCTCTATCTCAAAAAGATTTTTACAGTGTAGTGTACACTATTAGGACAAATAATATCAAAATTATAGAAACTTCTACCAGCTCTAACTTAAAATATTGACAATTTTGTGTTCAGGGGTGTAAAATTCAGTTTGACAGCTATAGACTTACTAATTGTTGACCTTTTTTAACTGGACCAAAT
This sequence comes from Mytilus edulis, assembly GCA_019925275.1. NCBI lineage: Eukaryota > Metazoa > Mollusca > Bivalvia > Mytilida > Mytilidae > Mytilus > Mytilus edulis. Next base: position 64,196,204 of record CM034353.1, read on the forward strand.
CACTTCTTGAAATAAAGATTCAGCACCCAATTTTTTTTAACATGTAATTTCATCCCCCTACTAAATATTTCATGCATTAAATATCAAGAAATAAATTGAGAAAGCGTATAAAAAAAGTTATACACTGTTCACACTAGGGACTATATTCGTACACAACGAAAACCAAAGGACAATAACTGTGTCCTTGGACCTAATAGGACGGAAAGACTTGACCAAGTTTAATAAAACTTTGCATGACCTAAGCTTAAGTAATTATGAGATAGCTAGCCAAGTTTCATTGCCATATGACATATATATTATAGAAACTAGGCTCATTTTAGTATTGACATTTGGATGTATATTTTTGACGTTTAAATAAAATATTTTTAATTGTCAAGATTTTGGCCTTAAAGATTTAAATATTGCAAAAATTTGCTTTTTAAATGCTCTTGAATAACATATATTAAGTATTTAAAGCATATGAACACTCATTGTATTTATCATTTTTATTACAATTATTCCAAAGTCAAATTTATATTAGCCCATGCCTGAAAATAGTGATTTTCGAATGAAGGGAAGCCTTACATAAACATGCATTTTTTCAACCAGTTTGATGTTTTTTAAATATAAGATATTCTTTCATATATATAAAATGTTCTTTAAATGTAGAGAAAAGTCAGAAAAAAACATACCACATGAATATAAAATGGTCTTAGGCCATGTAATACTAAGAATTATTTAAAGTCGATTTAGGCCGTAGCCCATATTTACATATAAAAATGTACAGAAGCTATAAGAAATGAAAATTTGTTACTATTTTCTCATTTCTATGCTAAGGTGTCATGAAACAAGAAGTGTTATTGCAAAATGGTTCTTGTATTTAATTTTTTTGCAGACAGTATGGTCTTATGACCAGTTTTTTCACTTTTCAATGGAAAACTTGCGTGTTTTAGTCTCAATTGGCATATATTTTGACCACTTACTATCCTAAAGAAGAAAGTAATGGTAGCATATGAAATGAATTAAGTTTACTGATCATTGTAAAGTGCTTTTTTAACAGATTTAGTGAAATATTTCTGATGGACTACAGATTTTATGTACAAAGCTCTCCACATTTCACATACATCAACCTGGCCGTTTAACCAGGGCTATGAAAACAAAATATTCTGCAGATTTTTTTTGTGATAATCTACTTTTCTCTAGATTCAGAGTTCACAAATTGTTACTTAGATTTGATTTAAGCAGAGAAACACGAATATCAGGAACAAAAAAGCTGTCAGATAGAAAGTCAGCATGCCTCTTAGGCATAAAATGCAAACTGCTTTGATATGCTTATTTTAGCCAAACAATGCCAAAATGGGATATTTTAACAGAATTTCTGTCAACCAAATATGTAAATCCTTTACTTTTATTGAGTTTGACAAATTCAAACCAGCAAACCATTCAGAAAAGTTGCCAAAGTACAGAATCTGCATTTACGGAATCCATCTCTTAGGCCCGAGAACACAGTTATTTCGTAGTGCATTTCTTTTGGACAATACATTCAAATTGAAAAAATCGCATCTGCGTTATCTCACAAAGATTTTTACAGTGTAGTGTAATACTATTAGGACAAATAACATCAACATTATAGAATCTTCTACCATCTCTAACTCATAATATTGACAATTCTGTGTTAAGGGGGTTTAAAATTCAGTTTGGCAGCTTTAAACGTACTAATGTTTTACCTTTTTTAACCACTACTCAAATCACTTCTTGAAATAAAGATTCAGCACCCAAATTTTATCAACATGTAATTTCATCCCCCTACTTAATAATGCATGCATTAAATATGAGAAATATGATTAGCAGAATGCTGGGTTAACGGACGACATAATGATATGGTTGATCATTTAAAGTAACTCTATTATAAGCACATATGATAACGAATTTGGCATGGTCATATACGTTCTCGTTTACATTTTAGTTTTCTATGTTGAGCTTTGCAGATTTGTTTGTCTTTTGATCGATTTCTACTTTTGTATCTCCCGCCTCTCATTTAAACTATTCTATTAAATATATTTATCGCTAAAGAATTACATTACAGGAGCGATGCAACAGTCGTTAAAAGTAATTACTGTTTCTTTTCAGGGCTACGTTTACGCCTGCTTATTGAAGATAGCAAAGGTTGTTGTTGTTTTTGTGAACATAACCAAAGACCTGTAGGAACACTATAAAAATTTGTATTATGTTTTTAACTATTCAACGAATACGAATACTTTATTCAAAAACAATTGGCAGCCCATATAAGGGATTGTTACATATAATGATAACAAATAGACAAATATAAATATACGTATATTACGGATAAGTAATTTGTCGAGTTTTGTGATTAACTTATAACACAGATATGTCAATATATATTCAGGAAAATGCCGGGGTATATACGTATTTTTTTTTACCCTACATTGTAATTAGAACCTCAACAGCGTCATCCTAACACCTGTGACGTAGTGTTTAGCTATACAGAACACACCAAGAACGCTAGAGGCTTCAGAAGGAAATTGAAGACGCGTTCTGTCAATGATACGTTTTTGATTTAAAATCACGCGATTGACACATCAAATACTTAATGAATGTCTAAAGCGTTTTTCTAAGTTATTGTGTACACAGCAAATTACAAAATCCTTCATGTATGCGGAAAATAAATATACGGTATGATGAATATTTAACAAATATCTCGTACTGGAAAAGAGATTAAGGCAGGGGCAATCCGTAATATGTGTAATATAGGTTTCAGAGAGGTTTTATATTTGTGAACTTTCAAGCTTAGGGCTTATATCCCCATTGCCTATGATAACGATTATACTTATGATAAAATGGGTTTAACTATGGCAGATGTTTTCCTTTTGTTAAACGATTATAAAAATTTAAAGCCACAACCAATTTAATGCATTTTTCTTTTCTTTTTTTTTACACGAGGAAAGCAAAAAAATATCTGTTTTCTGTATTTAGGTATTTGACATTATTACATATTTCTCAAGCAAAATTTTAGAAAATCTGTCGTTGCTGTTTGAATGTTTGAAGAAAATTTACAAATTCAATATATACAATATGATTTTTCCTTTTTTATGAGAGTCTATTTTGAGGACTTCTTATTGTCTTCACCTATATGTACTTTCAACCCCCAACCAAAAGATAAACAAGGAATAAAAATATGTGATAAAATGTGTAACCTTTATTTTGTCGATTCCACTTCCAATTATTATAACTGGTGGGTTCAGAACTTCACTTTTATCAGGCAAAGCAGATTTCTGTTCACCATCTTTATCAGGCAACGCATAACAGTGGATACTATCTAACCAAAATTCAATATATTCTGAAATCAAAAATTGAATAATAGACGTAAACACAAAATTGATGAAATGGTTTTTTTTTTATTTTACAGAGCAAAACGTATGTGCTGTCCAAAGTCAGAAACCTGTAATTCAGTGGTTGTCATTATTAGTTGAAGTCTTTTATATTTGTTCATGTTGTTGTTCCTTTATTATTTTGTACTCAATGCAGGCCGTTAGTTTTCTCTTTTGAATTGCAATTGATTACAATTGTCATTTCGTGGCCTTTTATATTTTATTATGCGTTTTAGGTTTTGCTCATTGTTGCAGGCTGTACGGTGACCTATAAGGAAATGTACGTTGATCAACAACACAAGGAATATTTATATAAGAACACTCAAAAACTACATAAATGACATGCACTTGGATATTCAGGTAATCCATATCCACTATTAATTTGTCATTTGAAAGATTCACTTTGAATTGTATAAATATCCTCGGTAGTAAAACGTTTTTGAATGGAGGAAAAGAGTCAAATAACAAAACTAACGAACTCAAAGAAAAAAGTTGGTTTATAAAAGGTAGAATGAATGATTTTAACTTCAGATCATTAATCATGTTAAGTGTCATTTTGTGTGGATATATCATAAAAGTAATGTCTTTATAAAATGCATTAAATGTAAATGAAAATTATTTTGTTTGTTCTATTTGTTAGGAAAAATTTTCGAGGAATTCTTACATGCCTTGCTTCCAAAATGTTTGGGTTTGAGCCATCCTGATAAATAAACTTCAGCGTTTAGATGATAAATTAAGAACAACAAATTACCAATTTGGTAAAAATTACTAGAAAAAAGTAAAATCACAAAAATACTGAACTTAGAGGAAAATCAATTCGGAAAGTCCATAATCACATGGCAAAATCAAATAACAAAACGCATCAAAAACGAATTGACAAGAACTGTCATATTTCTGACTTGGTACAGGCATTTTCAAATGTAGAAAATGGTGGATTAAACCTGGTTTTAAAGCGCAAACCCTCTCACTTTGATGACAGTCTCATCAATTTCCGTTATATTTACATTGATGCGTTAACTAAACAGAATCAACACATTTGTAATATACCAAATTTCTAGACTATTTGCGTACATTATTCGATTATTTAAATCATTTTTGAAGCATGTAACATGTACATATTTTAAAGTTATGTACAATTTAAATATGAATTTATAATGCCATTAAAGCAGTACAGCATCACATTACATGTACAACATTGCTAAAATGGTTCTTGAGTATCCTTTATCAGGAATATGTAATAGCTAGCTAAACGGAAAGGGTTTTAAATATATAAAGACTAATTAAAAGAACAATATAACTCGCAATTAAGAAGAAAAACAATGTCATGACTTAGAAGCTATACTTCAAGACCATCATGTATTATTTGTGAAGTTGATACGAAATATCTATCAACAAGGTCTTGGTAACTCATGATGAACTTTTTTGAAAAAAGAAATTAGTTGTTTGACATGACACTGGTTCATATAATTTCTGTTCAGACATTGATGACGTTTTATAAAGTCTGAGCAGTAATTATAAGCTCTTGAATACCGAAAAAAATCATTTTTGTCAAAAATTGTTAAACGTACATATGTTGCAATTGTAAAAAATATTATCTTTTTATTTTTTTAGTTTACAACCATCATATCGTAGATGTTTATAGATTGAGTAATCTGCTTAGTGTTTTTGTTACGTACAATAAAGTCAAAACAAACATCAAAAAGTCTGTTACTGGTGAAACAAAATTAAATCAACGTGTCAAACACTTCTCGAGAGGCATCGTCTAAGAAGCAATAAATATTGCTGCTCTGGAGGAGAATGCAATATGAAGAATAAAAACTTTGACACATAAAGAACGTCATCCAATATGAAAAATTAATAAATAAACATACTAAGCAGATTAAGAAAATACATTTGACGCCGTCATTGAAAAAGTAGAGGTTCCAATTTTCTGCGCTCTGCACTATGTCCTCAGAATTTCTAACGAAGTACAACACAAATGACAGCATTTAAAAAACGATATTGTATGGATTATTAATGGAAAGTACATCATCATAATATGAATGTGAAATTAAAGGATCTGGCTTCTTTTATCTTCTTGTTTTTGACAAGTGTCTGAAGGAACTCCGAATCATGTGAAAATAAAAGGAAGTCGACAAGGAGAGGCGCACAGTTCGTTCACATAAAAAAAGTCTACCTCCAAACTCAACAAATATGTTGTCTATAAAAAAACTCCAGCATACTAATGACTAATTCCTCTGTGTATCATGTATTACTTTTTTGTTCAATATTATGCTACCAGTGTTATGTTTAAAAGCATTTTGGATTATTTCATATGGGGAATGGTAGTATACATGGTTAAGCAATCAAAAGTTTTGATTGATCTTATTTCAGAGAAAGATCGAGATTTAGAATTATCAAGAAGTTCTAAAGATTTTTTTATATCCCACATAAGATTAATACCAATACGCAAGTAAACATATTCACAGTATTTCTGAAGACCTCTTTCACTGCGAACATAATCGTTGTCAATCTAATAAACAATTATTTTGTTGAATATACAGACGAGCCGGAAATGTACCTTTGTTTTGTATGGAATTTTGTAAAGTGTAGGTATCCAATACAAACAAGGTAAGTCCTCCGATGTGCTCTTAAATGAAATATTCATTGAAGTAACGAAGGACTTGGCTTGCATTGATATTTCGTTAATTTCCTTTTTCCTTTCGATTTATGACTGTGTCCATTTCATACATGAAACTAGGTGTGTTATTGATCCCACTTTGCTCTCTCGGAACCACGGCGAAATACTTGAAAGGAGTATAATTGTTAGACTGTTATTTTCAAACTTGCCTTGTTTATTTGCCTGTAGAATTAGATGTGTGGTATTCGGAACCGTGACATAAGAAAAAGAGTTAATCGCGGGTTTGTTGAAAGATCTGATGCAGTTGCGCTCCACTGTATCTATTTTGTAAATTTACAAAATAAATTATAAAATCCAACTGCCTTGATCACAATAACAAAGGCATTTTTGTTATAAATATAATGGAATGTATCGCCATTTAATCGCAGATGTCAATTATGTAAATTTGCCAATATTAGGAGTTCTAGTGTAACCACTTCATAATCAGATATTTAAGAAGGCTGAGGTCAGTTTAATTAACAAGGAGTTACTGTACGAAAACCAAAGCAATTTGACCCTGCTGTTTTCATTAGTATTTATTGTTAACGATTTGTGAATGCATTCCACAAAAGGTTGATTAGGAGAAAATATACGTACGTTCATTGCATGGATGTTGAATCGTTTCAGGGTATGACCATAGATAATAACAGCCATCAGTAAACAAAATTAGAAGAAAACGTTTGTATATGCGATAGTTAGTTATCTGACAGACGTACGATTTTTATATTATTACCATCTTACACTGCTTGATAACTAAAGTAACTAATGTTATTATGTTATTTTGCAAATTTAATGTGACGATAAACAATATAGTTACCTCCAACTTTGTCAAATTCATGCTCCATCATATCTTTATGGGTTTTGCCTTCAAAATCTTTTGATATATCTACTACCAGGAGATATATAGCATTGGTACTTAAAAAAGTCTGGTGCGTTGCATAAAATTCCTTCTGTCCAGCAAAATCCCAAAATCCACAGTCGGCAAATTCTTCATTTTGATATGCAGTTTTAGAGAATTCTTCATCTAGATTTAATAAGCAACAAACTGTATTATAAGAATCTTTAGATAAGTAATACAGCTGTTGAACATATACATCAGATTACGTATTTTAAATATATGACTAGTGAGATACAGCCCGTAACAGAGTAGTGATCGAATTCGCGTTTCTTTACCGTCAGAATAAGTTACGTTGTCGACAAACTTATTTCAGAAGTGACATAATTTAATTTTCTTCATCGACAAAATATTTCATGTCCAACGTGTAAGTTTTCATTGTTGAAGTCGAAGTTTTTTTAACACCATAAAACATTTTCAATAATCAACCTCTGTCATTGGCAGTTTAATTTTAACGGTAAAGGATCAAATACGGGATCTCCGAAATTTCTATCATTTGTTACGAGGAAATCATTATTCAGTCGAAACATATGTCTTTGTTCATGACACATATTATGAAATACAAAGGAGTTGAAATGATCAAATACTTTCGAACTGACGGAAACAAAAATACATAATCTAGAATGTGTGTTCTGTCATAAACAATGGCTTCGTCGTGCGAATTGACGAGATCATGTTACATGTAACTGATCTAAGCTGTAGAAACAGTTGGTTCGACCTCGATAAAATCTGTATCAATTTAATATAAGCGATAAATATTCATGACTACAATGATAATGAATTTATTGGAGTCACATCCACTGTTTCTACTGTAAACATGAACTCGTCGGTTAGTGCAATGAAGACACTTTTAAAGATTGAGATATTTGGTTTATTCTTTACACCTTATTTCAGTGTTTATTTAAAGTTAAATTTATTTTCAAATCTCTTCTGTTTAAAATTGTCGAAACTTCCGTTTAAGATTTCTGTGGTAAACTATCTATTCTATAGTTAGGACCATTTTATAATAAATACCCTTTTGTACAAGAATACTTTCTTTATAGAAGTATAGATCTGCTGGTTATATATTTTTTTTATAACTTTCATTATTGTGACGAAGCGCTATGAAATTCAGATTAATTTATAAATGAAGTTGTATATAAATTTTTGGTCATAAACACAAATCTTTTAAACAGTTCGACGAGTGCGTCAATGTAACAGTAGTCTGTTTACTGTAAGTTACTAAGCTTGGCCCGATTCATCTGTCATTTATGGAAACTAATTCACCACTATCTGAGACATTCATTTTTATTTCACCATCAGACATGGAGCTACATTTGTAACTAAAGGAAAACTCTCAAATTAAAGAAATTTGACATGATATACTGAAACTTTCTTATAATCAATTAAACGACTGCTTTTCTTAGATATGTGATTTTTCATGGTCAAACTTTTTCATTGTTAACGGACATTTTGAGATTTTTAATTGTAAAAAAATGGTGTTTTTTAAAGAAATCAACATTCAAAATTTAGAACTTCATGAACATGTACAGGAAGCTGAACTATTGCACATCTATGTACTACCTAAAATTGTACTTCGATCTGTTGCGTCCTTAAAATGTTCTGACCGTCCTAAGATTTAATGTACGGAAATGTTTCGGTAAATTTAATTCAAATCCGAATTGAATGTTTATGACACACAAAAAGAGAAACCAGAATCTCTTGATGACCACACGTATGTATACGTTGGGGCGATTTAGAGCTTATCAGAAGGAGTGAGATTACACCCTTGTTGAAAGCCTTGTGGAGACCTTTAGGTTTTTACATTTCCTCCGTTTTTCTCATGGATGGAGTGTGGTCTCTCTGTAAATTACCCCATATCTTTTCATTTTCCTATTTACCGAAGGTTCCTGTGAAAATTTCCATTGGATCATATCTGTTAAACTAAATGTACAAAACAGGCTCAAGAAAAGGCGAAATTTCTTTTTCAAACCCGAACTAGAAATCCATTTTTTTCTAATAGAGCACCTTACATTATCGTCAATGAGTTCAGACATGTGAAAAACTATATAATCATACACAAGAAAGAAACCCTGAACAGGTTTTCAGCAATAATTTTTACCTATTTAATATAAAGTAAATATTAACATGTACATGTATTTGATAAAGTACAAATATAACAAAGAACCTTCCCGGTATCCAACGTAAGAGTACACTTTTTAATGCACGCGTAGTCGGGTGCGTTCACTACGAGGACACTTGTACTCAACTACGCGTGAAGTATGACTACAGAATCGTCCCATACAGGACATTTTCTATGTTATCCTAGTATATTATCCGACAGTTAAGAATAGAATCTGGTCAAATTTTGAAGTTGAACATGTGGGATTTTTTTATTTTTGCCACGGACCATTTAATTTTCATGGAGGAAGGGGTCTGGTAGCTTTTAGAAAACAATATTCTGACCCTGATTTTGACTTAAAAAATCTGCTGCCTCAATATTCTGTCATATGAAAAAAAAATTGTTAACAAAATTTTCCTGTATAAACTGTAATAGAAAACAGAGAAAATGTGTCTATGAGACACAGATGCCCCAGCCAAACAGGAAGTAGACGAATGACAGACCTGAAAAAAGGACTTCATTCCTGTCAAACACCTTTTTAATTGTCTACCAGTATATTTCTTTTAAATTGGGTAAAATTGTAAAGGAAATAATACTATCAAGACGTCCTTCCATAAATCTTTTTTTTCTGTTCTGACTTTGAAGAAATGACTACTTTTCGCCCAATCGAAATGGTGCATGGACATATTTTCTTTCATATTATTAGAATTATTTTCAATATTATCGGTATTAAACATGATTATCGACACATGAAAGTTTGTCAGCATTGTCAATCTTTTTAACGTTAAAGTACCAATAGTTCGGTCACTACTCAATTAAGTTTGTCTATAACGTAGCTAATTTTGACGGTAAATAAACATCAATTCGATCACTTCTCTGTTACGGGCTGTAGATATTCCCACTTGAAAAGGTATAAAAAGGAATAGCAAAATAGTGTTAGAAATAGTGTTTTGCGTCTAAAATACATGACGCCGATTCTAAATGTATTATTATGTTCCATGTAACAGGTTTTTTTCAACTTTTGGACATGTAACAAAGAAAAAAAACCAGTAAATAGGGTTATACTGCTTTGTCCGACGAAATCACTTCAAACCACCACAGCTAATAGTTACAATTACTGTATATCATAATAATTGTGTTTCTTTCATTGTTTTGTACATACACCAGGGTTGGTTTTTTTCTTTTCAAGCCATTTGTCAGCTTTCAATGTGGTATTGGTTTTGCTAAATATTAAATGTCCTAAAGTGACCTTTAGTTGTTAACTTCTATGTCATTTGATCTGTTATCGAGAGTTGTCACTTTTACAATCATACCAAATCATCTAATTATATTCTAGACAAAATGAAAAATCACACAATTATTTAATTTTCGCCCCTCAACACCCGTCGATATTTTTTTTTCACAATTATAGTGACTTTAAGAATAATATACACAATTTATCTTAAACGGTGCCTTTCTTTGTGTGCTGCATAGGGAAACTGTATTGACTAAGTCATGGCTTTGGGGATACTCTGGTTTTTATTTGAACGACATTTACAAGTCTATTAGAATAGCTTGCTAGTATTGATTGTAGAACTCAATGTTTTGATGAAGAAAAAAAAAGTTACGCGCATTTTTTTTAACGGAACAGACGATAATTTTCATTTTCACCATTAAAAACTTTTTTCTTCAATACTTAGTACATGTAGGTGTATACTCGAATAAATCAATTACGATAAAGGTTGGAGATAATAATAATAATAATAATATTTATTCAGGTAAAAGCAATATATACAATTACATAATACAACCTTAAAATATATCAATGGTTGTTACATAGGTACCACCAATGCCTTAACCCAAGGATGACCCATGAAAGCGAACAAGCTTATTTCCAATGGGATCCTTTTAGTCTTGATATTAGACATGTTACGAAAAGGTATATTCACGACGCTGAGGTTGACAAATTACATTTTAAATGTGGGGTCTGTATCAAAACACAAAATATATTACCTGTATACATTGAATATAACTTAAAAATTGCATTACTCCTTTTGGAGGCAATTCGTCTGGATCGAATATTCAATGACATTGTACCATAAGAAATATAGGAAATTGATATTAATAAATTCCATAATATTTTTTAAGAAACTATAATGCAAAAAAAGGGTGGGGGGAGGGGCACGGTCATGTAAATGCAGCAGTAGATGGGGGGGGGTGTGAATTCTTCGGCTAGTCCTTAAAAGACCTTACAAATAATCAAAATATTATAATCTGTTTTATACCTACTCGTGAATATATATGTAACGATTATTTTTATATAGTTATGAGAAGCAAACAAAGGAGTGTATGTATTTTGATCCAGTTGTTTGCCACCTAAATTTTTACCTAACGGGGTATGTTTTAATACACAATAAATACGATTTTTATGCAATTTCAACTTGAAACTTGTTGCATAATAGTTTTAGAAAATTTACTCCCGGTCATATAACGTCGAAGGCATGTATTTTCTTCCTTTATTTCCTTCCATTTATGTCTTAATTTAAACAGTTTCAGCTCAATTTGTATTTTCTTTATAAGGGGTTTGTGATTGATTGATTGTTGGTTGCTTAACGTCCAGTTGCAAATAGTTCATGCATGTTCAGAACGATAATAGGTTTGTGTAAAATATGACTCACTACTCACCGGTTGAACATCCCTGCAGAGTTTCAAAAGCATTGCATAATGACTTTGCATTTACACCTTAACTCCACTTTTTGCGAACATTGCATTCATACATAGGTGATTGTGGATAACAGAAGTCATACAAGATTTATTCGAAGTGGTTTCATATATAGGACACCAAAATGATGCCCAACAGTATAATCTATTGCCTTTCATTCGACCAGGTTTGGAGTTAGATTTCCCCCAGAATTTTGTCATCTTAGCGGGGAAAAAAATTATCCATGTCGATTGCCCCTCTTTATCCGCTACAGGCGCCATCAACTTAGAGCTAAATCACGAGCAGAAAGAAGAAAATATTAAAAAAAATGAATTTGCATATATCAGAGTATCGAGTATATGTCGAACACGCTACAAGGCGCTTAAAAACTTTCAGAGTCATCAGAGTCATTGGAAGCTTATGGAGACACCAGACTGACGAATCAATTAGACTGTAGAGCTTTGTGCGGGATTAGTGTAGCGACAGGTTGAACTTTGTCAGGAACTGTAATACAACAAATAAAACTGACTAATATCTAACCATCTTACTATATTTATGTTATCAATCTGGGATCGAATGAACTTCTATAACTCTCAGCCCTCCCTTTTCTAGCCCACCCATTCCTGCACGCGTACACCTTTCATGTCACGATAGGCTGGACAGTGGCGGATCAAAGGGGAGGGGTCCGCGGGTTGGAACCCCCTTTTTTTGGACGATCAATGCATTTGAATGGGGACATATGGTTTGAATCCCCCTTTTTTAAATGGCTGGATCCGCCTCTGTCAGCAATGATAACACAAAAGAAAGTATCCTATACATGTAGGATGTTACATAATGAGACTCTAGATAAATGTGATTTGAAGTAACCAAGACGTGCAGAATTTAAATTTTGCCTGTTTAAATCTATGTTCAATGTTTTGACACCGTCCCCAAATTTAAAGTCTAATTTGTCAACCTCAGCGTCGAGAATATACCTTTTCGTAACATGTCTATTAAATCGAATCATTTTCAATCAATTTTACAGCAATAATAGTATCCATGATACACAGCATAACTTATTCATATCAAAATAATCTAATGAAATATAAAATCGGAATCTGACATTGACATGAGTTTACTCATTAGGAGTTTGTTTACTTCATATTTAAATTTTATTTTTGAATTTAAATGAATACTTTTTATAAAATCTGGCAAAGCATTCCAGTTTTTAATACCACTAAAACAGAAAGAAGAGGATTCTACACCTTTTACATTTGGAACATAAAAAATGTAAGCAGTTGTTCTAGTATTATTCGAGGAAGTTCTTGTAAAAGCATCTTTTAAATATTTCGGACATTTCTTGTGAAAAACATTAAATGCATGATTTAGACGAAGTTTCACTCTGTTACAAATATTCAAAACCCCGATTCCTCAAATTCTTTTACAGTATTTCGTTTTCTCTGAGGAAGATAAAGTATAAACCGTACAATTTTATTTTGAATAACCTGAAGCTTGTCTTTAAGTTTCTTAGATAAGCCTTCATACCAACAAGCACATGCATAATGTCATTGTATTAATGCAGTACACAATGTTTTTCTAGATTGTTGCGACAAACATTCTTTATATCTATACAAAAATTTTAAGCGCTGATTAGCCTTCTTTATAATATTATTCACAACTTCTAAACCAGATAAAAATTTGTCCAAAATGATACATAACTATTTCACATTTGATTTAATCTCAATTTTAATATCATAACATATTATAGAAAAATCATTTTCAGTAATATTCTGAAGTGTTTTTCTTTGGTCCAAATAAAATGCTTTCAGTCTTTCCTAAATGTAGAGATAATTTATTATCAACAAGCCAATCTTTACATAATTTCAACATTAGTGATAAAACCTTACAATCAGTATCAATGCTAACTTGTAAATCATTCACATATATTAAAAATAAAAGCGGTCCCAATATACTACATTGAGGTACACCGCATGTTACATTAAACACTTCAGAGTTTGTTTTGTTAATATTAACAATCTGTTTTCTGTTAGTCAAATAAGAATAAAACCAATCTACAGATCTAACTCCTATCATATCAAGCTTATCACATAATACTTTGTGATCAACCGTATCAAATGCCTTCTGTAGATCGAGTAAAATCATGCCTGTGAAAAGAAATTTGGCTTTTTTTGACTTTATATGATCTGTTAAATGTATGAGACAGCTGTCGGTAGAAAATGAATTTCTAAAACCTGATTGAAATTCACACGAACTATTATTTTCTACTAAAATGTCGCTAATAGTACGTATACAGCCTTTTCTATTATTTTTTAAACAATACTCAATATACGGACAGGACGATAATTTTCAGGTTTTAACCGATCCCCTTTCTTAAAAAGAGGTTTTACTTTCGCAAGCTTTAAATCATCAGGCACAGTTGCTTCTGATATAGACATATTGATTAAAAAGTAATAGGAATCTTAATAATAGGAGCTGCGTCTCTTAAAAATTTGGCTGGTATACCATCTAAACCTGTGCTTTTAGTCATGTTTAAATTACACAACTCTTAAACTACAAAATCTTCAGATAGTAACAAAATATTTAGAAAGCCATGTTATTTATATTGTCAGCATCTCACAATCAGGGGGAAATTGAACACCCACAAACATGTTTAGCCCCGCCAAATGTTTTCATCCAATCGTTCCATTTCAGTTTCTTGCAAATCATTGGATGTCAATTACGTAAGCGTTGTACTTGCTTTTCATAAATTGTATTGTTATAAATTAGCGTGTAAGTTTTCCAAATTGAAAAAGTACAATGTATACAATATCTACTTTTAACGACAAACACTGTTTTGTTGAAGTCGTTGTCTAAATTTTTACCTTTTTTGCTGGCATCTCTTTTAGATCAATTGATACGTTTGTTTTAATTGTTTAGTCAACGATTTATGTTGTCACAGTTTAGGCTGCTGTATCACAATTATTGTCATATCAATCTATTATGTCTGTTTGTGTTACTCTAGCTGCGGAACCGTAGCTCTTAGGTCCTTATGTTATTTTTTGACTATTTGCGGACCATAGAGCTACGGATTTTTCCTATTTCAAAACGTTCGGAATTGCGACCCAGGTTCAGGTCGCACTTATTTCTCAAAAAAATATTGTTTATAATCCATGCAAAACTTGTCAATATATATAGTTCGTTTCGTTAGATATTTTTCTGGGATATGACGTACCTATTTATGTTTGAATATTCATTTCCTTAACACTATTATCTAATTATTGCCATTTGTATACATTCTCCGCCTATTTTATTCGGCCATATTGAATCTCGTCGTGACGTCACGAGAATCAAGAAAAGATAACTCTTATAGGAAAACACGTGTTGGTTTGTTTATGTTGTCTATTATTTTATTTTCATGACTTTTTGAATGAAAGTACGTTTAATTAAGGTTAATAACTAATGGAAATAATAATTCTTTCAAGCTATTTAAATATGTCGTATGAATTAATGTTGCAAAGTCTTGAAAACACTCGATTCTCGCTTAGAAATAAGTAAACAAACCAACACGTGTTTTTCTAAAAGAGTTATCTGTTCTTGTTTTTCATAGGCGTTCCTCACCTCCAACATAGGAGATCGATGATATTTGAGTTATCTTTTCTTGTTTCTCGTGACGTCACGACGAGATTCAATATGGCCGAATAAAATAGGCGGAGAATGTATACAAATGGCAATAATTAGATAATAGTGTTAAGGAAATGAATATTCAAACATAAATAGGTACGTCATATCCTAGAAAAATATCTAACGAAACGAACTATATATATTGACAAGTTTTGCATGGATTATAAACAATATTTTTTTTAGAAATAAGTGCGACCTGAACCTGGGTCGCAATTCCGAACGTTTTGAAATAGGAAAAATCCGTAGCTCTATGGTCCGCAAATAGTCAAAAAATAACATAAGGACCTAAGAGCTACGGTTCCGCAGCTAGTGTTACTCATGCCCTTTTGTTAATATAATGGAACTATATACAACTGTCATACTTGTAGGCGGTTTAGCTATATAATAAAGTTTAACCAACCTTTTCTTTGAAAGTTGCCTGGTTTCACTTGTTTTTATTGATTTATAGCGCTTGATTTTGGCAGTTTTTATAGAATTTTCATTTTTCTAAATTTTAAGTTTTAACTACTACTTCTTTAACAAATGATTTTTCCCCAAAAAAATATCGGAAAGTGCATATAAATTCCTCGCTTTACTTTGAAATGATACTTTCTGATGAAACATACTGATTTGCTTGAAAACAAAGAAGACATTACCTAAATACCAGAATGTTGCATGTTTTCATATTGCATAATACTGGTAATGCAAAGGTTTGTATTAAACTTTCACTAATTACCAGAATTGTTAATAACCTATGAAAAATGAGAAAAAGCATCTACATAATTGTTAATTTCATTTTCAGATATATTGGTGATGTCCTGTCATTCAATAATCTCCATTTCAATGAGTGATTGGACATATCGGATAAAACTTGAGATCAAGGAAATAATTGAAAGGAAGAATTTGCTTCATTCCTTGATCTTTTCGACGATTTTGACATAGATAGACGACTTCTGACTATCATCTATTAAACACGTTTAAATTTAAATTTTCTAATTTTCCGTTGCTCAACAGGGATAAACCCCTTGCTCAATCATATGCGTTTTACATTACTCAATTAGTCTATTACGGTCATGCATATTCAAATCATTTGTTGTTTTTATTTTTCGTTAAAGAGGATTTAGCTACGATTTAGACAAATTATTTTCCTATAAGCAGTTAGTTTGTTTCAATTATGTAAAAATATACTCCCAAACATCGCTCATGACATGCAAGTCAATAATTTAATCTCACTTGAATCCTTAACCTTAAATTTGAATTGATTCGTGGTCAAAATAAGCGCCAGATGCTATAAAATAACTAAATGTTATAAATTTATGATGAAAAACTAATGAAATTGACAAGACATATGTTGGGTGGTCGCGAACGCGATTAAATTGACCGATAAGTCGTACATGTATCGGTGTGTCAACCTATTAGCAGCATGTTTTGTCCTCTTTTAAATATTTCGATATCAGTATAGTCGTCTGAATAGAAATATTACCTTGAGTCCTATTCCCAATTGTTTCACTTTTGCTATGTGTGTATTCAAATGGCAAGTTAAGCATTGATATAGGCAGTGCTTATACTGCAGAAGTACCCAGTCTCGACCATTTCGGTGTTGATGTGATTCTCTTGGACTTGTTGGTAACCTAGATTTGTCTCTTTCGAATTTACGAGATTTTATCATTAGAAAACCACTGTCACCTTTATTTAGTCTGAATAAAGAAGACATTAGTTTTCTGATGTTCAAATTATTTAGTCTGAATTGTACTTACATTTGTATGTTCTAAATGCTTCTTCTCCCATAGTTTTGTTAGGACTGTATCATACATAGTGTAGGCATTCTAAAATAGGATTGTATCCCGAATTGTTTATCAATCTTCGTAGGTTGGATTGAATTTTAAAACAAATTCATATGCAGCACTTCTGTGCTGACATGAATTATCATTGATATGGTCATATTTATAAATTTACTGTTTACAAAACTTTTGAATTTTTGAAATACTAAGACTTTTCTACCTCAGGGATATATTACCTTAGCTGTATTTGGCAAAACATTTAGGAATTTTGGTCCTCATTGTTCTTCAACTTCGTACTTTATTTGGCCTTTTTAACTTTTTTGGATTAGAGCGTCACTGATGAGTCTTTTGTAGACGAAACGCGCGTATGGAGTAAATACAAAATGTGATCCTGGTATTTATGATGAGTTTATGCTCATCGAAAATTTCGGATTCATTCAAGATAATAACTAAAAGTTTTAAAAGTTGCGTCACAAATTGTTGAGGTGTCTAAATTTTTCAACTTGTGGTATGATACTCATTTCCTTAGTTTTAGTTGTTTGATGTTATATTCGTCAGACAAATTTCCAATACTCTATTCTATATTGGTTAATACGTTTTTACACTTCTATGGTTTTGGTCGTTTTGATACAAAATACATTAAATATGAATTAAAACGGGGAAAAAAGAACGCCTTTCCAATATTAAAAATCCCTATAAAAGAACATAATGACCCAGTTTGAAATATTGTGATGTATTCTTATAGAGAATGATTTTTATAAACACCAATTTTAATACCTTTTTGTGTACCATTAGCTTTAATATAGTAAATATAAATATGAGGTGATGTGATGTGATTGGAAATGAGACAACTATCCACCAAAGTTCAAATGAAGTGGATGTAAGCAATAATACGCAGCCGTACGGCCTTTATTATAGATTAAAACCCTTACCGTATAGTCGGCTATAAAAGGCACCGACAGAAAAAATAGGAAACAATTCAATTGAGAAAACTAACGGTCTACTAACAACAAAACAACAAAACAATTTACGCAAACAGAAATATTACAGACATGAATTAACCACTAAATTACAGGCTCATCACTTGGGACAGTCACATACAGACTGTGGCGGGGTTTAACAGATTTTTTATATATAGCGGCATTTTCGTTACAAGAAAATATCTGAGCAAGCACCTGCGAATACAAAATTACTTAAATTTATTATAACAGATATCAATTGTTCCTCATATAGGTCAATATCCCTAATGCGCCTCAAAATGAAGAACTCAAAAGCTGTGTGTAAACAAACAATCTCTGTGTAGTGATATTGGACATGTTTCTATTTTTCACAAGTGACCGAGCTGTAGCATTTGTGTTGATTTGGCAAATAAAGGAACATAGAATAAATGTGTTAAAACTATTGAGCTATTGAATATGTTTTAAGTAATACATTTTCAAACAAAGTCCAACTTATTTTGTTAAAAAAGGGATTTTTTATCACGAGGAGCCGCACCACGAAAGGATTTCCGGGGTATGCTAATTTACGGGAAAAGTCATTTCACTTCGTACCCCAAAATTTAACCACATATGTGAAAATGTCACAGCTCCGAAACGAGCTATCGTACAAAGTTTACGATATGGACTGAGCTACACGAAAAAACGTTATCATAACCGCGTATGGAAAATCAATATTAGTTACATAGTGTGTTAGTGACTTAATACGAAGCTCGAACCCAATATGGATTTTTCTGACCCCGTATATATCGTATTAGGTCACTAGCGCACTATGTAACGAATTTATCTTACCGACTGTCTTTATTTATTGAATTTAGACTAGAGTTGTTTCATTTGAAATCATACCACATATTTTTATATAAAAGTGTTCAAATGTTCAATTGTAAGAACCTACTTCAATTGGTCTGCACAACAAACTAATGTCAACAATAACAATTTAATAACAACAACTTTGATATAACAATATTTAAAGAACTTTCAGTACATTTAAATAATGAAATAGTGCCAAAGTCGTAACTCCACTACTAACACGTGTATTGAAATGAGCCCCGCTTTCCTACTAACCTAATATGGAATTTACACGGTCTCCACGCGGACAATTTTAACCAATCATATTTCTAAAAATGTGTAGGAGGTAAGATAATTAAACATAATGACCTATATGCGTGACACAGTAGTTTACAGAACCGCTGAACAAAACTCTTCCACGTAATTCTACATTACCTGAGGTAAAAATCCATTTCTGGGTCTGTCGGTTGATCTTACATTGTTTTACTTCAATGTTAATCCCATCTGTGCTTCTTACATCAACTATATTTTCTTTCATCAGTCGTCTTAGTACACAAGTTTTACCAACTCCACTTTCTCCAACAATCATAATTCTAATATAGTACCTAACAGCGGTACCAGATTGAGCTGCTTTTAGAAATATGTTTCTGTCATGCTCAGACATTTGCTTTACTGCATCTGGCATTTCTATAAATGAAATGTGTTTACATATAGTTACGATACTGTTGTCAGGTCATCAAGGATTGCATATTTTGGTATTAATAATGATTCACTTATAGGGTCTTTGAATTGGAAATACTGTAAACCAACTCATGTTTGCGGACACTTTACTTCGCGTTTTAAACATTATGAGTAAGCACATTTATTCTAAAACCAGTTGTTGGCTTGATACTGGTTATGTTCTTCGCATATATTTTATGATGGTATGATACAAAACCCCTACTAGGTGGAATGGTACTTGATTTTTATATGATGAAGACATAATCTTTCAATCCGTTTAATAAAATTAACTGTACCAGTTTTCTTGCATCAGATGCGCATTTCGACAATACATATCTCTTCGGTGATGCTCGTGGCCAAAATATTTGAAATTCAAAGCTTATATAAAAGATGAAGAGCTATAATCCAAAAGGTCCAAAAAGTATAGCCGAATCCGTGGAAGGAATCAGAGCTTTGCATGAGGGAGATACATTCCTTAATTTATAATAATTTCTATCATTTTGTAACAGCAAATTTTAATAACACAAAAGAATCCGTATTTTCATGCCAGTACCGAAGTACTGGCTACTGGGCTGGTGATACCCTCGAGCTCGGGGACTTATAGTTCACCATCAGAGGTCTGGAGCTGGCATGTCAGTAACTGCTAGTCATCCTTTGTTAATGTATTTATCATTGTCATTTTGCTTAGTTTCTTTTGTTACCTTCTCTGTCATCGGACCGGACGTCTTTTGAATTTGGTTCAACTGTCCGTATTGCTATGTATTTCGTTATTCTACATTGACTAGAGACAAAGAGGGAGGGTTGAAATCTCACAAACCATGTTTAACCTCGGCGCATTTTTTCGCCCGTCCCAAGTCAGGAGCCTTTCGCCTTCGTTAGTCTTGTATATTTCTCATTGATAATTCTTTTATATGTTTTGGAGTTTAGTGTGACGTCCATTTTCACTTAACAAGTACTTTTTAGGGTTCAGCTGAAGAACGCCTCCGGGTGCGGGAGTTTCTCGCTGCGTTGAAGAACCATTGGTGGATTTCGGCTGTGTCTGCTATCTGGTCGGGTTATTGTCTCTTTGACATATTTAATTTCCATTCTCAATTTTATGTGCACATCAATGGTTTAATAAAATCATAAGAATGATTGTAGTGTTGGATGATGAGAAACAAATAGGTAGCACAAAAAAAAGGATTCCTTCATCTCAGTTCTTTTTTCACAGATTAGGAATTCCCATATCCTTACTTCATACTATTCAAGAGAAACATATTATCCTTATGAAAAAGTTGACCGGAAAAAAAAACATGTTGTTAAGTATATTGTCATGAATATTAATAAGACTCACCTGAGTTTCAATATGAAAGGATTAAAACACAATGTGATGTAAAGACAATTTCATTATTCAAAGATTTGTCACGTAATCTAGTATTCACTTATGTTACATGATGCTCTATTTATATAATTTCATGGATCAATTTTATTTACACAAATTAGACGATTATCATAGAGAATAAATCTTGGCAATTTTCGTGATCTGAAGTTAGCGCATGTCCGATTAAGTAAACAGTTAACATTATAATCAGAAATCATATTGCCAGAAATCCATGAATCATGAATGTATGACATACGCTCGTTTGGTCATTATAAGACTCGTCAGTGACACTCAAATCAAATCAGTTTGAAATAACATACAAGTTATTTTCCCGAATCCCTTATCATATAATAGTAATCAGTTCACTTCGACCTTTAGTTATGAAAGTGAATTGAACATCTGATTTTAATGTAACGCGTTTCTGTCGTATTACATTGTCCGCATTGTATTTCTTGATTTATTTCTCTTGACTGGTCGTGCCTTAATCGATTCGCTTATCATAGACAGGTCCATCTATAAATAGGTTTTGTGGGACAAACTCACAAATTAAATGCCATATTATGGTCATTGATCCAGTAGGATTATGTAAACAACATGGGTGCGTTTGCAAAGTAACAATTGACACATCCGTTGATAATCTTGTGTGGAGTTTGAAAACATGTTATAATTGTCACGTTTGGAATATTTTGGATATGACAGTATAACTATAACGACAACAGAAAATGAATTGCAAAATATGCATATTTCGTATTTTGTAAAGTTGTTATATTGTTTTTGTTTCACATTTAATACGAAGGTTTTCTTTTGGATAAGGTATGGGTTATGGGGTGTGGGGGATACGTTGCAAATAATACTTCGACCATATTGATTCCTTTATTGAACAGCAATCAGAATCTACTAAAGTGGCCGTCGGATGCTGGATCTTTGACTAGAAAAACTTTGACACGTTACAGATTTTTTTTCTTTTGACGGAGAGAAAAGTATCTACTATATACACTCTGCAATGATTCTTAATACAGAATTATTTACCAGAGTCAGCAGATGTGCTTAAAAAGTAAATCAAAGAAACAGTTGTAAATGCACGTATAAATGGAAAATTTCCTTTTTCATTTCAAGCTGTTTGTTAATAATTATTATATTTCTATACTAGTATTTGGAAAGTACTTTATATATTGATCTCAAACTTAGAAATTTGTTTAACAGAATGATACAATAGACGACAGGAATGGGGTAATCGTAATCTGTAATCGTAATCGATTGTAATTGATTACATTTCTCCCAGTAATGGACAGTAATCTTACATTTTCGATTACATGTAATCGTAATTTAATCGGTTACAGCAAAAATTGTGCTGTAATCATCGATTACTTTCGATTACATTTCGATTACTTTAGTTAAATAGTTTGATGAAATATTACCTAATTTAAATGAAAATATTTATTTATTCATCACTTTATAGTACAAATAAAATAGAATGTACATGTATTTATACTTTATATCAAGCTTTTGAAACAAATGAATGTATGTGCTTGTCAATAATTTCAGACCTTAATATTAAAATAAGAAAATAGATTTGAAATAAGAAAATAGATTTAAAATAAGAAATGAAGTTAAGTTCTGTACTACATTAAAGTAGTAAGCTTATTAACTTCAAAATTCCTTCAGACATACTTTTCAATAAGAGTTCTGTACAAAATTAAAGTAGTATTACTTTTATATTTGAATATTACATGATATAGTTTCGTATTGACTTGATATAGTTTTGTCATTACTTTGATATTTGGATATTACATGATATGGTTTCGTATTGACTTGATATAGTTTTGTCATTACTTAATATGGTTTTGTCATTACTTAATATGGTTTTGTCATAACTCGATATGGTTTCATCATTATTAAATGTGGTTGTGACATAAGGCAATGTGGTTTTTACATGACTTGATATGTATGTGACTTTACGTAACGCAGTTGTTTTATTGCATGATGTGGATTGTTATTTCATAACAATGATTTGCCAATTCTTTATATGGCTTTAACATGACGTAATGATGTTTAAAAATTTGACGATTTTACACTACACGATGTATTTGTCTCAGGAATTGATGTTGTCCTGTCATTACTTGATTAGGTAAGCTTACTATGTGGTATGTATTTTGCCTAATGTTGCAGATCTTACGGTCTCATATAGTTATTAACTGATACGTTTTTTGATACTGATGTGGTCGGGTTGTTGTCTGTTTGACACATTCCCCATTGCCATTCTCAATTTCATTAATATAACCGAATGAAACTTTGTTGACATGATAAATGTGTAAACCTCCATGAATTGCTCTAAAACTTGTGTAGGTGTTATTCACGAAGATCACGATACAACAGGGTTCATGCATGATATCTTTAACGAACTTATTACATCACTGCTTCCATGTAAGCACTAAAGAAAAACTTGCAGGATCAAGTGGTTTTGGGAAATCCCCCTTATATCCGAATTACTGTAAATAATTTACTTCTCTTTTCTAATCTTGTCCGTCGTTCCTCTTTTTTAACAAACCAAATAACTCTGAACAACAACTTGAACTTTAATTAGAACTTTAACTTAATGGATAACGGTTCTCATTCAAAGTGCATTAAAAAAAGACGGATTACACAAATGACAATATAAAACGGAAGATGTGGTATGATTGCCAATGAGACAATTATCCACAAAAGACCAAAATGACACAGACATTAACAACTATAGGTCACCGTACATTACACAAACGACACAAAGAACATTACACAAACGACATATTGGAATCGGTCTAAAAATAGAACATATTTTTTTCCGAAAAGGTCACGTGGTTTAACCTTATCAAGTAATCTGATAACCACATCAAAGAATGACAAGACAACATCAACTACTGAAACAAAAACATCATGTAGTGTAAAATCGTCAAATTTTGTAACATCATTACATAATGTTAAAGCCATATAAAGAATTGGCAACAAGTAAAATCACAAAAATACTGAACTTAGAGGAACATCAATTCGGAAAGTCCATAATCACATGGCAAAATCAAATAACAAAACACATCAAAACCGAATGGACAAGAACTGTCACATTCCTGACTTGGTACATTACAAAATAACAAAACCACATCATGTAATGAAACAACTGCATAATGTTAAGGGCATACTATACAGTTACAGGGGAGGTAATGACGTTGCTAACGTACAATGTTTTTTTTCGCGACGTCAACTGTGACATATCGGCAAAAGATGCATGTTTCGACTGATTTGTTATCATTCAAACTGATTTAATTTGAAAACGAGTGCATGTACCCCTATTTTTTAAAACGACATTTTGTTTCATTTTATTGGACTAAATTTTATAAAACTGTAAATAGTGAGTTTTTTTTAAATTTTGATAAATATACAGCAAAACATGACGTTTTTTCTCAATTCATGACCATTTGATTGATTGATTGATTGTTGGATGCTTAACGTCCAGTGGCAAATATTTCATACATATTCAGGACGACATGACCATTTGATAAATATAAGTAATTTCTGAATAAAAGATGCATAAATTTTTAGGATACTTATAAAACACAGAAATTACAAATTATTGAACAAAAAACAATTTGTGTTTATCTTTGAAAACAAAAAAATTATGTCTTTCCTTCGAAAGGAAAAATACGTCCACATATCCGAATTTGGAGCAAATTACAAAATTTCGATCTCATTTAACTTTAAAAAAATGCACATGAAGGTATATTTTTTATTACATATTTGATTTAATCAGGTAAAAAATAGCCTATATGGAAATTTCCATCAAACTGTAAATACGGGATCAAAACTGTATAGTATGCCCTTAAGTCAAATACCCATCAAGTAATGGAAAACCACATTTCCTAATGACACAGCATATTAAATAATGATGAAACCACATCGAGTTATGACAAACCCATATTTAGTAATGAAAAAAGTATATCAAGTCAATACGAAACCATATCATGTAATATCCAAATATCATAAGTAATGACTATTCCATAGTGTGTTATATAAAAAAAACTATAACGTAATGTCAAAATAATATTATGTAAAGAAAACCTGTAATCAAGTGATAATTAAAATGTCCAACATAACGTAATACCAGAGTTTCAAATAAGACAGCTGTGGGTACCACTTTTCTGTGTTGACATGATTTAACTATTGATATGATCATAATTATAAATTTACTGTTTGCAACCTTTGAATATTTTGAAATAATAAGGTTTTTCTTTCCTAGTAATAGTTTAAATTAGCTGTATTTTCGATATTTCTGGTCCTCAAGTAACTACAAGCTGTTAAATTAAAGTCGTTTTTAAGGATGTCACTGATAAGTCATCTGTTGACGAAACGCGCGATTGATGAAAAAAAATTGATTCTGGTACATATTAGTTCTTTTTACTTCTTCAAAGTATTCGAACATAATAAGGGATAATACAGGTTAAGGTTCAGACGGATCTCTGTATTCAAAACTCCAAAACATGTTTATATATTGATGTTGTTCTGGAATGGAAGAACATCCATAAACAAAATAAACATAGAATATATCATGTATGTATTAACATGATCAACATTTTGTATTTATATTCATCTCATGGAAGTTAATGATGTATTTGTAATCGTGGAATTATAGATTGTTGTCGAGTATTCTCATAGTGTACATGTGTCTTTCTGTTATGTGGATATATAAGTACCTGTAAACGTCCATTATGTGTTTATGTTATATGTAGTTCTATTTGTATTTATCTGATAAGTGGGGTTCGTGTTGTTTATTCTTTAGTTTTCTATGTTGTGTCATGTGTACTCTTGTTTTTCTGTTTGTCTTTTTCATTTTTAGCCATGGCTTTGTCAGTTTGTTTTAGATTTATGAGTTTGACTGTCCCTTTGGTATCTTTCGTCCCTCTTTTTTTAAGCAGTTTTTAAATAATGTTAACATTTGCTCTAATGTTGTACTGTAACGCTTATGTCCAAGATTAGGGGAAGGGTTTGGCGCCAAGAAACTAGTGTACCCTGCAACATTATGAATGTGCCTGTCCCAAGTCAAAAGACTATCAAGCAAAGGTTGTTGCTGAGTCACATATTTGTCATTCGTTCAATATAAATGAGGTCGTTAATTCTTTCGGTTGAATTGTCATTTTAATGCCTTTACAGCTGACTATTCGTTATGGACTTTGCTCATTTTTGAAGGCAGTTCGGTTACCTATAGCTGTTACTACTGTGTTATTTGGTCTCTTGTGGAGAGTTGTCTCATTGGTAATGATATCATATCTTCCTTTTTTATATGTAGTATTAAATTACCTTTTACTTCTAGATCCGCACAACATGTTATATCTGTTTTATCTTTCAGTTGTATCCTATATGTTCCTTTATCCTCAACTGTGGTCGTTCTTATGGTTAACTTGTGAACTTTTTTTTGTAGTATCTCTATTTTAAATTTTGATGAATCGTTTATCAACATGTTGTCTTTAAACCATGTTATTGGAACCGGTTTTTCTGCTTTGCACTCAAAGCTCACTTCTAAACCTTCCATTATCGTTTTGTCTTTGAGTGGTAGTTGAAAGAAGGCTAGAAGTATAAAAGTGTATCTTTAAAACATACTGTTGTTAATGTTTTTTACACTTTTAATCGGTGATGTACAAAACTAACAACATTATGTTCTAATTCGCCAAGCTTAACCGAACATAAATTATTTAGTCAATAAAACTCAACACATGTATACAATAGGAATGAGCTCTCCTTGTGAGTAGCACACTAATACTTTATTTTTTCTTTTTCTTCAAACATCAAAATCATTTCATATATATTCATATTTCAATAGTCATTTAAACGTCCATCTGCATCAAATTACTCATCCAAGCAAATCACACAATTTTCTCAATACAACAAAACACCGTATCGGAACTCCATCCCACTAAAAATCAAATTCAACAACAATCTACAAAACACAATAAATATATTATTATTAAATATTATCTTGTCACATCATTAAACTGTCTAACTCAAATCTATCAAAATGGGTGGGGTGGGTGGGGGATATGTATAACGAAACGGAAGGTATGCTACTCGGTAAAGGCAGAACGTCGAATAACTGGTTATAAAAATATCTTATATTTATAATGAGATTCTGCATGAGAATCACGATCCTACCCTCGTACAAACGGATAGAATACCTGCATTGTGACATACAATAGCCAATCAAATCATACAGTAACAAACCAGGTATGCAACCATGTGCTCATCAACACGTGTTTAACATAAACAAACACGGACATGTGCTTCCGATACTATTAATAAATATATTTATGTTCTAATTCGCCAAGCTTAACCGAACATAAATTATTTAGTCAATAAAACTCAACACATGTATACAATAGGAATGAGCTCTCCTTGTGAGTAGCACACTTTCGAAATGACAAAGTAGATAAGAAAAAACGGGTATGAAAATTACAAGCCAAGATTCTTAGTAACGAGTAGTTTTTCAGAAATGTTTTCACGCACATATCCGTCTTTTGCTGTATCTGATGACCATCTACCGTGTTTCTTAAATATTCTATCTTGAATACCAGCAGCAGCCGCAACTGTTGCTCCACCTGCTCTTAAACTATGCAAACCAAATTTTGATTTGTCTAATCCCAAAGATTCTAAAGCCTCTAACAGTACTTCTCTGGCTCTTGTATAAGACAAAGGCGCATGACCCCTTAGCACGTACGTGTTAGTCTTTTTACGATATACAACTGATCTAAATATGAATTCTATAGAATCGTGTTTAATGTTCGCTTGGTTCAAGTATGTCTCTAACATTTGGACTGGACAGGTAACCGAATATGTTTTGGAAATAAAAACATGAGTTCCTGCTCTTTGTTGGTCCGTTTTGCTTTTTTCGATAAATAAAGACATATATAATGAATGAAATGAAACATCTGACCTTTTTAAATTAACTAATTCTGAAAATCTTAAAAATCCGGCATAGCTAACGAGACACATACATGCTATTCTTCTATGGTTTAAAGTACTATTTTTATTGCCATATTTCAAAACCAGTTGATTAAGAATATGGGGAGTTATTGGTTCCTTCTTATTTAAAATATGATGACCGATTGACCTTTGTGTACTTTCTTTTACGGAAGTACAAAGAAAAGAATCACAAGGATTTACATATCCAGCTAATTTGTGTGTCCATTGAATGGCATAATATGCTTCATCTATCTTTGCAGAAGAATTATAATTTTTTCGTAAGTGAATCAAATATAATGAGACATTATAATCTGATGCCGGTAAAGGCTTTATATTAAATAAATTACACCATTTACAAAAGCTATTAAATGCATACCTGTATTTCAATACCTGTATTTCTTTCTAGTATTATCAGCTCTAGAATTTAAACAATAATCTGGAAGACATTTTGCAAGATTGCTAAGAGCTTCATTCTGTGGTATTTTATCTTTAGACCAACGACCAGTACTAAAAACATCTGCAAAAAGTATAAATAAAATAAACAAATAATAATATTATAAAACTTTTTTTTTTTTCTTTTCTTTTTTTTTTAATATCTCATATACATCGTACTATTCACTAGACCTTGCTATATCAACATACATAGCCGTGTCAGAACCAAATTTGCAATACAATGCAAATTTCACATATTGTAAACATTTAACAATATGTACAAATAAACTCGAACATCATTAAGGCGCTTTCATCTTAATTGCCAGTATATCAGACTTAAAATGCTTGGTACCAAAAATGGAGTTTTTATTCTGTCCTTGAATAAATATATTTTGACCTGATGAAAAATCAAGAACTTCTATAACGTAAGGTTGAAATTCCAATCTTCTATTAAAAATAAAAGACCAAAATGCCGATGATGGCCATTTTGGAACGATCAATGTTCCCTCAGCTCTACAGAGAATGAGATGTTTAATGCTTTTAGCCACTAAACTTATCGGAGGAACCATCCAATTATTTTCCATTGTCCAATTTTGAGCGAAAGCGTCAATAGCAGTGCTTCCTGGGTTCCAAAATTTTGAGTTGAACCTTTTCAGTTTTGTATTATGAAAATTAGCAAATCTATCGATTGTGTAAGGACCCCAAATTTCATTCATGAAAGTAAAAAACGGAAACGAGGTTTGCCAGTCATCAATATCAACCATTTTAGATATGAAATCAGCTTTGAAATTTTCACACCGAGGTATCCAAGTAGGACACAACGTGATACCCGACCTTGTACATATTCTAAAAATATCATAAGCTAAATGTTGTAAATGCAACTTTGTACTGCCTTTATTGATTATATTTACACAATTTTGGTTGTCTGTATGCCATTTAACTATTTTACATTTCAGATCGGGTTCAAACGAATTCAACGATAACTGAATAGCCCTGAGTTCACGCCAAGTGGAACTCAATTTTTTTCTCATTTTCATTCAACATACAATGAAAAATCTTTTCATTTGATTCAACAGTATATGCAACTAAAGCTACATTACTTGCATCTGAATATATCATAATTCTCGGTAAAGAATCATTCAATAAACGTTTCTCATTAAGCTCCAACAAGTTTTCCTGCCAAAATTTCAATTCAGCTAATACACATTTTTCATATACTAAATATAGTTTTGAATCCCACGTTTTTCTGTTTTCTATCGCAAAATATATATGCCTCGTCATTAAATTTGTGACATTACCCATAACTGGTGACATTGATATAATTCTTTCGGCAAATTGAGCCAGCATACGTGCGTTCAAATTTGAAAATGATTTTAGTATAATATCAAGAGAATCTTTAGTGTCTTTAATTCTGCGCTCTGGCACCTTTAAAGTAAAATCCCAAATCAATCCTAACCATTCTAAACACTGAACTGGTTCAAAAATTGATTTTTCTTCATTAACAATAAATCCAGCCAGTTTAAGTGATGACTTTACAAATTCAGAAGTATCTTTACAATTTTTAAAACCTTCATCCATGCCTAATCCATCGTCAAGATAAAGAACAATATTAACACCATTTTATCGCCAATAATTTACCATTGGTCTCAAACATTTAGTGAATATATAGGGGGCGCTACTTAAACCAAAAGCTAATACAGAAAAACAGTAAAACTTGTTATTCTAGGAAAAACTTAAATATGTTTGTTGTTCTTTACAGATGTCCAAATGAAAATATCCTGACTTTAAATCAAACTTAATTAGAAAATGATCGTTTTGGAAGAATTCCATTGCAATTTTTCAATCTTCAAATTTTACCTTATTTTTCAAAACATAGAAATTCAATTCACTTAAATCTAAAATCAAACGCTTTTCACCAGTCTTTTGTGTAGCAACACTGAGAGGATTAACGACGAATGGTTGAAATGGTACTTCTAGAATACAGCCATTGCTAATTAGCTCAGTTGCCGCTTCATTTACAAACAAACTATTTTTAAGGCAGATTTATTATTCCGAAATTTCATTGGAGGGGGTTGTTTCATAAATGGAATTATATAACCCTTTTCAATGGTGTCTAACACAAATTTGTTGGTCCCAATGTGTTTCCAAAACTCTATATGTTTAAATAAGCTTGATTTTACTCCTTTAGCGATTTTTGAAAAATCTATATTATCAAAATATTTAACATGTTGAAAGAGAACATTAATATGACCAAATAGCATTAAATTTTCAACAAAAGTAATATACTCATCTTGTATCTTTTCACTTTGACAAGTTTCCAAAGGTTGGTTTGTTTGCAGCTTTTGGGCAGTTCCTCTTGAAGTGGCCAGTTTGATGACACTCGTAACAGGTGTCGTATGGGGTCGCCTCACGGCGACGGAACCTCGGAAAGGGCTGCTGAGTAGCGTTGTAAGGCTGATAGTAACTGTTACTAGTATCAGTAGAGTTGGCAGGTCTAGAAACGGTGGCGGACGGTTTTGAGTACGGTTTTCCACGGGTTTTTTTTTCTTTGATGGTCTTGAGGGCCCTACTTTCTGCTTGCCGTAAACGTTTTTCATCTTCTGAGTCTGATGCCAGGTCATCACTTTCGTATTCTCTGACTGTGGACCAGCCTGCTGGCGACTTGTCGGCAATTCGAATCAATTTATTCCTCCTGTTGATTTTAAGAATAAGGCCCGATATCAAATTGGTGCTAACGGAATCTTCCGCGGATGTACGCTTCTGAAGTTTTTGCAGTTCGGAAACAATATCTGAGTTGAAGGAGTATTGAATCTGATTCCCTTCCCCCTTAAGCTTAACGGACACCTCCTTCTTGAGCTTCTTAGCTAGGGAGTCATTCCCGGAGACTAACTCGTTCTTCAGAGAAGAA
Source organism: Mytilus edulis (assembly GCA_019925275.1). Lineage (NCBI taxonomy): Eukaryota > Metazoa > Mollusca > Bivalvia > Mytilida > Mytilidae > Mytilus > Mytilus edulis. The sequence continues at coordinate 64,227,512 of CM034353.1, forward strand.
ATCTTACTATCAAAATAAGAAGTAAAAAGTTCAAAAGTTTGATCACTTATCTGTGGTACAGAAGTAGACTTGGCACCTGAATGTACTGGTGGCTCGTGCAAAAGCAATGTGTCCTCGTCGTCTGAGTGGTTTTCGGTCATTATGTGTATAACGAAACGGAAGGTATGCTACTCGGTAAAGGCAGAACGTCGAATAACTGGTTATAAAAATATCTTATATTTATAATGAGATTCTGCACGAGAATCACGATCCTACCCTCGTACAAACGGGTAGAATACCTGCATTGCGACATACAATAGCCAATCAAATCATACAATAACAAACCAGGTATGCAACCATGTGCTCATCAACACGTGTTTAACATAAACAAACACAGACATGTGCTTCCGATACTATTAATAAATATATTAATTCTGTTTAGGTATACATTTTAACCTTGCAATCTACAATCCTGTAAAAACATATTATCCTTCAAAATTCATTAACACGAAAGAAAAAAATCCCGATAACTTGTAAGGGTGTGGGTAGGGCTAATTATTCTAAATTAAAATTTATTAATATCATAAATACTAACACTCATAACATCTACCCCGCATTTAAAAACAAAAAACGTAAAAAAAGAAAGTATGAGGAAGGAAAACTCTGTTTCTATTATTTTAAATTACCTTTCACAGTTACTGGAAATTGTTTTTGTACGTTTCCAGCAATGACAATGTATTGACCAGAATCCGTTATTTTCGTATTTCGAATTGTCAACACGTGATCCTTTCCATTATGGTCAATAGATATACTCTCATTCCTTTCGATCTTGTCCGCTTTTGAATTGTCTTTAAACCAGTCAACTTCAATACTCGCCGAATATACTGAGCATTTCAATTGCAACTCCTCTCCCTCGATACAATATATTTGGTCAAACGAGGATTTAAACATTGCTAAAAAAGACAAAATTGATAACATTTATAAAAAAACAAATTATTTGATGCTTGATTTTAAGCGCATATAATTGAAAAATTTGTAGTAATTTAGGACCTTTACAAATATTGTTTATGAATTTTGACCTGTACACCTTACAATCCTTCCATACACAAAATATACTAGACCTATTGCTTATGGTATCTGAGATATGGATATCAACAATTAAAAACTGTCTGATTGGCATACCCACCTTACAAGATATGCATATACCAAATATAGTTATACTACTACTCATAAGAATAGAGAAATTGTCATTACAAAAAATCTAATTCAATTTTCAAGTAGTCATTGAACCATGAAAATGAAACCAAGAACCAACGGAAACTTCGTCACACAAGGCATTTATATACAAAGTATGAAGCATCAAGAATTTTACCCTCTAATACATTATGCTTTAAGGAAATGAGGTCACATCACCGCCATCGAATAAATATCCCTATGCCAAGCTTAAGCTTTCTGCGAGTTTTGCCTGACAAAAAACTTAACTGTAACCTGGAACCATTAAAATGATATCAAAGTCAGACGACATCTGCAAGTTAGACATGTACACCTTACAATCATTACATGCACCAGATATAGGAGACGTATTGCTTATAGAAGTTGAGATATGGACTTAACCACGAAAACTTGACCTTGTCCACTGATCCCAGAAATGACGTTGAGGTCTACGGAAAACTGTGTGACGGGCATAAAGACCTTACAAAGTACGCACATATCAATTATAATTATCAAATTAAGAGAAATACTAAGAACTGTTTTTCAATTAGTCACTGAAACATAAAACAAGAGGTAAAGAACAATGGACATATATCATACGAAAACTTCATAACATAAGGTTTATATATACAAAGTAGCAGCTGATCTGTAATGTTCCATATCCATGCCTTATATATTATGTACTGTGTAACGACACTCGATACAAATTGACGAGGAAAGGTAACATATATAATTTTTTTGTTAAAATATACTTTTTTTACTTTTTTGGTCTTTTGGAAAATGTTGTTTGTGCTGTATTTATACCATTCTACAACGAAATTTGTTTTAAATGCACACGTATAAAAAATTACGATTTTTTATCCAACGCTATCATAGGTTTGAACGTAGTTTTCAATTTAGTCTTGTTTATTTTTGTTCGTTTGGGCTTGTATCATATTTTCAATTCGGTTTATATGATCCGTGCATCCTGTTTTGACTCTTTAAATTCAAGAGTCTATCCTTAATTGAGGTAAATTATGTAACCTTCCAAATATCGTTTCGATCCTTAACATCACTGAAGAGACATTTACTTTCAAAATCCGGATCTGGTGTACCAATTTATTGCACCTCATGTTTGTGGTATAACATCTTTGCCGCAAATTTATTGTTTTCTGTATAGTATTAAATTGATATTAAGATCCAATTTGTTACATCTTGTGATCAATGTATTTGGTAATCGATAATGGCTTCAGCAGGGTTTAAGAACATCAGTTGGTCGACCTGTTAGTCAAGTGCGTTTTGTTAAAACGATACTTTTTCGCTTTTTTGGTCTTTTGGAAAAAAAAAATTGTGCTGTATTTAGACCCTTCTACAACAAAATTTGTTTTACATGCACACGTATAAAAATTGGATTTTATCCAACACAATCATAGGTTTGAACGTAGTTTTCAATTTTGACTTGTATATATACATATATAAGTCTAGCGAGCCGGATACAGTGCCGGCGATTTAGTGTCACGATATCTAAGGAGCATGAGTTCGAATCCCGGTGAGGGAAGCAAATTTACAGACCCAACATTGTTGGGTTGATGTTTAGACGAGTTGTATATACAGAATGTACACAGCCATGTATCACTATCACTTCTGGTAATCCGACGGATAAATCTGTTGTCACTAGTTCAGACGTACTTATAAATATAACTATTTCTGTGACTGCATCTTACATTAAGTTGTAGGATCCTTAACTATAGATATTTAAGCTGATCTGTAACTATTCCATCCTCATACCTTATATATCACGTACTGTATTATGACGCTAGATTAAAACTGACGAGGAAAGGTAACACCCAGCCACCCAAAGATTTATTTTTGTAAAGCCCAGGTGGTTGAGTGGTCTAGCGCGCCGGATACAGTGTAGGCGATTTGGTGTCACGATATCTCAGTAGCATGGGTTCGAATCCCGGCGAGGGAAGAACAAAAAATTTCAAAGCAAATTTACAGATCTAACATTGTTGGGTTGATGTTTAGACATGTTGTATATACAGACTGTACACAGCCATGTATCACCATCACTGCTGGTGATCCGACGGATAAATCTGTTGTAGAGTTGTCACTGGTTCAGACGTTCTTATGTAATGTGTACGTCTGAACCAGTGACAACTATTCGACATATTCTATCCATATGATCAACAGTGATGGTGATACAGCGCTAAAAACAAATTCTGAATATATAATTCGTGTTAATAACACCACAACAATGTTAGATCTGTAAATCTACAAAAGCATTTATTTTGTTCTTCCTTGGCCGGGATTCGATGCTACTGAGATAGCATGGTACAATATCGCCTTGCGCTGTAACAGACGCGCTAGACCACTCAACAACCTTGGTTCTGCAATAATAAAGCTTTTGGTGACCGGAGGTTAACTTTTCTCGTCAGTTTTAATAAAACGTCGTAACATAGAATCTAAGGCATGAAGATGGATTTTTTACAGATCAGCATCTTCATGCTTTTTATATCTTTTATAACATATAAGAAGCAAACAAACTGTATAGTTTATGTGGTAATGTATTTCGGGGTAATTTTACATTAAATTGTAATATCTCGAGAAAATCAAGGGCATAAAATAAACGCTAAAATATTAACGCTAACACACTCATCTTTCCACTTGAGATAAATCAAATAAAAACAAACATACCATCATAGAAAAAGTTTCTACATTTTTTTTAGTCTTGTAATTAATTTATTAGAGGGTCTGATATTCTAAATTCTCATTGATTTTTGGTGAATATGTTTGCTTGTTTTACAACATGGTGGTTGCTTCCAAGATATTTATAGAAGGTATAAAGGGTATAGAAGGTTTCTCACTAAGGGTGATAAATAGAGATACATTAAATATCTTACAATCTACTGTCACCTTTGTGATGTTACTTTTAATGCTGTTTACTTTTGCAAAATAATATCCCTGATCATTCATTGTTACTTTCTCTTTTCTGAAAATATTTTCTCTAACGTTTACTTTTTCTGCCAAGTACATTTCGTCTTTGAAGAAATTGAGCTTGAATCGACTTTCCCGGAGGTCATATTGTAATTTGAGTGACGCGCCTTCAATTAAATTTTCTTCTGGTCCCGGGTCTTTAATAAATAAAGCTGTAAAAGAGAAACATAGTAACAAAAACAAAACTTTAAAAAGAGATTAAAGTATAGTGATAACAATTAACACGAAACCCGATAAAATATTATATGGTGGCCGGTTAACGCCATCTCGCGTTTTCGCCCTTCATAATCTATAGGGCGAAAAAGCGAAATCGGAAAGTAAAAAAATTTCGCGTTTTCGACTTCGCGATTTCGCATTTTCGCCCTATAGAATATGAAGGGCGAAAACGCTAAATGTCCTTAACCGGCAACCATAATATTATAAACCAAACTATTTCGAAAGTCCTTTGAAATGTCCTAATTAATTCATGTAATCTCATATGTACAAATCAAAGTATGTCCATACCAAATCTGAACGCTTTCCAAAGACTCGTTAGTGAGTGTATATAAAAAAAGATATCTTTCGAATTGATCGATTCCATTAAAAACAAAATGTATTTTCAATGATTTGAATTATTGGATATTGTTTTACTCATATATTTGTTTCATTTATATAAGAAATATTTTACTTATATTTCTAGATTTTGTTTTACTTCAGATTATTAGCTAATGGCTTTTTATAAGTTAAGACGTAATTTTAAATTTTAAGTCGTGGATAAGAAGTTTTGATACATAGGGAAACACTTTTTCATAATACAAAAAAGAGCTGCGCTATAAGCGCGTAATACGCCCGTTGCCCCTTTAGCTCGTCTTTATGCTTCAAATCTCCCTTTTTTAAAGGATAAAACTTCATAACATGGAAACGAAAAATTTGAAATTTATAAAAATTGAAAGGAGGCTTACGTCAATAGATATGATCACTTCAACAAAGTTTCATAAAAGATGGTGAAGTTTTTTTTAGTAATTGTCCGAAGTGTGGACGACGGGCGGACAGACAGACGGACAACGGTATACCATAATACGTCCCGTCTTAGACGGGCGTATAAAAATTAGATTATGTGGCAATGCATCACTCTCGACCAGAGTAAGTTCTTTAGTTTTAAGATTTTTTATATAAAAAGAAGATGTAGTGGAATTGCCAATAAGAAAACTTCCCACAAGGGACCAAACGACACAGAAATTAACAACTATAGGCCTACGTATGGCTTTCAAAAATACGCTAAGCCAATACTATTTAGTTGACTGAAAAATGTCGCGAAATACCAAATGTAAAACAATTCAAACTGGAAAAGAAACTGCTTATAATATGTATAAAATAATGAACCAAAAAAAAATATGTAACACAGCATTAGTGACAACCACCGAATTACATGATCCTGTCTTATACAGGTACATACAAAATGTAAACGGGTTAAACAACTCACTGGGCTCCCAACCCTCCCCTAATCATTGAACAGTGGTGCATCACAACAAAACAGATACTGTACAAAACAAAACCGCATATCATCAACAACAACATGCCATAACCACTCAATTATAGGCTTCTGACTTAAGGCAAGAACTTTATAGAATATGGTGGGGTTAAACATTCTAGCGGGCGCCCAACCTTTCCCTAACCCCGGACAGTGGTGTAGCAGTATAGCATAAACTATATGTTTGTTGATGTGTTACATATTTTGTTTTCGTTCATTGATTTGTACATAAACAAGGCCGTTACTGTAATTTTCTCGTTTAAATCATTTTACATTTATCATTTCGGGGCCTTTTGAAGAATCTATGCGGTATTTGCTCAATATTGAAGGCCAAAGTGACCTATAGTTGTTAAATTCTGTCACATGTGGTCTCTTGTGAAGAGTTGTCTCATTTGCAATCCTACCACATCTCCTTAAAAGGCTTAAACTTTTCAGCACTATACTATTTCAGGTTTTTTGCAGATAATCTACATCTTCGCTAGAGTTACGATCAACTCACGCCCTCTTTACCTTGGGCGGAAGAAGACAGAATTTTTCATCCATGGGGTAATGAATTTCATTGGTTGCAGCCGTAACTGGCTGCAACCAATCAAAAAGCGCCTTTAACATGATCACATGGAAGTGGGACAACATCCCTAATGCGCCTCGAAATGAGGAATTCAAAAGTCACGTGTAAAGAAAAAATCTCCGTGTAGTGATATTGGACATGTTTCTATTTTTAACAAATGACTGAACTTAAATATTTGTGGTGATTAGGAAAGTAGAGGAACATAGAATAAATGTGTAAAAACTATGGAGCTATTGAATGTGTTTAAAGTATTTAAAATTTTCAAAGAACTTATTGTGTTAAAAAGGGGATATTTTACCACAAGGAGCCGCATCCCAAAAGGATGTTCGGGGTTTGCTAATTTACGGAAAAAGTAATCTCACTTCGTACCCCGAAAATTTAACCACATATGTGAAAATGTCACAGCTTCGAAACGAGCTATCATACATATCCAAGTTTACGATATGGACTGAGCTACAGGAAAAAACGTTACCATTACCGCCTATGTAAAAACAATTAAAGATATTGAGCCAATTTACAAAAAGATTAATCAGAAGTTTTCAGAGTGATCTATGGATGATTTCACCTTGTACACCCGGAAAAAGTGTGAAAATGATGGTTAGTATTTTTTTATTTATACCTAGGTATCCCAGATGATTTTAGATAACCATTATAGATAAATACCAGCAAATACTTAATGAAAATTTCGCTTTTAAAATGCATTACTGGCACGGGGCTGAACACTTTTTTTAGGCACAATTCTAACTTTGTTTACACCCCCGAGAGATCCGAAAGGAATTTGTTTATGAACTAACATAATAGTTTTAGCTGTAAGTAAACATGACACAATACAGTCTTTGTTATGTAATTATCACTCCGGTTTACAGGAATAACTGATAATCAAGGGAGATAACACACTTCATACGAGTAAAGTGAAATACATCATCACATGTGCTTTTATCCAATAATTTGACCCATGGTCAGTAGATAACATATGCAGTTAATAAACAGTCAAACATGTACATGTATCAAGGAAATCATGAATTATTATTTGTAATGCACACTAGCAAATCACAAGATATTGTCTTTTCTCAGTGAAAAAGGGGGAGGATCAACAAAAGTTTTGAAAACAATATTGCTGCACCTTTTCAACTATTAAGCTAGGTAGCTAGCACTCGTTGCTGCTAATATAAAAGATTTAAATAAAGGTTGATAAGCCACAAGGGAGAAGCATTTTTCTTTCTTTGCGATAAAACTTTCAAGAATTTGATTTTTGCTCTCTCAATAAGTAATATAGCTAAACCAAATAATAACACAGCCTGAGTATTTTATTTTTTTTTGTCTTATTTCAGTTCCAGACATATTATTACTTTTTAACCTGAGATGGCAAACTAGAGGTTTTAAAAAGTCCTGAATAACTGGTAAGCATTTTGTTTTATTTGGCCAGCTCTAAATTGTTTATTTATGGTATTTATGCAATTCAAATTACAGTCGGTATGTTAAAAATATACTGATATGAAAACTGTTGCTATGGTCTTGGCATTAAATGAAAATGCTTGGTTACTGATCTTTTCGACTCCATATTTCAAGTTAAACCTTGCGGCAACTGTTTTTCATATAACACTGCAAACTATAATTAGCATTATTTTGATATGTCGTTAGTTAATGACGCCATATTACGTGTGATGCCACAATGTTTCCTTTAAAACCTCATGCCGATATCTCACTGATAAAAGATTTTCACTGAAATACATGTAAAAAACATTTTTCTCAAATAGAATTATGTGAAAGAACAAGTTTTGAAAATTTGCACTTCATTGCACTCTAATTATATGATTCAAATGACTTTTACAGTAGTTTATAGTGGTTTCTACATTATAAAATACAAGGTTTCCACTGGCTAGAATAATTAAGTGTTTTGGTGTTTTTTTTATGAAATCTTCATTTTTGCATAATTTCTCTGTCAAAATGCACTTTTAGGCACCAGAAAATTTTATTGAATGCTTTAACAGGGTCTGTGTGTTGTAATTTAAAGTTACATTCAGATGTTTTGTCCTTCTTTTGACTAGTGAAGGTATACTGGAAGAAATTAATTATGCATACAATTTGTATTCAAAATAAATAAATATAGCGATAAAAGTGTCATTGCCTTATAGTGCTGAAACAACTTTTTTTTTCAGAAATGGACAAAAATACACAGATTTATTCAGAATGTCATACCGATGAAGATCACATAAAAATATTTGGAAAAATCAGAACTATGGATTGCAATATGGGACAAGATCCCTAATGCGCCTCGAAATGAGGAACTCAAAAGTCACGTGTAAAGAAAAAATCTCTGTGTAGTGATATTGGACATGTTTCTATTTTTAACAAATGACTGAACTTAAATATTTGTGGTGATTAGGAAAGTAGAGGAACATAGAATAAATGTGTAAAAACTATGGAGCTATTGAATGTGTTCAAAGTATTACATTTTCAAAGAACTTATTGTGTTAAAAAGGGGATATTTTACCACAAGGAGCCGCATCACAAAAGCATGTTCGGGGTTTGCTAATTTACGGAAAAAGTAATTTCACTTCGTACCCCGAAAATTTAACAACATATGTGAAAATGTCACAGCTTCGAAACGAGCTATCATACATATCCAAGTTTATGATATGGACTGAGCTACAGGAAAAAACGTTACCATTACCGCCTATGTAAAAACAATTAAAGATATTGAGCCAAGTGTTCACCAAGTTTGTAAACTCTAGACGCTACCATGTTTTCACCTCTACAGTGAAGAGTATTCAAGTGCTACCATTGTTCAAGAATACCACATCTGGAATGGGTGTGACTTTAATCAACCGATATATGGCGCAACATTTTAACACAAATATAGGATTATTCTGACAAGGATGGAGACGAGGGGAGTTGATCGTAACTCTTGGCTAGCGAATATGACCTTTAATTACTATATAATAATATATCAATTTATATATTTTATCATTTGCTGATAATTGCAGGTACAGTTTATATGTTATTGATTTGTTTTTATCTTTTATATTTTGATGTAGGATTTTAAGATCTCCGGATCCCAAATATATTTTTCTTTGATGAATAATGTATAAGTATTGTTCACATTTTATCTAATTCTACTGGTCACCATTGGAGAATGAGGAAATGTTTTGGATGAAATCGTCTGTATATATATCGTCCAAGAATAAGATATTTTTGGATTTAAATCTGGTCATTGATGATAAAAAGAAAACATACATAAAATACTTAAACGACAACAAAATTGCATGATGATTGACTTGTTGACGGTTTCACGACATTTAGATCACCCTACCCTATTGAGAATGTCAAAACATCTACTATTAAAAAGTTAATTTTATTTGGACTACCAAAACCGATATTAACATGTAGACAACTGATGTCAAAGAATTCATCAAAATTGCAAGATCCAGCAACTTTACAATAAGCTACAGCTCAATCACCGAAACTAACTATTATTTAATGAAGATAATTATTAAAACATCAACTGTACTCAGAGAATTTTAAGGAAGCAATTATAACAGTATTGAGAGGAGAGACAGGAAGATGTGTCCTGTGACTGGATACGGCTATTACTATGATCGACATACTCAACAAGCTATAAAGCGTTTATGGTAATAATGTCCAACGAGAACCATGGGTAGTAGAAAATTATTGTGCTAGTAAGCAGGTGGATGACATTATTTCCAATTGGCATCGTAGACTTGATAACGGTATACGTGAAAAACACGATATGGTAACTGTACAGACAAGTGACATCAACATAATTCTGCATTCTATATTTTTGAGATGATTTCGTCATTATTCGTAGATACCAGCAGTCATGATTGCGACACTTTAAAGGATGTCCATAGTTTGAAGGTGATCATTCGTTAGATTGAAAGAGATCATGTCATTGCAAAAAAGATAGATAGATACAATTAAGGACCACACGTGTTATTACAAAAGAAGACCTACAGTTTGACCAGTTAGTAGGAATGATAGACCAGCTGCAGTGAAAGTAACTTCATTCAAACATCATAATGCACTAAATCAAAGCATTTTAACTCAATTCAACAGAGGGTGAAGAGGTAACGGTAGAGAAATAGACGAGGAAGTAGTTAACCACCAAGATGTAATGTTAACTGGTTATTATCAAGAGATACAGGTAAAAGCCTACTTATCAACAACCGCTTTCATCAGACACATCAAGCTATCAAGGTACCAAACTTCAACTTTCACAACTACACAACTACAGGGACATCAACAGAACATTAGCGGCATATACGTGGACCTTATGGTCTAGATCATCAGAGTAAACTTATGGAAACCTATGACCAGGGGCCAGTGGTAGTATTGAGGAATGCAACACATAGTGTTGAGATAAAAATAATGTAGTTAAAACATACTAACAGGATTATTAGGAAACTTGCAGAATCAGCAGTAGAAGTGTGTGTATTTGTAATTGCACTAATGAACCTGGTTCAACAGTTTAAACTTTATCACCCTTACTACAAATATCATCTTTTTAACTCATTAGACCTTAACGAATCGAATACACTATTTAATAGAAAATGTACAGGAGGACATTAATAACCATTTAGGATTTATCGAATCAACAATAACAATTTAAAACAACACTTACATCCGATATTTGTTATATCCCATAACAATATAACCAAACTTTATCCTTGAAAGACATACATTTGTACTTAAAACTTTGATGTCTGAATTTAGATTAAAACCGCAGCATGAGGCAAGATTTTACACAATGCACAATTATCTAAACATGGATGTACTGCATGTACGAATTTATCATTATAAGAAAAACAAATTACCAAGAATAAACAAATTATTAGCATGAGTAAGATCTGCAGAATTACAATAGATTATCATAACTCCGAAGAGCAACAAAAATCATTTAAGGGTATAGTGTCAAGGACATATATGACTTCACTGTGTTTACTACAAACTTTAATATCTAATCATCATAAACAGGATTTATATATAGAGACAGCATTAGATCAATAAAGATATAAAACAACAATTTATTGAAGATTATGCTAGCGGGTGTATCAACTATGCAATTAAGAAGATGTGGTATAAGTTCTAATGAGACAACTCTCAATCGAAGTCACAATGCTTAAAAGTGAACAATTATAGATCAGAGTACAATGTTTAACGAGTAGCCTTTGGTCATACCGAACAGCAAGTACGATAGCAATTCTACCGAGACCTATATTGTGCGAACTTCGAACAGTCACTATTGTTGATATACCAACGTAGGGAAACACTGTTAAAAGACCCGTTACAAATAAAGTCAATGATATCATGAAGAGTGATTTGACGGTTAAACAATTTCATTTGAAGATAAATCGTCTCAAAATGTGAGGATGATGCAGGATATACCCATAAATTCCACGAAAAAAACCACAGAATTATGGAAATGAACACAAAAGGGCAAATATCGTTCTATTGGAAGCAAGGTCGTCATACTTGGGTGTAAAGTGAACAATCTGTTATAAAATATTCAGTTATGTCAAAAAAAAATCATGAATACTGTTGATATTCAATTCTGAAATTAATAATTAGGTTCATGGTATACACTCATTTATAGAATAAAAAATAAATTCCAAGCTAGAGAGCCATGGTGTAGTGGTTAGTGCATCGGACTACTCACATTAAGGTTCCTGGTTCGATTCCGTTCCGGGATTAAAATTTCAGGGACTGACGTTTCGGCTCTCCCTTGACACCATTTGCGAGTATGGTCTTGAGGAAACGATGATAGTCCGTCAGAAGTGGACGATAAATGGCTGATCTGTGTAAAGAGAGAGCCACATCGCTTGCACGTTAAAGACACCCTTGTAGATTTCCAAAAACAGCAGGCTAATGCCGCTACAAGGCAGCACTCGCACCCTTAAAGTGGAAAGGGATTAATATAAGTTGCAAAAAATTGTTTCCCAATCTACTTTAAAATAAATATGTATAAACTAAATTTCAAGTTCTCGCACACCAAACTGTAAGCTATAAAGGGCACCAAAAATTACAAACGGGAAAACCAACGGTCTAATCTATATAAAAACGAGAAACGAGAAACACTTATGAACAACCTCAACAGACAACCAGTTTATATACTACACAGAAGATCTCCAAAACAAAATTTCCAATTCTCCTACATTCAGGTAAGTACAGAGAGTCAAATTGTAAACATGCATATCACTGCCACTTCCCAGCTTAAAGCTTTTCCCGAACATTTGAAAGTACCGACTGTGTACTGCTTACATAGATTACACAAACAACCATTTAAATTTTGATTCATCTCCGCATCTGGTAAAAAATGATCAAAGGTACCAGGACTATAATTCAGCACGCCAGACGCGCGTCTCGTTTACACAAGACTCACCAGTGACGCTCTCATCAAAACAGTTACAAAGCCAACTAGTACAAAGTCGAAGAGCATTGAGGATTCAAAATTCCAAAAAGTTGTTCCAAATACGGTTAAGGTTACCAGTCCTTGAATAAGAAAATCATAAGTTTTTCGAAAAATTCAAAGTTTTGTAAACAGAAAATTTACTGCTGACTACTGGGCTGGTGATACCCGCGAGGACGAAACGTCCACCAACAGTGGCATCGACCCACTGGTGTTAAAAGTTATCAAAGGTATCAAGATTATAATTCAGTACGCCAGACGCGCGTCTCGTCTACACAAGACTCATCAGTGACGCTCACATCAAAACAGTTATAAATCCAAACAAGTACAAAGTCGAAGAGCATTGAGGATCCAAAAATTCAAAACTCACGACAGAAATTCAACACAGGCTGAAGAAACAAGATTATTCCCATTCTGACAACACATCAGAATACGAGTGTAACTTTAAATATTACTAGACCCGCGAAATCGCGGGCATTCAGAACGTGGTTGAATGTATGTAAAGTGTTGTGGGATGATTATTTGTAAAAGATTATATGACTGGAAAATTTCAGGTAAGGTTTCAAAAGTCATAGGTACTTGGGACAGGACACTTGTTTTACTACCTCTACTGATTTTTTCCAAATTTTCCAAAATTCCCATTTTTTTTTTTTTATTAATTTCAATATGAACATTCATTACTATACATAAAGTGAATTTGCTTTTTACTATCTATTCTCAGTTTACTCATAAATCCACGGTAGTTATTGGTATAGTATATAGACCCTCTCTATTAATTATGATAAGTAACCCAATAAAATTTAGACTGGAGAATTTCATAAAAGGTATCAAAAGTCATAGGTTCTTTGGGACAGGACAATTGTTTTTCTAGTCCGGCTACTCCTTTTTCTCTCCAAAAGTCCTATTTAATTCTAATAATTTCAATAATGTTAGCGTGTATCTGTAAATTACGAACATTCATTACTATAAATAAAGTGTTTATGCTATACATTCTCAGTCGGTCCACGGCGGTCATTGATATATTATATATTATATAGACCCTCTCTATTAAAAAAAACTCTGACCGCCGTGGATAGTTAACTTGAAAATTTTATTGATAGCATATGTATTAGGGTTCAAGTATACAGAAAAACGCAAACTGGAAGTCTAGTCTGACTTAATATTCCGTCCAATGTCGGGAACAATCTCCGGATGCCTTTATTTTCGTTTTTCTCCCCAAATAGCCCAAACTGAATAATCATAAAAATGGATGACAAATGCGACTATCCATTGTACCCATAGAACAAGAGACATGATGATTTATTTATTGTGGAAGGAAGAGAACCGACACACAAAATGAGATCTTCTCGTATAATAGTACAGCTTTCATCGTCAACTCAGATGATTATTTTGACATTGACATAATCATCGCTAAGAGCTACAAACAACATATTATAATGTGGTGAATAGGAGGAATCTTAGGGTGGGATTTTCGAACTGTTCTGAAGACCCATCGGTCGCTTCGGTTGTTTTCTGCTCTTTGGTCAGGTTTTGACACATTACCCCTTTCCATTCTCAATGCTATTCAGACTAAAGGTAAATTTATTACAAATATTTTAAATTCAGGAAAACCTTATCAAATTACTGCTGTAATATAACTAATGAAATAATGTGACAATGTTCCTCAGAATGGACGATCTTTTGATAGGGAATATTTTTTGAGACTTGCTTATTCTTTTATTGTTGGCACAATTATTTTCTGTAAAGTCATATTCCTTACGCAGCCAATTAAAAAAAAAACACGTTCAGATACTTCGACTTGAGCATGTTAAGAGACAGCATATTTATGAAAGCAAAAAAAACATCTTAGAACAGTATCTCCTTGTTTTGCTTTTATTTTGTATCTTCATGATCTTGTTATCAACTCATTAGAAGTTATAAGATTTCAGTACCCATTTTTTTATTCGTCAGGAGGTTATTGGTTTTATTGTTGTGCAGCGTCATGGCTGATTCCAAGAAAGACATTTGAACGTGGGTATAGCACTTTGCTCACTAAGCATGATAAGGGTCATACATTATTAGTTACATAGTGTGCTAGTGACCTAATACGGTATATATGGGTTCAGTAAATTTCATATGAAATTAACTGACCCCATATATACTGTATTACGTCACTAGCACACTATGTAACGAATTTATCTTAACGTGTGAAATTTAGACTAGTGACCTATCAAAATTGGCAAGTCTTCTATAATGTAGCATTAAGAAACTATATCCTACAAAAAATGCCAATAATAACAACTTGTTAGGTTTAAATGTGTTTTATAAATTATTTCAATCTTAATCATCAATTTCTTCGTCTGTTGAAACCTTTAAGATATTTTCTCAGTACGGTTTTGTTTTTATAAAGGGACGTAACACCGGTACAACTACTAACCGTGTACGAAATAAGCCCCGCCTCCCTACTAACCTAATATGAAATACTAGTATACACATACAACGCGGACGCTTTTAACCAATCATATTCCTAGAAATGTATAGCAGGTAAGATAAATGAATATATGCACTAACTTACAATCTACTGTCACTTTTGTGATGTTACTTTTAATGCTGTTTACTATTGCGAAATAATATCCTTCATCTTTCATTGTCACTTCCTTTTTTCTGAAAAAATTTTCATCAGCTTCAAACATGAACTTGTCGTCTTTGTAAAAATGGATCGGAGTTACCCTTTTCCGGAGTCTATATTGTAATTCGAGTGGCTCGCCCTCAATGACATGTGTTTCTGTTCCCGGATTTGTTATAAATAAAGCTGTAATAGAGAAAATGGTAGATTATCAACAAAAAGAATAAAATTAAACCAAAGTTTTATACATGCATAAAGTCTTAAAATGTGCAAAACGATACTGATATCAGTTAATTTATTATATACGAATAAGATGAAATTGAAATCGTATTTACAGCTACAGATATTTCGGCTCTACAAATGGCCTTAATAAGTGCCAGTCTCTTATAAAGGTGTGCTAACACAATGAGGTTTTAAAAGTGTTGAAAAAGATTACTCATTTATACAGATCATCTAGTGATTTCTCCAATTTAAAAGGGAAATTATCAGTACTAAAGAGACTTAACCGTCAGTATTGTAGAAATGACGCACTAATAATTAAGCACTTCAAAAGTGATAAATGTATCATCATAGGTTCAATTCAATCCTTACATGTCAGTTTTATTAAACAAAATGTATCTACTGGCTATTAAGCTTTATTCAAGTGTACTTTAAAGCTTTTGTCAACTTAAAACTATTGTATATACAAACAAAAAAGATGCGGTGTGATTACCTGTGAAACAACTCTCCACAAGAGACCAAGTGACACAGAAATTAACATCAAACGGTCACCGTGCGCATAGTCAGATATAAAAGGCCTCGAAATGGCAAATGTTAAATAATTCAAACGAGAAAATTAACGGCCTAATGTATGTACAAACTAGAAGCTCTGAAACCCTGTGTTGATCACCTTGCTCAATGGAAATATCAAACATTAAGCATAATCTCCAACATATTAGACGAGAATAGACCTTATGACAACACTCTCTATTTTGTTGATCTTTTAGTCAGTTTAGTTTCTTTTAGTTTACTTTTTAATAGATCTTGTCTTGTTGATCATTTTTATTATTCAAAGTGTTTATTTTATTTAATATTTTAAAACTTGAAAGGCATAACAGAAAATCAAATTTTCTCTCTGAATATCATAGTTTTCATGATCATAGGCAAAAATTAAGAAAACAAATGATTGTCATTTATGGGCCATAACTCCTATAAGAATTTGACTAACAGTTATGACATATACGGCCAATTGGTAGAGTTCATTATTTTGAACATATTTGTTCCTTTCAGATTTTCTCTATTTATAAGGGTTAAAAAATAGTAGACCAAACTTGCATTTTACCACAATGTTTTATTTCTATGTTCTATGGCCATCGGATACAATTTTTAACCAAGATACACATAGGATGATTTATGCCAAGTTCATTTGACCTAGTACCGTATATCGGGTATTTTTCTGCGTCGTATTTTTTCGCGATTTCATGACAAAATGGGCATGTTAAATTTTTACTGTGTATTATCTTTTGCTGAATGGGAAAATACACGCGAAAATATAACTGTATCGAATTGTTATAGATAAAACTAACACAAAATTGATACGTTATCGATCACAAATAAAAACGACTAAACCCAACGAAAGTTCACAGCTTAGAGAACTTTCAAGGAACGTAAGTCAAATTATGCACATTGTGGCATGATAAAAATTGAAGGTTTTGATGAATACAGATATATAAATATCCTTGTAAAAGTGATTTTTTTTTATATTATTAACATATTGTTTGGATTATGACACCTATCAATATCAATATAATAGCTCGTTACTAATTAGCAGCTGATTGCTATATTGTTATAAGGTGTGACACATATGTTTGAAGCTAATTCAATTACTATGAAAACGGAGATTTTAAGTAAGTTTGCTCATTCTTGTAATCTGTTGACCAACACAAAAGACTCCATAATTAACAGTATAATATATAAAACTATAAAGTTTGATCAATATGTGAATATGCAGTGAAATTTTCGCTAGGTAAAATTTTTGCGTTTCTTAAGCTATTGCCAACAAAGCATAAATCAAACACACGCGAAAAAAACGAAATACAGTAGTTTCAGAGGAGAAGATTCTTGTAAAAGTTAACGGACAACAGACGCCAAGTGATGAGAAAAGTTCACTTTGCCCTTTTGGGCCATGTGAGCTAAAAATAAACGAAAAACATATATGTAACACATTAACAAAAGAAAACCACTTAATGTATAATGTGCCTTTCCAAAGTCAGGAGCCTGTAATTAGGTAGTTTTTGTTTGTTTATGTGTTACATATTGAATGTTGCTGGGTTAAACATTTTAGCGAGATCCGAATCCTCTTCTAACCTGGGACAGTGGCGTAATAGTACAACATAAAAGGAACTTAAAAAAAACATCAGATTGATACAAATAGAAATACATATAATAAAGACACAGAGTGGACGTGGCAGGGTACTTATTTATCCCAACAACTAAAAGACACGAAGTATTACTAGATTTATTTCACTTGACTGGGCGGGGTTTACGAAGTCATAGACAGGAGTTTTGGGATAAACTCATCAATAAAGTGTCCAGTTATTCGTCCCATAGCATACACTCAGATCTTTTGTAAATGCGTTTAGTGACACTGATATGTGATTAGAACTCATTAATAACTATAACCGCAATCAGCCTGATTACAGATATCTTAATATAGACTGTCCTTATGCAAATTAAAACATAAGCTCCGCCCGATCAGTTGAAATAACATTGGTAATATTGATCTGAAAGTACTCGCAGGAACTGATAACTAGTTCAAAGCCACAAACAACTATCATGCATCTTAGCCTCAATTATCAATCAGTACACATCCAACATCCAATGAATTTAGTGTAAAGACGTCATAAAAAGTCAGTGACAGTAAATAAAACCAACATCAAAGGATGGAGAAGTAAATTTGGATTCTTAATATAAACGTTTTGAAGAAATTAGATGTTGAATTACTTACCCATGAGCTTTTAAAGAATTTCCATTTGGAATCTTAGAATTGAATTATTGATTTTCTATTGTGAGCAGTTAAATAGACAAAATCCTAAGGAAAATAAATCTACTAACACTAATACTGTTCAAACACTATTGTCAGCAAAAAGGGATTTAGATAAAACAAAACCCAGATCACAACCTTGTAAATTACCTAAAAGAACTCATTCAGATTTTTTCTAGTGAGTCAGACAATAGCATGGATACTAGTGGATTGAATAGTCTACAAAAGGACCTTGATGAAATCAAAACAAACCTTTAGGGGATAACTAAAAAAGATAATCTTGACATACTAACAAAAGATCTTATAAGAACCCATGATTTACAAATAATTGTTATCTTTATTGTGACCAAACTTTTTCAAAGATTTGAATCAATTATGGATAAGAAACTTAACACTAAATTAGCTATAGTACAGAAAGAAATGCAAGAGATGCAAAACAAGTTTGAAACCTTATCAATAGAAAATGAAAAACTCAGAAAACAAATTGACCAAACCAGAGATGTAGTTATCAAAAACAAAAAAGGCTTAGAGTATTCAACCAGAATGAACCAAGAGCCAACAATTAGTTCCAACTATAATAAGCAATACTCGATGAAAAACAATATCTAAGTCATGAACTTTCCCAGACGTGAGGATCAGAATTTGCGCTAAGACTTTATAGAAACTGTGAACAGGGATCTTATTGTACACCTAGAACAGCGGGACGTTGTTGCCATTCACCGCTTGCCATCAGACAAACCTGGACCAAAATCAATGATTGTAAGACTATTCAATAGTGATGTTAAAAGAAAAGTGATGGTAGAAAGAAAATAAAAATTGAATAACCGTGTCCGCATTAATGATGACGTTATCTGGAGAAACATGCAGCTTATCAGTAAACTGAGAGACATGAATTGTTTTGAATCTGTATGGTTTTACAACTATAGAGTATATGGTAGATTGGAAGATGGTTTACAACTGAAGTTTTACTTAATTGATAATATAAGGACAAGGTTACAACGAAGAAAATAGACAAAACGTATTGAAATTCTTGTTTTTAATTTATTATAAATTAATAGAAAATGCTTTTACAAGTACTCATTTTGACATCTAAACCAATATCTATAAAATGATTTAACTGCTTATATTGAAAGTGACTCAATGTTGTTGTTTTTTATTTATTATCTCCCGTGAATCAATATGTGCTATTATTTCTGCCATAGAATATGTTTATACATTACTATTTCATAATTATAAGACATAATGATGACAATCTATATTATATAGAAACTTAATGGTGAAGTTAGTGTACTCAGAACTAGAGTATACAATCATGACAGTTATAATGTTTAAGGTGACTTAACTATTACTTTTTGATATCTCCCTTGAGTCACTAATTTCTATCATTCTTATAACTGGACATGTAAATACATATTACTCACACTTACAATTATAAGTGACACTTATGGCAAATGTTAATGTGAATATTTTATTCTGTATAAAATGAGAAATTGTGAAACAGTGTTCATAATTATGAAAATGCTTTGTCACAATTATCATATTCAATCTATTGAATTTTTTTTTTATCTTTTTCTCATTTATTGTTCTTTTATTTCCATTTATTTTTAAACACTCCTTTGAAAATTATCCTGTTTAACATCCCCATTCTAATTACTTTTGTGTGTTTACATCTTTATTTGAAAATCATTTTTACTTCTTTCATTCAAATACTTAATGTAATGTGGATGGACAGATTTTATGATCATTGAGTTCATTAATGATTGTGTCTGTTAATTGTTAATGCCCCCGGAACACCTTAAAACAAAAGACGTATTTGATATGCTGAAATCAAAGAACTGTAATATATATTGTAGTCAGGATACTCATTTTACAAATGATCTAGAAAACATAGTAAGATCTATGTGGGGTTACGAGTGTTACTTTTCATCTGTTAGCTCAAACTCTAGAGGTGTAGCTATTTTGTTCATTCAATAATAGTTTTAAATGCAAAGTGCTGAAAAAAAAGATATAAATGGAAACTATCTAATTGTAGATATTCTCGTAGAAAATTGAAAGCTAACTCTTGTATGTCTATACGGACCAAATACAGACAATCCAGATTTTTTCCCAATATTATGTTTGTTATTGATGATTTTGAAAATGAATACCATGTTATTTGTGGTGATTTTAATCTTGTCCAAAACCCATGTATAGATTACTACAACAATGTGAATATAAACAAGCCGAAAGCTAGGGGAAAATGTCTTAAAATTATTGAAGAAAGAAATTTGATAGACCCATACAGAGAACTTTTTTCAAATGTACGTCGATACACTTGAAGGATGAAAAATCCTTTTAAACAGGCTAGTTGAGACATTTTTCTTCTAACTGACAAACTTTTCAAACAGTCTCAAAAAGTGTAATGTACTTCCAAGTTATCGGTCAGATCACTCTATGATTTTGCTAGATTTAGAATTAAACCCTTTCATTAGGGGTAAAGGTTTATGGAAGTTTAACAACTGTTTATTATATGATATAGACTATATAAATACTATTAAGCAAAAAATACAGGAAGTGAAAAAACAATATTGTGCTTTAGTTTATAATATGGAAAATATTGACAAAATAGATAATACAGACATTCGTTTTAGAATTAACTGTCAGCTTTTGCTTGAGACTCTACTTATGGAAATAAGGGGGAAGACCATTTTATATTCAAGCTAGAAAAAAAAACAAGACGAAAAAGGGAAATGAATCTTCGAAATGAAGTAACTCAATAAGGGAAAAGAGTTGATGAACATTCCATTAACGAATTAGAAGAAAAAAACAAGAGCTTGAAAGTTTACGAACACAAAAATTAAAAGGGAAATTAGTAAGATCCCGTGTCCAATGGATACAGGAAGGGGGAAAACCTACTAATTATTCCTGTGTCTTAGAATCACGAATTTGTATGAGCTAAATGTTTCCTAAAGTAGAGAAATAAAATGGGGTAATTACAACAAAACAAAAAGATATTTTGAATGAGGTTAAATATTTTTATGACAATCTTTATGAAAAAGGATACTAAAAGTACTTTAAGTGATCTGAAAAAAAGACTTGAAAAATTTAAGTGTTCCTTTATTTTCATCTCAGGAAAAAGAAAGCTTGGAAGGTATAACTAACTTCTGTTAAAGAAGCTAAAAACAATATTGTGCTTTAGTTTATAATATGGAAAATATTGACAAAATAGATAATACAGACATTCGTTTTAGAATTAACTGTCAGCTTTTGCTTGAGACTCTTCTTATGGAAATAAGGGGGAAGACAATGTTATATTCAAGCTAGAAAAAAGCAAGACGAAAAAAGGGAAATGAATCTTCGAAATGAAGTAACTCAATAAGGGAAAAGAGTTGATGAACATTCCATTAACGAATTAGAAGAAAAAAACAGAAGCTTGAAAGTTTACGAACACAAAAATTAAAAGGGAAATTAGTAAGATCCCGTGTCCAATGGATACAGGAAGGGGGAAAACCTACTAATTATTCCTGTGTCTTAGAATCACGAAATTGTATGAGCTAAATTATTCCTAAAGTAGAGAAAGAAAATGGGGTAATTACAACAAAACAAAAAGATATTTTGAATGAGGTTAAATATTTTTATGACAATCTTTATGAAAAAGGGATACTAAAAGTACTTTAAGTGATCTGAAAAAAAGACTTGAAAATTTTAAGTGTTCCTTTACTTTCATCTCAGGAAAAAGAAAGCTTGGAAGGTATAACTTCTGTTAAAGAAGCTAAAAACAATATTGTGCTTTAATTTATAATATGGAAAATATTGACAAAATAGATAATACAGACATTCGTTTTAGAATTAACTGTCAGCTTTTGCCAAAAAGATATTTTGAATGAGGTTAAATAGTTTTATGACAATCTTTATGAAAAAGGATAGTAAAAGTACTTTAAGTGATCTGAAAAAAAGACTTGAAAAAAGTGTTCCTTTACTTTAATCTCAGGAAAAAGAAAGCTTGGAAGGTATAACTTCTGTTAAAGAAGCTAAAAACAATATTGTGCTTTAGTTTATAATATGGAAAATATTGACAAAATAGATAATACAGACATTCGTTTTAGAATTAACTGTCAGCTTTTGCTTGAGACTCTTCTTATGGAAATAAGGGGGAAGACCATTTTATATTCAAGCTATAAAAAAAGCAAGACAAAAAAAGGGAAATGAATCTTCGAAATGAAGTAACTCAATAAGGGAAAAGAGTTGATGAACATTCCATTAACGAATTAGAGAAGAAAAACAGGAGCTTGAAAGTTTACGAACACAAAAATTAAAAGGGAAATTAGTAAGATCCCGTGTCCAATGGATACAGGAAGGGGAAAAACCTACTAATTATTCCTGTGTCTTAGAATTACGAAATTGTATGAGCTAAATTATTCCTAAATTAGAGAAATAAAATGGGGTAATTACAACAAAACAAAAAGATATTTTGAATGAGGTTAAATATTTTTATGACAATCTTTATGAAAAAGGGATACTAAAAGTACTTTAAGTGATCTAAAAAAAAGACTTGAAAAATTTAAGTGTTCCTTTACTTTCATCTCAGGAAAAAGAAAGCTTGGAAGGTATAAACTACTGTTAAAGAAGCTGGAGAAGCATTGCAAACAAATGAAAAACAACAAATCTCCTGGAACGTATGATTTTTCAGCAGAGTTCTATAAAAAAAAAATTGGAAGGATCTTCAAATTTTTAATGTAAATTCTTTAAATTATGTTGCAAAAACAGGGGAACTATCTGTTACACAAAAAACAAGGGATAATTACTTGTTTACCGAAAGGGAATAAACCCCGCCACTTGTTTTAAAAAAACTGGCGCCCAATATCTTTACATAGTACTGTATATAAAATTGGATCAGTAGTCATTACAAACAGATATAAGAGTGTCCTGGATAAATTGATTAATTTTCATCAGACTGGTTTTATAAGTGGTAGGTATATTGAGGAACATATAAGACTCATTTTTTATAAATTACAGTACACAGAGGAACATAAAATACCAGGGTTATTACTATTGATTGATTTTGAAAAAGCTCTTGATCCGTATCATGGCACTTTTTTTTGTAAATGTTTTGACATTTTTCAAACTTGGTGAATCTATCATTAATTTGGTTAAAGTTTTTTACAATAATATCAACTGTACTGTCATCCAGGGGGGGACCTTTCATATATTTTTACTATTGGAAGAAGTTGTAGACAAGGATATTCCCAGTATCCGTATCTTTTTACTTTATGTGCTGAGATTCTGGCATTGAAAATAAGGGGAAATAGTGACATTAGAGGTCACACGGGTTGAGCAAAAGTTGTCACAATTTGCTTATGACACCTCTTTGATTTTGGATGGGAGGGGGAAATCTTTGCAAGAAACATTATTAGAATTAGACTGGTTTGCAAAAATATCTGGACTGAATATTACCTTCGCAAAAACATTTTGGTTTGGGAGCAACAACTATAGTACAAATACATATATTATGTCCTAACAGAAATCTGTTTTGGGATGAAAGTACTTTTAAATTAATAGGAATAAATTTTGATGTAGATCTTGAAAAAAATATTCTGGTAAATTATTCTGAAAGAATTGTACAGATTAAAAATACTTTAAAGCAATGGTCCAAAAGGAATCTAACTGTTATAGGTGGAATAACTGTGATTAAAACTCTAGTCTTGCCTATTGTAAACCATCTCATTATCTCTCTGCCAAATCTTTCAGATGACTTTGTTAAGAGAATAAATGAACTTATTTATACATACATATGGAACTCACCTAAATAGAGTTAAGGAGGATATCCTAATCAGAGATTATTTGGAGGGAGGTTTGAAATGCTTGATATGAATATGTTCATACCAGTACTTCAATCAACATTGATTCGGATGATTTTTCAGAGATAGTAAATGGCAAAATATTCTCATGTCAAATATAGATAAAATAAAGTTGTTTAGATGTGATGTTGATTATATTAGACAACTTAATATGACAGTTTTAAACCATTTTTGATTTGTGGAAAGATACATGTACTAAGATCCTGGGAAATGATTATTAAAAAAGAAAGAAACTTCACTTATGATTCATAATTATTAAATCCACTATGGTCAAATCATTCTATTAAGATTTGTCATAAATTTATGAAGAATGGTTCAAAAGTGGTATTATTGATACAATATTCCCGTGCTGGCATTTCCTAATATGATTTTCTTGATAGAGGGTTGCTGCTCACAAGGAAGCTAACAAACCAAGAGTTCCAAATGGTGAAGTTGAAATTATCCCTTCGTAAATTTTACTGACGACATCACGAGTTGGTTGACCGTTATTGAATAACCGTTTCACAGATGATATTGAATATGTTCCTTACGTTGTAATTACAATCCCCTTCCCTTTCATGCATGTGACCGAATTAGACTATTAACCGGATTTGTTATAACATGAGCAACATGACGAGTTGGAGCAGGATCTGCTTACCATTCTGGAGCACCTGAGATCACCCCTAGGTTTTGGTGGTTTTCTTGTTGTTTATTCTTTAGTTTTCTATGTTGTGTCATGTGTTACTATTGTTTGTCTGTTTGTCTTTTTATTTTTGCCATGGCGTTGTCAGTTTATTTTCGATTTATGAGTTTGACTGTTCATATGGTATCGTTCGTTCTTCATTTGTAAATGATATAATTGACCAAAATGGATTGTATATTTCATTTGACCAATTTAAGCAAAATTATTAACACAGTTTTTCATTAATTTAACAGTGTTATTTCGGCAGTGAAAGAGGCATCAAAATATTTCACTACAGGATCTTACAAATTAGTTTGTCCTTATACCATCATGTCTTCAAGTATTTTTAAAACATTGTAAAGGATCAAAAGATATGTATTCTGTACTGACAAGAAATAATGTTATTCCTACTGGACAGCTTAAGTGGGTTAACATTTCAGGTGAACAGAATCTGAACTGGAAAAAGATTTTCAGACTACCTTTTGCTGTTACTAAAAATAGTAAATTACAGTGGTTGCAATATATGATAAATCATTGCATTATTGCATCAAATCAGTATTTAGTTAAAATAAAATTGAAAGATAAACCTTTATGTACATTTTGTAAATTAGAGAACGAGTATATAGAACACCTTTTTTGGAATTGCAAAACTGTAAAAAAAACTCTACAGGATATTGATAACTGGTTCCTTTCTGATGGATTAAGTCTCCAATGCAATGAATAAATTAAACTTTCCTTTTGGAGACGTATTCAAAATATTCCCCAACAACTCACACAACATGATTTTTCTTTATATTAAAATATATGTGTATAATTGTAGATGCTTTTGAAAGAATCTCTCATTGTAAGCAATTATAATAAAGCTGAAAGATATGTATAATATCGAGAGTATGATAGCTGTGAAAAGTAAAAAGATGAATGAATTTGACAATGTATGGAATGTTTTTGAAAAACTTTTATTGTAACCAGCTATTGTCTATTTTTGTTACAATTACTTATGACTATTTAATCATAATCTATTTTATGGAAAATATTATATGTACTTGATCTGTGTTGATGGCTGTTACGAAAGAAATATGTCTAGTTAATTTTACAAATACGCTTCGACATGAATATGTGATATTTAAAATAAAGATAGGGATGTAACTGGATAATCCTCTTGTTTTTGTATTTTTTTATGGGGGGGGGGGGGGGGGGTTTGGTGTTTTGTGGTGTTTTTTTTTTTCTTTATTTATTGATTTTAATATTTTTTTCTTTATCTTTCCAATAGAAAATGTAAAATATTTCCAATTAAGATATATTTATAATAATGGCATTGTATATATATTATATGTATTATATTGTATGTGTGTCATGTATATGTTGTAATTTTTGGAAAAAGCAATTAAAAAAAAAGTTTGATTTTAATTTAATCATAACAAAATCAATATGATTATCAATATAAACAATATTCAATGATCTAGTGACAGTGTTGAATTGGTAACCTTTTAGAATCGGTTTATTTAAAGGATCAATAAGTTTACGAGGATCGTTTTTAAATTTACAGGCATGATATAAGGTATAACCAAACTTCAAAAACAAGTTTTTATATTTATGGAAGAATTGAGAAGGGGTTTTAAGTAATTAGTGGTAACGAAATCCTGGCTTAATAATTTACCGGTAATTTACATTTCTTTCGTTAAAATCAAAAAGGTCACAACAGACACGGGCATAACGACCTATCTGTGAAATATTAACACCGTAAGGTGGTGTCAAAAGAACATCACCCTAAAAAACAAGACACATTAACTATAGGGAACGAAATATCGTCCCTTCGTCGAAACTTTTAGTGTGGAGTTTCCCGTGTTAACCGATATATCTCGATCTAGAAAAGGACAGTTATTACCGTTGTCAGGGATTTATACGTTCAATGAACACTAAATTATTTTTGATTAAATGTTTATTGGAATTGAAAACTAACAAATTTCACATATTGAAGACTTATTACCCTAGACAACACACACTTTTATCAAATAAATTATGCATAAGAGATCCACAAGTTAAGTCTGTCATCTAACGCTTTAAGTTGGTACCCAACACCTTGACAAAAAATAATTTGGCTCGTTTATTTTCATTAAATTTTGACAAAATATTAGCCATGACCCTTTGAAAAAATATAAAAATCTTTAAGTAATCACTTTGTCGGAACAAATGGTTGGATATATAGCAGTTTGACCAACATTTATTTTGATCAAAGAGAAGCTTAATATTTCCTTAACAAAACAACGTGATTAAAAAGTTAAGCTGATTTTATAGAGTTATCTCCCTGTAGTGTAAGGAACCACCTTAAGTAAATATTTAAGGAGGTATCGGTGAATTTCCGCTCTTTTCAAGTACTTTCCATGAATGAAGAAATAAATATGCCTTAATTTTATTTGATAAATTAATAACAGAAAATGATCAGGTTTGTGAAGTTTCCGTGAAATTGTCATGGTCTCTGTTTTCTGAGGGTTAAAGGTCACTAGCCAATCTGAAGACCATCTATGGATTTTTGCGAGATCACTATTCAAGTTGTTTGCTGATTCTTGGGGGTCATCTACTATCAAATATAAACTTGTATCATCAGCAAACAACTTAATAGTAGACTGCATATCAGATATGATATCGTTAATAAATATCAAAAATAAAAGAGGACCCAGGATCGACCCCTGGGGTACTCCAGCCCTTATATTGCCTAACTCGGATGATACACTATTAATTACAACTCTTTGCTTTCTATCAGATAGATAATTTTTTACCCATGCCAAAACAGAACCTTTAATGCCAATAGCTTCTAATTTCCGTAACAACCCCTTATGCCAAACTCTGTCAAATGCCTTACTAATATCACAAAAAATTACTCTTATTTCTTTCCCGTCATCTAATGCCTTCCTAAACCCATTTGTAATATTCAGCAATTGATTAATGGCTGAGTCCCCTTGGGTGAATCCTGATTGGTTGGGTGTGATTATCTGGTTAGCTATTAGATAATTATGAATATGCTTAAAATGACTTTTCCGATAACGCTTATCAATGAGATCGGTCTATAGTTTCTAAAGTCACTTGGAGAGTCCTTCTAAAATACAGGGATAACATTAGCACATTTCCAGTCGGAAGGAAATTTGCCAACTGATAAAGATAGGTTAAATAACCTGCACAAAGGGTATTTCATAATTCCATATGCTTCTTTTAGAAGTCTTGGGCTTATACGATCTGGTCCCGATGCTTTTGATACATCCAAAATCTTCAAAATGTCTACTACCTCGTTCTCAGATATTATCATATCACCGAGTCTGTCTGTTCGTGTGTCAGGTATGTCTTGAAGGTGTGTATTAGAGTCATCAAGATTTGATTGACCACAAAAATAATCATTAAATATTTTTGCCTTTTTTGTATCTTCACAGATCAGATCATCGTCTACCTGTAAAGGGGGAATGTTGCGACTGTCGCTGGCAGGGTTTCCCCTGGGTCAATTATTTTTTTCGCCACCTCTTTCGCCAAAACAATATGTTTTTCGCCACTTTATTATTTTTTTCGCCAAGTAACATAAATATATTTTTCCTGTTGTGCCCTTTTGTACTAAAAAGTAATTTTTACAACAAAACAAAAGCTTTTATCACATGAAATTGATCCCTCATTTCATGTGCAGTCATTACATTGAAGGGTTACTCTCATTCGAGGGGTTGTTCCCAGCCTTTTGGATAGATTTTTTCATAACGGCAGTTTTCTTTTCTTGACTATCGTAAATGAAAAAGTTGAGACGTACAACTATGCTTGAAACACGTGCATGTGTCACTCAAACGACTTCATTAAAGTCAAAGGATAAAAGGATTAAAGTTTTAAATCGGAGATTTTTCTTGCTTTTGAACAATTTTTGTCACAACAACAGCTTTCTTTTCAAAACTATCTTTAAAGGGAGAGATGTCAAAAGTTTGCTTCAAACACGTGCGTCGCAAAGATGTAAATTAATTCTGTATGTGACATTTATAGCGGAAGCCATTGACCATATCCTTTTGTGAAACAATTCAATCAACACCTTTATTAATTAGTCCTTTGTTGTCGATAGCTATAAATGCAATCAGCTGATTATTGATTTTCTGTCTAAATCTTAATGAGGTCAAGGTGAATTCCGAGTATTGTCTGATCGGGTAAAGTCCGAGAAACTCGAAAAAAAAGTAAATAAACAAGATGGAGGAAAATAAATCGGTTTATATATTTCTTTCGCCAAATTCTTTCGCAAATGACGAATTTTTATCGCCACAATTATTATTTTTTCGCAAATTGCGAAAATGGCGACCGCCAGCGGAAACCCTGGTCGCTGGAGTCACATTTCATCAAAGATTTAATAAGACTCCAATATTGTTTGCCACCATGAGTTTCAGATATAATTTTGGTTGACAATTTTGAAAAATAATCAGTTTTAGAGTTTAAAACTAGTTTATTACACTTATTTCTAACTAATCGAAATTTTGTCCAGTCCGGAGCAAAATTTGTTTTTTTGGCTCTTTTATGGATACGATTTTTTTTACGAATCATCCTTTTGATATCAGCGGTAAGCCATGGTGGTTTATCTTTTCTGACTGTAATAATTCGGTTAGGAATGTTTGTATCTGCCTTGTCAATAAGTTCGTCCGTTATAGCACGTGCTATGACATCAACGTCATTGGAAATAAAAAAAAGCATCCCAATCAACAAGTGATAGCTGGTGTCTATATGAGGCATAATCACCTCTATCATACATGTATATTTTACGCTTAAAAACTTGATGTAACTTGCATGGCTGAGTAAGGATAAGTATCACAGGTAAATGATAAAAATGGTATTTGATCAAGTAACGGGGCCGCGACATCAGAAAATATGAGGTTAACTGGGTCATTTACTAAAATAAGGTCAAGAAGTGACGAACTGTTCTCTGTAATATAAGTTGGGTCGGAAATAACTTGATGTAGACTGAATTGTGCTTTAATCATGCTAATCTATCATTAGTGGTGTTCCTTCACTGGTTGGTGTTAAAACCATTAAAGGTCAATGTACGGCCTTCAACACGGAGCCTTGGCTAACACCGAACAAAAAGCTATAAAGGGCCCCAAAATTACTAGTGTAAAACCATTCAAACGGGAAACCCAACGGTCTAATCTATATAAAAAACGAGAAACGAGAAACACTTATAAATTACATAAACAACAACTACTGTTCGTCAGATTCCTGTATTCAGAGATCCCTTTTTTAGTTGTCTCCCTTATAACGGACATTAATTTTTATTAACAATGGAGAGCTAGCAGAAAGCGCAAATTTACCTGTGCGTATGTAAGTAATCTCTAAGGTTAGTAGGGAAGTAATTTGTTTAAAAAGTGTATAATAACAGAATCAAATCGGTAATTGGCAAATGGACTATTGAATCAAAAGTGCTAAAGTCACGTGATGCAAATCATATGTAAATAAAAGTACCTTTGATTTAACCATATGATTATCAGTATAATACAACTAACTTACAATCTACTGTCACCTTTGTAATTTGGCTTGTAATTAGGTTCACATTTGCACAATAGTTCCCCTGGTCTTTCATGGTTACTCTCTTTACGTAATGGTGAATTTGTTTCCCGTTTTCTGATTCGGCTATCCATTTTTTGTCTTTGAAAATATTGATTCGGAATCTCTTTGTTGGAAGATTATATTTTAGATTGAGTGAGTCACCCTCAATTAAACGTATTCTTGGTCCTGGATCTTTGATAATTAAAGCTGTAATTGAAATACATGTTTTTAAAGACATGAACAACACACTATATATATATCATATTTTTACACAACATATTTTATTTTTTTCTATCTAACGTATACAGAATAAAAACATAAATATATGGTGAGTGTAAAAATAAATGAATAACAGAACAAACGGTAATGGACACATGCACCTTTCTTAATATATATAATCATCATTAAATTGAAAATGGAATTTGGGAATGTGTCGAAAAGACAACAATCCGACCAAAGAGCGGACAACAACCGAAGTCCCCAAAAGGTCTCCAATGCAGCGATAAACTCCTGCACCCGGATGCATATTACAAAGCGCTTTATCCCTCAAATTATATCCAACGTACAGATGAATACAGAGTACAGAATTTAAACTCTTGGAAGTTTGAGGCATATACATTTAACAAATATTCCGTTCAGCCTTATGTTTTGACCTTTGAATAAAATAATAAAAATTTCTACGAAATTTCTGAGTAAAAGAGGCACAGTTTGCCGAAAAGCAAGTTCCTATGGGAATTAATTTTGCATATAATACAGAAATGTAACCTGCAGAAGTCAGCATGCAAAAGGAATAAAAACAAATAGTCTTTTCTGAGTAAACATGCTAATTTGACTCTTTCCTCGTTTTGTAAAAAAGGGTGTACACGGGAAAAATCGGATAAAAAATCTGTTGATTCTTATTCAAATAATTGTATATGGATATTCGAATATCACATTTTGAAAATAATTTAAGAAATAAAAAGAGTACATAATACTTATCATAAAAATTTGTAATACTATATATGAAAATAGTGGAATTAACTATTTGTGGAGTGTAAACAATTTTTGATGGTTTAGATAAATGACATGCTTTTGCTGGTTTGATTCTGTTGACAGTTTCGACATTTTTACTCTTTATACTTCACTTCTACACAATTTTATTTAATTAAATGGTCGTTTAGTAAATCTGAATGCAGATATATTTGCTGCAACTTACTTAAATACTTCTTCTCAAATGAAAAAGGTAAATATGTTAGATATGCTTACTGGAGGAGTAATGAGATGATTGAAGCTGATAATTATCTCCTGAATAATATTTTTGTACCTTTATGCAACACAGTTTTTCGACAAGTTGTAGGTCTAACTATGGGCACTAATTGCGACTCTTAAATAGCAGACTTGTTTTTGTACTGTTGTGAATCACAATGTAAGACCAAATAAGGGCAACAGTAGTATACCGCTATTCGAAGGTAAAAATCGATTGAGAGAAAATAAATCCGGGTCAAAACTAATACCGAGAGAAACACCAAAATACAACAAAAACAAACGACAATGTAACTCAGTCAAGACCCATCTAAATTGCATTTAATTAATAAATTCAACAACATGTTATCTTGATGATATTTTTTTCGTTAAATAATTAAGAATTTTCTAAATATACTGACCGAAATTAGCCAAAAGGAACTTACTTTAAATAAAATAAATGTAAACCGTAATAACTGTTCTTTTCTGGATCTAGATATTTCGGTTTTACACGGGAAACTCCACACTAAAATTTTCGACAAAAGGAACGATTTTTCGTTCCCTAATGTTAATTGTCTTTTTCTGGATGGTGTTGTTCCTTTTACACCATCTTACGGAGTTTATGTTTCACCAACTCGTTCGCTATGCCAGTGTCTGTTGTGATGTTTTTAATTTTAACGGACGTAATCTACGTATTACTGGTAAATTGTTAAGCCAGGGATTTCGTAACCACAATTTCTTAGAATCTTTACTAAATTCTTCTTAAGATATAAAGATTTGATTTTCAAGTTTGGTTGTAAATTTGGAAAACTTATTTCAAACGGGATAGCAATCTTCAATTTTTAGGTATTTTACGGAACGTATCGATTTTTTAAAAACACTTATTCAAAAAGATTACCATTTTAACACTGTAATTAGATCTTTGAATATTGTTTTTATTGGTATTAATACTGATTTTATTATCAATAAATTAAAAGGAAACTAAATATTATTGTTATTGCCTATGCATGGATCTACAATCTGTCGATATCTTCATCTTGGCATTGCACAAGATCATGTTTTTCTCTGACTGTGTATGACGTCTTTACACTTAATCCATTGGATGTTGGATGTGCACTGATTGGTAAGACTTAGATACATTACTATTAGTTGTTATTGGCTTTGAACTAGCTGTCAGAAACTGCGAGTTCTTTCAGATCTGTACTTTGTATTTTTGTTGTTAGGTTGTTCAAGTACCCGGCCACGTTCACTGATTATTTAAGATGTTTTATTATTTGTATCAATCTTTTTTTCAACTGATTTTTATAGTTCGTTCTTATATTGAACTTTTACACCACTATCACAGGTCAGGGGAGGGTTGGGATCTCGCTAACAAGTTACCCCCCCCCCCCCACATTATGTACCTATGTGCCTGTCCTGTCAGGGGTATATAAGTCAGGAGTCTGTAATTCAGGGGTTGTCGTTTGTTACTTTGTTAAATATTGTTTTTCGTTGATTGTTTTTTACATTATATTAAGCCGTTAGTTTTCTAGTTTTCTAGTTTTGTCATTTCGGGATCTGTTATAACTGACTATGCGGTATAAGCTTTGCTTATTGTTAAAGGACATACGGTGTCCTCTAGTTGATAATTTCTGTGTTATTTGGTCTCTTGTGAAGAGTTCTCTCATTGGCAGTAACACTACATCTTCTTTTTATATAATATAAAGATTATTAAAAAAAAGTATATGAAAATGAAATGCAAAGCTTTTTTAATTTGAATATTACAGTCTTATTAACGACTTCGAAATTTAAAAAAAGGTTGCATTTCCTTAAAATTATTCAACCTAACCATATATTTCAATGCTTCTACCCCTAGTGCATTTTATGATATTTAGTTGGGTCATATATTGTTTCTATCGTGGCTAAGCTGTATTTTCTGGTGAATTTTACTGGCTTCTTTTTAGGAAAACTTTCATGGCCACAAAATAAACACAAATGAACCACATGCTTACAACAATGGTTATTCCAATAATTACAAAAAGAACAATAACACTTGTAATAGTATAAAATGAAACGGTAGGCATAAACAATACAATATTATCTTTTATCATATTTATATATACGTCGACTTCTATCATACATACCTCCGAAACAGTTGGTCAAAAAAGCGATGAAGACCAACATTGTACCTGAATGAAATCGAA
Source organism: Mytilus edulis (assembly GCA_019925275.1). Classification (NCBI taxonomy): domain Eukaryota; kingdom Metazoa; phylum Mollusca; class Bivalvia; order Mytilida; family Mytilidae; genus Mytilus; species Mytilus edulis. The sequence goes on from CM034353.1 coordinate 64,261,263, forward strand.
TGTAACAGTATTAAAATTTTATATCTTTGGAATGATTTGATATCTAAAAACAAATTAATGCAGCGATCGAAATAGATGGGTTTTTCCTTTATAGACATTAGCATGAACGAAAACGACGTGAATCATTTAGATATACCTTGCATTTGACAGTCAAAAACCGCCAGACTAAAATTTATTAAGCTGATCAACTTGTATTAATGTAGTTATATACAATGTAAGATGGATCCAACAACTTATTTTGACAAGTATGAAGGAACATCCGAAATCATCCCTTGACGGTTTTTGGTTTTGCTCGTCTGGCTCAGTCTTTAGTTTCGATAATGTTTTTGTGCTGTGTTGCCAGCTATTTTGTGATTTTTTTTCTGTTTTAAACAATTACATTGTCAGCTTGTTTTCAACTTTTAAGCTTGAGTATCCCCTTTGGTATATTTTGCCTATTATTTAAACACACACGTCTTGAGTTCTTTTTTACAGTATGTGTACCTGTCTTCGGCAGAATATTTCATATTGCCTTATCAATATCGTTAAGGGACGACATCAAAAGATCGATGTAGGATAAAAAAAAAAAAAACTTAAATCGAATAGTTTTGGGGTGGGGGTCAACATTGCTGCAAGTTTTGTTAATCTAAAATCGATTTTACATATATCCATATAGGTAAATCAATTTTTCCCAAATTAACTTAAGAAGAGGGGTAGGGGGGTCAGCGAAAAAAACTATGTGAATTAAGTTTTGTATCCTACATTGAACTTTTGATGTCGTCCCTAAGTTGGTTGTGTATCTATGTTATTGACGTATTGTCCTCCACATCGCAGAGAACAAACAAAAATCAAAATGATATATAGATCAAATCCAAAAAATTCGAAGACGCTGAACAATTCAAAACGAAATAAGTTAAACAATTGCTCCCACCGTTACAAAATTGTTTCATTCTTTTTACGTCATTTTCGGTGGTATATATCATATATACCACATATAGTTATTATGAAGTCATTCCAGTGTTGTGGTATTACTTGCACGGATTCGGAAAAAAATACGGTTTATTTGACATGAAAATCATATATGCATGTAGAGTATTTAGTGAACTTTAAAACCATAATGATATCATTAACGTCATTATGATATTCACACAAACGTGTGGATTTTATGTAGACGAAAGAAAAGTTAAATTAACTTACCAAATAAAAGGACTACTATAACAATTGTTGGATGTTTCTTCCATGGTTCTAAAAGTAGTTAAGAAAGAGTCATTTGACAACAAAAATATCAAACACTAATGTACATTCAAAACGGAAAGTTCTTTATAAATGGCAAAATCAAAAACCCAAACACATCAAACCAATATTTCTGACTTATACAGGCATTTTTTATGTAAAAAATTGTGGATTGAACCGACTTCAGGGCTAGAAAAATCTCTCAGTTTTATGACAGTGGCATAGAATTAAACTATATCATGTATACTGACAACAATGAATGAGCAAAACAAACAAACATTAGATGCATGATTTTTTTTATTATTTGTTAGTGGCTTTGAACTTGCTGTCAGTAACAGTGAGTACTCTCAGATCAGTTCTTAATTTCTTTTTGGGATATACAAGTACCCGGACACGTCCACTGTGTTTTTGTTAGATGTATTTCTATTTGTATCCATCTAGATATGATGAGTCAAGCCCTTTTTAAATGATTTTTATATTTTGTTTCTTTGTTGTACTGCTACACCACTGTCCAAGGTTATTGGAGGGTTGGAATCCCGCTGCATTCCGTATGTATGTGTGTTTTTTTTAAGTCAGGAGCCTGTAGTTCAGTGGTTGTCGTTTGTTGATGTGTAACATATTTGTTTTCGTTCATTTTTTGTACATAAATGAGGCCGTTTTTACTTATTTCTCCATTAATCTAGAACGGTCGTAGAAAATATTACATCTCACAATAGAACATATTTGTATATGTACATATATTCTTCGATATCAATAAAATATATATATAGATAATCTAGCTTTTCTTTGCCTATTGGTATTCCGTCACCGTGCCGGATGTTAGATACCATCGAGTATAAACATATTTTTTTTGCCGATGTAGTTTAGACACAGTGATTTAAATATGACATCATCTCAAAATCGTTCATCTAGATAACTGTTTTACTCAGCACACAAACAGCTGTTCTCACCTTGCTTCCATACAATATAAAATATTTTCAGATAAGGACTTTCCGCTGTTTTACATGAGTATTAGTTGTCCATCGTTCTACATGATTATTTGTTGGTTGATAGGTTAATAAAAAAAAAGTGTATATAACATCCAGTTACACATTTTTCATATGGTTTGGTTGGTTTGATTAGTTGTGATATTCGTTAAACGATTGATTAGGTTGGTTCGTTTCCTAGGTTAAATGACTTATACATTGTTTGATACACAGTTTCCCAGCGTAAAGATACGAATATTTCTATATTGGTTAGTTCATTGAGTGACATTGTTATTGTGACGTCTATTAGTAAATATTTAATACACATTGTTCATTAAAAAGCTATTTGCTTAACAATTTTTCAATATTTAGTAATAGCAAATTTATAAAAGCTAGTCATGTACTGAATAAATCATTTATTAAATTCATTCTTTATGAGAAAATCTCTCATTTAAATGTCTAAACGCTAGAAGGTCGACTGTCAATTGGCAATTGCAAACATTCATCTAATATGAATGAGTTACATTCTTAAAAAATAAACAATGCAATTTCCCATCAAAACTCCAATTTCGGCTGAAATATTTTATTATGAAGTTTCGTAACAAATCATATCCTAGAATGGAAAGTTGATCATGTTCACTACTTTTTTATTCAAAAAAGGGTTGTGCGTCATAATTTCAACATTTATATGTCCCGAACTTATGCAAACATTCTATACTACTCCTCACTTATTATTTTGGTATTCCTCAGAATTCAATTCTCGCCAGTTCCATGTGTATTTTTATTGGAATCATTCCCAAAGTTATGTCTCTTTGAGATGAAACATGGAGATCATATCTTCCAGTACTTAAATAAAACAAACTGTCTAGGAATATTATATAGCTCCCTAAAAGAAGCGTTGTTTGTGAACCAGCTGTATTTTCAAAGTGCAACCTTTATTAACAAAAAAGCAATTTTCTTTTAATTATTTTGACATAATTGAAACAAAGTCACTGCTAATAGCGAAATAATATGTCTATATTCCGCTTACATTAATGTTTCAAACAACAGAACTAATATTCTGTTTTTATATCTAATTCGTACTTTTGTAGCTCATGCCACTTTCGCATTCGAACTATAAATCACTATTATGTCCTTATTTGTGCTGTATAGTAAACCGTATATTAAAAAAATCTTAGGCAAAATTAACCCTCATGAAACTGACAACATTCAAAACTACTGAATCTGATTGTTAAGATTAAATCTTGTGAAAAAAAAAACCAATTTATTACTAACTTGCTGTTGGAAAACAAAGCTGTAAAATATAGACTTACAAAACAATGTTTTGAACTATTTATTTATAAAATCTATTTATGATAGAAATTTTCATGTCAAAGTTGTACCTACTAAATCAGTAACTCATATTGTAGAAAGTCATTATTTTGTGTGTAAGTCATGACAATGGACTCACTGGGGCTGGATGGTAAGTATTACTTTTTATTTCACAGCACTCAATTCATACTAGCAATCTTTCACCAGTTGATCAGTTTGTGGGAGAATAATTCGAACTGCAATTTGGTAAACTGTTTTAGCCATTGCTATCGTGATACCACAAAGGTTAATGGATAAGCATAGTAAAATAAAGGTGTTTCGTACAAGATCAGCATTTACATTTTATTGAACATAGTACGGTTACATACCTGAACAAGAAATGTTGTTTTCGGATGTTATATTTCCCGTTTTTTCAGGTTTCCTACTACTGATTTCTCTGCAATATATCAAATATAAAACTTATGGTATTGGAGCAAACAATCAGTCTGTATATGAATACTGTAAACCAACTAATTTTCGCGAGCGATTTATTTTCGCGAGTAGAACAATCACGCGAATATAAATCTTCATGAACTTGTCAAACTTGGATCATTCCTTATTGAACTACATCAGGAGTAGGTTCAGTAAGACCCCTTTTTGGCCCCAAAATATAACAGTTTTACAAAATTGTTAAAATGTAAACCTTTAATTATTTATTGGACAGTAGAATGCTTCTGCTACATAAATATTGGCTGTTTTTGGCAATACAATGCACATATATCCGGTACTAGCACCATTAAGTCATGCTAAATTACTGAAATCCTCATAATTCTAGCATTTTAGTTAAATTTTAGACGGTTTTCGTGTAAAACGAAAGTGGCCGCATTCGTGTTCATCCCTAATATTGAAATGTAAGTTGTATTTTATGATAATACATAACATATATAAAGGTTGAGAATGAACACAGATGCGGCCACTTTCATTTTTACCAAAAACCATCTGAAAAGTGACATTTTTCGGCATATTAGGTAGATTTTTCATATTTGAGCTTGAATCGGATCGTTTTTAATGACTAAATCTGTTAAAATCTTTCACATAAACTAATTAATTCAAATAAAATAGACACTTAAGTGTTTAAAAAGTGGTCAAAATCTTTCGTCAGATGAACCTGAAATTTGAGGCCAAAATTGGTCCTTACCGGACCTACTCCTTTTGATAATCGGAATTAAATCGTCACGAAATTGGCATGAAAAGAGTTAACGCGAAATATAGTATCAGCGAAAAAAGTTGGTTTACAGTATACGACACATCAAATTCATAATGCAAAAGCTAAACTAACTTTGAAAGGCTTAGTTTGCACATTATTGCAACACATGTTCCATTGAGTAAAGACCGAACTTTTATGTATCAATGTCCTCAAAGTACAAGTAGTTTAGATACAGTTTCACATTATGTTGTAATTTTTTGTTATCAATATTGGGTATTTTCATAATCTCTTAACAAGAATAAAGGAAACATTAAATGTCAATTAAACCAATACTTTATTTTAAATTACTTTAGTATGTATGCATTTTCGTATGACATGCCAATCAATAATTTGACCATAATGTAGTCCTCATTACAATGTACAAGTTTTTCGTATCATTACTTTTGTAATTGTGTTAAAAGTAAGTGTTCAATTGTGCCTTTGGAAAATAATTAAAAAAATAAAGATATAAAAAATATTTGTTGTCACATTGACATTTTCTTTACTCATATATATAAATCATTTAGGAACTTTTATTATAATCTGTTTTCCGAAACTATGATTTGATTCCACTATAATTAGTTATTAAAGGTGCCAGGATTATAATTTAATACGCCAGACGCGAGTTCATCAGTGACGCTCAAATCAAAATAGTTATAAAGTCAAACTCAGTGACTCTCAGATCAAAATAGTTATAAAGTCAAACTCAGTGACGCTCAGATCACAATAGTTATAAAGCCATATATATCACAATGTTACCATAAACAAAACAAGTAACAACAAGACAAATAATATTCAATTTTGAGTCAACAGTCAGATCCCTTAAACTATAGGTAAAATTCAATGAAATGAACACTACCAATGAATTCTCACATAGCAAAATCAACAATGATTAGGTAATTTTTGGTTCAGTTTTCACACACATATTGTAAACATTCCTTTTAATTATTATAAGTTTGCTCTATTTTATAAACAAGTCATATGTGCATATCTTATTATACAACTCTAGCCTAATCAAAACGCATAAGCATAATATATTAAATGAGTCGTGAATTTCAGTATAAGGTTTAATGTATAAAAGTTGTAGTTTCAGAATTCTTATGAAAATATGGAAATATGGAAAAAATCTAATAAAAATGGTTAAGCAATTGAATACAACATTGTGCCAATGATTTAGTTGAAAGAAGTACTTGTTCTGAATATTTGCCAAATAAATGTCAATATTGAAGGCCTCTATTCCAGTATTCGCCTGCCTTTTCGCAGTTTTCAATAGAATTATTGGGAAAATGAATGGTGGCAATAGCAACCAAGGTTACGGCAACTTCATGGTTAAATTCAAATGAAAGAACATTACTTCATATTCGAACTATAACTTGGTTTTTACAATATTTGCAGTGACCAGTACAATCTGCGAAATTACAAGTGATTAAAATTATATGTTTTTTTGGATATTTCGTGTTTCACTGTAGTTTTTATAATAATACACTTTGAATTTCACAGTAAAACTTTACCTTCATCAGTTTTTGTTGTCCTGTGTAGGTTCTCTAGATTTTGTAATACTTTTAAAATCAGACATTCCAAAATGTTTGTATAGACAAACTCTTGGAGTCTGAGCAGCACGAATTTCAAAATGGATTGACTCGTGTGCGTAGAAAAAGATATAATAAAGCTCAAAATATACAACAAAGACTTAATCTGATTTTCAGAGCTCAGACTTTTTTTAAAATGATTCAAGACCACATTACCTTTTTTTAATATTTCTTTCAGTGAACTTATTTGTGAAATTAGTTGAACATTGCTGAAACAGTGGTGGTATATGAGGCTAATTCCTGCTTTTATCTCAACTCAAGGAAAGAAGGAGGAATACATTTTTTTTACTTGTGCATGTTGTGTAAGAAGCAAATGATATCAAAAGGTCATGCAAACGCATAACTCGAAAAAAAAATATTATAGTAAGAAACGAAAAAAGGACGAACAACAGTAAACATGTTTGGTAAGAAGTAAAAACAAAAATGACAACACTATGGCATGAAAACACAAAAAAAGGACGAACAACAAAACACAACATTGGAAACTCGACACTGAGAATAAGGAACGGGAAAAGGTATTGTTATTTCTCTTACAGTATTGTATTATATCAATTTCTAATTTGCAATATAACAAAGTGAGTAAGATTTAGCATTGAATTGAGCGATGGATACTCAACGTATTCAGTATTTACATTTTGAGATACATCAGAAAACATTCAATTCTTTACTTACATTTCGTCTTTAATTGGTAGACATTGCATTACCCGAGTAATGTCTGTTTCAGTAATGCAGTCGTAATCTATAATAATCGTATAATAAGTTATTTTATTGGTTAAAATGAATTAACTAATGTTTAAAATGTCCAGTTAACGTATATTACCAATAGTTCAATGGTTTTATCATAATTTTCAAAACTGACATATATATTGGCATTTATGTCATATATCAAAATACAATATGGGTCAATGAAAGAAAGATGTCTTAAAATGGAGAGAAAAAAAACTCAACACATATCGTAGCCTAGTATATAAGAACAACATGAACAATACAATATTTTATAAGCCATATCGATCATATTTTGTAGGTTTTGTTTAAACGCTCTCGCTGCTTGATTTAAATGATAAAGAAATTTGTTACTTTTTTAAAACGATTTTTTGTAATAAGCAGATGACAATTAAACAAAGTAATAGTTATGCAGTCAAGCTCTAACATTGCATTACACAGAATATGGTATGTCACGGTTATGGAAAATTCCGAGAAATGTACTTGTATATATACAAGTTTATATTGAAAACAATGTTCAAACCTATGATTTCGGTTGGATAAAAACCGGAATTATTATACGTGTCCATGTTAAAATAAATTTCGATGTAGAGGGGTCTAAATACAGCACAAACAACATTTTCAAAAAGACCAAAAAAGGTGAAAAAAGTATATTTTAACAAATCGCGTTTGATTAACAGTTTGAACAACTGATGTTCTTAAACCCTGCCGACTGTCATTGACGATTGTCAAATTAATTGATCATATGCAAGATGTGACAAAGTGGATCTTTATATTATTTTAATACCAAACAGAAAACAATAAACTTAAACTTGTAATGCTAAAATTTGTAACCATATCCGGATTTCGACAATTAATGTCTCTTCAGTAATGTTAGGGATCAAACAGTATTTGGAAGGCAATATAATTTAGAATAGACTCTTGAATTTTAAAGAGTCAAAATAGGATGAACGAATTATATAACCCGGAGGGAAAATATAAATTATAAATATATAAATATGTATTAATAATACAAGCCCATACGAAATAAATATAAACAAGTCTAAATTGAAAACATCGTTCAAACCTATGATGGGTCTAAATACAGCACAAACAACATTTTCCAAAAGACCCCAAAAAAAAGTATATTTTATGATATATATATGTAGGTTTTCATTAGTATTTTCAGCCATTTGTATAGTGTTTATAATTTGAAATTTATTTTTTTTATAATTAAACAAGTAGAAAAAAACATAATCGTATACATGTGTGTTTACATTTAAACACATATTCAAACTTGGTTAACTCTTAAAACTAGTAAGGCCTGTGAAATAAGAATAGAAAGTTTGCTAAAACACAAATGTTAGCTTTTCATACAATATTGAAAGCAAATTAATCTTACCAGGTGAAGGTATATCACTACCATTCGAGCAGGTCTTCAAAAAGCAGGAACAATCTTCTTGTAATGGTTTACAAAAGCATGGGTTGTTTGGTTTCACCAAGAAATCATAACCTCGTCTGTAGTCACATCTGCATGTTGTATCAGTGTTACGATTTCCAGGGTCATATACAACTTGACCCTCCTCATTGCAAACTGATTTTAAAAATATGCAATTGGTACTAGCATTTGTGAAAAACTTTATTGGAAATGGTTGATATCTTTCAACAGAACATATTTCTGCATCTATTCCTCCACGGAGAACTGCTTTTCTACCTGTAATGATTAAGTTAATGTGTATCATTACTTTCTTCACTGGATCTTGGTGATATATTTGATCCAGCAATGAGATCTTTATCCTATACGTTTTGAAAACATTTATCGTTTTGCAATAGTGCTTGAAGAACACACATTTTGGAGACGATATTCTGTCTCACTGACAACTTAATGTCATATGTTTAATGTTTGACTGAATCATATTTGAATTCAAACATATTTTAATGTGTTTGTGTTAAAATCTATAGTTTTGAGTGAAATAAGAAGGCGTTCAATAACACTTGCACGAAAGTTAGTGTTTTGCTTTGTAAAACAATTCATAGAGTGCTTGAATTGATATAAAAACAAAAACAGTTGCATTTGCTAATTTATTTTGAATATTCAAATCAATTTATTTTTTTACGTAGAAAAAAGTAAATGACAAAAATAATAAACTCCGAGGAAAATTCATAACGGTTTATATCCCTAATAAAATGGCAAAATCAAAAGCTCAAACACATCAAACGAATGGATAAGTTAACAACTGTCATATTCCTGACTTGGTACAGGCATTTTTCTTACGTAGAAAATGGTGGATTGAACCTGGTTTTATAGCTAGCTAAACCTCTCACTTGTATGACAGTTGCATCAAATTCCTCCAGTATAAAGCCTTCACAAGAATGAAACTGGAATCGATTACCTGGTTGTTGAAAATCTGATCTTGTACAGTTTTCAGAATATCCCTTGATAAGATCATTCCTTAGACAAAAGTATTTTGACGGATCTGCACAGTGACCATTTGCACGCAGTGCCCATTGCGAAGGTTCTGGGCATTTCAGCGGAAATGCTACACATAAATGTACCTAAAATAAACCGTGAATCTTGTTATGATGTACTGTTTTCTCTTACACTCTCATTTGCCTGTTTTCTCTTACACTCTTATGTATATTACCATTCTTTAAGAACTCAGAAGTAACTGTATTATAATAAAGTCATAAAGTCAATGTAAAACTTTCTTCAAGGTATTATTGTCTAAAAGATCATTTTAGTTGTGGGTGCATAAAAAAAAACAAAAAAAAAATACAAACAATAGAAATACACAAACAGATAATTAAACAGTCCAAATCCATAAACTAAAACTGTCACAACAGCAGTTTTAATCGGTCCAGTGAGGGTTCCGACGATTACCTTATTTAATTGTTTGTTTTCAATGATATTTTAACATAGGTAAACTACATTTTCGTAATCTAAATACAATATTGATGTTTTCCCGTTTGGTTATCATGGTTATAGTGGCAAATTTCTAAGTTAAAGATTAATCCGCAATATTTTAAACATTTTCACTGAGACATAAAAAGTTAAAAAGGAATTGAATTTACGGACATGAAGAGAAACTTTTCAAATTGGACTTTTTAATAGACAATCAATTTTGATAAATAAAGCATCTCCTTTTCTGGAGAAAAAACATTTCACTTTAACCAATCTTTATTAGAACATTTCGCTACAAACAATATTGTTTAAAACGTTATATCCATATGTCTACATGATATATACCATGGATGTTGAACTGTTTAAAATTCTGGACTGCTTAAATTGCTCAAAATTATTTGATCATAAATTGAGTTTTAACAACGTAATCAATCTAAGCATGGTACTATTAGGAGAATTTTGATAACAATTATTTTACAGCTAAAATACTCAAACAAGAAATGGAGATACAACACTACAAGAACATTTGTATCTGAACTAACTAAACAAATACGCCAATGGTGATGTGAAGATAGAACAATATATTTTTGACAAAAACATGTAGGATGAAGAAATCTTTTATAATTTGGAGACCATTGCACTCATACATGTAGATATAGATATCTACATTTTTATAAAATGTAGACATATAACACTATTAAATTTACATGATGTACTGTTGCGTATATCTATCGAATCAAGTATTCATAAAAATGTGAAAGGTCAAATGATTTCCTAATTTTTGCATTACTATGAAATCTATGTCAATAGCTATTATATTAGAAAAGCAGCAAATTGTATGATCTTATGCTAACCTATGTTTTGAAAGCAAAATAAAAATACCATTTTCTGTGGCATAAATTTTAACCTGCAGCTTTTGTATTTAATTCTTTTTGTTTGGATATGGTCTCTTTTGTTGATTATTTCATCTGTTTCAGATTTCGCCACTTCTTTTATTTTCATAAAACCATGACAGTTACTAAAACACTAGTTATCAATCATATAAGAACAATTATACAAACGCGAATACATATTTTTAAGAAACAATGACTGATCTTTTTTAAAATAATAATGACAAACTTTGGGTGACTTACCACCATCAATAGTTTGAACCACATAACTGTTGAATTCCTGTCTCCACGTGTGATGCTACATCTGCAAGTTTATGATTGAAGCAATTAAATTTCATATATATTAATAGAAAAACATAATTTTATAAATCTTGTGCTAGTTGGTTTACAACTAATGTTCAACTTTTAAAATGCTCATCGTGTTTGTTAAATATAGGACTTCAGTGTTGACATGAATATCAACTACATGGTCATTTTTATAAATTAACTGTTTGGAAAAATATGAATTATTCGAAATACTAAGGAAATTCTTATCCAGGGCAGAGGTTACCTTATCCCTATTTGGCACATTTTTTTGGAATTTGGGGTCCACAATGGTCTTTAACTTTATACTTGTTTGGCTTCCTAACCTTTTTTTTATCTGAACGTTATGTGAACTTTAAGAAATTATCTTCATATTCTATAAAGGTTAATATGAATGTAAAAATAAGGTGATGTGGTATGATTGGAGTTTACATTTACTTATATTAATTAATACATATTGCAATAAAAAATAAATAATAATCTTACGAAATCACAAAATAGAATTTTATAAAATTTCTAAAGGGGTTTATATATGCTGATTTTTTTTATTGGAATATGTTACATTGCGGTGTTGTATAAAATTCCTGAAAGACAAACAAAACTAACAATTATATTTTAATTCATTTTTTTCTTATTTCATAAATATGCACTCCCTTTGCTAATGTTAGAAATGCGACTAGAGCATTTCAATGAAGAGTTTGTGTCATAAATTATTAATTTACTATTACTTCTATTTAAAGAATAACTCGTCGAAGTATTACTTATCAAAGTATTCAGGTATCAAAAAATGCAACGAGTGACCGAACAGCACATCAATTTAAAAATGCGCGTTCTGGGTATATAAATGGGAAAGAAGTTGAATATGCAGGGAACTATATATTTGTATTATAATTTATATAATTATTTATTTACATCATGTGAAAAACAATGCAATGCTAATTTATGCAATATTTCGATGCTTACAAAATGAAAGTGGTAGTTTCATTTTTTTTGTTTTTAGATTGAGCATCATTTGAATTATAGCATACAGAAATTCATTAGCATTAAATCCTCCGATGTTGATATTTTACACTGATTACCAGTTACTGAAAAAGAGTGGATCACCAGAAGAGCTCGTCAGTGACAATTTATAATCCAGATTGTTAGAACGTTTTAAAACAAATTTGGAAAGTTTAATCTAAACATAATAACTCATATGTATGTAGATTTGCAAGAATACCCACCATCGTATAAGTTCAGCTTTTTTCTCTGATTTTACACTTTTAACACTATGAGGTCTTTTTAAAATAGTATTCCATAATGGGACAAGATACGAAACTCATGCGTGCAATTAAAAGCCGCAAAAATCGTAAAATGGCGTCTTCTCTTGTTTCGGAGGCGATCTCCCGAGTTTGTGTGTTATATAAAACACAACATCTTAAAAAATAAACTATTTCGTTAAGCGGAAAAAATAGAATTGCATTCAACATTCCAAAATTTTCCTAAGACAGATTTATAATTTCGCTTTGTTATTCATATTATTAAAAAATCGAATTGTGTCGACTGAAGAGTACCCCTGAATATCAATAATTTGAATGTCAACTGCAGGTATATATTAGAAAAATCGTTGTTATATGTTAAAAACAAACATTGATACATATGCTTTTTAAAACAAATCTCGAAGTAAAAATATCTCAAAAGTAAAAACAAAGAATATGACGCTTTCTTTATCATCATTCGGGTGTCTTAACTGGAGGTATAGGCTAGGATATGTATTTATGTTTTATTTTTCTATATATCCTTTTCAATATTTATAGTATAAAATGACTCAAAAAACATAAATATGTCGTGACATATATTTATGATAGCAGAAATGGTATGTAAGTACTTCGTTATTATATTTTGTTTTATTAAAATCAGAAGCTCGAACCCTTTGGACACCCCTGCTCAGTGTTGCATATATCAACTGGGTATATAACCTTCAGAATTGTGTAAACTGTGCAATTATAAACTATTTTTATTTGATCGATGATGTGTATTTAAATAACCATGTATTATATCGAGTATTTTCTTTGTTATTCTAATTCTTTTAATTGTTTGATTTCCTGTACTAACTAAACTATATTTGTTCATTGTTCTTCTCAAATTATTACCCTCCGATATAGGTCTACATAAATAAAGTAATGTTAACACAAACTATCTCACGCATAGTCAGTGAAACATATGAAAAAAATGAGACTTTTTCCTCTGAAATTATGCTTATTAATAATACTTTCGACAATATAAAAAGAACGATTTAAATTTAGAATTATATTATCTTCGAACCAAGTAGTTTTCCCTGAAGTATAAATCCAGCTATGAATTCATCTTACCACATATACGATATTCCGATTATCATTAACATTTCTTTGAGAGTCTGTGTGCATATACATACTATAAAATTTGATAACATATATATAATATATCACACAGAATATTGTTAATAATGTTTATGAAAAAATACGAATAATGCAAATAAACAATAATTTTTAAACTATCGAATACTGTAACTTTTTGTATATCAATTTATACACAGCCTGGTATCAATGATAACAAACAATATCTTTAAGCACCAGCAAAACTTCTGGTTTTTTTTAATTCCTCTTATTTCGAATCGTTGACTACAGGCATATGCTTGTACCTTCTATTTGTTTGTGGTATGATTGAGTGCCAATGGGACAACACTCCATCCAAATTACAATGTATAAAGGTAAATAATTATAGGTAAAAAAAATAACCAATAGGAATGATTATAACAGTCAACAATTTCATCAAAAAGTAATTCGTGTACAAGATTAATTAAAAAAAAAGCAAACTGTTTTAACTGCGGAAACTAAGAAAACTTTAGGTGTGGCACTGAAACAATTGCATTTTGATTAAGTACAGTTTCTCTTGGTATGCTCTTTTGAGTTTGAGTTGGGTTTACAGAATGGCAAGAAGTGCAGGATAAATGACTAAAAAAAAGAAATGGTCTAAAAAATTAAAGAATAGAAAAACGAAGGAACCCAATCCAGACCCTCGTAAATCACAAGCTTTGAAAAAAGGTCGTTTGATTAGAAATAGTTGCTAGAGAATTAGAATAAAACAATTTGAATTATCTAGTTTATTAATTAACACAGAAGTGGGTTGAAACTGAATTCAAACTAATAAGCGATAAAGTACAAGAGATGATGAAAAAAGGGGGAGGGGAGCCTGACCAACTAATAAATACTATGCCTCTAGAAAGTCCATTAAAGTCTATAAAACTGATCAAAAAGTATCGAATGATTTTACAGAAAAGTCTAACCCCGTTATTATTAGAAAAAAGGAGAAAAGAATGACAAACTTTCAACTGACTTAGACACAGAACAAAAAGAACAAGAAGGTATGAATGAGAGCTTACCAGATAAAGATATTATTGAAGTTCTACATACTATAGAGAGTGACCACATTAGTCAAACAGTATCTTTAAAGAATGATGTCCAATCAGTGCAAATTGGAAATAACCAAATTCTAGAAATAACAAAACAATTTGACACTAAACTTGAATCACTAGAAAAAAGGGTTTTTGAATCAAGTAATGGGAAAATACTAGAAAGAATAAATAAATTGGAAGTAAAAGTTGATCAGCTTATTTTACTTTCTGAGAAAATAGAACACAACATAGACAAAAATAATGTCAATAGTACAAATCATAAATGTGAAACTGACCATGATGACTGTGGTAAATTTATTGAAACACTGATTGAATTAACAACAAAAATTTCAGGCTTAGAAAGCAAATTTGAAAAATTTGACTTTAAAAATAAAGCTAACAAGATATAGAAGATGAAACTGAGCCAAACATTCAGGTAAATGTAGACCTGCATAATAAATTTAGTATATTAGAAAATGAACCTGAAGAATCAGAAACAGGAAATAGTCATATTTCTTACATAAGCGAGAAAACATTAACAAATAATGAAAATGAGAGTTCAAAGACAGAAGAAAGTAAAAAGAATGAAAGATGTGACTTAAATGACAAAAACATCACAACTGACTTATGGATCATTGGATCTTCAGTTACGAAACACATAAATCCTAAAGTTATGTACAAAGACAAAAAAGTAATAGTTGAAACGCTTAAAGACAAAACAGTTGGTGGTGCAAAAAAACACATAGAAAATGAGGGTATAAAAGCTACTGTAACCCTTTTTCAAATTGGTTCCAATGATTTGAACAAGAAAGTCCCAAGTGAAGTATTACAAGAAGTTGAAGACCTAGTTTATACATACCAAAAATGTATACCAACAAAAAAAATTGTACTTTGTGAATTACTTCCTAGATTCCAGAGGAACACAATCTGGAGAAAGACGTATGAAAAAAGGAGGGTAGAGTTCAACTTAGGATTAAAGGAAATAAGTGATCACTATAATTGTAATTTGGTTACTAGTCCACCTCTAAAAGAAGACGATATAATCGATGGAATTCATCCTTCAATCGAAACTGGTGTCCCAAAACTAGTAAGAGCATACAAAAAAATTCTAAATAAAATGATGGGGCTGAAGGAGTACTTTGATAATTGGCGGAATAAATCTAATAATCAAGATTACCAAAACAGAAATAAACATGTAAATAAGCCAACTTGAAGATACGATACAGATAGATACGGAGAACCTTACATGTATACAAGAGAACAAAGAAATAACTATAATTATGGAAAGAATGAACAGCAAAATAGCTATATGTACAGCCAGTCTGGACCCTCAAATCAGAATCACAATGAATATTGGCATGATAAAAGTAAAATGCAGGAATCCTTCCATCATAAGGATGAAAATACTCAGGAAAAGCTTAAATGGGTTTTAACATCTCTAATGAAAGAATTATACAACTAAATAGTTAGATATTATATTTTATTATATGTTATAGCTACATAGAAATTAATGAAATTTAAACTCATTATTCATAGTTTCTATTTTGGACTTGAAAATATAACAGAAAAATAAATAAAAATGTTATTGAGCTCAGTATCATGTGTATTGGCAATAATTTTATCATCTAGTCATAATATGAACCAATATTAACTTACAAGTTTATTTAGAATAAAGAGAAATGTCTATGTTTCAAAAGTAATGATAAAATAAAACAACAACAAAGTCTATGTTTCAAAAGTAATGATAAAATAAAACAACAACAAAGTAAAGCGCTATTTTTGGAATTACTTTAACTTCTTTAGCATTGTTTGAGATTTGATAAAAATGGATTTTATTTTTTTTTTCAATATGCATTTATATTATACACACACATAGACATATTAATTAAGAATTTGTAACAGGTCAAACTGTCTATGTATTTGTGTTTATATGTCATATACACATGTAGATACATGTATATAAGGGAATGTGTATAGATACAAAATGCTTATCTTGTCAGATATGGGTATATTATATATACATATATACTTTAAAAATATATACTTTTTGTTATAAAACATCTTAGAAAAAGATAAATATGTTCAAATTAAGTTTCATATGAGTTAATATACATGTATGATGTACTTGAATGGGGAAATTTCTTGCATAATTAAATGTTTTATAAATAAATATGAAAACAAAACAAATGTTTTCATCTATAGATTCTATTTCTATATCTAGCTGGAATGTTCATGGATTGGGACAGAAACACAGAGACCCTGATTTCTTGGAATTGATAAACCATGACATAAATATATTGATAGAAACTTGGAAAGGGGTAGAACCTGATGTCCAAATACCTGAATATAATTATTATTGTAAGCAAAGAACTAAAGCTAATAAAGCAAAAAGAAATAGTGGGGGTATTATTGTTTACTATAAGAAAAAGTTTGAAAAAGGAATTACTTATCTAAAAAATGTAACCAAATCTCAGAATAGATTGTGGATGAAACTTGATAAGTCATTTTTTGGACTTCAAGATGATTTGTATATATGTGGCATTTATATTCCACCAAAGAATTCCCCGCATTACAATAATGAATATGAAGGTTTGGAATCAGAAATAAGTTTTCTTTCTAGTAAAGGAAATTTTTTGTTAATGGGTGATTTTAACTCAAGGGTATCTAATTATTCTGATTTTGTAGCAAATGATGAAAAAAACATAAATTTGACTCATATTTTACCAGATAACTACAAGTCAGATTTTCAACTGACTAGAAAAAGTCAAGATAAAATCATAAACCCACAAGGGAGAGATTTACTAGACCTCTGTGTTTCTGCCCAACTCCATATTCTAAATTGGAGATTTATTGGAGATTTGTTAGGAAATATGACATGTTTTAGCATGAAAGGATGCAGTGTAGTTGATTATGCAATAACTAGTGAAAGTCTACTCTCCTCAGTGAATTATTTTATAGTTAAAACTCCATCATACTTTTCAGATCATAATCAAATTGTTACCCATTTAAAATGTGATGGAAAACTGCCAAATATAAATAACAGTAATAAAAAAATAGATTTTGAATTCAAGTGGACAAACACTTCAAAACTCTTGCTTGAGAATGAGCTTAATGAAAAAAATATATATGAAGAATTAAACAATTTTCAACAAACAAACTTTGAAAATACTCAAGATGGACTGAACAGAGCTACAGACTTAATTTCAGACATTTATATAACTTTATCACATAAGTGTATGAGAAAAAGATATTTTAAAAAGAAAAGAAAAAGAATATCTAACTGGACAGACTCAAATTTTTTTGCATTAAGAAGTACTTTTAATCTGTATAGTAAAAAATTAAAGTTATCCCCCTTTGACCAATCTATAAGACTGAAATACTTCTTTTATTCAAAACAAACAGTTTCTAAACTTAAAAAAAAAAGAATTTAAACTCAATGTTCTGAATAAACTAGACAACATGTCACCAAATGAAAGCAAGGAATTTTGGAAACTATTAAGAACAATAAAAATTAATAAGGACAAGAATGATGATAATATGCTGGATTTAAGTCAGTTTGCAGATCACTTTTAAAATCAGTGTAAACCTGAAAAGATAGATAAAAAATTTGAGAAAAGTATTTTTGAAGAATTATGCAAAACAGAGAAGTTGCTAACATCAAAAGAAAGTGATACACCAATAACTATATCTGAAATAAAAACACAAATTAAAAGATTAAAAAGTGGGAAAAGTTGTGGACCAGATAAAATATGTTATGAAATTATAAAACATAGTAGTTCTGTAATGTTAACAGCCATAGCTAAATATTTTAACCTTATATTATCTACCTCTCTATATCCTGAAAATTGGAATAAATAATTTATAATTCCTTTATTTAAAAGTGGGGATCATCTTAATCCTTCAAACTACAGAGGAATTTCTCTGATGAGCTGTCTGAGTAAATTATTTAATATGGTTATAAATTGTAGGTTACTTACTTGATTTGAAAATAATATATGTCACCATCAACTAGGCTTTAAGAAGAATAGTAGGACTTCAGATGGTATCTTTATTGTAAAGACTCTGTTTAATAAATATATAAATTATAAAAAGAAAAAGATTTATGGTTGTTTTGTAGACCTAAAAAAGGCATTCGATTCAGTGTGGAGGTTAGGTCTTTTGTACAAAATAACAAAAAATGAGAATATTGGTGTAAAATTTTACAATTTGATAAAAAATATGTATAAGAATACTGAAGCTTCAGTGAAATCAAAGGAGAATATATTTGAATATGTCTCTATTGATAGAGGAGTGAAACAAGGGGATGTCTCTATTGATAGAGGAGTGAAACAAGGGGATAATATGAGTCCAAACTTATTTAATGTTTACATAAATGATCTACCAGAAATATTTGATGAAAGTTGTAAACCAGCGACTCTGCAAAATATGTCAATGAACTGCCTTATGTTTGCAGATGACATTTTGTTATTATCTGAAACTCCTGAAGGTTTACAGAACTCTATAAATAAACTAAATTCTTATTGTAATAAGTGGCAGCTCACAATAAATACACAAAAAACTAAAATAATGGTCTTTCAACAGAAAAATATTTTATATAATAAATATGATTTTTACTTAAATGGTGACAAACTAGAAAAAGTTTTAAAATATAAATATCTTGGAAATATAATTGAAGCATCTGGGAAATTGACTTCATCACACACTGAATTGGCTAAGAAAGGTACTAAAGTTTTGTTTTCTATTTTTAAGTATCTTTCTCCTTTAGAAAATGTGTCTATAAAACTATACATAAAATTGTTTGAATCACTAGTTAAACCTATTCTCATGTATAACTCTGAAATTTGGTATATGGATTTTTATGAAAAAATAATAAGAGCTGAAAGACGAGCACAAATTAAAGACATGAGTAAATTTGATATTCTAGCAATGATTGATAGTAGCCAAGTGGAGAAGACACATTTAAAATTTTGCAAATATGTACTGGGGCTTAGTAAACAATCTGTCAATATAGCTGCAAGAGCAGAACTAGCTCAGTATTCCATCGATATCTTTATTAAAGTACAATCATTGAAGTACTTAGCAAGAATTTCTAGTGATGAAAATAACCCTTTATTATATGATGCTTTCTGTTTATCTAAATGGCTTAGCACTAACGGTATATTTGCATGGTTCTCATATGTAGAAAATATAGCCAATGTAAATAAATTAGACATAAATAAAATACAGGATATAAACTATAAACAAGAGAAGAGTTCATTCTCAAAAAATATTAAAAAAGAACTAAAAGATAGCTTTGAAAATATTTTCTTTGAAAAATTAAAATTAACTAATGAAACCAGTAAAATATTCTTGTACAGTAAAATAAAAACAAAATAATGAAATAGACAAATACATTTCTAAAAATAGTTTTGAAAATAGAAAATTATTATGTAAAATGCGAGTAAGTGACCATTTCTTGGAAATAGAGAGGGGTAGATATAAAGAATTCAAAGAGAAAATAGAATATGTAAACATTGTAATATAAATGCGATTGAAGATGAAACCCACTTTTTCTTAAAATGTAAAATTAATTAATCTTTACGTAATCAGCTTGAAAAAGATATAAATAATATATGTCCAGAATACTTTACATTGTCTGAAACAGATAGATTACAATTAATTCTATCTTCATTTGATATTATGCAGCTTACTGTTCCGTTCATTAAAAAGTCATTTGCACTGAGGGGAGTGGACACAACGCCTGCATAAATATTACTGTTTTATCATTTATATATGATGTTTAATATGTTCATTTTTCCATTGTGTATATTGTATTGTATTGTTTGTATATGCCTTCAACCCCCAGGGGTATAAATGTGCATTTCATGAATAAATAAATAAATTAATTAATTTTAAATGCTGAAAATAGCTTGATACAACTTCGCCGGAAACACACTATCAAGATTTTAATAACACATGTCCATCTTAGTCAAAAATGATTTTTCTATGCATTTCCGAACAACACAACAAGTTCATTATAACTATGTCTCACAACTTTTTGACAATTTCTTGGTGGAGTTATCGAACTTTGGCCATTTTTTACCTGTTATAACTTATTCGCTCTTTGTAGGATATTTTTAAATAGATATGTTCAAAGAAACATGTTTTAGTCTTGCGTTGCATTAAAAAAAGTAATGCTCAAATATGCTTTATGCATTTAGCTTCCAAATATTTTACTCTAGAGCTTGCTTTTCAGAGGTGTCCAGAAACATGCGTCTTGACGGCACTAATATCGTATAAATGAAATTTCATTTTAACTGAAGCATTTGTTCCAGCAACATCTACCATTGAATCACAGGCTCCTGACTCATGACAGCCACACATTGCGTATGGTGTTGTTCTTGTTTGAGTTTCAGGTTAACAGTCTTTTTGTTGTTTTAACACAAACTTTGAAGTTTCGGGACCTATACTGCATGATAGATATTTCAGATAGCATTAGATTTTCATAGAAAAAAAAACAAAATTTAGAAAGAAACACGCGCGCTAACACATAATTTCAGTTTTAAACCCCCTTGATATCTTCCGCGTCTTTTTACTATACATGTAGATACTAGAACACACCTGCAAAATCGTGGGCATTTAGATTGTATGTAAACTGTTGTCGGATAAGTTTTGTTAGCCCTCCTCCTTTTTTCCAAAGAACGATATTTTTTGTTTTCTGTTTTTTCTGTATACTATGATAGATATAGGAAGATGTGGTATGAGTGTCAATGAGTCAACTCTTCATCCAAATAACAATTTATAAAAGTAATCCATGTAGGTCAAGGTACGGCCTTCAACACGGATCCTTGGCTATTTAGAGAGAAGTGATAATATTTCGAATCCTCTTAACTTGATCTGTTTAGAACTCTACCATGTCCACTGCATTATTCTATATAAATTTGAACCAGTGGCGTAGCTTGCATGTATGCTCAGATGCTCAAGCATCCACATCATTTTGACTAAAAAAAAAAAATAGCAGCAGTTTAACTCGAAAGTATCCAAATGTAACAAGGCTGAGGATATGAGGATGACGTCCAGTCATTTTCGAAGCAGTATGCCTGGTCTCAAGTTCATTGAGGATAATTTAGTTTATGTAAACAAGATAGTTGAATCGCAGAATAGAGTTTCAAGTTAATTTTTGTTCGTAAAAAAAAAAAAAAAAGTCTACGTCATGCGAAGAGGACTGATACGTAGACCCGTGGACATGTTTCATCTGAAATTGAACCTAGTGGAGAGATGGCTTCTCATTTGACTATAGCAACTAACAACTTAAACACCATATCATGATATCGTTTCTTGCGACATGGTAAACTACGTGATAAAAAAAATCAATTTGTAATAGATAAGTCCTAGGCTTATGAATTCCCGTTTCTATCTAGGTTCAAATACTAATTTTATTTTCAATCAGTAAAGAACAAAGATCCAATGTTCCCCGCCATGCACATTACATTTCATATTTTATCTATCAAAGGGAATAACTAAAAAAACACTTTTTCTTTTTTATTTTCAATATATTAAGAGAAATAAAAGCTTCACAGCAAATGAAATAGGGTTTTCCATTACAATTTATATTTCAAAGGGTCATAACTGATTAAAAATATTTGATTACGACTTATTTTCCAAATTGTCAAAGACATTGCTTATGATATGAGTTTCACTTAATCTGACAAGAATTGTACACATGAGAGTGCTAACAAGACCGGACGATTGGACGCCAGGTATTTTATGTCTCCTGCAACGCGTTTAGCTCAGTAATAAAAAATCAAAAACCCAAGGTTGTAGACTCAAATTCCTGGAAAGAGAAGTCACTTCAGTTCCTATATTCCGAAGTTCCTAAATTATTCCGAAGTGCCGCGGTAATGGGGTCCGTTTTTGATATGTCAAATATAAGATTGGGTGGGAAACTTTACATCAAATATTTATGAACTGAATGATGGTAGTTTCGAGGAAACAGTAAAATTTGGTTAAAAATAGAAATATATGAATTGATGGGCATTTTGAATTCAAACAATAATCTAACTAGTGTCGGATTCTGAGGGAGTACATGTGCTTAATTAAAAAATAATTTTCTGCATAAAAAGGTCAAAAAATTTTTTAACATCCACTACATTTCAACCCTGGCTACGCCACTGTGAACATACATATACTATAAATTCTATAAACGGTCACTGATATATTATATAGAGACTCTATATAATGTATCACTATTTCAATAGTTTACTATCTACGGCGGTCACTGAATCAGTGGATAGTAAACTATTGCAATTGATAGCAAAAAGCACATACACTTTATTTATAGTATATAAATGATCATAGTATACAGAAAAAACGCGAAAGTACTTATGTAAAATATGTGTAATTTTAAAATCCTAAACGGAAGTCTATTATATGTCTCAAAAGTCCGTCCGATGACGGAAACAATATCGTTTGAATAATCAAAAGCAAGAATGATAAATGTGACAATGCATTGTACCTTAAGAACACAGAAGCATGATGATTAATTTATTGTTGAAGGAAGATTGATTGATTTTTGGTGTTTTAACGCCACTTTTAAGCACCATATTTAGGCTTATTCGTGGCGACCACTTTTTATTGGTTGAGGAAGCCCAGAGAAAATCGCCGACCTTCGATAGGAAAACTGACAATCCTAGTCAATTAGGATTGGAGTCGAGTGCACCCGCACGAGCGGGGTTCGAACTCACAACCTCAATGTTGACTGGCTAGTGATTACAGTAGTGACTTCTTAGACCACTCGGCCACCAAGGCCCTGTGGAAGGAAGAGAAGCGACACACAAAATGAGGCCTTCTCATCTAATAGTATAGATATAATGGGATTCTTTGTGATTATAAAAAGCAAGAGGGTCAATCAATGCATAACTATTTAGAGTGAAGTGATAGTATTTCGAGTCATCTTAACTTGATCTGTTTAGAACTCTACCATGTCCACTGCATTATTCTATATAAATTTGAACTGGAGATTTGTTCGGAAATCCGAATATTACCACCATATTCAAATTTCCAAAAAAAAGAATCGAAATATCAAAAAGGGACATTCAAACTCATTGGTCGAAAATAAACTGACAGCACCATGGCAAAATAAAAAAGACCAAGAAGACAGACAACATAAAACAAAAATTACAAGATGTTGTATGATAACTGATGAGACCACTCTCCATCATAGACCACAAAATATAGCAGTTTACATCTATAGGTAACCGTACGGCTTCAACGCGTAGTCATCTTTAACGGGCCCGAAATGACAGATGAAAACGATTCAAACGCGAAAACTAACAGCATGATTTATGTACAAAACAATGAACGAAATAAACAAGTATGATGAACAAACGACATGACATGACTTACAGCATGAACATATATAATGTGGCGGGGTTTGTTGGCGCAATACAGTACACAAACCCCACCTTAGAAAATTTAAACTGATACGAAAATCGTTATAACATCAAAGGTATCTTTTTATAGCGAGACAAGTTTAGCAATAATCTACCAACTGGCACAGATCAATCGGGAAAGCTGCGTTGACCTATAACAGTACAAACAAGAGAGGCGAAGCGAAATAGTTTCGTTTGTTTAAACAAAACAATTCGCCTTTAATAACCTGTTCCGTTTGATCCATGCCAATTGGCAGATTATGCCAAACACAAAAACTATCCAAAATCTTAAACAAACCTCCTGTGTTACTTAGTTTTTTTCGGAGACCAAAAAGTCAGAAGGACTTAGAATGAAATTCAAAACAGTGTGGCTGTGGCCATTGATTGACACATTTAATTCATCCATTGACTGGGACAATTTAGGTGAACGTTTGTATGTAACGACCACTGCTCACTATGTACTTTTTATTTAAAGACACTTAAACTATGGGGTCACCAAAGGTTCTCACAACTTAATAAAGTAATTCGAAAAACTAATCAGAAATAACACGATGTTTTGATTTATATCAATTATATAAATCAAAACATAAAGGTTATTCCTGATTAATTTTTTGAATTATTTTATAATTAAAGGCGTTAAGAAACCTTTGGTGACCCCACAGTTTAAATGTCTATCGTAGGTACGTCGTGAACAGTGGTCGTTACAGACAAACGTTCATGTAAATTATCTCGGTCAATGGATGAATTTAATGTGTCAATCAATGGCCACAGCCACACTGTTTTGAATTTCATTCTATTTGTAAGAGCTGATGGTTCAAAGCTCTTCAACTGCAGGATGGTGCAAGCCGTATGGTAACAGACAATTTCTGAATTGCCAGCAAATACTGAATACTCAAACCTTTATTTGCCACTCCATTGGATCCGTATAAACTATTATATATTGCAATGTAACTTACAAAACTCAGAATGTTGTATACCTTCTTCTAGTCGTCGTGGCAATTAGTCACTGTAGATTGGCGAGTCCGAACAGCCATTCGATTAAAACATGAATGGTCATCGAAGTGATTACACTTGCAAGTCGTGATTTGAGATCACGCCCAAGCTGATATAAAAAACCTTACCAGTATTATTATAGACCACAACGAGTGTTGGACAAGGCCCGAAAGAGTTGCTCGGCAAAGTTTTAAGAATGATAATAAAGTTAAGAATGGTTTCCTTAGAGGGCATTTATACAAAACATATAGAATGCCTACCATCATTAGTTTCCTGCCTTAGGAACAGGACTCTCATAGTTTAAAGGAATTTATTCCTGTTCTCAAACATCAATATAGAAGAAAAAAAATGGTTCGTGATAATTTGTATACCGGTCAAAATTATTATTTCAGTTTTACTTACACATTTTTATTTAAAAGAAATAATTGATGCCAGCTATACTTTATTGTAGTTATAACATGGGTAGGCATTATATTCGTGATTATTTTTGCCCGAGCGATAGTGAGGGCTAAAAAAACATGAATATAATGCCTACCCATGTTAAAACTACAATAAAGTATAGCTTGCATCAATTATTTCGATTCTGATTAGGACAATTATGGTAAATTCTATGTCCGATGTGTATCAGTTTAGAACGTTTGTGTAGGCTCTTCCAAGGACCTCCCATTTCTTGTTGTAAACAAGCAAACAACTGGTAATGTGATATTTCAGAGGGAGTAGTTTTGAACAGCCTGAATGAACGGTTGTCGTATCTAGGTCATCAAATAAGTCAATTTCCAATTGCAACACGTTTACAATCATAATAAATGAATTATAAAAACAACATGTGCACCCATAGGCGGATCCAGGGGGGCCTGGGGGTCCCGCCCCCCCCCCCCCTTTCGTGGGAAAAATTTAGTTGATTATATAGGGAATCATTGAAGCATGACTGGAGCGGGCCCCCCTTAGGAAAAGTTCTGGATCCGCCACTAGCATCATTTAAGATGTTTGAAGTGTTTTGAGTTAATCAAATATATATAAATGCATGTCAATTTGATAAGTCTTTAGTTTTCTATGTTGTGTCTTGTGTACTATAATTTGTCTGTTTTTCTTTTTCTGTTTAGCCATGGCGTTTACAGTTTATTTTCGATCAATGAGTTTGACTGTCTCTCTGGTATCTTTCGCCCCTCTTTGGTACCCTTTCAGACTTGCTTATTACATATCATGTTAGTGCACTGTATCATAATTATATGATCCATCGCCCCGTAAAGTTTATCGTTGGCTAAAATATTATTCAGGTATTTATCGTCCTTCCCTCTGCCTATATCACCCTGCTCTGTTGCTCCGTAATTCTCGTATCAGTTGGAAAGCAGGTCACGGTTTGACCCCAAGTTTATCAGCAACAATAGAGTCACGTGACCGTGAAAATTCAGTAAAAAAACGGATGAGACAAACCTCATTTTAACTCACTGAATACTATTGTCGTAATAAAAACTTATTGACCTAACTAATCTTGAGTATCCATAGTTTATTCTCGTCAAAGCTCACACATCAAATCAAAGTCCTTTATTCTTTATTTTATCTGCAAACTTGGAGTTTGGGTGAAAATTGTCAAGTTTCCTGAACGAAAAATCTAAATATTTACGAGGAAACTAAAAATGATGGGCTGAATTTAAATTTAATAAATCATCTCATTAAGACAAACACTCGATATGAATATCTCGGCAATAGAATGTTGGATACGCAAACGTCAAATTGATTTCAAACCGAAGCGGTGGTTTTTATGCCGATTTGTGCAAGTGGTTATCTCCCCTTAATATCACCAGTCAAAAATAAAAACCCAGCAAAATGCATAAAAATTAAAAAAGGAGTTTACTTTACAAAAATTAGAAAGAAAATAAATCAAACTCGATTTATAACTATGTTATGATAATATAAAGAAGAGATACTTCCCCCTATTTTTCAGAGAAGGACTAAATTTAAATATTAAAAGACAAAATATTAATGCAGTAAAAAAAAACCAATTCAGAAATGTGGATAATGACACCTATACATGTAAAATTAAAAACCTAGCTATATTGAAAGAAATTAGATCTGGCGGATGAAATATACTACATGTAATTTTTATATGTGGGATCATTCCTAGCAGAATTTTTTTATAAACACTTCTGATTATATTTAATGCAATAAAACATAGTTTATAAAATTTCAATAATCTTTCTGAAAATTGATATAATTATTAAATAAATAGTACTTATATATATATTTTATATTTTAAAGTGTGACCAAGAGTCACAACAAATTTCTTCAAATTAAGAGAGCCTTTAAACTCAAGCCTATGTTTCTTAGTTGAACAGTAAAATACAAAAAAGGGATTTATAAGTTTTATACCAAAAATATTGACAGAAATTCTGTAAAAAAATATGCTTTAAATTATAAGTGAAAGTGACACAATTTTGAATTTCAGAATCATTATTATTGTAAAATTAAACTATTAGATTAGCTTGCACAGTAGCCCTTTGTCTTATTCCTCAGGGTATTTTATAGATTATGAAAGTAAACTTTTTGGAAAAAATGGGACTTCTTCTCTTAAACAGGTTGCTGTATCAGCTTCTTTAAATAATTACATATTTATAAACAAAGTTTTGTGTATATACTTTACCTGAATACTAGTAATAGGAAATTAAATGAAACTGGTGGGACAAATTTTGTGCATTTTACTTCAATAATGATCAAAGATGCTTAAATTTGACAAGAATTTGCCATTTGAATAAATTCAATTTTGTAAGAACACATCTCTATGAATAAACTTCTTGTTTGGCTGACTTGGCTTGATAAGCTAGTTTTTGCTCTTATTACAATAAAATTGAGAATGGAAATATAGCTTACTAAGTAAAGAGATAATAATATAAGTAAGATTTTATTAACTGACCTTCATTTTCTTTTTCATGTTTTTTTCCTACAGAATTTTCTTTGCAATGCATTTTCTATTGCTATTTTTGTGCTTTCGTCCATCCATACAGTAGATCTAGGCTATCAATAATTTGTCAGATCTGTCAGAATTTTCCAAGACGTTTAGCTTTAAACGCAATAAAGAAGATCTTTGTTTGTTGTTTCACTTTTCCAATGTGTAAATTTTTACTATGCACATGACCCTGACACATATTTTGTTATAAACGTTACATGACGTATGTTGAAAAAAGAAAACAATGTCACCGTCAATTTGTGTAGGGGATCAAAAGGGGTTTTAGTTACTTTAAAATACAAGTATCGTATGGAATTGTGAAAATCCACAACTTTTAATCAACATTTCATTCTTGTCTTTAATAAAATCAGTATTTTAGAGCACTTTGAAACAGGTACAATGAAAAGAAGTTAAACTTTACTGTTTTGAAGTAGAAACGTAGACCAGATAAAAATTGACATGGCTGGTGGTCACTAAAATTGATGTATAAAAGTAAAAAATGATGGCTTCAAAACAGTGTATAAATTTAAAATAGGTTTTCCGGTTTCATTTAAGATTATAACCGTTCTTTTCTGTATTTGGATACGCAAACGTCAAATTAGGAAAAATCGATTTTTTTTGGCGAACAAAAAAGATGGCTATTTTTTTTTAGAACGGACAGGATAAAGGAATAGCAATTACAAGCTCTTTTTGTAATGTTTGTATGTCGTAAAGAAATTATATTGGTTACAAAACCTACAAATTTTTAAATTTAATTATAATAAAAGCATGACAAGTTGCAAAAAATACTTTAAACGTCAATCTTTTAGCCGATTGATTTGGCGGACTTTTTAACGTTACGGACGACTGTAGCGCCACCTAATTAATTCCCCCTGCTATTGTTGCTGATAGAGCTTGACGACAACGGCCGTATCGAAGGACTTGCTTTCCAACTGGTATCAAGACTTCAAAACAAGATCAGGCATTATCAGCGACGTCACAATGTGAGAGGAGAAGTTATCAGCGACGTCGCAATGCGAGAGGAGACGTTATCAAGCTTGCTTTTGTCAAGCGTAAAACTGTGTTAAGGAGAAAGAAACGACCAGTAATAGAACGATAAAAAGATAATCGGGTTTTCTTCGTATAGATATAGTAAAATATCAGCCGCTCGACACAATGTGAAACTTTTTAGCTCGTTCGCTACGCTCACTC
This sequence comes from Mytilus edulis, assembly GCA_019925275.1. Lineage (NCBI taxonomy): Eukaryota > Metazoa > Mollusca > Bivalvia > Mytilida > Mytilidae > Mytilus > Mytilus edulis. The sequence continues at coordinate 64,290,312 of CM034353.1, forward strand.
GCCAAAAAGGTTCACATTGTGGCTCGCGGCTGATATTTTACGATATCAATGTGTAGAAAACCCGATAATCTATACATACACATTATTCTAAATATATCAAACGTCTATACATTTATAGTCAACGATCTTTCTTACGAGGGCGCTAAATCGTTACGAGTAACGATGCTATGTCATGTATTCAAAAATACAAAATATATACACGCTCATAACGTGTACGAATCAACACCAATATTAAAAAAAAAGGAAACATTAAATGTAAAATTATCTATAAATATTTCGTATAACAGATATCCTTCATCTTTATGATTATGATGTGAAATTAATCATATCGATCAATTCTGAAGAAAAAAAATAACAAAAAAAACGAATTCAGAGGAATATTCAAATAACAAAATGAAGGAATGTTTAGGTATAGGGCCACGTCAAATGAATATATAACCAAAAACAGATTAGACTGTTTTACAACTTGTGAATGCGACGTTTAATAGAGGTTTCTCAACATCATACGAACGGACGAAACTCTACGAACGTATTGTTATAATTTTGTAAACGTAAAATCCACGATAAATTTCTTCCGATATTGCAGTGTGTTTGAAGACAACAGTTATCTATAAAATATTTCTTAATCTTTTTGCAACCTTGCATTTTATTTTTGTGGTTAAACATTAGTGTTCCAATTTATTTTCTGTTGTTGAATGTTACGTATTCTCACGTTGAGTTTCGTTTGTTTACATGTCGTATATACTTTTCATTTATCTCTTTATCCATTTTAAAAGAACATTGTTATCATGTAATGTTAATGTTAAGAACAATTGGCGTGTCTGGTTTGTATTTGATTGATTATTTGATGTTAAGCGTTCAATGGCAAGTATTCCATGAATTTCAAAGAAAATTATCTATAAGGGAAAGGTTACTGAAATATAAAGGAGCACTCGACAAATCGTAAAGTAATAGAGTTTTGTGTATTCTTGTTGAAAGTATGAGTGCTACAGCACTAATAGTTACATATTTTTATAAACGTCCTTGGTCTAAATATTTTATATTCTTCCACATAATTTTTCGATCAATTAGATTTTCAACTGTCATTGATTGAACCGTAAATTGTATATTATATGATATATATTAAGTCAATATGATATTTCTACGACTCAAAATGGTCTTAAAAATACAGCATGTATATATTATTTTTTTAAATAAAAGACATTTCAAAGGGAAGAACACAGCCGATAGTCCAATATTATTAAATACATTAATGATCCCTCTTTTCTCGTTGCGGCAAGTAACGTTAAGTTAGGACAATTTTCGTTCGTTCGTAAGATGTTGAGAAACCTCTAATCAGAGACATGATTGCTATGACCAATTCTTAGAAAGTGTCCAGTTCAACTTCTTCTTGCTAAGCCAATGATCTGGCGTAGTCTTCAATGAAATTCATAATTATTTTGAGAATATGTTTCAATTGATAGTTAGGGTTTTCTAAACTTACGACAATTAGTTATTACCTTTCGGAGATGTTAACATGTAAGAGGTGTTTTTTTTTAGGTATGGTTCTAAATCAAGGTCCTGCAATGTTTGTTTGCAGTTGAATATTTTGAGTTCAATGGTTTTTCTGTAACTGTAGGATACAATATGAACAGAATGATTTTTAAAATAAAGTGGATTTTTTTTTTATATGTTAGCATGAGTATGATTATGATGTAAAATGAATCATTTCAATCTATTCTAATTGAACTATAATCGTCTTGAAATTTATACAATTAAAACCGAACACAACGCTTGTACAATTTGAAATGAAGTAGTTAAGGAATTACAACAGAGATTGCACAGGTACGTATGCCAACAAAAATAATAATGTGCGATATGACAGGTATAATTCTGAAATTTAACAGGTTGATAGTAGAAAAAAAATTTAAAAGGCGGGGGGGGGGGGGGGGGGATTTTGAAGTAATTGAACGTGGCTGCGTACTTATACATCCCAAATGAATAGCACCCTACGATTTAAACTGGTTAATTCTAGAATTTTAGAGTTGACAAAGGTTAAGGAATAGCAACAAAGATTCTATAATAATATAGAAATATAGCCCACATAAAAAGCACTGCGCGTACTAGAACTAAGCCTTTTCATTGATCCAATTTGGTGCCAAAGTTTTTTATTGTTTGATCCAAAGTCTATCCTCCCTAGGTCAAGTAGTGTTCTGATTCTGAGGACTTGATTTGAAATTGCCCGGCTAGTGAAATAATTGTTAAGGAAATTGGTTATGTCTCTTTGTATAAAAAACTTTAATACAATATCCTCCTTAATTGTCAACAAGTTATAATACTTATTAGTTATTAAATATCAAATAAAAACAGCATATCGATTTTATGTTGTCCTCCGGAACATGAAATATTTGCCATTGGACATTAAGCATCATGCAAAACTTAAAAACACAAAAATACTGAACTCCGAGGAAATCTAAAAGTAAAGTCCCTAAGTCGCATCAAATTCCATCAATCGATTTATACCTAGTTTTTTTGTAAAATAGTGTGTCGAAGTACGTTTTAATCAAAATGATTTTATTTGTATTCGAAACGCAGTTTATAGCTAATATTCACACACTTTTGGTTTCAGTTATAGATGCCCTTCTAATACATTTTTTGTATAAATACTCTAAAATTTGCCCAAATTTGGCAAACTTTCTGTTTTGGAACATCTTCAGGATACAACAAGTAAATAACTTAAGATTATTTATTGTTGTTTGCTTAACGTACAGTGGCAAATATCTCATTTGTGTTGAGGACTATGAAATGTACAAAAATGATTTTAAAACTTATACATTTAAATCTATGATGCTGCAAAATAGACTGAAGATTGAAAGACGTTTAAGAAATAGCCTTGGTGTGAATTTATTTTAAGGGCGTTAATCCAAACAGAATTTCTGGTAAACACACTCAAATTTAAGCTTGAACAATATTAACTCTAGTCCTACAAAAGGGAGGGTACATACATAAAGCTATTAAACGTAACTCCCAGCAAACACATTTTTGAGGATTACCATTGTACAATATATACATGTATTTAAAAAAAACAATGGTGTGTCAGTAAGTTATTTAAAATATTTCAGAAGCTTAAATAAACCGTTTAAACAATGTTAGGATTGTTAGAAAGTCAAAAAGTGCTTATCGGTAATGATTTACGCATATTTTAAATACATGTGCACTTTATAGCTTACGTTAACGAAAATTTTTGATTAAAACATAGTGTATTTGATTTCAGGCAGGAAAATGGTGTCAAACCTCTGATATATTTCCTGCAGAACATTAAAATGTTTTTTTTTAAAATCACTTAGGCAGCAACCATTTGATTTTCTGGGGGGGGGGGGGGGGGGCTATGGATTTTATTTCCGGACAAATTTTTTTTTTCCCCTTAGGCGAAAAACAATCTATTTTCTTTCAATTTTACCATTACATATAGTGGCAACTGAGGGTGAAACAAACAATTTTTTTTTCTCAGGGTCAAAAACAAATTAATTTTTCTCCAAAAACTGGAAACAAACTTTGACTATGGTAACAACTATTTGAAGGAAGACAGGCAAAATCAATGTCCCGATTCCAATCTCCGTCTTTTTTGTAAATAACAGGAACATTTTAGTCCTTAATCCAAGTTTTCCAATTTGCAGTACCATTTTATTTTGAGTATTGTTTGGTCTGTTATTGTCATGATCAAGAATGAAAATTTGCCACTGGATACAAAAACAAACAATCATTTTCAAGTTGTTTACGATAAATTGTACCCCTACACGACGATCACCACCCGCTAACACTGTAATATCTAATGATGCACAAATATTACCATGAACAATCAACACACAGGAAAGTTATATTTCTTTGAAAAGCTTTTAAAAAATCAATCCTAATCCGAAGTTAAAACCTCTGACGTTAAAGATCAATTTCAACACCGATCTTTCATTCCTTGTTTTATTTTTTAAAGTAAACAAAATCTGCAGTTTTACCATGTAACACTGTTGTTGGTACCTTGTATGGGTATTAAACGAACTACATATTGTATACAGTTGCTACATGTTCATGTTTGGGGTAACAAGACACTCATTGAAATGATGATACTTCTGCTTATAAAAAACAATGAATGATTTATTTCACTAGATAACAACACAGACAAACACAAGTGTTTAAATTAAATAATTTAAATCAATTGTTATTGCAAATAATTAAAAGCACCGACAATGAGACATTAAAATCTTAGCGAAAGCTTCGAAATTCTTTTGGCCCATTTGGAGTCATGCATAATTTGCGTTGTTCCTCTTGTTTGACGTGATCGCCAATATGTTCACTTTGTGGTCTTTTCTGTCTGGTACGAGAGGAAAGTGTGCTTCGCCTCAGCCTCGTAATGATGTGCGATAGTTCACGTTTGCTTACAAGCTTCCACATATTCTGGTATGGTTTGCTTAGTTCTGGGAAATGATGGTCCATATAAGGTTGTTTGAAATATGATGACATAGTCCCATAATGATGTGAAATATATGGACTTTGAGCAGGACTTTCGTAGAAAGATAAATGATCATGATCTGGTGAAACAGAATTCAAACTTTCATCAGACCAAACTCTTCAAAATAAGAAAAATATATTATTAATAGTAAGCATAACATTATTTATATATAATAAGACATGAAGTTTTTTAAATACATAGATACTCCTAAGAAAGTTTGCGTTCTCCTTTGCTCTCTGCTGATACCTAACCATTGCATGATGATTGTCTGATTACTCTCCAGAAATGTCTTTAACCTGGGCAATATGTTCCGTGTCCGTGAAATTAAAGTTTGATGATGTGCAAGTTTTTTTGTGTTGGATTTCACTTCTTTTCTTCTTCTTTTCTTTTTTTTTTTTGGAGGGGATGGGGCCTCGGGTTTGTTTAGATGAACATATGCAGTTTTTTGTATAATGTAGGTAATTGTTTTTAGTGGGTTTTGTTCGTCTTTTTACTCCTTATGCTACATAATTTTGAATCCTGATCTGTTATATGAATCTATTTTAATTGTGATAAAGGGTAAAGATAGACAAATATTTTTGTTTTAATCACTATATAGCTAATTATTGCATTTTCTTCAAATACCAACAGCCCTCTGATCTTATTGTGATTATGCTAGGTAAATGACTTGATGTATGAACAGCCTAATGCAGCAACAAGCTTTTAGGATTACCTTGCTTAGCAAATGTCTTTACAAACTAACATGATAAAAATGACACGGTCACACATACCGACATTAAATCTAAACAGTTAATTCATAAATCAATTGAAAATAAAACAAAATAAAATAACAAACTTACATTTCTAGCAGTTCAGAGGACGTCATATCTATAGTCAACTTTTCGTACACTCCAAATCTATTTACTTGCGTTATAATATATGAACTACACTTAAGAACAATACTCTGTAAAACTAATCATAAATCGTCTAAAATTTCGCTTGAAATACATTTTCAAATAGTAGACATTCGATATCAACTTCAATTGTATTCATGACTGATAAAGTTACTTCCATGCCTAAATGGTTTTTGGTTTAACAATGACTTAACCGGATAGGTTCTTCTATGAGAATTAACCTTTCCTTTCAGCAAGGCTAAATTATTTACGGGTTTTCTATTACTTAACTTATTAATCTGATCAAATTCAATATAAATATGAAATTTATATCCCCGTGTATTTAATATTTCATTAAACATTTATGAAAGGTAATACGATGTTTATAAATACGTACTATCTATAATACTAAAATAACGAGGTCCAATTTGTCAGCCGTCATCACGTAAAAACGACGAATCACTGAATTCAACTTTATATATAACTAATATAGTACAAAGGTGTAGATTAAAAATTACACCACTCCAGGCCCTTTTGTTTTCCACGTAATTAATATTGCCAATAATTAAGAAGTTCCGGGTCGAGTCCGCTACCGATACCAATAGTATATTCACCTGTTACCTATTACCTTATCTGTACGTTCTGCATCTGACAGGCGCACCACCAAACGTTGTATTCAGGACTAATATGCTATATATACACGGGTCATAACCACAGGGTTTACACTACTGTTACCTATTGTAGTATTTTAATCAGTAAGACTTTCTAAGATAACAATACGAATACTAAAAATCTGGACTAAAAATAAGGCGTATAGGCACAGTTTTCAATTTGTTAGTGGGCATGACGTAAAACAGCAAAGCAAAGAATTCAACATTATTTATAACTTATATAGGACAATGCTATTGATTAAAAAATATTCCATTCCAGGACCTTTTGTTTTCAAAATAATTAATATTACCAATAACTGATAAGTTCCAGTTCAACGGGTTCAAACAGAAAGACTCAATTGAAAGCAGAGAAAAACTGTGTATCTTATAATCGACATGACTTTATCAGATGACAATACTAATACTAAAATAAGGCTTGCGCATAGTTGTATACTTTAATTCAGTCACGGACCCGCGATATCACGGGTGTGTTCTAGTAGTACTAATGTTGATCTATAGAGTTACTGTGTCATCTACTGTATCGCCTATGGAACATGGAATTACAAGTCTTAGACTGTGAAATTAAACTTAAAAATAATTATAATAATATACTTAGAATAACATTAAAAGAAAATTACAGTAATTTGATAAGAATTATTGTTGGTTTCTTGTGGAATCTATAAGTATAGTTATGTATATCCCAATCATGAATGAGGTAAAGAAATGGGAAAATTGACTTCTTTCGTCCATCAGATTGACCTGTGCAGAAAAATGTTTGGTTGGTTGCATGGGATATAGAAAAAAAACATTGCAGTTATATGTCTAATCCGATTTCAAATACCAGGACAGTAGTACTCGGTGTGTATAAAAAGTAGATGTTCATTGTAGTAAGATTGTCAATCAGACAACTATCCATCAAAGTACAAATGAAGTGGATGTTAGCAATTATAGACAATCGTACGGCCTTCGACAATGAGAAAACTCATACCGTATTGTCGGCTTTGAAAGGCACTGACATGAAAAATAAAAAAAACATTTAGAATCAGTTGAAAAAAACTTAACTCATCAGATAAAACAAATAAACTGAAATACATCTAACAAAAACACAAAGTGAACCTGGACGGGAACTTATACATTCCCAAAACAAAAAGACTCTTAGCACAGATCTGAGAGTACTCGCAGTTACTGATAGCTAGTTCAAAGCCAATAAAAACTAGTGAATAAAATCATGTATATAAGAATCAAATATCAATCAATAAACATCCGGCGGCAATAAATGGCTTTAGTGTATAGCCGTCAATAGCAGAGAAAATGTTAAACATCTGCTGTCTTTGTAGTCAATCCCCATAAACAATAAGTGTGATAAAATGTTTAACATTAAACAATAAACAGTTTGTGAAAACTTAAATAAATACTTACATGTAGATTCCAAATGATATGTCAAGTGTAAAAAGAAGCTCAAAATCCCACTTCTATCTCACCTTCTATTCACCTTTCGGTATATTAATGATGTACTGTCTCTTAATAATAATAGATTCAGTGATAACTTACATTTACTAATCCAAGTGAACTTGAAATTAAAGATACTACCGACACAGATAAATCTGCTTCATATTTAGACCTTTTTCTCGAAATAACTACTGATGGTAGGTTGAATACCAAAATGTATGACAAACGCGATCATTTTAATTTTCCTATAGTCAACTTTCCATTTCTGTGTAGCAACATCCTAGCGGCACCAGCATATGAAGTATATGTGTCTCAATTGATACGTTACTCTAGAGCTAGCTCAAAGTATGTTGATTTTGTTGAACGAGGAATACTGCTTCCTCAAAAGTTGCTAAGACAGGGCTATGAATCAATCAAATTAAGGTCATCACTCAAGAAATTTTACGGTCGCCATCATGAGCTGATTGACCATTATGACAAAAGTGTGTAAGAAATCATATCTGATATTCTTCCTCAGTCATAATAACCTTTCATCATTACCGAACTGAACAAAGAAATAACACGACGGGTGCCGTATACGGTGCAGGAAATGCTTACCCTTCCGGAGCACCTGATTTTACTCCCGGTTTTTAGTGCAGTTCGTGTTGTTTCCTAATTATTATTTATAACTGCTGATGTAAATGTCCTTTGGTTGTGTGAGTCTTTGTTTACTCCTTGGTTTTGATTGTTATTGTCACTTAGATCGTTTTTAAATATGATTGATTGATGCGCGTTCAACGTCCAATGACAAATATTTAATGCATATTCAGGTCGAAAATAAATTATCAGTCGGTGCAACATTTCGGCAGATCTCCCGACTGCATGCCACTGGTAAATAAGAGTATGTTGGATAGGGAAGAAATACGTTTCCCAACAGTGCATCTACAGTGGAGATCACTTCTAACCTCTCATTAAAACTGTCAGAATATCTGTCATAGAACTGTTCTAACCTGTCCTAGAACAGTTCTACCTAGAACAGTTCTACCCTAGAACTGTTCTAAGTAGAACTGTCAGAATCAGTTCTAGGTAGAACTGACTAAATCAGTTCTAGGTAGAACTGCCAGGATCAGTTCTAGGGTAGAACTGTCTAAATCAGTTCTAGGTAGAACTGTCCAAATCAGTTCTAACCGTAGAACTGTCAGCAGAACTGACTAAATCAGTCAGGACTGTAAAACAGTTTTAAATGACGTCACTGCAGTAAGGGCACTTTAGAATTTAGAAGAAATAAATCACTTCCAATTACTTTGCTATAGCAGATTTTCTATATTTTTACTGATCAAACGTTACATGTACAAATATCGAAGTGAATAGAAGGTTATCCAACTTAGGAGAAATATTTTTATAAGATTGCATAGGAAACATCATTGTTTACGTTTCTTCGTTCCCCGTTTTTAACAGTCTCTTCATAAATATAACTCTGCATTTAATTCATGGAATTTTAATGGCAGTGGCTATTTGACCGGCACCGGCAAAATAGCAAATTTGTTATTTGACCGGCACCGGCTAAATAGCAAATTTGCTATTTAGCCGGCTCTAAATAAAACTGTTCACTATGTGATTAGTAGAGAATAAAAAAAAGCTTAATAATAATTTAAAATCATTTTATCACAATATCAAGCATTAGAAATACAGTACAATAAAATATAAAAGATTTTCATAAATAAATAATTTATAACTTTATAATATTAATTAAAAGCATAAACACACATTTGTAAATACATTATTAAATATATTTTTTCTAAAATATTTATAACAAAATGTTGTTTTTCAAATTTAAATCTGTGTAAAATCTACGGTTTAAATATTCTGCCAGTGATAAAAATAGTGTTATGCAAACTACATCATAAAACAGACATGACAGACAATATTAATAGTTGTTTGCTATGAATTTCAAATGGACACATGATTTAACATTTTAAGAAAAAAAAAATTAGAGAAAAACACTCACACCACATCTTCCTTAGGAGTTTCTATATCTATTCTAATGTGTATTGGGTTGAGCTAGGTCAGATAATAAGGAGCAGCGTCTGTGCAACGTACATGCTATTTTTCAAAATGAGAAAATACATAAATAAAAACAATTACATTTCTCTTTGTTTTAGACTTTTTTATAACGACCCAAAAAAAAATTTGGGATCGTATAATGGTATGATGTTGTCGTCTGCGTCGTCTGCGTCGTATAAAGACACATTGGTTTCCGTATAATAACTTTAGTTTAAGTGAATAGATTTTTATGATTTTTTTTCAGAAGGTTCAATACCACAAAATGAAGGTTGGGATTACTTTTGGGGATGATGGTCCCAACCGTTTAGGAATTAGGGGCCCAAAAGGGGCCAAAACAAGCATTTTTCTAGTTTGAGGATAATAACTTGTGTACAAGTATTTCAATTGCTCTGAAATTATATCGCAATGTTTAAAACCACAAGGTTTGGATTCATTTTCAGTGGGCCAAAGTTTAGGAATTAAGGGCCAAAACAAGCATTTTTCTAGTTTCCAGACAATAACTTGTGTGTAATTGTATGGATCTCTCTGAAATTGTACCACAACGTACCATATATAACAAAGGGAAGGCTGGGATTCAGTTTTGGGTTAATTGCCCGAAATATGTAGGATTAAGGGGCCTAAAAAGGACCAAAAAGAAGCATGTTTCTAGTTTCCAAACAATCATGACGATAACTTGTGTTTAAGTGTATGGATCCCTCTGAAATTGTACTACAAGGTTCAATACTACAAAAGAAAGCATGGGATTGAGTTTAAGGGTTATTGCTCCAATGGGGGTTTCAAAAAGTGGGGAGGGGAGGGGGATTTTTTGTTTACCATTTTTTTAAAGGATTCCTTTTTTTTCAAAATTTTTCAAATTTCAATTTTGAAAAGTTTCAAGAAGAAATATTCAATTGCACAGTATTGTGCAATAGATTTGTAAGATCTTTGACCACATTAATTTTGTGACAAAAAGTTAAACCCATATTATGTAAAAAATTTGATCACAATCCAAATTCAGACAGTATCAAGCTTGAATATTGTGACCAAATTTGCCCCAACTGTTCAGGGTTCGACCACTGGGGTCGTATATAGCTGCGCTCTGCAGAGCACCTGGTTCACCTTTTCATTCTCAAATATTATTCTAAAAATCAAGGAACATTTTCTTCTTATACTGAAAAAAATGTGTCTGATGAATTTTTTATTTTTTCACGGTTTTTGTTTAAAAGACCAAGCCAGATAATCGCTTGATTATAATTGTATTTCTCAAGTCTTCTCATGGTACTGAAAGACCATTCTGCGATTGCATCGGCAACACAATCACAGTGCTGGTTCCGTAAATGAAAAGAGTATACTAGTTTCCGGAATGTAGTATAGCTACAAAGTGACTATTATCATATTTGTATTTTAATTTTTAATTTATCTTATTACTTCACTTCTATTCATAATAGATTGACCATATTTTTATTTTTGTCAAATTTTCGATGTGTACACAGTTTTTTTTAGTTTTTTTAGATAAGAAGTTTAAGTGTTTATATGATCAACAGTAACAAAAGTTTTTAAATAGAAAATTTTGATATTTAATTATTATTCTTAAATCATAATTCCAGTTAGATATAATTTAATCAGAGCCGGCTAAATAGCAAATTTGCTATTTTGCCGGTGCCGGTCAAATAGTCACTGCCAATTTTAATCGTGATTTACCTTGTTTGCCTTGGATTTACATTCGATTTAAGATTCTGTTTTGACAAATGTTCAAACGAAAATTGTACAGTGGATGAATTATGGGATATTTATGAAAAAAGTGTTGCATTATAACGTAAAAAAAATATACATTTGCACCATCTCGTCAATTTAGACAGATACTTAGGGAGCTAACATTTGATTTTTGAGTGGAGGGGGGGTGGGGGGCGGGGGGGCTAGGATGAAATTGAAAAAAAAATAGACAGGACAGAATTTTGAGTAAAAAAAAAAGGCAAGATGAGACATGAAAACAGAAAAATCACGATGCACTTAAGGTAAAAAAAAGTCAGGATAAACTAAAAAAAACAAAAAAGGCATGAATGAAACATATGCCGACCGAATTACAAACAAAATAAAAATGCAGACAATTCACCACCACCCCCCCCCCCCCCCCCCCCCCCCCCCCCCCCCCCCCCATAAAAATCAAATGGTAGCTCCCTTATCCATAACGATTATAAATGATATCAGGGAGTCTGGAACTCAGAAAAATATACTCATCTGAACATGAATGAAACATTTGCCCTGGACGTTCGGCTACAAACAAAATCATGCAGTTTTCTTTGCCTTCTTCAAAGTTTTCATGGTTTTGGGTGATGCGGACAAATAATTTTGTTATATCCACGAGTCAGTCTGAGATATCAAAACTACTGAAATTAGCATGATTAGTTTACGATTCAAAATTTTGATTAAAAAGAGGACATGCTGGCACTATAAACTGATGCGAGCATAATTTTGTTTTCCAATATTGCTTTCATTTATATTAAACAATCCATCCTGCTACAAAAATATAAGCTTGTGCAATATAAAATTCTACTCGAACAATATTCCCCAATATTCATGCAATAATCCTATAATATAGATCATTTGTATTATCATGATTATACACTCCATCCTTATATAAAAATATTACAGATTTACTATGCGACTATAAGAGTTACATAAAAAAGAGCAAATATGGTCAGTTTTGGTTTATGTGGTCAAATATGGTCAGTTTTGGTTGATGCTGTCAAATATGGTCAGTTTTGATTGATGCAGACAAATAATTTTGTTACACGAGTCAGTCTGAGGTATGAAAACTACTGATATTTGTTTCTGATGCGATATTTTGAAAAAAAATAGGAAATGCTGGCACATTTGATGCGAAAAAAAATTTGCGGTCATTGATTTCCAATATTGCAGTTATTTATATACTACAGTCCCTCTGGACCTAAAATTATAACTGAATTGCTGTGCAGCTATATAGATTTACATAATAAAAAGCAAATAAGGTAAGTTTTGGTTGATGCAGTCAAAAGATTTTATTACACGACTCAGTCTGAAGTATAAAAACTACTGTTATTTGTTTATGATTCAATATTCAGGATCAAGGGGAGGGGATCCAGGGGTTGTAACCCACTTTTTTTTTAAACATCAATGCATTTGAATGGGAGCATATAGTTGGACCCCCCCCCCCCCCCCCCCCAGCCTTTTAAAAATGGCTGGATCTGCCCCTGCATGCTGGCACTATAAATTGATGCGAACAAAACTTTTTTCCAAAATTGCTCTAACTTGTATATTACAGTCCCTCTAGACCTAAAATTAAAACTGAAGTACTGTGCAGCTATATAGATTTGCAGAAAGTAAAAGCAAATAATGGCAGTTTAGATTGATGCGGTCAAAAGATTTTTGTTAAACAGGTCGTCCGAGGTATGAAAACTACTCGTAAACTGATATTATATTGGTTAAGGTCCGATAATTTTGTTATGTGATAACGAGCCATCCTGACTCCCGGGATAACAAATGTAAAACAATTCAAATAATAATGCTAACGGCCTAATTTATGTACAAAAAATGAAAGAAAAACAAATAATATATGTGACACATCAACAAAAGAAAATCACTGAATTACATGCTCCTGACTTGGAACAGGCACATACATGCAGAATATGGCGTGGTTAACAGGTTAAACATGTTCTCTTGCCGATTATAAATCTGAAATAAATCTGAAATAAAACCGGCAAAATAGCAAAACTCTATATAATTTAAATCGCTTTTTTACCCAAGCCTTTATATTAAGGCAAAGAGTTCTTAAAACTTATAAATCAACTCTAGCCGTAGAATTTATAAATCAATTTTAGCTGTAGAATTTATAAATCAATTTTAGCCGTAGAACTTATAAATAAATTTTGGCCGTAGAATTTATAATCAAAGAGCAGATTGCTCTGAGGGATACGATTGCCATTTAAGAGATAACTGTATTGTATTTTAAGCTCCGACGGCATCAATTGGGGATTTGATGGTCGCAAATTAAGTTTACGTGCGACGCGTTAGCGGAGACAGTAAACGGGTATTTGCGACCATCAAATCCCCAATTGATGCCGTCGGAGCTCAAAATCATGACAATATTGTTATCTCCATTCTCATGAAACTGACAGAAAACAACGTTAAAACATGTAATTAAAATCTGTCATATGCCGTCTGCGATTGCGCGTACGTCCCATGACATCAATTGTCAATATGTAAAAAAGTGACGTTATCCAATCAAAATGAACGTTACAAACGTTGTTGAATTAGAATGTTTCATTGACACAATCATGTATGCATGTAGCTGGATAACATTATTTTCAAAACTAATTCAAATGACAAACAGACATGTAAAATAGTTACAAAATAGCCAAACCCGGATAAAAGTGTATGAACAATGTAATTAGGTCTATTGTGTTTTATTTTTGTACTATCAATACCAAGTTTACTTTCCACAGCAGTCACTGACTGACTCAGAGTGAGAGATGTCAGAGAAGGTATTTTATTTCACTCATTGGTTATTATATTTTATTAAGTGTCTGTCAGCGATGCGCCGACGTATAGTCATCAATGTGCTGATGGATCGTCGTATGATGTAGATGTAGATGTAGATTTCAATTCGTATCTTATCACCTTTTTTCCTACGTTAATTCTAGGAGGAACCCCATTCCTAACTCTTTAAATATTTAATTTCCTTTGTGTCAGTCATCATGGCTCCTTTCCGTACACATTTATCGGTTTAAATTGCATTCGTTTTTAATATTGACAGAACGAGCTAATACTCGACGTCTTGTTTATATTCAGAATTCACGGAAGTTGCTGCCGGAAGGGAGACAACTCGGAACGATAATATGGAAGACTCCATCATTTCGCCTGAAGGGGTGTTCTACGATGTGGAATATATTTTTTTTAATCTAAATGATGCATATGATTTAAAATTATGCAACAACAATAACCCTCAATAGCAGACATACATAGAAAAGATCCCATGAGTTATAAATTAATTAATTGAGTGGGGAATCCAGAGCAACCATCAATCTAAACCCCTTAAAGTCAAGAAAACTATACGCATGCGCATAATTTCCAAATCAAACCCTGGGGCAAGATATATTAAATGCTTATTAAACGACCTAGATGGTTCTCAATTTCTTTATGGACGTACAATCTCAAACATCAGTTTCATAACGGTAACATATTAGAAAAACTCCACTTCAGTTCTTATATGACAGAAATAGATTTATCGGTATTCAGAGAACTCTCGCATTTTATCAAAACTGGAAATTCCCTCTGACGTGTTTCTAAATTTATAACTACACTAAATATAAATACTGCTTAATTCTGATTTTCCGTGTTGTTAAAAACACGCATCGAAGTCAAGGGAATTATCAAACATGAAGATTATGAAAAGAACATTATAGGAAAGTTGATTAAGTTCAATCCTTTTGTTTGTTTTTAACTTTTAAAGGAAGACAATCATAAGAATCTGAGATGTTCCTTAATGTTTAGAATAAAACGATTGACGTGAGGGAAATTGCTCTGAGCCACCGGTATAAGTCTACAGATTGCTTGAAAGCAGTCGTATCCCAAAAATCAATTCTAGCCGTAGAATTAGAAATCAATTCTAACCGTAGAACTGTTCTAGAAGTAGAACTGACCAAATATTTGGTCAGTTCTAGCTAGAACTGTCTAAAACTGTTCTAGGGTAGAACTGTCAGGATCAGTTCTAGGTAGAACTGACCAAATCAGTTCTAGCTAGAACAGTTCTAACCTAGAACTGACTAAAAGGTGTCAGGCTGACAGTTCTACGTACTGTTCTAGAACAGTTCTCCTGACAGATTTAATGAGAGGTTAGAAGTGATCTCCACTGTACGTACCCCTCAAAGATTTACTACAAATGTGATGTTTCTAACGTTCAGAGATCATGGCACTCGTCATACATTTAGCTGCGTATATATCCAGAAAAAAACAAACAGCCGACCCTTATACAGGAGACTGTATACCTCAATCGATAAGTTCGGACCAATCGATTATATAAACTATTCTTTTTGTAAATTGAACGAAAGACAAATTGATTGAGTCAGTCGTGTATATAGGGCCTGGGCGTCTTATGGCTAACTTTACAGTAGGGTTGGTTATCATCAAAGGCTTACAAATAGTTGCAAGAGTGAGTTCCCACTCAAAAAATGACTCATTATTTCAAATTAAATCGATATTTTCAAAAAAAGATATTACCAAGTCACTATATAACCAAATTTTATCAAATATATTCATCAGATACAGAATTGTCAGAATGTTGATAGTTTATTTAGCCATACTGTTCTGTTCGTATGGATCGTTTTCTTTTTCTTATGGGTTGAACACAAATGCAAATTTTAACGATTTTATTTTGGTTAGAATGCACAGCAAATTTTTACAGAAATATAATTGTTTTGCGTTCAACTCATCAGAAAATTGAGTCTGAGTAATAGTATGGCCAAATAAGTTGTACACATTTCTACATCTTACGGTATTTTTTATCTTTTTGAAAAATATCGATTTTAGTTGAATTGATATGTCACTTTTTTCAGTGGGAACTCACTTTTGTCCACGATCTAAATTGCATAAATCTACGTCATGTGGACTTTGGTGGGTAGTTGTCTCATAGGCAGTCATACCACATCACCTTATCTCATACTGAATGGTTATCCGCAACGAAGATGACCACTATACCGCGTATGTAAAAAAAAAACGGGCTTCAATAATTTTCAAAGATGATGTAGACTATCTGAAAATGCTACAGACTAGAACATAATGTATTTTACATGAACCAGAAAATATACATATTGAGACAAAAGAGGGACGAAAGATACCTAAGGGACAGTCAAACTAATAAATCAAAAATAAACGGACAACGCCATGGCTAAAAATGAAAAAGACAAACAGACAAACAATAGTACACATGACACAACATAGAAAACTAAAGAATAAACGACACGAAACCCACCAAAAACTAGGGGTGATCTCAGGTGCTCCGGAAGGGTTAGCAGATCCTGCTCCACATGTGGAACCCGTCGTGTTGCTTATGTGATAACAAATCCGGTAAATAGTCTAATTCGGTAGGTCACGTTCTTGATAGGGAAGGGGATGGTAGTTACGACGTAAGGAACATATCCGATATCATTTGTGAAACGGTTATTCCATAACGGTCAACTAACTCGTGATGAGGTCCGTAAAATTTACGAAGGGATGATTTCAACTTCACCATTTGGAACTCTTGGTTTAATAGCTTCCTTGTGAGGAGCAACCCTCTATCAAGAAAATCATGATAGGAAATGCAAGCACGGGAATATCGTTTCAATTGGGAGATATATAGCCAGTATGCAGGTGCTGCTGGAATGTTGCTACTTAGAAATGGAAAGTTCACAATTGGAAAGCTGAAATCATCTCTTTTGTCGTAAAGTTTTGCTTTCAACCGATCCTCATTGTCAATTTCTAGATGTAAGTCAGGATATTTTTCCCCTATCAACGGTCTCTCCGACGGACGGTATCATGCTTTCGCCGTTGGCGACGCAGGTAAACATGCTGAAGGAAAATGCACATATCATACAATCATATACATGTACATAATGTTCATCTATCAATAATCAAAAGAATTGAACTATAGCAAGTTGAAAATGTATTTAATTTTCTGAACAAACGTTAACAAATAAAAAATGTACACATGCAGATATTTAAATTTTAAACTTACAATCCGTTATATATAAATAGGAGACCATCAAACGTAAATATCATGTTATTCAAAAGAGTTATGAGTTTCAAGAGTATAACACATGTTTTGTTTGGGTTTTAAAAAACCTCCTACATTATCAACGTACAACACTCTTTCGAGCAAGAAACACAGTGTCAACATAAAACAAATAGAGATCTGAAACAGATGTGGTCAGCTGTCAATTATGTTTTTAGAAAACTTACAATGTCTGAAAACGTTTGGACTTAAAATAGAATAATCTTTACAAAACGAAAATATGATTTTATATCCTTTTTAGTGCGTTAGGATGGTTTAAATTTCAGGTATAATTCTGTTTTATTACACCATAACACGAACAACACAAACGAATTGCAAAAATGAATTGTTCCGAAACATAATTTCTAGTCTTTTACCTTTTCTATCACTTAAATGTAGATACATTTTGAGTGTAAACAGAGAAGATGTCTGTATTAAAACATGACACTATAATAATAATCATTTACCTATTATAAACATAGTTAATTGCGTATTTTGAAAATTCATTACATAGTATATAAAAAAGAATAAAGCTTGCATGTGTTATTTGCAAATACAAAACATGGGAGACAACTCTATTAGCCTAAGTCGTCACATCGAAGTTGATAACTATTTATTTGCTAAAATAGTTTGATATATACAAATATTTTTCTTTTTAACCAAATTACTTACTTAATTACAAAGTACATAATAAAAGGCAATCAAAGTCATGATTGTTTTCCTAAATCTTCAAAAAATAGTGAATGAATTATGTACAGTGATTTTTAATTATTTACATATTTGTAGATGAGTCGAGTTGGAGTCGCGTAGTCACTTTCGAAGTCATTTTTTTTATTTTGAGCCTTGTTATAATGTTTGAAAATCTTCTGGTTTTTTTGGGTTTTTTTTTTTAAATAGTATTTGATGTCATCGGTCGTTTTGTCATTCCACAGCGTGTGTGAAGAATAGGCAAGTTAGGCGGGGCTGATTGTATCCGTCGACGACCCATAACGCTGGCGGAAGTTGGTGCTGGATTTTTCGTTAACCTGACGACAATGCCATTTATTTCTTGTTTTGTTGCTAAACGCCACGTTCCCGGATAATGTCTCTTTAGCTCTGGATATTGATGTTGCATGTAAGGTTTTTATTTGAATTCCTCCATTCGTTGTTTGCTTTGAGCTTCATATAACTTCCGTTCACGTGACCATAGGACAGAGCGTCTACAGCTAGCAACTGTTGGTCTCCATACTGCCGATTCAACAGCTACAAAACTCATCTGACTTAAGGGAAGTCCATAAACACTTTTCCTTATTTCATCTTCACTCACTACTGTCTACAATAAAGCAATTTCATTTGTTATGTGTAATTTTCAGTTTAAAAAAAATTAAAAAAATCGGAGTTTCTACTTTTTAAGAAAAGAAAATTTTACAAGAAATCCAGTGCCCTTACCCTTGCTGATTTCGAAAAATCCTTGATCCGCATTGGGATAAGAATACAGCGTTTTATTAAACCCAAATATACTCAACACATAAAATACATAATATCATAATTATTGATCATTATTGTACTCTGTGTTCATAGGTACGATTCATTAATTTAAATGTGATCGCAGCCGGGAAATTCTGCGTTTTAGAGAAAATACATAAATTTCAATTATGATGAAACACCGAATGTAGAGAAATATAACGTTCAAAGAATATTCTGCTTTTTATAATCTGAACCGAAAGTTCGGTTCGTATGTTGAAAATTTATGTCTTTATAGTTGCTACGAAATCGTAAAAGACCGTTCTAAAAAAAAATCAATGTATTACTATATGCATTCTAAATTATAATACATTGGTAATATATGATAGCGCATAACGTTTGTACGTATTTATGCATCTCTTTCTTTCACCTGGTTTAGATTTAATCATTCCTAATGAAAGTTATCCAGAAAAATGGTAAGGACGCACGGAATTTTAAAACGTTAATTTCTTTGGCAATAAAAACAAAAATGGCCACCACGATATAATCAAGAGTGTTGGTAGTGGCTTTAAACATCAAATTCCAAACCAATCTTTTATTTTTGGCAAAAAGGTCTTACCTCGTTGACCTCTGTTTCATCTAGCAATGGTATTGGGAAGTGGTATTTTATCGAATGTCGTCTTGCATAGGGATCCGCCTCTGACTGTTTATAGTCGAAGCTGTGTTTTCGTGTCTTCCGGCCTCCTGGTAGTGTATCAAACGATATGGAAGGATTTCTCTGTAGTACGGCGGCAGCCATTTCTGGTCATAGCAATCAACTGTAATATAAATTTACTTACTCAGTGGATAAATGAACGAAGAAAATACCGAACAAATATGAAGAAATGAATGAATTGTGTTACTATGAAGAAATGAATGACAAGCATTTGTATTTGCAGCTTTTCTTCATCAAAAGAAAAGATCATTTAACACTTAACACTTTTAATTTGCAAAACACAATTTGCGATTCCAGCGGCGCACTTTCTTAAAGATACGGTGTAATGTATATAACCAAAATGTGCAGAACAACATGGCATTCGTTATATACCAAGTTTAAACGCTCTAGACTGTAAAGTTCGACTTGTGCAATTTGAGTTTTAAAAACATGGGATTTTATCATCCCTTGGGACTTAACATAATTCTTTTAAATTGTTCATTGATATTTTATTGCATTACATTTAGGGACTGGAACTAATTGATTAGTAGAATGGGGAAAAACAAATTGAATGATAATTTTGTCAATGAACGAATAAATGAAAATGTATTGAAATAATAAGATAAGTATGTACTTTTTACTTGTGACTTCTAATATTCTTTACGTATCAGGCGTTTGGTGGTCGGACGCAAGTACAAAAGTGCTTTCCAAAACTGCATAACTACATGCACTGTAAGTTATCTAAATATCCGATAAGATTATTTTATTTATATCTGATCAATGTTTCATCACCGACATGGTCATCTTAATGACATCAGAGATTTAATAGACAAAATTGTATTTTTATTCAGTTTTGGCAATGTATATCATATTTCACATTTTCTGATCGCGTTCCAAAGCAATAAAACAAATGGTATTCGCATATAATGTGGTCTGCGGTATTTCATAAGTTTGAACTATAAAGAGAATGTTAAACGATCTGTAATATTATAGGTTTTGGATGAACGGTATTTAAATGATAACTTTTGAACTCCATAACGCAAGAACGTGGCCTCTCTTTTGATTGGCATATTACGTACTTTAAATGATATTTAAACAGTCATTGAAGAAGATAAGATGTCGTGATCAACATTTAATTCAGAAAGACTTGACTGACATTATCAATTTGTCTGATCGATCATAACATTATCAGATATATACAAGTCAATTGTGCATACGCATAAAAAGGTGAAGGAGACTAACGTTCAGTCGAAGAGCAGCAATTATATTGTAACGTTGTGTTCATTTAGGTTTTTATGTTCGCCAAAGTGCGCGTACAAACTGTTAGTCATGAATCAGTACATGTACACCATACTACTTTCTTGTCCATTCGTCTAAATCCACTCAATGAGTGCGGTTATAATTCAATCTGCTTGTCCGTCCGTCCGTCCGTTTGTCTGCCCGTTCGGCAAACACATGTTTGTCACCAGCCTTTACTTCCCGATACTAAAATTGTTAAAAAAAAATGATGCATGAAAATTAATTGTTTGGTAAACTTGTTTCTAGCTATTAACTGAACAGTTTGTAACCTACTTGTGAGTGGTGAGTAATGTATGTGTGTGAAACATGTGTACTCCCTTAATTTGTGTGTGGACCTGGGTATGTTTAGCACGACATCTTGTGCACTCTTGTTTTATTAAATAACACATAATCTTAGACTTCAAAACGTAAAATAAGAGTTTCTTATATCATACAATTCATTTAAAAATTTATAAATGGACACGCGGTGTCAAAGAAAAAATTCTCAAACAGGATCTACGAAATACCAAAAACGATGTCAAGATACATACCCACATTAAAACATTTATACATTATCCTTGATATATGTTAACGACCAGACAAAATAATAAGCGACTAGACAAAATAATACAAATGAATAAAAGGTCAATGAATTACGTATAGTAATCTTCTTTTCTCTCTTACCCTACCCCCCCCCCCCCCTCCCACACACACACACAAAAAAACATGATGAAACTCGTTGTCATTTGAGAGCACCACAATTGTCGTGGTATCATTTCATCGTGCATTTCATAGCATACAAAGCTATAAAAGATTAGTTAAATCGTGGTGTGAAATGTTAAGATATATTCAAATTCATTTAGATAATATGTAGTCCATGTGCAAATTTAAGCATGCGTAACCCCATTTTCCCTTTTCAGGGATAACAACCCAGCCCCCTCCTCGTCACGTGAAGATGAGGGGACTGGATCGTTACCCTTAGTCTATCATTTGTGTTTTTCATTTATTTGTTTTGCATGAATGAGGCCGTTGGTTTTCTCTTATGATTTTTTAACATTTGGTCATGTCTCAGACCCTTCACAGCAAACTTTACGATGTCGACCTGCCTTATAGTTATATAGACGTCTTTCGTGCCAACTATCATAGCTCATTAACTCGGAATTGGTCTATACGCGCAGAATGTCGTACGGTTACAAACCGTTGCTTATATTCATGTCATTAAACAAGTGCATATTTCAACTGAGGTCATGATAATTATTTAAAACAGAGCTTATTTCATCGGGTTTTTTTTAAGTCCAAAAGGTTGATACATGCACACTTTCTGCGAATGCAATTTAGAGTTATCAATTTGCTTTAAGATCACAAATTCCTTTTAATGTCAAACACTTTTACTAGCACTGACTCGGAAATTTTAGTAAAAGAACATATATATGCGGTCCTATATTTTTATCTACACAGAAGGTATATCACAAAACCCTAACCATTTGCACGTATGCTTCTATCAGGCTTACTAGGCTTTGTTGGTATTACAAGAAGGTTTTTAGTGAAAACCATTTCATACTGTATCTAGCAATGATTTAATTTAAAATGCATAAAACAACTTACCAAATATATAGCAAAATATAAAAGTCCTGTGTTAGTTAATTAAATTCCGTATTCTGAATGATTTAATTGTAGTAAGAATTAAACTGATATAAAGATATAAACAATAGACTAAGAGATATTACAAATAGATTAAATGAAGATATTACAAATTGAATTGATACGTTTATATTTAAGAAGTTGCTTGTTAATTAAACTATGATCTATCAAATTCATTCTGTTCATGACTACACAAACTTATACGACGGTCGGCAAACGTCAGTATACGGCGTGTTGATTTCAAATTTTTGGATTGAATTGTGTTTTAAAAAGTCGAAGAAAAAGAAATAATAAGGACAATAAACCGCGGGAAAGTCGTAGGATCAACTTGATTTCATACAAGAGACAATGTCAGTCTTACCAATGTGAATTATCCAACAGAAAATCACAAATCCACAAATAGAAACAAATCTCCCTCTGTATTATTGTGTTAAATGGGTCTTCATTTCTAACAGCCTCTTACTAAAATAGGTGGGACATAACTTGTAGTATGTCTAACCATAACATAGGTTAGTCTTGTATTATTTTTAATTATTTTAAATAAAATCATTGCTAGATTTTACAGTATGAAAGGGTTTTCACTAAAAACCTTGTAATATGAACAAATTCTAGAAAGCCTGGTAGACGCCTTTTCAGATGGTAAGGGTTTTGTCATCTACGTGTACCTTTTGTGTAGTAAAATTTACAGGACTGCATATGTTTTGAAGTCTTTTTCGAAAATTGCCAAGTCAGTGCTAGTTCATTTATACGTTTTGGAATTTAGTATGACATTCATTAGCACCGAAATAGTACACATGTTTGTTTAGGGCCAGCTGAAACACGTCTCCGGGTGCGGGATTTTCTCGCTGTATTGAAGACCCATTGATGGCCTTTGGCTGTATTCTGCTTTTTAGTCGTGTTGTTGTCTATTTGACACATTCCCCATTTCTATTCTCAATTTTATAACTTAATACTGTTACTGGAAAACGAGGAAACTAACACTGTCTATTTCATCAAGCCATTAACTTACCTCTTAAAGAGTTATACATGTGAATATAGCATACAATTATCCCTACACATGGCATTGTATTAAGCGTCCCTATTTTGTCAGACGTGACTAAGTATTTATACACCCAAAGGAACGTCTGTTTTTAAATGGATTTTACTATAGTGTGGTAGAATTTTTATCCAGTATTGAACGTTCTTTTTCTGGGGCATTATTTTGAATAAAAGAGGTTTTTGGTAAAAGTTAACAAAATAAATCCCTACGACATAAACAAAATGCGTCAAGAGGGCAATACTAATTCTGTAATACTTATTATTATTATAGAAAGGTGTCTACACAATTTTTCAATCTAATTCGCCACGGATCTATAAAGGTTATAAAGGTTATGAAAAACTAATCAGGAACTATCAAAAAGGTCTGTCATCAAAACTTACCCAAACATCAAGAACTATAACACATGCGTATAAACTATTGACGAGGGTTCTTACTTCTTTGATTTCCTAGTCCTTTTAAGGCCTAAATTACAATTCAAAGTTGTCTCTTAAAGCCTCGGTCACACCTTACCGGATAGTATGAACGAACGCCTAACGTCGATGTACTGACCGAATAAAACGGACGTGTAACGGATGCATAACGGACACACACCGGATATGCAACGTACGAGAAACGGACACGTACCGGATAGAACGGATGTCGAACGTACATCCAACGGACGAATACCGCATAAAACGGACACCTAAACGGATGAACAAGATATACGGAAAAATCAAAGGCGACAATAATAAAACATGTAAATCGCATAAATATTCAAAATGTTTCTGTGTAACTGGTTTTGGTTTGTTCTTCAAATTTCCGCCAAAGGGCAGTGTCTGGCCTGAATAAGAACTGCTTGATTGTGAAGACGTGCCTATATTCTAAGATCGATTATTAATAATAAGAATTCATGAACCTTAAGAAATCTGACATACCAATACTTGGCATTTCTTACGCGAAATTTTCAATTGGCATTTATCCGTTTCAGATCCGTTCAACATCCGTTTTATACGTTAAACGTCCGGTAGAAATCCGTTGGTGAATTTATCTTTCAAACATCCAACGGATGTATAACGGACACGTAACGGATACAAAACGGAAACGAAATGGACGAGTACCGTACAAAACGGACGCCTAACGGACATTCAACGGACATTTTATCCGTTGGACGTCCGTTCAAAGTTTTGAACATGCTCAAAATTTTCCACCGGACAAAACGGACGTCGACGGATAAAACATACGCTTAACGGACATGTAACGGATATGGACGGACGTCTAACGGACATGAACGGATTGAAAAAAAAGTTATCCGTTGGGCGTCCGTTTGAGCTATCCGGTAAGGTGTGACCGAGGCTTTAGCATTTATAATGCGAATGGATAATATTATACTTGATTAAATTTGTATTCACGAAGCTTTGGACCTTTAAGTGTATAGAAAATATGAAAAGACTTTTAAAAATGTTTATTTGTTTGAAATACATTCTGGGGAAAATGATTCTGACATTTTTCTTTTTTCATTTGTCATGTGTTAACAATAATGTGTCTTATCCAATGTTTCAAATTGTTTCCAACTATTTTCTATTTACGTAACGGGTAAATGTTTCAGAAATGCATACTAATTGTAAGGTCATGCTATTTTGTTGTTCTGTAAAATGATTTTTTTAACCTTACCAGCAAACCAACAAGGACAAAACACCGTGACACACCAAATTCATACACATCT
Source organism: Mytilus edulis (assembly GCA_019925275.1). Lineage (NCBI taxonomy): Eukaryota > Metazoa > Mollusca > Bivalvia > Mytilida > Mytilidae > Mytilus > Mytilus edulis. Next base: position 64,315,371 of record CM034353.1, read on the forward strand.
AAAATTTAGTTTGACGTGGGAATGTTTATCAACCAACGATATTAAGTTTATTTGTCAAATAACATTCATCGCAGGAAGATTTTTGTTGTTTGTATCATGAACCAAACAGAGGTTAAGTATAAACATGGTAATAAAATTCAATAGCCTCGTTAAAAAAAAATACTTTCAAAAGATTTTCTCAAATAATTTGGAGTTTGGTTATTTTCTTAGAATCTCATATCACTAAAACGCAAAAAAGTAACAAAGAAGAACAAATTCCGTCTAAAAGAAACATTTTTTAAACGGTTACCCAGCTAATTGTGTGTGCGGCATCAGTATTCGGATACCAAACGCTTTCATCTCCTCAATTAAATTAATTATTCTCTTAATAGCTAAGTATCTAATACACTCCACATGTCAGTATTAATTTGGTTGCATAATGCTTAGGTTTGCTCCGTTTTTACTATCAACATAGATATGAACTTAAGACTATTCTATAGAGTATACAGGTTTGGCATATAAGTAATTAATTACCCTTGATAATCACATAATGAAGATATCAACTTCAGAAGAAATCAATGCTGATTATCATTTGATTTCATTTATGTCCATTTTGATGTATTTATATACTAATGATAAGTCTCAGATTTGTTAGATACGGGTTTACTGTATTGGCCATGCTAGCCATCGTCTCTTCCAAATTGTTCAACCTGTTGTTTTGTATTTGATTCGGGTTGGTGTCATTATGGCTGATTATTTTACGTTCATGTTGTTACTCATCTCTACGTCGTACTTGACAAAATGTTGCTTTGCTGCAAAATTTTCCGACATGAGGGAATTGTATAACAATTTGACAGGCGACCATAATAGATATCTTAGACCAACAGACGATCAAAGTCTCGCGACAACAATTGCAACATCATTTCATATCGTAACGTTACAGGAAATTAATGAGGTCAAAGGAACGGTTTCTATCACTGGATATTTTGATTTAAAATGGAAGGATGTAAGTTTACTATGGAATCCATACACTTACGGAAATATCACATCAATAGTTTTACCTCTTGACCTTGTATGGACTCCTCCTATATTGGCGGCAAACTCAGGGGAGAAAATAAAGTACATTCGTATGAAAGGCTCTAGTGTCAGGATTGAACATACGGGTACTGTAATATGGACGCCAGGATCACGGTTTGTTTTCACGTGTTCAATTAACAGTGTAAATTTCCCATTTGATCAACATGAATGCATGCTAGAAATTGTCGCATGGGGTTATAGTAATTCCGAAATAGTGTTTAATTCGACATTTAACAAGGTGATGACGTCATTTTATAGTTCAAACAGTGAATGGGAATTAACAAAAACGAAAGCTTTAAATCGATATCTTCAAGATGGAGTTCCTGAAATTGTTTTTATTTTACATTTCAAGCGCAGACCGGTATTCTATGTCTTTAATCTTGTTCTTCCTGCTTCTTTAATGGCGTTGTTGAATACCCTTGTGTTTATTTTACCACAGGAGTCTGGTGAAAGAATAAGTTTTTCAATAACGCTATTATTATCTGGGATTGTATTTCTCACTATAACACAAAATCTTTTACCAGCAATTGCATTACCAAGTCTTGCTAACGTTTGTGTGTTTCTGATTGGAAATATGATCATAAGTGGTTTTGTCATTTTTTCAGTAATAATCAGCTCGTGGTTATATTACAAAAGAGACCAGTACATTCCAGTATGGGTTGAAAAGTTCGGATTATTTATGAGGTTCCCGTGTTATAATCATCAAACTTCAGTTCCTGTAACGTGGAAACGGATTGCTGCATTATGGGATATAATATCGTTTTGTATTTATTTTATTTTTTGTATTGTGTGGAATATACAATGTATTACCAGTTTATATCAAACGTAATAACGTATGAATTTTCATTTTAGTCCATGGTGATATACACAATTTTTGAAATGAAATATGTGTAAACGAATTAGTTTTAAGTACTGTTCTGTTTGCTTATGTCTTGATGAGGGTAAAGACATAATTTTTATATGTCCCTTATAAGGGGAAATAAGTAAGGAAATAATACATGAGTTTTGAGGTATTTAATAAGTAATATAAGAAATGCATATGTTCATACAACTTAATTAAAAGATAAATGTGTGGGATAACTCTAGAAATAATTGGATGTTAAATATATTTTTACCTTTAAGTAAAGCAAACACAAAAAAAGTCAGTGACTTAAAAGTGAATGAAAGGGAAAAATGAACATTTTAATAGTGACAAGCTTATGGACGACGTCAAATGTTCAATGTAGGATAAAAAAAAACTTAAATCAAATGACATATAGTTTTTTCACTGACCCCCTACCCCCCTCTTAACTTAATTTGGGAAAAATTGATTGAACAATAAGGATATATATAAAATCGATGTTAATTAAACAAAATTTGCAGCAATTTTGACCCCCACCCCAACCCCAAACTATTTGAATTAAGTTTTTTTATTATCCTTCATTGATTTTTTATGTCGTCCCTTACATGAATGTACCACATACCGCAATGTAAAATAAAAGAATAAACAGCTGTAATTGCATTTTCTTTTTCTTTTTTTTTTAGCTTGAGATATGATGAAAATATTCTGTTACAATTTTTATACTTTTGCAACTATTGACCTTGACCTCAGACCAAGTGGTTTCAAATTCATGCTCTTATCATATATCATCATATACATTACATATGCACTGACTGGTCACAGTGTCATCTGTAGTATTTGATAAAGTTTTCTGTATAAATTTCGGTCAGTTTTAACGTGCATTAAAGATTGACCTGGGATATATCCCTTTTATTATATGTGAGTGCACAAAAGGCAAGTAATGTTGCAATCTCATAATTTGATGTAGCATCCGAAAACCAGTTTTATGGATACATATACAAGAAGATGTGGTATGAGTGCCAATGAGACAACTCTCCATCCCAGTCACAATTTGTAAAAGTAAATCATTATAGATCAAAGTACGGTCTTCAACACGGTGCCTTGTCTCGCACCGAACAGTAAACTATAAAGGGCTCCAAAAATTACTAGTGTAAAATCATTCAAACGGGAAAACCAATGGTCTATCTAATCTATGAAATTCAAAACAGTGTGGCTGTGGCCATTGATTGACACATTAAATTCATCCATTGACTGCGACAATTTAGTTGAACGTTTGTATGTAACGACCACTGCTCACTATGTACTTTTTAAAGACACTTAAACTATGGGGTCACCAAAGGTTCTCAACACCTTAATAAAGTAATTCGAAAAACTAATCATAAATAAAACAATGTTTTGATTTATATCAATTATATAAATCAAATCATAAAGGTTATTCCTGATTAATTTTTTGAATTATTTTATAATTAAAGGCGTTAAGAAACCTTTGGTGACCCCACAGTTTAAATGTCTATAATTACATTTGATGTATGTTTCATTATAATACTTTATTCTGATTAGCTAACAGTACATCACGTGTTATTCCGTAAGCAATTGTATCACTCAATAAAACTGTTCATTCATGATAACACGTGGTCCCACAATAAAGTGCACAGGTGAATTAAATAAAAACAATATAAAATTCGTTTTTTTCTTGATCATAGCTAAAAAATGTAATTATAAGTATTGAATGCTTCTTTTTGTAACTTCATAGGGGTGTAAAAGCATTGACCGTGCGCACATTTTGAGAATGAAGCGCTTTCGTACGTCGTGAACAGTGGTCGTTACAGACAAACGTTCATGTAAATTGTCCCAGTCAATGGATGAATTTTATGTGTCAATCAATGGCCACAGCCACACTGTTTTGAATTTCATTCTATTAACATGTTCTATCCAACACTTTTCAAATCATTTTTTATTCAATCATCCTGAGACCTCTCCATGTCTATCGGCTTGAAATAACCTGACTGTGTACACCAATGAAGTATAACTGTTACGCATTTTAAAATAAAAAGCAACCAAACAATGTTGCTTGGGAAATGGTGTTCAATATTTGATAAATCAATTCATGCTTTGTAAGTGTCGATCCTAAATGGGGCGAAATTACATTCGCCTCGGCATACATGCTTTTAAATATTGACATACATTTTAAAACACAATATTGAATTTATGAATTCACATAATTTACAAGGGGGAAAATACAATTTTTGACTTCCTTCCTGGATCAATTTTTTTTTAATTCAAGAAGTTTAGACTCAAACAATTTATTTGTTTCTAAACCATGCCGAACAAAGTTAACTATAAATTATCGAACTGGTCCTTAGCATCATGTCTTTTCAGTAAGAAAATAACCTTTTGAAATATGAAAATATATGGATTCGAATTTCAGGAGCAATTACACTTTGCATTGTTTAGTGCAATACGTAAGTAAATTCTCGATCTGATTCCCACGAAGATTTTACTTAAAACCGTCTTGCAGTTTTGTGTAACTGCTTCTCATGATTCAGATAACAGCTGCAGATTTTATATCGGAATACCCCGTTTATATTAGTTTCATTTGGATTGAACTATGTCAAAAAATTTAGATTTTAGCCGGCTTTCAACCGTTGAGCGTACATGTTGTGAATACACAAATCGTTATCTATATGAAGGGCCAATCGGGTAGCTAGGACATTTCAGACACGTTCGCTGAAGCTGTCGCACTACGTTTGCGCGCATTTGGGGATTAAAATGTTTTACGTTTGCGCGCATATTTTGTTTTACAGGTAAACTCAGGTAAAAATATAACTGAAAATTAAATTAAATCATAATTGACTATATTTTTTTTAATTTTCATAATAAATATGACTATCAATTATTAATTTTGAAAATGTTTGTTAATTCAAATTATATTATGTTCATGTATTGAATAAAGTGATCATGATCGTGATAAACCCCGTTATAGCTTAAGGCATACATGTAACTTCATTGCGAATATTTTAGAGTGAATAGTGTTTCAACGAATAGTGATTGCTTTTAAAATTAGTAAATACTTTAAGCTAGTTTGTAAAGTTACACCAAGGCACAAACATGAAGTTTCGTTTGTCTGAAACAAATCGAGGGAAAAAAATCATTAATATTCGATGGATTTACTTTCCGTATTGATAGAACACTGAAGTCTGGGGATAAATCTTGGAGGTGCATTGTTAAAGATTGCAAAGACAGAACAAAAGCTGACAAACATTCAACAGTCATTCTCAATCTTCATGGATGTCTTAGAATTAAAAACCAACAAAAAGGAATCATTTTGTTTTATTAACAGCAAAGAGCATGGTATTGTTATACTATCATGCAATTTTAATCTTGATGCATTATGCACAAAAGCTTCAGAACTTTTCATTGACGAAACTTTCAGTTACTGGTCCGAGACCACAATTATTCGTAGTGCATTTCTTTTAGAACATAAATGAAAATAAAAAAAATCCCACCTGCGCTTTCTCAATGAAATTTTTACAGTGTGGTGTACTAATTTTGGGAAAAATTGTATCAAAATTATAGAAAACTTCATCGTCTCTAACTCAAAATATGGACAATTTAATGTTTAGGGCGTCTTGAAATCTTTTGGCAGCTTCCGAAGTGCTCATTGTTAACCCTTTTCAGCTGGACCAAATCACTACTTTCCTTTAAAATTCTGAACCCAAATTTTTTTACAGTGTAATTTCAACCCCCTACTTGCAATTTGAGGCATTAAACATGGAAAAATAAATTTGGAAGGGGTATAAAAATTATTGGCAAGTAACCCACTGTCAACACTGGGGACTACAACGAAAATCAAGGGACGACAATTGTGGTCTCGGACCTACTGTCCAAAATATGTTGAACACATTTACAATTTTCATGGATGTAAATTGGGACATTATGTACCACTAGTATTTGCTCTCTTACCATCCAAATCAAAGGAAATTTACACTGTTTTGTTTCGTTGTGGACAGACAGGGCAGGGGACTTAGACTAATGGAAGGGGTACTTATACTTGTAAAAATTGAACAATAAGTATTATTACCTGTATTTTACCTGTCAAAAAAATGCACACAAATGTAATCAAAAGCTGCGCGCAAATGTAATGGTATTGAGCGCATACGTAATGCACCGGCCGAAGCAACGCAATGCTTTACGATTCCATGTTCACTAAACCATCTCGTTACAGATGTTTTGTGTTCCATAGGATTACGCGAATAAGTTCGTTCTAATATCCTAAAGCAAATTTTTATTAATGTTCAATATAAAGTGCATCAGGCGACAGACCAGATGTCACGCCATTTGAAACAAAGTAATCGAATGTTTCAGCGGTTGTTTTAGATTAGCTTTTCATCACTTGTAACCTCTTGCAAAAGTAAATTGGATATCGTTTATTATGTATGAAAATCATGAACAATTTCAAACGTGTTATTGACGCTACGCGAAGGAACAGATACTGTTTTCAAAAGCGTAACTCTCTATGTTTATCAACTTGTGTGTTGTTCTCCAGTACGCGAAACCATTGCACCATCAAATCTTTTCCAACATAGAAAGTACAAGCTTAATTAAATACTTTTTTTAAATACTGAGAAACTTCTCGGAACAGGATATTGTGTTCGGATACGACATGTGTTATGTCTACTTTATTATTATACTATTATATAAAAATATTATTTTTTGCGAACCATTTAGGTCACGGAAAAGATCATGTCTTACCATCAGTACGGAGAGTTTTACAAATAATGTGTATTTATTCTGATAACCTCCCTTTAGTTTTTTTTTGTTTTTTTTTTACAAAATTCTAATATAACATTGATAAGTTATAATTGAACTTTGTTAAAAAAAGAGAGAGAACTTTTTTTTGTCAGAAAACACATCAATCGTTCAAACATACTATCCACACTGATCTGTGTCCACACTTGTTTTATTTAAAAAAGATATCATGTAATGTACAATTTTATTGGATTTTTCTCCATTTGTTCACAAGTAACAACATCAAGATCGTTAAAATCAGATTTAATGCATTTCTATAAATATTTTCATTCAGAATAGTTTCATTTTACCGACTTTTCACTTAATTGAATAAAGATACTCAATGAAACAGAAAGCTTACAATCCGAGCATTGTTTAATATTAAGTGAACTAAAACAATAACAGCTTATTCCATTATCAATGAAATCAATATCTATATATTACTAAATAAACAAATGAACATACACTAAATGGATAGGGTAGTATGTTTTGGGTTGTATTTTCTTTGTAATATTATCACCTATTATTGTTTTAAAGAACACTCGGTCATTGCTTAGGACAATCTAAATACATTTTGTGTTAATATGATTATTTTTTTTTTATTAACTATTACAACTACTGATATCACAAATGCAAGCTTGATCAAGGGAATTGGGTGTACGATAAATCACGCAATGTTTTATAGAGGCTAAACTCCTTGGTTATTAAGAAGAATGTTTTGTTTTATTTCATGCGTTCATAGATATTTTTTTTTAATATTGTCTAAGGCAAACTTAGTAGATAAAACTACGTGTAATTGCATGTTTTAAGAAGAGCGGAGATTATAAATCGTTCTTAAACAAATGAAAGAAAAAAGGTGTTTTTCTGACGATACTTTATACTCTAAAATCTATGTTTATAATCAATGGATTTAATTTTTCATGATTGACGGTTAAATCTCCGATTCTTGTACAACAAGAAATAGATTTTGTTTGCACTGATTGAATTTCACACAGAGACAATATACATATTGATTTAAGTAAATATTAAAGTGAGAGTTGTGAATTTTCATTTGATAAAAAGTGCAATGAATTACATGTATGACTGATATACAAGGATCAACAACGAATTGGGTGAGTCTTTTTAAATTTTTAACAAAACAATACTAATAACAAAAAATGTTGAAAGCACGTTCATATCAACATATCAAACATTTTTCGAATATAAGTTAAATATATGTATATAAGCATATGGGTTTTACTCATTGTTAAAGTCTGTATGGTGACCTTGAGTTATTAATGTCTGCATAAAGGAAATCATACCGCATCTTTTTATTCTTATATTAGCTGATATTTTGACGGTCAAATAATAATTTCTACTTCTACTTTGTAGTGACCGTGTTCGAAACGTTTAAACAACAATCTACGGCTACGATAACCAATCACATTTGTTGATTCTGGAGCTACATAAATTTATATATCAAAGATACAAATATACATTTTGGCCCATGAATACGCAGTTTAAAGTGCATTCTATACAATTTACTTTTCATTTTCAAGATGACAAATGCAAACAATAAGATTTGTATTCACTCTTGTGGGGCTTTGTTGGCAAAATGTTTAGTCATGTAAATGTCACGATGCTATTTATGTCTATATAAAAATAAGGAGATGTGGTAATTTATTTATCATTTGGAATAATAAAATATTTTAAAACTTACACTTTTTTTCATTCGATCTCCAATCTCAAAATGTAAAAAAAAAAACTTTTAATTTCACCTGCAAAAATATAAATTGTTAAGCTTTAGATAAAAGGACAATCTCCTATCGTGCTATTGTATACACTGACGCTAATGAACCCCATAGAAAATTTTGATTTAATTCGTACATTTTATTATAACATTAATTATTTAAAGGTTTTTTTTAAACGTTTGTTTTTCTTTTACTTACTATCGTAACGATATGCCAGAAATCAAGGTTTGCTTGTAGAAACACAAATTGTCACCAATATATAGTTTTCAACTAGAAACATGATAGTTGTGTTCAAATGATGCAAGTAAAGCCGATTATGCGGTATGGACATTGCTCATTGTTGAAGGTCGTACAGTGTCATATAATTGTTAATTTCTGTATCATTTGTCTCATTGACAATCATACCACATCTTATTTTCAAATTGAGTGAAATAAACTTGAACACTTCGCCTCAAAGTAAAGATTAAGAACGATAATTTTGTACTCTTCTCAATAAAAATAGTTGGGTTATTTTAGTTTTTCTGTTTATGTTTCATTTTTGTCTTCTTTTTGTAATTTCGTGTTAGAATATACTAGTATATACTATATACATTCAATACCAAATTGTCATATTGAAATCGACTTTAAGAAAAAGTTTTTATTTTTTTCGGTAATAAACCGTGATCTTTCTTACGTGACGTTGATAGTGTTGCTGTCTTACGTGTCCGCTCGCTTCTATTTTTAGAACTACATGTAACTAGAAAGACGACAAGATGCGTAACATATATGTATACATATCCACTTGAAACATAAAAATGTCAGCTGTTTAAAAAAAACCTACAATTGCCAATATTTTGAAAACTTAATGCGGTATGGGCTTTGTTCATTGTTGAAGTCCGTACGGTGACCTATATATTTAGTTGTTAATTTCTATGTCATTTTGGTCTCTTGTGGAGAGTTGTCTCATTGGCAATAATACCACATCTTCGTATTATACTTAACTCGAAATCGTTATATAATGTTGAATTAATATATTTAGTAATCTCATTTTAATCATTCTGATCAAACTCAACTGGTCCACATAATACTATGTTCAAAGAATTAGCCCAACTTCAGTTATAGTACGCTATAATGTAGCTTTAGTTGAATATACTGTAGATACGATGTGTGGATTAAAGATAAGTTGGAATGTTTTATTGCATAGCAAAGTTATAATATTATATCATTTTAATATGGCGCTTAACTTGTCAACATACATTGTTCATCAAATGTGTAAAATTAGAAACACTTTTAATATGTTACTATTGAGACGATTGTTCTATGATAAAGCCTTTAGTACGGCTAATCTTTATCATTATTATAAATCTTAAAAATATTCAATGTAAATTGTCAACATGACGGTTTCCTAAGTTTCCATGTACTTCGTTTGAAAATGAAAACTATTTTTATTTGACTAACCTTTTCAATTTATATATATTTGGCAAGTATTTGAAGATTTGATAAATCATGGTTTAATCTCTGTGAAACGTGAAAGAAAAGTGTTCATAAAGAAATTTATTAGAAAACGAGTGTTGTTGTTGTTTGCAAGTCAAGTCATAGATAAAAGGTTATATTCGTTGAAGATTTATTTATTGCAAGATTTTAACACGTAGTACTGACGATTTCTTTCAGTCATGGATGAATTTGAAGATGAAGATATAGATGTTCCGGTTTTGAGATTATATCCGCTTCAAGATGAAGATGGAAAGAAGTTCACAGGGAAAAAGAACAAATATGTTCGAAATGGAGTGACCCCAACCATAGCATTCGGGAGGACTCAGTCTTTTCTCTCCGATAGCAGTCGTTCACACACACCTGATCGTCTGGTGTTTCCTGGACAAAATCGACCAAAAAGTGCCGGCTGTATGCTACGGGAGTTAAAAACACCAACAATAGGTCGACAACGAAATTCTATGAGACCTGATCCGGAACCAGAAGAAGTAAGATATTTACCGGATGCACCTAAAAAAGTATCACGTGATGAACTTGAAACAATTGTGTCGCGTTTGCAACGACAAACTAATTCTGGACGTGCTCGGACCGCATTAACAAGAAGAATTAATCAGAAAAGACAAGAGCAGTCAAAAAATCTCCGTGTTGACTATTTAGCATTTGACCCTTATAGATTCAGGGGTTTGCGGAGAGTTACAAAAGATGAAATGGACAGTATTGTGAGTCGGTTGTCTACTTTTCCGAATGACCGCAAACCAGCAGAATCCGAACGCTACAGTATCGCAAAGGAAAATCATGAAAAACTTGGTGTTTTAAATAGTTATAGGTGGAAAGGAATTCGTAACTGTTAAATATTTAAGGTATCGTTTGTAAAATGTGCAATATTGTTTTAAAGTTTAGATTAAAATGTTATTTACATATAAATTCAATTTCTTTATGGTAAATCATAAAAATAAATCCTAAGAGATTAAGAATATGTGTGTACACGCGGACGACCAAAGGACTGTTTTCATGACAAACCTCACTAGAAAAATGCATTTACATTTTGTAATTTATTACATAAAGTTAAATTCACAATATATGTTAAACAAACTTAAGGATGACATAAATAATGACAAACGAGAAAACATATGCAATACGCATTTGTTCTGATTAAGATTAAGACAGTGGACGATTCTATACTTGGAAATAAAATAGACCAAAGCTGTAGATAAACACGTACATGTAAGAATTGTTCAACATATGACTGATCTCAAGACAAAGCAGACAAACAAGTGATTCTCGATAAACTGCCCCTCTAAAAGTATATATTAAAAGGAAGTTGTTGAGTGATAAATCTGAAAACGCATCACACGGTATAGCTGACTCATATAAACCCTGAATCCAAATTTCAGAAATCCTTATAATGTAGTTCCTGTAAAAGATTGGACAAATGGACGGACGGACTGATGGTTGGACTGACGGACTGACGGGTGAACGACGGGGCAGAGAGAGGTAAAATAGTATACCTCCACTTTTTACAAGCGGGGTTATAAAAATATTGAGGACCAGCATTTTATCTCTTCGTATATTAATCTAATGGTTTAATTAAATCAATTTTTAGGATCGCTTCAAATGATAGCAATTATGATAATAAATATATGTTTGTTTATATGAAAATATCTAATGAAAGTGTTCGTGTACACAAGACTGGGTTATTATAAAATAAATTGAAAATGGAATCATTTTGGTTCAAAGCTTTCGGTAAATAAACCACAGTTAATCATGCAATCAGCTAACTGCTGAACAAATATCAGATATAGAAATGTTGAATTTTGCTTTATTTAAATATGACACAATATGCTCTCCTTGAGATTTTTTTTTTTATTGTTAACAAATGTTCAATACTGTTCATTTTGGGGGTTCAGTGTACTTAGGTTGTCTGAAAGGATAGTACATTTTGTTTGTACTTGCTTCAAAACAGAGGAAAAACAAGAATGTGTCCACAGTACACGGATGCCCCACTCGCACTATCATTTTCTAGGTTTAGTGGACCGTGAAATTGGAATAAATTCTCTAATTTGGCATTAAAATTAGAATGATCTTATCAAAGGGAACATGTATACTAAGTTTCAAGTTGATTGGACTTCTACTTTATCAAAAACTACCTTGACCAAAAACTTTAACCGGAAATTTGCACTATCATTTTCTATGTTCATTGAACCGTAAAATTGGGGTCAAAACTATAATTTGGCATTTAAATTAGAAAGATCATATCATAGGGCACATGTATACTAAGTATTAAGTTGATTGAACTTCAACTTCATCAAAAACTACCTTGACCAAAAACTTTAACCTGAAGCGGGACAGACGGACGAACGAACGAACAGACAGACAGACAGACAGACGGACGGACGAACGGACGCACAGACCAGAAAACATAATGCCCCTCTACTATCGTAGGTGGGGCATAATTAGTAGTCTTCATGTTTCTAAAGCTAGTAGGAACAAGCCATGATATTTTTTATACACTGTAACATTGTACAATAAACGCATATTCAGTATGTAAAAAAAAGCAAAATATGGTATGATTGCCAATGAAACAGTTATCCACCGGAGACCAAATGGAGTCGACCTAAGCAACTATATGCCATTGTATGACTGGCTTTAGCCTTTAACCAATAAGCAAAACTCATATTGTATACATAAATAGTAAGTTATAAAAGATCCTGCCATGAGAAAATGGGAAACATTTATAACTCGACAAATAAAGGCCTGATTTTCTCAAAACAACCAACCGACAACCACTGAAATACAAGCAGCTCCTGACTTGGGAAAGACACACACAATTGATTGTGATTGTGAGTTTTTATTGATAGGTATTATTATATAATAATTCAAACCACCGTGCCATGTTATGAGATGTAAAAGCTGTCATTCCTAACATCGGACAATAGACTTACAAGATTGACACGAAATAAAAGGCATATATGGATCTTAAATACCGGAAACTTTCCACCAGAGACCATAATTAAGACGTAGATGTAATCAAGTATAGGTCAATATGGCATCGTATAGTCCGGCCTTCAACAATAAACAAATTTCATATATAGTTAGTTACGACACAAAGCCATGTTTGTTTTCAAACTCATACATGTAAGTCAAAAATACACTGACAACGCCACGGCTTAAAAAGGAAAAGACAAACAGACAAACAACAGTACACTAAAAACAACAACAAAAACTGAAATTTAGCAACACGAACTCTATCAAAAAATGTGGATGATCTCCGGAAGAGTAAGCAGATCCTACTCCACATGTATTACCCGTAGTGGTACTCATATTTAGTACTTTCTCGGTGATACGCTAATTGGTAGGTCACATTCCGGAAAAGAGGACAGGATTGTAGACCCTAGAAATGGAATATATCCGTGATTATCTGTGAAAGAGATAGTCATAATCAACCAACTCGTGATAGCCTCTGTAAAATTAACGAAGGGGCGGTTTCAACTTCACCACTTGAAGTTGGAACCCTTTTTTAACAGGAAAGGAAATCATAATAAGAAATAGGAGCCCCGGAATATCGCATCAACTGGGAGATATATACTCAGTACACAGGCACTGCTGTAATGTTGCTAAAAAGAAAAGAAAATTTTAATTGGGAAGCTGACACTATTTCTTTGTCACTTCCTAGAAGAAAGTTAAGATTTGATGCAGTCTTAACTGTATCTGTTGTGTCCTTTATCTCATATTCGATGGTATAGATGCGTTCAACATAGTCACCAATTTTTGAATTATTTGAAAGCTAGCTAAATGCAAATTGCTAATTATAACATTATGTTCTCCCAGTCTTTATATTTTTACGTTTATTTTTAATTAGTACAATAATTATTGATTTCTCAGGAAAACAAAATAATTTCGTTCGGTAAAGTACTTTAATAAAAAAAAAACTATGTACCGCGTGCGAATTCCTAGATGCAAGTCAAGATATGAGACAGACTTACTGTATCTGTTGTATCCTTTATCTCATATTCTATTGTATAACTGTTCTTCTTACAACCCAAAAGTTGCAAGACTTTTTAGTACACATCGTGCATGCACCAGGGATACATTATAGAAGATAGGACCGAACTTTTTAAAGCAGAAATTTCAACTATTAAAATCTTAAGATTTAAAAATGATAGATCTTAAAACACATTAAAATCAAATGAATGACCTTATTATACTCGCTTATACTTTTACTTTTACTATTGTTCAAATCCACGGTCAACAACAATAAGAGCTTTAAAGTTATGTGGGTAAACCCCGTTTTATTCCATTTTATTTATACAACGAGAACAATATGCACTTAATGCTTGTTGAATAAATGAATAATTAAGTTTTCTTAATTAAACGAATAGAAAAAAACAGTATAAGAATATACATGTGTACACCTATTTTAGCTTTTAAAAAACAGTCTAGTTGCATTGATTATTTACATAACACAACATTTTCTAGTTCTGCTCACTTTTATCCGTTTCAAAATTATTTTCCGGTCTGTACATATATCTCAAGTCTATGATATTTGTCATGTGCATATATTTTGTTTATGTAAGAGTTTCAATTATTTTATACCAACGTGAGTAAGCAACTATGACTATTAATATATTAGAACAATTAAAGATAGACAAATCAGGATAATACTTCGTGCAATTACTCTTAAACATTTTACCCCCTAAGTCTTTTATATTTACTTTCCTTAAACAGCACTTGAACAGGAAAATATAAATTGTTACAGTAGCCCAAAGCAACATTCTATATTCTAAAGACAAATTTGTAACGAAAAAAATACCCATGTAAATAATACTCAATTTTTATTGAAAGAATTCAGTTTGACAGGCAAATTTGAAGCCAGTATACCAGAATGAGGACAAAAATCTGTTCAAGAGTTTGTTCATGTAAATATCCATAGTCACCTAGTCTTTCATTTAAACCTAGGCTTGCTATAAGTGTTGTTCGCAGCTGTACGCAGCAACGTTGTTCTGAATGTCGACTGTAAGTCGAGCGACATGCACCCAAACACGTTAAAGAAACATTGCAGGCCAGCAACTCTCCAAATGGTCCGTAGGTGTCTATGCAGGCAATATTTTTATCTCTATTCAATATATTATCAGCGGCAGTCCAAAATACCTTCCGTTCGTCCAATTCCTGTTAAAACATGACCGATTAACATATTATAACGATCGTAATCAATACATCACTGGCAAATTATAAAGTCGTGCACTTGTTACCATAAATTACTGAAAACGTTTACTATTGTTTCATATACAAAACTTTGATCAATTAATTTGGCTGTAGAAAACTTATTAACAACAGTATTTCACATCATAAATGTTACGGTAATATTGTACTAAAAGCGCGAAAATCTCTATGCGATCCATGTCAACCCATCGAATCCCCCAACAAATTTATTAGTGAAGGTTATCTTACCAATGTTGTACATGTACCACATCTTATTGTATCTTCATATTGTAACAAGAGTGCACACGCTGAAATGTCTCGCCTTCTTTACTAATCATTGATAGTATGTTGATAGTCCTAAATATAAAGCTTTATTACAACTCACATAAACTTAACATTAACCAAGATAACTAAAAATTGACCAATAAACCATGAAAATTAGGTCAAGGTCAGATGAACAATGCCAGGCAGACATGTACAGCTGACAATTCTTCCATACAACAAATATAGTTGACCTATTGCTTAATAAATTAAGAAAAACAGACTAAAATACCAAAACTTAATACTGAACAATGAACTTTTAAAATGAGGTCATGGTCAAATAAAACCTGCGCAACTGACATAAAGATCATAAAATAGTTCCATACACCAAATATGGTTGACCTATGAAATATAGTATTAGATAAAAAGATCAAAACTTACAAACTTAACTTTGACTACTGAACCATGAAAATAAGGTCAAGGTCAAATGACATCTGCACGCTAGACATGTACACCTTAAAATCATTCCATACAACAAATATAGTAGACCTATTGCATAAAGTATGAGAAAAACAGACCAAAACACAAACACTTAACTATATCCACTAATCCAGGAACATGAAGTCAAGGTCAGATGACACCTGCCAGTTGGACATGTACACCTTACAGTCCTTCCATACACCGAATATACTAGACCTATTTCTTATAGTATCCGAGATATGGACTTGACCACCAAAACTTAACCTTGTTCACTGATCCATGAAATGAGGTCCAGGTCAAGTGAAAACTGTCTGACAGGCATGAGGACCTTGCAAGGTACGCACATACCAAATATAGTTATCCTATTACTTATAATAAGAGAGAATTTAACATTACAAAAAATCTGAACTTTTTTTTCAAGTGGTCACTGAACCATGAAAATGAGGTCAAGGACATTGGACATGTGACTGATGGAAACTTCGTAACATGAGGCATCTATATATAAAGTATGAGGCATCCAGGTCTACCATCTTCTAAAATATAAAGCTTTTAAAAGGTAAGCTAACGCCGCCGCCGCCGCCGGATCACTATCCCTATGTCGAGCTTTCTGCAACAAAAGTTGCAGGCTCGACAAAAATTGAGAAGTCTACAATTGAAAACAACGTTCAAACCTATGATTGCGTTGCCATGATTAAATCGCAATTTTTATACGTTTGCATGCAAAACAAACTTGGTGGAGGGGTCTAAATACAGTACAAACAACATTCAAAAAAGGTGAAAAAGTATATTTTGACAAAACGCATCTGACTATCAGGTCGAACAACCGATATGTTTAACCATGCTGACTGCCATTGACGATTGCCAAATAAACGGATCACCAGATGTAACAAAATATATCTTATTATCAATTTATAACCAAACATAAACAATAAACTTGCGGAAAATATGGTATACCGCAAACATGAGGTGCAAAAATTTGTAAAATTTATAGATATATCTTAAAACAGTCAATTATTTAAATAGCAGGATGTGCACAATTCGTCTGAAATATGCTTGTAGCCGCCGGACTAAAAACACTAAAGACATTTCTAATATATTAAGGTAAATAAGAAGATCACGGTCTAATAATATTTTGTGGTTGAAGTTTGTTGACTGTAACATGAATCAAATATAATTTATTTTAAGTTGTAACTTGTTTTAAAATTTATTTGCATAGCCATTTCGTTACATAAACGGATGCAAATTTACCTACTGTTATCGTCTAATCTGTTACAAGTATGAAATAAATATACATATGCTTCTTTTATAGTACTTTATCTATATACATTTTTTACACCTACATCATATTATAATCATGGCGTCTTTACAGGACAAAGTCACTATCATAACAGGTAAAATCCCTTTTTCAAACTATATATATATATGTATTAATTGTATTTACGTGATGATGTCTAACAAAATATTGATTGTTTTTCTTGCAAAAAAGGCACAGGCACTTGTCTCAGATTTTTTTTTATCCTATATACCTTATTATAACACTGTTATATCAAGGTACTATATAGGGGGGAATTCTGAGTCAAGTACCTGTGGAAAAAGGCCTTGAAGAATTCTTTAAAAAACATCTATGGTCTAAGATCTTTACATTATTTGTCTTATTGCTCCTATAAATATCCTTTCCAATACTCTTCCATAGCATTCATTCTTTTAATTGCTGCTGACTAAATGTTGAAGAAAGGTCATCAATTTACATCAAATATTGTTTTTTTTTATATTTATTAATCAACATGTGTGTTAGAAACAAACGATTACTTTATACATGCATGTATGTGTATAAATCATTGGTACATGTACTACAGGTGCAAGTTCGGGTATTGGAGAATCAACTGCTTTACTGTTTGCGGAGAGCAAAGCAAAGGTAGTTCTAGCAGCTAGAAATGTCGAGAATCTTGAGAAAGTAGCATCCTTGTGTAAAACTAAAGGACTATCTGATAGTGATGTAAGTTTCATTTGATATAAGAAGATGTGTATATGAGTACCAATGAGACAACTCTCCATCCAAGTCACAATTTGTAAAAGTAAACTATTATAGGTCAACACGAAGCCTTGGTTCACACCGAACAGCAAGCTATAAAGGGCTCAAAAAATGACTAGTGTAAAACCTTTTAATCGTAAAAATCAACGTTATAATCTATATATACACAGTCTATAATTATTATCATTACAAGATATAAAACCAGTTAATGCTTCATTGTTGTTTACTTACAAGAACAATTATAACGTCCAGTGGCAAACATTTCCGCATTTTCATGACTTAAACTATTTCAATTAATCTAAAAGGTAAGTTTTATAGAGTGTCGAGCGGGTGATAAAGGCTTAGAAATATGGACTTTAATTTGGAAAAAGGAAATTGAAGATAGTGTCAGAAATGTGTACAATATCACCTACCGATCCTTCAAAGATTTGTTGTAAATGTTCTTTGGCGTGCAGAGGGCTTGGTACTCACCAATAAAGGCATCGGATTTAACGGCCTAACACCGAAATTTTATTGTGTATTTATACATCCAAAACAGAAACGGGCAGAGTGTCTGTCCCTATCAACATTATATTGTCTTTTTTCATACAAGCCATGTTAAACTTTAAAATTTCTTTCTACCGAATATAAATATTTGATTTATTCTCTTCCAAGTTAAATATTTGCCACTGGATATTTAGCTACACTTCTCAACCAAATTGAATTACAATCATATTAATGCTAATGCTGTTTGAGCTTTTAAACTTGCTTTGCAGTTTTTATAGAAGAATTTAATACAGGTACATATATAATGAAATGGTTCTTACGAATCTAATTCGCCGAATGTATATTATTAAGCACTGATTAGTTTAAAAAGGTCTAGCCGCTTACTAAAATATTAAGAAAATTTATGAAATTAAAGATAAAATTAATTGTGAGATGAAGATGATGATGATGATTTATACGAGGAACATAAAGTTTATCTGCTACACATTCAAAATATCGTTGAAATTTATCTTGGAAACATAAGTGTTCCATTTTGAATTGATGAAAAATGTATTTGATTAAGTATGACTTTTATTTTAGTGACTAGTCTGGATAAATTACTAAATCGTAATGCGTATTGGGTTTAGCACGAATGTATCATCTTTTTCAGGTTTTGGTTATTCAGTGTGACGTCACTAGTGAGGACAATTTGAAAACATTAGTCGATGAAACAGTAAAGAAATTTGGGAGAATAGATGTGTTGGTATGTTGTATGTTAATCTTGAATAGAAAACAGAAAAAAACAGCTCCACAGTAGTAAAACATAACAGTTATGTTTTTGCCAAAAAAGCCATCGACAGAGTTTAACATTATCGAGTCGAACAGCACTATGTTTGTGAATGTTTGCAAAATTTAAATCATTTACAAAAGAAAACCAATTAAGAACCCCCAAAAATATTAAATTTTTGGTAGATAAATAAAGGCAATATAGTCGTAAATCGATTGAGAGAAAACAAATCCAGGATACAAACCAAAACCGAGAGAAACGCATCAGCAATAACAGGAAAACATAGAAACAAAAGGATCACAGAAGTGCAACAAAACAAACGCAAATGCATATAGAAACGAACAATTTGAAAACAACTGCCATATTCCTGACTTGGTACAGGACATTGAAAAAAGTTAATTGTTGGTTGAACCTGGTTTAATGGCATGCCAAACTTCCCGCTTTATAACAATGTTAAAACAATATCGCTAAAACAGAAACAGCACAAACATACACAAGAACATTCATAACAGAGAAACGTACAAACAAATAGCAGTGACCTCTTTATAGAAATAATATGTTTTTAAAAATGCTTCATACCAGTTGCAGTGCCAATACGCATTCTTCATTTGGGAAAATTAAAATGAAAAAGGTTCAGATAAAAACTGATTTTATAGAACACTGCAACCATGATAACACATATACAACTGCCATACAACAAACTGTCTACTTTTTTCAATTTTTTAACTCAGATAAATAACGCAGGTAAAGGAACCCCCGGTAATGTGATGGTAACACCTGAAGCTACTCTAGACGATATAATGAATGTCAACTTTAAATCTATTTACAATTTGTCAAGACTCTGTGTTCCTCATCTTATTAAAACTCAGGGTAAGTAGAAGAAATGAAGCATCTTGGATTGATTGATTTGTCATTGCTTTAAAAACACACTGATCAGCACAACAAAAAATATATATTGCGACGAAACTTTTTATCACCTGATGTCTTCAAGTTGTATCATCCTTTCAGAGACCAAAACGTTTATATGTCAAAGATTCAGCCAGTAAATCTTTGTTCGGGCAGTACAGTTAACATTTATCAACACAAACATGTATGATGATACCATAATTCATTCCTTTTGCCTTAAACAATAATCATAATAATCATATGTATACAATGTATAGTACGTGGAACTTTTGACAAGTTCAAGTATATATAATGTCTGAAACATTTCACAAAGAATGTTTCATGTTTCAACATTTATTATTTCTTCGGTCCCTTATCGTTTTGTATAAAAAGAAATCAATGTAGCTCTCAGTTCTATGATATTTTTTTTTATTTTTTTTTACATTTTTTTTTTTACTGTTTCAGTATTTGCTTATTGTTACTGGAAGTTTTTCACAATAACGGATTACAACTGCATGAGCATTGCCAAACAGTATTTTTTATTAAATAGTTGTGTTTGCTTTAATTTTGTAATTGTGCCTCTTCATAAGCTGTAAACGATTACCATGCACTAACAATCCTTACTTTAATCCAAAGTAAATGCATTCGTTTACATTCCGAACCGTTGTTACAGTAATGAACACGCAATGTCAAGTATCTTCGAGCCGCGTCACATGCAGTGCACGTTGGCCAGCTTTTATAGTTTACACATTTATTTTAAAAAAAAATGTTTTAATGTGGGAAACTCCAATTATCTTACTGTAAAAATCTGAAATATTTCCTCGTAAAGTTCCTTTTACATTTGAGAATCATAAGTGAAAAAGATTGATACACAATGCACGCCATATGAATAAATGTGTTTTTAAATGGGGGATAGCAAGTCAAAGGGAGATAACTACTTTTCAAATTTTAGAAAACAACAAGCTTAGAAATTCTTTGACAGAATTTTTTCTATGCATTCATTTTTGGGTGTATTTGCAAAACTGGGTGTAAGTATGGTGGGGTAAGGCGGGCGCTTTCAACGGGAAAATGAGTACTAGTACCATGTTTTGTCAAAGAAAGACTGAGTGTACACTTATTGAAGATGTGTAGCTTGCAAACCCTTTTGAAGTTGGGCACCTTTTTTCAAGGTGTTTTAAACAAATTTCCCCATTTTTCTGTAAATTTTTCAATTTATAATTCCTATATATATTGTAATAATGTACATCATATACCATACTGTATCCCATTCAATCCAGCCATTTGATTCTTTAATCCAGTTTTTAGTTTTAACGAAACATTTTATTTTTTATTAATTTTTGCTCTTTTGGGAGATAGTTGAACTTTTGTCATTCTTGGAGTATTTACTTGTATAAGACGTGCATTGCGTTTCCGGATATCTTCTCCTACAGTTTGAATGTTAGGAAGTTTGACTTTGCTGGCTGTTTGTATATATATTGAAGGTGTGCATGTGGTCAAGGTTATGATTTTTATTAATATTTGCTCTTTTGGGAGAAAGTTGGACTTTGGAGTATTTACTTGCGTAATAGGTCATCCTGCAGTGATCCATTAACATGTGTGCTCCAAATTGCTCAACATTGTGTTTTGAAAATAAAACTTTGCATCTGCAGGGGCATCAGTTGTGTCTCCCAGACACAATAATATATCAAAGAAAGTCGCACACTGACTATGTTATAATACAGTTACTTCAGAGCGGAGTGCAGGGCATCCCTTTTTTCTTGTTTTTTTGTATACATCATATCATTTGAAGTTGTTGTAATTTATTTTATATAACGATTTTCAGGGTCCATCGTGAATGTTTCGAGTATAGCGGGACAACGTGCAGTAAGTACATATTTTAAGTTTGCCCAAGAGACACAAAAAAACGAACAGAAGACAAACTAAATTATATAAAACATAACGTAGAAATCTAAAGACTGAGCAGCATAAACATAACCAAAAAGTTAGGACCAAAGTGCCTGTATACCAAGTCAGGAATATGACAGTTGTTGTCCATTCTTTTGATGTGTTTTATTATTTGATTTTGCCATTTAATTAGGGACCTTCCGTTTTGAATTTTCCTCGGAGTTCAGTATTTTGAATATTTGACTTTTTTCAGGTGCTTATAGCATTTACATGTAGCATTTATGTCACGGCAAGACATATAATAAAACAATTATTAAGTCTGGTGGACGATTCATAGACATGTCGGGTACCTAACAGAGAGAGGAAACATCTCACAGCAGACGAATGAATTATATTCACAAAAACAATCTACTTAGAACGTTATATGCCTTTCCTGCTTTATTTTGTTGCCGGATTGCTGTTTAATTTTTGTTTTATTCATTTTACTTCCAGCACTACAATCATGTTGTGATATTTGTGCTGAATATAATTGTTATGTTTGTTTTGTGACAAAGTGTACTAAAATTAAGATAGGAGTCTTATTTTTTCACAAATAGTTTATTTTATTTTTGCAGGGTCCTAACATATCTGCCTATTGTATCTCAAAAGCTGCATTGGATATGTTTACACGCTTGTTAGCATTAGGTATGTTTGTTAAACGTATGTAATGAATTTTCCCATAAAAGATTGTTGTTTTTTTTTCATAAATAAAAGAGCCGTAGTAAATAAAAATTGTCAATGTATATATATATATAGACACATATAGTGTACTCAAATCCTATAATGGTATTATAAACAGAAAGAAGCTTAACTTAAGGTGAAAGCTATATAATTACTGAACGTAAAGGCCCTACTCTCCAAACTTAAGGA
Organism: Mytilus edulis; assembly: GCA_019925275.1. Lineage (NCBI taxonomy): Eukaryota > Metazoa > Mollusca > Bivalvia > Mytilida > Mytilidae > Mytilus > Mytilus edulis. Next base: position 64,338,158 of record CM034353.1, read on the forward strand.
GAAAGCTATTTAATTATTGAACGTAAAGGCCCTTCTCTCCAAACTTAAGGAGAAAGCTATATAATTACTGAACGTAAAGGCCCTACTCTCCAAACTTGAGGAGAAAGCTATTTAATTACTGAACGTAAAAGCCCTACTCTCCAAACTTAAGGAGAAAGCTATTTAATTACTGAAAGTAAAGGCCCTTCTCTCCAAACTTAAGGAGAAAGCTATATAATTACTGAACGTAAAGGCCCTATTCTCCAAACTTGAGGAGAAAGCTATTTAATTACTGAACGTAAAGGCCCTACTCTCCAAACTTGAGGAGAAAGCTATTTAATTAATGAACGTAAAGGCCCTACTCTCCAAACTTAAGGAGAAAGCTATATAATTACTGAACGTAAAGGCCCTACTCTCCAAACTTAAGGAGAAAGCTATATAATTACTGAACGTAAAGGCCCTACTCTCCAAACTTAAGGAGAAAGCTATATAATTACTGAACGTAAAGGCCCTACTCTCCAAACTTGAGGAGAAAGCTATTTAATTACTGAACGTAAAGGCCCTACTCTCCAAACTTAAGGAGAAAGCTATATAATTACTGAACGTAAAGGCCCTACTCTCCAAACTTAAGGAGAAAGCTATATTATTACTGAACGTAAAGGCCCTACTCTCCAAACTTAAGGAGAAAGCTATATAATTACTGAACGTAAAGGCCCTACTCTCCAAACTTAAGGAGAAAGCTATATAATTACTGAACGTAAAGGCCCTACTCTCCAAACTTAAGGAGAAAGCTATATAATTACTGAACGTAAAGGCCTCACTCTCCACCCTCTTGGTTTCTTTTGGGTTCATGCTGCTCAATTTTAAATTTTCTATGTAATGTGTTTAACGGCTGTGGATTTAGTCGTTTATAACGTTTTTTATCATGGAATTGTCAGAGCTTTGAATATCTCTAAATGTATCTTTCGCATTTTAAAAAGAAAGATTGTCTCATTTCTTTTCTTGTTTGATAAAATTTCCTCGATTGATAATAAAAATGTATGGTATGCATACCATGGTACGATTCTAACCACGATCTTGATCCTGAGTAAGAGAAGTCACTTACATATAATGCACTACCAAAGTACTCGGCGGGCTTACTTAAAGGTTGCAATTCCGGTATAATAAAGGTTAAAAAGGAACCAAAAGGACTGCGTATTTATACGACCAGTAACCAATTTGTCTTTTGAGCATCAGTGCACCATCGGAATAAAGATCAATGTGACTATATTTAGATATCCTAGTAAACCTTTGGGGTTCTTTGCAATTTCAAAAAACATTTTTTCCTGTAACTAAAATACATAATACGACAATAGCACGATATGGACGTCAAACCTAAGGTGCCATGCCATAGTGCAATGCACTCTTATTCCTAATTATTTTATTTTTTTTGCATGCTTAATGTACAAAAATATAGAATGTTGTTAACACCAATGATTCAATAAAGATAACACATATTTTTCAAAATTGTGCGGCTTTAATCTATTAATTATGGGTGTATTCTTTACAGAATTGGCTCCTCGGAAAGTACGGGTTAACTCGGTCAAGTAGGTATATTATTCTTTTATCTATATTTGTTTTATTCAACTGATCGAGATTATTAGGTGGAGGATCGAGATTTCACAAAATTGATTGCATCCCATCACATATTTCAGTGTTGTTATTTTTAATTTCATTTTTAATTACGAAGTTTTAGATGGTCAGCTGATCTTTAATAGTAAAATAAAATTACCTGTTAATGTTTTCACAACTTTTCCAGAATAAGGGCGATTTATATATAATAGCTTCATATGTAATTGTATAAACCCTTTCCAATTGTTGACTAACGTAAGCCTATTCACCTTTTACTGCTTGTCTGGTACATGTAACCTGCTCCAATCTTTGCTTTGCGACGGTCTTCTGTCGAGCAGTGAGCCATAATCCTAGGCTACAATTACTGCAACCACATGGATAGCATTACGATGTTTCATATATTTTAGACTCTTCTTAATATTTATACAAATAAGAAGAATGTGGCGGGGTTAAACTAGTTTGAAGGCGTCAACCCTCTCCAAACTTGGGACAATGGTGTTACAGTACAATATTGGAACAAACAATAAAAATCAAACGAAATCAAACATATACACATAAAAACTCAGCGGCGACGTCGGCGAGTACTTATACATCACAACAACAAAAGGGATTTGTCCACTTTATCTTTTGTTGCCAAAATAATTGTTAACTCGGCAATACGTAAAAAGTACTTTCATTTGTAATTTCTTCATTTATATTTTTTTTGCAGCCCGGGATTCATTTTGACACCATTCGCCGAAAATGCTGGATGGCCAAGCGCCATGACTACAGATGTAAGTACAATACACATACAAACCATATTCTATAATAATCATTCGACTGATGTCATCTATTTCCTAGTAACCAATATGCTGCTGGGACTGCACCCCTTTGATATGTTACCTACCATGGATTCTATGACAATTCAAGAGCAAACTATTGTACAAAAAAAATGGATTCTTTATCTTTGCATATAGTAAACAATCAATTACTAGTATCTATAATTCGTATCCGTTGTTTGTTAACATTATGACTGCAAAAAGTAAAATAACAAAAAATACCGAACTCCGAGGCAAAATCAAAGTGGAAAGTCCCTAATCAAATGGCAAAATTTAAAGTTCAAACACATCAAACGAATGGTTTTACATTTGTCATATTCCTGACTTAGCACCTATGTAGAAAATGGTGGGTTAAAACTGGTTTTATAGCAAGAGAAACCTCTCACTTGTATGGCAGTCGTATAACATTCCAACGAAGTGTACTACAAGTAAAACTTGAAAGTTGTAGGTCTCGCGGTTTTTCAAAATTTATTTTTGGGCCTGTTGGTTTCAATGCTTTTAAACATTTTAAGTATTCGTCCCAAACTTGACCATCTAATTAAAGATGGTCAATGTAATATGTGTCATCCGCATAAAATTCAGTACCGAACATTTTTTTTCTTCTATATTTGAGTTTGAACCGCTTCTTATGAACTAGTCCCCGATGGCACCCCGCTTAGTAGAAAGTACTTTACTACCGGCAGGGTTTTATGGTAATACTCTACTACATATTTCAAGTTCTTTCATGTTCTTTTTCAGTATCTCGAGCGGTTGAAAGTGCTACAACCTCTTGGTGGTTCGGGCAAACCCGAAGACGTTGCCAAGGCAGTACGATTTCTAGCATCTGATGAAGCATCATTTACTACCGGCCATTTACTCTTTGTCGATTCTGGACGCCATTGTGGACTTCCAGTATAATGATATGAATGTGTATATTAAAAGCCTTCACAATATGTTGACTTTTTTTTATCTTAATTACACATAATTTTACAGAACAAATCCGTGTCTGTAGTAGCGTAATGGATTTCAATGAAAGTAATCCAGGTATTGTAAGTACTGGTACATAATCATGGCACGGACTAACGGTCTAATTTATATAAAAAGTTAGTAACAGCTATAAATGAACCACACCAAGAATCGGTAACCACTGAACATCCGTCACCTATAAAAAAATCGGGATTCGTGTTTCACATTAAAAATATACATATAATGCAAAACATTGAAGCAAAATGTAAACATATGAATAAAAGGTAGGACTTACAGTTTTGCAACAAAGCCAATAGGTTAACAACCAGAAAAAACAATATTAACCATAAAATTTGGGTGTAATTCAAATGTATTTACCATGAGCATCACGACGCGTGTCACATATACAGCAGGAGTTATTTACCTTTCCGGAGCACCTTGGGTCACCCTCGTTTTAGTGGGGTTCGTGTTGCCCAGTATGTAGTTTTCTATTAAGTGTTTATTGGTAGTCTTTTCTTTCTATTGTTTGCCTATAAAGCTTTGTTTTTTTATATTTGAAATGAATTTTGGTTACCCTTTTAGTTGTCCTTTTTAGTATTTTTACACGTGTTTTATCCATTTTGTTAAATCAAGCTAATAAGCTACACGTATGCTTAAAAATAAATCTGGGACGAAAGTTTAAATATCAGGACATTCAAGAACTTTTTAATGCAGTCATAATCAGATGAAATAAATCACTGGGGTAAAGCTGATGACCGTAACTGCATTCACGGTCATCCCAAGATGTCGGATGAAAAATTAGGTCAGTTTCTGTATTGTCTGTTAAAGTGTTTCTATATCATTTTCTTTACAAATTATACATTGAAACCATGTAAATTTATAAAAGAATCACTCGAAAATCACTAATTACTTCCGAGAAATGTGCATGAAACGGGAAATTCGATTTGAAAAAATTGTTAGGATGACCGTAAATCATAATCAAAATATTTTCAAGATGACCGTAACATAAAACAAGGATGACCGTGATTGGTAAAAAGATGACCGTAACTTGTAAAGGATGACCGTAATTTGTAAAGACTGACTGAAATTTATATAGGACGACCGTAACTTTTATAGGATGACCATCAATTCTAAGAAATATCCGTATTGTATTCAAAGCTTTTTTGTTGAGTTTGTCGATCTCAATAGGGGCTCGGTTTGCGGATATAAATATGTGTCATAAATTTCTTTTTTTAAACTATAATATAATTGGCCATATTTAGGATTTATAACAATGATAGTAAATTGCATATTTCTCGTAAACAATGAAATATTTATTGATATCGACGTTAAAATTGAAAGCGATACGACCAAAATTTTAAGAAACATGAATGTGTCCCTAGTACACAGATGCCTCATCTACACTGTCATTTTCTATGTTTAGTGGACTATGAAAATGGGATAAAACTGTAATTTGGCATTAGAATTAAAAAGATCATACCATAGGGAAAATGTGTTCTAAGTTTCAATTTTATTTAACTTGAAGCTGGACAAACGGACAAAGGCCGTACTTTAACCTATAATGGTTTACTTTTTAAATTGTTATTTGTATGGAGAGTTGTCTCATTGGCACTCACACCACATCTTCCTATATCTATAAACAGACGAAGGGACGAACGTACGCACAGACCAGAAAAACATAATGCCAATAAATGGAGCATTAAAAACATTAATAATACATACGAATATTTGGTAATCGAGCCCATGTGTATGGTTCCAGAGGAAGCAGATTAAAATCTTAATTTGTCTTGATATATGCAGGCGGAAACACTTTTGAAATAGAACAAAAGAATCGAAGCTCTGTGTTTATCGAGAAAGCGATAAATGTTAACTGTAATATTTGATATAGTAACAAAATTTTAAAAAGTTAATAGAAACAAATAAAACGACAATTTTCTTATTTTAAAAACACCATTTGCATAAGTTTTCAATGTATCTATTACATAGTAATGCAAAACAATAAGATATCAAGTCGACGACATGGTTCTTATCGGGGCCTTTTATAGCTGACTATGCGGTATGGGCTTTGCTCATTGTTGAAGGCATTACGGTAACCTATAGTTGTTAATGTGTGTGTCATTTTGGTCTTTTCTGGATAGTTGTCTCATTGGCAATAATACCACATCTTCTTTTTTATATATTATAGTATCTATAAGTTGGATGTAGAAAATGCATAACCTCCGAATTTTTTTTTATCACGGACGGAGAACATAATTTTTTTTTATCAATCTTTTAGTTCAGAAATTTTCGTGTCTGCCCTTTCATTATGTGAATCAAGAAAAAAATCCACAAAACAGGTAACGATTGTATCGAAAAGAGAAAAATCGAGTGCACCTTTTTTATGTTAGGGCATGTTTGGGGTGTATATTTTGTCTTTAAAACGTACAAAGCAAGAGTATTTTATATAGCATCTCGCTTCAGATTCTATCGCTATAAAAGCGGGAAAAAAAGCTGTATTGGCCCATGGGCTAATACGGGACGTTCACTTCCGGTTTTTAATTCTCTTATAATCATTTAATAAAAGTGTTATGAACTGGCTGTTTCTGTATTGGCACTGGTATAGATTCTCGGTCAGCTGTATTGGCCCTCGACCCTATGGGTCTCGAGGCCAATACAGCAAACCTTGAATCTATACCAGTGCCAATACAGAAACAGCCAGTTAATAACACTATATTATTATATATCAAAGCTACATGTTGACTTTATAACGTAAAAAAATGACAGTACGAAAAGATGAAATATATTGGTCAAGTGAGATACCTATCTAATGAATCACAAAAACAGAGTAGGTGTGTTCGAATAGCTATTTTTTCTAGGTATTTGACAACAGTCTTTTAATTTGGATGATGAAAATGGATATCTTCGAAAAAAATATGATTTTCTTGTGTGTGATAACTAGGGTTTATAATCTTCAACCACTGAAAATGTTTAGTCTGCCCTTCCACGAAATATTTAATTAGAATTTTTTTAAATGCTTAAGAATTTTCAAAAATTCCATCTGCCATCCGAACAGACAATATTTTTAAGTTGAATCAATGCAGACAAGATCATTAACTAATGCTCATTAGCTAGTAGATACATTTGTCTTTTAAAATATAACTGACATATAACGATCGATCGTAATGGTGCTATGTGGATAAATTTATCAGTTTTCAAGAGCAAAATTGGCAGAGCGTCATCCCTACAATGGCTTCCATTTCTACGATTGCGAGCATGAACTGGCGTAATGGGGAGATAATTTTGAAGAAGTAGAATCCTGACTGTATGAATAACATTTCTGTATATATACAAATTGACAACGTTCCGCCTTGTGATACGCTTTTCGTACAATACTATTTTAAGGATCTACTTTGCTGGAGCTCACCTTCACTAGTTTATTCGAATGATATTTTCAAAATATTTCTGTTATTTTATTTGCACGACAAAATGAAAGACGATATACTATCAATGGGTGTACATGCAATTTTTTGGCATTTTTAAAAATGTGTATTTATTATATGTCATTAAAAGGAATCCCAGAAACAAACAAAAATCTTTTGTCGAGCAGTTGAAGGCTGTGCACCGCATTTTTTTCATTATGCTTATAAGATGTCATTTTATCGCGCTTTTGTAGCATGTTTTCCCTTCCTGTTCATTTGCATGTCTTTTGGCAAATTCATTTTAAAAATTAAATCCTCTACTGTAAAACAGATATATATATGGTAATCTTTGCATTTGAAGCACGTCTTATTTTCTTCTACCTATAGGATAACACTCTCATATTAATATATGTGTTTACCAACACGATTAATCATTTGATACAAAAAGATAGTTATATAAATACGGATATTTCTTAGAATTGAGGGTCATCCTTTAAAAGTTACGGTCATCATTTACAAATTACGGTCATCTTAAAAGCAGTTACGGTCAGCCTTGTTATGAATCGCTGATTCTGTTACGGTCATCTCGATTGTGATTTACGGTCATCTTGGCGATTTTTTCAAATCGAATTTCCCGTTTCATGCACATTTCTCAGAAGTAATAAGTGATTTCCGAGTAGTTCTTTTATAAATTTACATCGTTTCAATGTATGATTTGTAAAGAAAATGATATAGAAACACTTTAACAGACAATACAGAAACTGACCTAATTTTTCATCCGACATCTTGGGATGACCGTGAATGCAGTTACGGTCATCAGCTTTACCCCAGTGATAAATGGTGAACAAAACGTAGATATCGTGTTTCATTAGAAAGAACATTTAAAGTTTCAAGGGCTTATGCAAATTTTTTGAATCCTTATATAATATTTTAGGTAAATATGATAGACTATCAAATCAACAAAGTGACCACGTGTCGTCGAGATATTTCTTGCTTGGAGATGAATAAATTTGATCACGTTAAATGAGCAAACATGAGTTTCATAATAAAATAAATTCTGAAGTACATGGATTTTTTAAACTCTGTGTTGTAGAAACGAAGTGTAACTAACGTAAACAGCAGCACCCCCTGGTGGTTAAATACCCTCACACATCATTTGAATTATCTAAATTTGTAGCTTACCATGGCGTCTCTTAAGGATAAAGTCAGCATCATAACAGGTAAAAATCACATGTATTATTTAACAAATTTGTAAATTACTTGTTTATGTTTTACGAAACATGTACTTTGTCGATCCATATATAAGTATATATAGAGTCAACTTTTGATTAATTTTTTTTTTTGGGGGGGGGGGGGGGGGGGGGGGGGGGGGGTTAAACAGGAACTTTTGAGTCCAGAGTTGTTTGGTTCTTGTGAATTACAGCTGAGGCACAGCTTTTTTTTCCCTTGGAATATTTTAAGAATAAAGCGTCTTCCATTTGTATTTCAAAGTAATAATATATGTCTTGTTCTTAGTTAAGTGATAATTCTTTTAAGTATTAAATTTGTACATATATACTTAATATTCTGGATATGTAACAATGCTTTTAATATTTGGATTTTCAGGAATTTTTGCCTCGAGCATCATTGAAGAGACATATATTTACGTGTTGTTTCCAGTTTTTGTATGCTAATCTGGTGCAGAAAATCTAGTACCGTTAATCTTATTTTATTTTTGAATTTTATTTTGTATTTAGCCAGCTGTCTATTATAGAAACAGTTTAATTATATTTAAAATGTAATCTTCAACTTTAATTTTTCAAACCCAATCACAATGTATCTGACAAATTCAAGTCCATATTCTATAAATTGTGGTGGGTTCATTATTTCTTTTGTCAAGCATCACTGATACTAGAAATAGCTATCATTCATATCTTAAAATTCCAAGGGGACTGGGGAATAGAAATATGGTCACTCTTAGTCTTCTTGCTACCGGCAGTAAAACCTTTGCAATAGTGGGGCGCCCATTTAGTTTGTAAAAATACTAAGCTACGTCCGGTCAGAATGGGAACGTTAAATCCGATGTTTCGTGAATAGAAAGTGTCACGCTCGCTGCTCGTTACGAACCGTTGCAACAACTTTTTGTACTCGTTCTGAAAATGCATAAAATATTTGCCACTGGACAATACGCAATGAATAAATTATTATGTTAAATTTAATTTCTTTCTTGCTCCTCTCTTCTTTTTTTTTCTTTTTTTCGTCATTCATGATCGTATTATGTTTGACTAATTGTTTTTCTTGTGCGTCAACCAGAATATGAAATAATTTGCAACGGAACGTTTAGCAACAAAAACCAATTAATCAATCAATCAATCCTTACATATGTAAGCTAACATTGTTTATTTTGTGTTTGTGTGTTTGCTTGTCATTGTCTATTTTGCTGAAAATGATGAAATAAATATGTTTAAACTAAATAAAGGACGCAATTTAAACTTAAGTTTAAATATCAGAACAAGAACTTCTCGAAACAGTAAACATTGCGATCCAAGATAATCAATGTTGTGAAATTATCGTATATATCGTGTTTGATCAAAAATTTAAAAGGTCCTATGTATACAATTCATACGGTATATCAGGTAAAAGTGATAGGATTTAGGTCATCAAATTCACAACATGTCTAGATCTTTTAAAGTTAAACTGGTTGATACCCGATTGAAATAAAACAAACGAAATGGAATTTTTATTAAAAAAATAGTAAAAGAAAGGGTTCATAATTAGGGATATTTTTTTTTATCTCATATACGTGTTTTCACTCTAATTATAGCATGCAGCTTCCGAGAAGTTGGTAAAATTTTAGATTAAAGACAAATTTTCACAAAACAGTAGATTATGGTAGTTTCAAATTAGTTTGGACCTATCATATGCATAACTTAACTTACATTTTGTACATTGTATATTGATTTTTTTTAAAGTTTGACAGCACACCATCACTACAGTGGCTTCCATTTTCACGATGGAAAAGATTGGTGGCGTAATGTGTAGATAATTTTAACCAAGTAGAATCCTAACAAAATAACGAGTCATTTTTGTTCAAAATGTAGTTGAAACGTAGAATTTTAAAACGTAGTAAAACTTGACAGTGTGACTTGGTCTTTACATACAATACATTCCTACGTTATCGTAAAATTGACTTGTTTTAACTTCGTTTTGTAGTCACGAAGTGTGTTTCTGGCAGCAGCAACACCGTCTGGCGTTTAAAATTTTCTCAGATTCCGTATAATTTATTTATACGTGTAAATGTATCTTACCATGATGCTTTATATGACAAAGTCACCATCATAACAGGTACAGATATTTTTTTCAGCAACTTTCTACAATCCATGTATATATTTACGCAAAAGGCTTGGAACAGTAGGTTTTTGTCTGTCTAGCCCGAGTCATAAACTTTTTGATTTTTTTTTAGGGGACGACAGAAAATTATCTACAGTTGTTTGTTGTTTGAGAACATTTTGCGTGCCGGATGGCTAAATTTTGATTTTGAATTTCGAACAATTGAAATTAAGTATTTGTTTAATTGTATATCTGAATCCTATTTTGGTACTCTCGCCCAAGGTGACACAATTCAAGTAACGTAATATTTTTCACATTTTCATGTATGCAGTTATGGATGTTCCTTTGCATTTGCATGTTTTGGTAAAGTTGCTAAATATTCTAAAACAAATGTCCTCCCACATTATGTTTACTTCCGATATCTTCAATTTCAGTGATCATAGTTCAATTAATGTACTACTGATCGACATGCTTAATACAAGAGATTAACAGATTTAATTAGCGTGAAGTTTAAAAAAAAGTTAAAATATAAAGTTTTTGTTTCAATTACAATTGAACTTTTTTACATTAATTTGATAGTTAAGTTATGTTGATCTACTATATGCATTTGTATCTAATAAACTTGACCAACTTTTTAATATTAGTCAGACCGTACGCGTACGGTCCGACCGTATGAGTATTTTGAAAAAGTACGCATACGGTCCAGACCGTACGCGTACGGTCCAAATACTCGCACGGCCTTGAATATATATATATATTGTTGAATAATTTATGTAAAATTGAACTCTTCACTTGATATATTCTGTGTTGCTGTCTTAAGAATGTAGAACCCATATCTTTTTATTATCATTAGAATCACTGACGTGTTCATCCCTCTCCATTTGTTTTCCATCATCTAAACGGCATTAATTGATTTTTATACTCAATCCATCAACACCATCACAAGTAAATAAATTGGGGTCCTACATCAAAAGGTCATTAGAACTGAGGACAGGGGACACTGGAATATTTACTGTAAATGAATGATTGTGTATATATATATATGTGAAATATAGTTATATTGTTTATTATTTTATATGTCACAAACTTAATGTTTAAAGTTTACATGGCAATAAATATTTGAATTGAATTGAAAAAAATTAATCTTCCTGACATTTATTTGTCAAGTCTTTTTTTTTTTAATACTGTCAATACAGAAAGACTGTAAAATATTTATATGAATATAAGACGTTTGTTACACATGGTTATTATTCTTTGTTTTATGGAATTGTTGACATGCAGATAATACATAATTATATAAATGCATATATATATATGAATCATATATTTGTATTGCAGGTGCTAGTTCGGGTATTGGAGAAAAAACTGCATTACTGTTTGCTGAGAGCAAAGCAAAGGTAGTTCTAGCATCTAGAACTCTGGAGAACCTTGAGAAAGTAGCATCCTTGTGTAGGTCTAAAGGATTATCGAAAAATGATGTAAGTTTTTTAATCAAGCAAACTATCTTAAGCCTACTGAAATTTCAACTTTCAAGTAATTCGTAATAAGTTTAATTTCTATGTTGTTTGCTTACAAATTGAACGAACAGTTCCAAATATTAAATCCTTATTCGTTATATGAGAACAAATGAAATAAAAAAAAATATAAATCCATCCTGTAACATTTATCGTTGTAAAAGGCCACTGATGTACCGACATTTAAGGGAAATTCCGCAATTTTTTACTTATCATCTAATTATGTTCATCTTAACATAAAAAACACATTTGCAAAGTTTTAAATTTATATTCCTTCTAATAACGGAGAAAATCAAGTATTTGTAACTTTTTTGGTTGAATTCTCGAGTGGGTCGTGACGTTTTAGCCCGATGCGTTGAATTCTGGGAAAAAATAAAATCTGTTTAACTCTTATAGCTTATCGACAATATACGTAATTAAAAGCGCACAGCTGACGAATGGTCGTAGTTATTAACCACAATATAAGAATGAACGAAAATGAATATGCATATACCGTTTTGTATTGATTGAATTAAACTCCTATAAAATTTTCTCTAGTAAATGTTTTCGAATAAATTTCATTAATTATTGTTGAGATTTTTTTCATAAAATATTTATTGAACATTTTTACTGATATTGAACTGAAAATATTTCAGTTCTATTTACCGTTATTGTTTTGATAATCATTTCAATGCAACTAATGTGTGAGCAGAGTGTGTATATTATTTTGTAAAGGTCACTGTATATTTCTCGGCTTGAGGTCAATTCGTTTACCTTGTAGCTATTTAGCCGCAGGTGTGAGTTCAAGCGTACACAGGTATGAATGTTGTTATTTGGAAAGGATAACTTGACAGAAAGGATTAGAAAGAGTATGCTGTATTTAATACACGATGAGAATAAAGATACAATAATTATATTGTGTAAATTAATTGAAAATAAAATTCAGATTCTTAATTTCGAAAGTGTATAAAAATAAAAGGAAACAATTTTGTATTACTTTCTTAGCGGCAATTGGCGTAAAGATTCAAATATGAAGTAAAAAATAGTAGTTTTAATCTTTAATAAAAACTAAATGCAATATTACCCAATTTGATATACCATTGCACATCTGTTTGATATCATTGACTTTAACGGAATTTCTTTACTTGTATTCAAATCTGGCTGTGTTTAAATGCTCATAAAACTATCGCAATTTTAAAGTTTTTAATTGAAAAAAATACAACACACAATATGCATGATTTTTTTTTTTAGTTTCTTTTTAACATTTCATTGTTACATAATTAAATTCATTTGACAATCATTTACACGAACTTTTTGTGAAAAGAATACCAATTATCTAAGCTAAGGCATTATTTTTTTTGAGGATTTTTGTACATTTTTTTTTTAAATTCTATGATAATATTTGTGCAATGTTGAACATGATAGCCGTCATTAATCCAAATAAGTAATACAGTAGTTGTAATAAAACTTATATTTTAGTCATGCATAACTGATATTGACGAATTTAGAATAGTTCGTCCATACATCGTTGTTCTTGAAACAATCATTATTAGTATACATGTAAGTTTCCTGACGTATAAGCGCCATTGAGGATGAGCTCAAGAGAAAGCAGACTAGTAGCGTTTCGTTAGTTTGTTTGTTGGGAAAGGAGAGGAAATGCAACCACTTGCACAGATAAACGACAGAATTACCATACAAGCATTTATAGTCAACACAACCAGAAAGAGTTCCCATCGTTGGACGGGGAAAATGAAGGCTTCCAAGAATGAACAAGTGACATGTCTAACTCTGAACAGTTAGAAAACGGACTATCAACATCGACCGCTTGTTCTTGATACTTGAAACTACATGCATATATACGTATACGTTTATGATAGTGATGAGTTCTTGCGTCTGACAAAAACTAAATTCCTTCATGGTTATATCTTGCCATACGTTTATATTGGTTTGTAAGGTGATTACTCAAAATCGTTATTTGAAAATCCTGTTTGTGAGATGTAGATTCATTTCAATACAGAAATTTCGTCTTTATATTAAGTTTCACAAGTGTATAACACGGAGAAGCTCTGAAGGTACATTACTCCCATTTTGTTTGGGTGTGAACCATCGATGTTTACAGCAATATAAAAGAATAAGATGATGATGGTAGAAAGAACTATGGGCGTCATGTGGCAAATATTACATGCATATCGGACCATGAGTTGTCAATCTGTATGAAAAGCTTTCCAATACAACCATATTATTGAGAAGGAATGTTTACATGCTATACTCTCGTACTAGTATTACAGGGTTCTTGTGGCGTTCACCTTAGACACACATCTTTTTAACGATGCTTAAAAAAAAGACAGAACCAATTTAATGTCATATTTCCCTATTTTTTAAATATAACTAAAAGTCTTTTATCTGACAAGAATACCCCTATTTAGCGGACAAGTAATTTATTCTTTTTTCTGTTATTGAATACCAAGAAAGAAAATAAATCCCGAAATTAATTTGAAACTTTGATACTCAATAGTTTCCCAGCAAAATATTCACATCCCTTGGGGATAATCAGTGTTCGTCCAGTGGCATATATAACAATTGTGATGACGAATTCCTTCCTTTGTTCGTGAACAATCTTATTGAAATATAAATCTGTGATTTTACTATGTCCACAACTTCGATGAACCAAAGCAAATTATGCATCGACCTGTATTTAAATCAAATTGGTTCTCTTCTTTTTCTTCTGGTATACAATAGTCTATCGACATTCGATGATTACATACTGTTGGCATACATGGACTAGTCTATTTACAAATCTTTTACCCCAATTTATTCAAAATATGTTTTTTTCTTATGTTCAATGTATACATGTATATATTTTAAATTGCACTATAGTTCCGTAACTGTCTACCCAGTCGTATAAACGAATCGTCGACAAGTGCGTACATTTTTTAAAATCAATATTTCTGGTATGTTCCAATCTGTCCTTCACTATTGACAATGAGTATATATTACATTTTCCCAAATTCACCCTTGGAAAAAATATTTAAATAGAGTTTAATTTCATCAAATCTTATTTTTTGGGTATTATTTATATTTTTATGAATAATATTCTTTACACCAGAAATGTTATTTATAAACAAGCGTATGAGTTTAGTAATGACAAGTAAGACAGAGTTGTATATTATACATCTGAAAGTTATAAGTTATCGGCCGTGTACACTGATCAATACCTGCAGAAGTGAAACGATGCATGAACTTGCAAGCCCGACAGGAAATCGCTTGAATACCTGGACGTGTCACCTCACACCCCTCACAATACCTTTGGAAGTAATACTTTTAGCCATGCTGGTGATCAGATGAGGGAAGATCAGAATTTATTTGAAAAAAGTTTATTACTTTAAAGAATTATGAACAAATTAGATTTTCGAAAACAATTTTCACGGAACACTTATTTATGATTTCAACTTTGACTTTTTACCTAATTCCAATATCAACAGTTTACAAACAACAGACCATGGTAATTTAAAAAAATAAGAATATTTTCCGTATCAAGTTAGTTAGTCGGATAAAACAACCGTACGATTGACAAGATATCGACACGCAATTACGACTACATCGGTTACTGTCGTTTTGTTCCTTTGTGGTTTATAGACATATCGTTGTTATTAATCGGGAAAGAAGACAAAATGGCCGAACGCAGAGAATTGATACTCTAAATTTAAAATCGATGGTGATCGCTTATCTAGCGGAATAAAGCTTTAATATCTATGAATTTGAGCATTTTTATACAGAATGAACATAATATCAATTTTTGATTTTTTTGCGAAGTTTCCCTTTAAGCAACCAATCTGATGAACCGACGCACACATACCTGCTAACTGTCACTATTTGCGGGGGATTTCCCCCATGGAGGCGCCCAAATGGAAATTTTGAAAGTGCAATTTTGTCCACAATTTTATACATAACAATTAATTTTACAATGGCTATAGGCTTGTTAAAGTATGAAGAAGCCGAAAAAACAACATTAAAATATATGAAGGCCCCTTGGAGGTTATGTAGGAGTATAAGAGCCATCTTGTGCGTAAAACCCCCATGGTATTTTGAAAAAAATGTCAGGTATACACACAGGGAGCGTTGCACTGTCTTTTCATGAGACTCTTTATATTTGATCATTACTCTTCTAAACAGTTCTTGTCTCAATATTTAAACTTGAGTTTAATACAATATTAACTTGAGTTTAAATAACGTTCCAAATTTAGTGTAAACATATTTACTTTGCATCAGTTAAACAGAATGGAAAAGAAAACAAGTAAACAATACTTATAAAGTAATCTCAATAACACAATGGATTTTAAGTCCCCACTCCAACAGGACGTGGCTGTGTAGGCTTATTCATCCCGAGTAGGCAAACGATCTTCTCTTACCAGTGTCTTACTGTCGGACAGACGTCATTTAACCAAAGTTATTACTATACATTTATTCGTGTAGGAAGAGTGTTGCGCATTTTTGTGGGTTAACGAACACTTACAACAGCTCTTCTAGAGGTATGCAGGAGACCTATTCCAGAGCAAAATGTTCCATCTCTTTTCATTATGTACCATCTTTTTCAATGCAAAATAAAAATCCACCTTCATCCTGGTCGGCCTACTTTTCAAATTTTTCTGTTGCATGTTTGGATCCTTCAAAAACTAGTTTGACCCCGTCACATTACATGTATGTATGTGCCTGTCCCAATTGCAAGTCAGGAGCCTGTAATTCAATGGTTGTCGTTTGTTACTCGGTATCACATATTTGTTTTTCGTTCATTATTTTGTACATAAATTAAGCCGTTAGTTTTCTCGTTTGAATTGTTTTACATTTGTCATTTCGGGACCTTTTATAGCTGACTCTGCAGGATGGGTTTTGCTCATTGTTGAAGGCTGTACAGTGACCTATAGTCTTGTGAAGAGTTGTCTCATTGGCAATCCTACCACACTTACCACATCTTCTGTTTTATATCAAATTACTCTTGTCAAGATTGTGCATGCCTGCCACTTGAGGTTAAGCAAATAAATATCAATCAATTTTACCTTTAAATTCTTATATTCAACTATCAGTTGTTCAATATGCATTTTGTAGTTTCCTACACCAAGTTTATATAGCTAAAAGAATGTACACCAAAGGATTGAACTAAATAAATTACAAACAAATATCGTAGTAGTTTGTTTAGTTTAAGCATAGTACAAAGTTCATGAACTATATAAACGTAGTTGTTAATGTTGAGTTGAACACTAATGTCTATAAATATTGATGTAATTTTTTTCCCCAGATATTGGTTATTCCATGCGACGTCACTAATGACGACAATTTGAAGACATTAGTGGATGAGACAGTAAAGAAATTTGGTAGAATCGATGTTCTGGTATGTAACACGGTTATTTATGATCGAAAACAAAAATGTACTACATGTACATTAATTATGTACAACAGTGTTCAATATAGTCAGATTTTAGTTGGGTTTTTAAAAGTTTTAAACCAAGTTCTTCTACAGTTTACCCCCAGATCTCAATAACTTGCTAAAACTAAATAAAAATAAAGTTAAGCTATATTGAAAAAAAATCTAACAGTAAAACAAATTAAAAATATCAGATACCGTTTACACTTCACATTACAAAATATACTAAAAGCAATTATGCTCGATATCAAATGTTTTCGACGTCAAATACTAAACACATCCGAGAGCATCAACATTTGTCCGAGGAAATCACCAGCATAGTAGCCAGTACTACGGTTCTACATTTAGTTAGCAAATATTGTTTGATTGAGATTTACCAATTCCAGAATTTGTTGTACTGTAGGTGCTTTTGGGTTTGATGAGTTCTACAATAATTGTATTAAATTTTGATTTTCAAATTATTTGGCCTCACTGAAGAGACTTTCAAATAATTTGGCATCACTGAAGAGACTTTTTAATTGTCGAAATGCGCATCTGGGGCAGTACAATTGGTGCCGTTAAAGTTATTGATATAAAAATAAGGATATGTGGTATGGTTGCCAGTAAGGCGACTATCCACCAACGTTCTCATAAGTGGGTGTAAGCAATTATAGGCAACCGTTAGGCCTTCAACAATGAGGAAAACCTATATTAATATAGTCCACTTTTAAAATCCCCAACGTGAAAAATGTGATACAATTCAATTGAGAAAACTAACGGTATAATTTATAACAAAACAATTTACGAAGAACAAATATGACCGACGTGAACCAACGACAACCACTGAAATACAGGCACATACAGATTGTAGTGGGGTTAAACATGTTTGCTGCTGACGCCAAACCCTCGCCTAAATCTGGGACAGCGGTGTAACAGTGTAACATAAGAACAAAATATAAAACTCAACCGAAAAAGGCTTAATTCATGAGATCGATACAAAGTATAAAAACAACTGTCAAAAAACAGACTAGACGTGGTAGTTAATTTATAACTACTTTTAAATCTGATGTCTTTGATTTTAAGAATCGACACAATTCAGGATTATGACGTCATCTATTTTCATTTAATAGGTCAATAATGCAGGTAAAGGAAACATGGGGAATGTGATGGCGACATCAGAAGCAACTCTGGACGAAACAATGAACACCAACTTTAAATCGAGTTATAACTTGTCTAGGTTGTGTGTTCCACATCTTATTAAAACTCAGGGTGAGTATCCTTTGGTTATCCCCTTAGTATCTACTGTATCTTTTGAAAGCAAATGTGCAATCACCTTATCCGTCTGCCCAAACAGCAGTTTTGTCACATTTTTGGTTGTACAACCGACTACAGCTGAACAATGATGAGTTGCAAAAAAGAGACAATAGATACTAAGGGGATAATCAACACCTTTTTTTTGGACCACAGTACTCTTCAACCACGTACTTTACTTGGTCCTTTTTAATCTTTCTGATTCGAGCGTCACTGATGAGTCATTTGTAGACGCGACACGCGTCTTGCGGACACATTTTAAATCCTGGTGTCTATGATGAGTTTATTTGGCCTGTACGGCCCATAGAGGGCATAAAGAAACATAAATACATTTACAATATTGGATAGATTACGCCGAGACAGCAGTTTGTTTTAAAGATAATTCTCAGAAACGTTTGTGGACGTTCTCCTGCAAAACTCATTTAATTTCATTTGGATGCCACGCCACTTTTGCAAGATTTCACCATTGGACAAACTAATACTATTTAATTGGTAATCGAGTTTTCAATAGCCACAGCTCTGAAACTGCAAAATAGTACAAAATTATAAGGTTTCATTTGAAAACAATAACGCATCATAATCTGAATTAGATTCGAATTGCATTAGAACAAAAAAGATTTCTTAAAACACACCTTAACATCACCTATGTTATTTACCGGATTTTCTGTTAGTAAATTCATTTATATGTATAGTTAATATAAAATTACAACTTTTTTTTTTTTTTTTTTACTTTTTAGGATGCATCGTGAATGTTTCTAGTGTATTAGGACAACGTGCAGTGAGTACATTAACATATACATGCATAGTGATTAATGAAATAACTTACACCTACCAGTTCACAGTGGCGTGTTTACATGAAAAAATAACGTCACAAAGTCAAAGTTTTTAATCCATATTATCATGATAACTACACATGGAAAAGAGGCAGAGAAAAGTATTATACAAATAGTTACAAAATCAATCGAAATCGCATTAACTACAAATGGGAGCCTGCTGAAAATCGATGAAATAACAAATTACTTCTTTTTTGTTTTGCAATGTGGTTCTGTTGATTTTTCCTTTACGTATTATACCTTGCATCTCTTTTGATATTAGTGTCACGTGGCAGTAGCATTATTTTATTTTTAATTTGCAGGGTCCTCATCTTTCTGCTTATTGCATAGCTAAAGCTGCTTTGGATATGTTCACACGTTTGTTAGCCTTAGGTATGTGTTACATCATTTATTCTGCCACTGCAGTTTTTCCATTATAGGAAACCATTTTTAAAGATATAAATCATATCATCACTTCAATAAAATGTGTCCAGCAAGTCAGTCTGGACAATTCAATATAGCAAAAGGGCACGAGTTGTAACTTTTGATTAAAGCACGATCCTGTTACAAAATTCAATATACAACAAAAAGAATAATATCCATCGAATGACATCATATTTGATCTGCGAAACTTCAGCAAAGATGACCTTATATGGATTTTGTTATTATGTATAGATTCGTTTTGGACATATGGCTCTTCAATGTGTTGCGGTACTTAATATATATCCTTTGCTTTGAGTGTTCCTGATGAAGGTTTTTCTAGAAGACGTTAAAAATCCTAAAGTGTTAATTGCATTTATTAATAAAATGTTCTCCGTAATGATATGTGTAGTTCTAATTCAGGCAATTATCTGTAATAAGAAAGACAACTTGGTCTGCCTTGCATTAAACTTTTATTTTATGAACTGTTTCTGGTCTTTTCTTCTATCTATAGAGACGTCCAGACTGTCGATATTAGTTATATTTTACTTATAAATCGTATCTATGAGTTAATTTTTTGTTTAACGGCGCGTGGGGGGGGGTGAGATTCCAATTATAATCATGTCAAGTCCCCATTTACAACAACGAAAGTCCGGACATCTATAAGTGCATATTAAAGCGCATAATAACTTTTACATGCTTTATTTGAGGGGGTCGACAGCTATTGAGGGAGGTGGGAGGTGGAGGTGGGAGACAAAAAAATAGGCGGGAGAGAAAAAAAAAATTTAAAAGTGGGAGGTCGGAGGTGCGGTAGGTGGGAGAAGGTTACCCCCTGTCCACCCCCTTTTATTTGTCTTGGTGATTTATTTACAAAATCAAATGGATACATTTCAAACGAAAAACTTATCTAATGTAAAATGTATTTACAGAACTAGCTCCTCAGAAAGTACGAGTTAACTCAGTCAAGTAAGTATTATATTTATATATCAATCTGATCTTTAAACAGTCTGAAAAAAGAACATGGCATAGTATGAAATGCACAATTATGTATTCTTTATGTAACACAAGAAAGACAGATATCAGACACCCTGGTCATAAGGGGAACAACAAACGAAAACACAAACAACCGACAATCAAATACTACGCAACAGTTCTTTAAACCTAACCAAAAACAGTCGTACAGGATGGACAAGTTCTAGTAAGACGTTATCAAATTAATTTAAGAATTGAATGCTTCATTTGTAAATTTATTGCAGTGTAAAAGCGTTGACCGAAGTACATTTTGTATGCAGCGCGAAAAAGCGCTTCATTCTAAAAATGTGCGCACGGTCGAACCCTTTTACGTCCCTATAAAATTACTAAATGAAGCATTTATTGTTTTATTCTTATACACATGTTTCAAAGATTGTCCAGGGAGAGTTAAAAACTAAAGAAAGAATTTCTTACGACCCCATTCATATACAATATATGTACATTGTCGGAAAATATAAAATTTATTGGTATGAGCTTTAGAAACAGGAAGAAAAGCGAGGCTCGCCGAGCTTTTCTACTGTTTCGTAGCGAATACAAATAAATTTTATATTTTCGACAATGGACATAATATATATTTTTTTTATCCTGCAATTTACACCCGACACTTGAACTTTAGTTGTTAAATCCAAACTATTGTCTCTAATTTTTTAAAGAAATCGACATAGTTTAAACGCGTACCGCGAAGAGGACCCCAAAATGAACTGCTACGCAAAAAGAAATATCCACATTACCGCTGGCTCAACATGGAAGCGGGGTAACAGGAGACTTTATTTGTACAAGTAAAAATGTATTTGTGTACCTGTTATTTGTACAATAGTTGGCTAATTGCAAGATAAACCATTGGTTGCACAGATCTCGAGTTAAAAAAAAAAATACTTACGAACGCATTTTTAGCATAGCATGGACTATTGTAGAACTATTTTTTTTGTGATTTCATGTGAATCATTTTACCGATTATTGCATGCACATGAATCTGGATATCATAGTACCTATAAATCGTGAATATTCGAATTTTAAATAATACTTGATTATAAATTTTATTGTATGACCAATACGAAATTATGCTGTATCAAAACGGTCCCTTTTTATGTAATTTCTATAACTGATTTATTTTTACAGTCCGGGATTTATTATGACGTCATTCGCAGATAATGCTGGATATACAAGCGATATGCAAGCAAAGGTAAGTAAACTAAAAAAAAACTCAACTGAAATACAAGGCCGCTTATAATTTTGTACGCCAGACACGCGTTTCGTCTACATGAAACTCATCAGTGACGCTCGAATACAAATAAATCAAATAAAGTACGAAATTGAAGAGCATTGGGGACTCAAAATTCCGAAAGGTTATTCCAAATACAGCTCATGTAATCTTTTCCTCTGGTAGGAAATCCATAAGAATTTCGAAAAATTTGAAGACATGTAAACATTTCATTTATAAATTAAAACTCATTCAGTTGTATTTCATCGTAAACCAGGTATGATAAACAAATTTAATAATACTTTTAGATATTTGGATGATATTTTGGCTCTCAATAATGACGACTTCAGTATGTATATTAATGAAATTTATCCTGGTGAACTTACTTTAAATAAAGCTAATACTAACAATGACCACTGCCCTTTCCTCGATCTTGATATCTATATCACTAACGGAAAGCTGAATACTAAAATTTATGATAAAAGGGATGATTTTTCATTTCCTATCGTTAATTATCCGTTTTTAGATGGTGACGTTCCATTGTCACCATCTTACGGTGTTTATATATCTCAACTTGTACGATTCGCTCGTGTATGTAACAATGTTTTAGATTTTAACGAGAGAAATTTATGTATTACTGAAAAATTATTACACCAGGGTTTTCGATATCACAAACTAGTCAAAACATTTACTAAATTTTATCATCGGTATAAAGACATCATTCGTAAATATAGCTCAACATGCAGACTTTTTATACGTTCAGGTATTTCACATCCAATTTTTTATGGAAATATTCTTTATAAAGCACAAAGGTGTCAGTATTCACCTCATAAACTTACAAAACCTTTGAATAGACTTATTAAGAAGGGATATAATTACGATACTGTTGTCAAGTCATTAAAGATTGCATATTTTGGCGTTAATATTGAGTCACTGATAAGGTCTTTGCGTCGGAACTAAACACATTTATTCTAAAAACAGTTGTAAGGCATGACACGGGTTATGTTCTTCTCATATATGTTATGATGGTATGATACTAAACCCCTTACGGGAAGGATTGTGCCTGATGTTCATATGATGAAATCATAATCTTTCAGTCAGTTTAATTGAAGTCTGGAGCTGGCATGTCAGTTAACTGCTAGTAGTCTGTTGTTATTTATGTATTATTGTCATTTTGTTTATTTTCTTTGGTTACATCTTCTGACATCAGACTCAGACTTCTCTTGAACTGAATTTTAATGTGCGTATTGTTATGCTTTTACTTTTCTACACTGGTTAGAGGTATAGGGGGAGGGTTGAAATCTCACAAACATGTTTAACCCCGCCGCATTTTTTGCGCCTGTCCCAAGTCAGGCCGGCCTCTGGCCTTTGTTAGTCTTGTATTATTTAAATTTTAGTTTCTTGTGTACAATTTGGAAATTAGTATGGCGTTCATTATCACTGAACTAGTATATATTTGTTTAGGGGCCAGCTGAAGGACGCCTCCGGGTGCGGGAATTTCTCGCTACATTGAAGACCTGTTGGTGACCTTCTGCTGTTGTGTTTTTTTATTTTGGTCGGGTTGTTGTCTCTTTGACACATTCCCCATTTCCATTCTCAATTTTATTTTTATACATAATTATATGACCGACACCCGATAGATTTTTCGAATTACGAGTAGAATTACATATGAAAATTAGAACATGTGGTTTGATTGCCAATGAGACAACTCTCCATAATAGACCAAATGACACAGAAATTAACAAATATAGGTCACCGTACGCCCTTCAACAATGAGCAAAACCCATACCGCATAGGCAGCTATAAAAGGCCCCGAAATGTCATATGTTTAACAATTCAAACGAGAAAATCGGCCTGATTAATGTACAAATAATGAACGAAAAACAAAATATGAGACACAGAAACAAAAGAAAATCGCTGAATTACAGGCTCCAGACTTGGGACAGGCACAAACAGAATGTATATAATGGGGATTCATTGGAAATCTATTATACACAAGCAATATCGAACATACATCAAATTGTTTAATAGTTTTGCACAGAAAACTCTCAATTGGTTGCTGGTCAACATTTTAAAAGCAATTGAACTATAAATATTAAGATGAAATAAATAACATTTACGATACCAATTTAACTTCATAAGATTCGCATCTCGACATTTAATGTCTCTTCATGGACACCCGAGGCCTTATGATTTTCAAGCCCTTAACCTACTGTAAACTGTAAACATTGAAGAGACGATAAAACCAAAAGGGACAAAAAGTAAAAGCCTAACAAGTACAAAGAACCAGAGCTACACATGAGAAAGAGACATTCCTTTAAATTAAAATTATCTTCAAATTTTAATTAAACAGTATCCGTATTTTCATGGTTACTTGATTACTGTAATATTACCTCTTAAAACGGGATTTGTTGTTCAATCAAGGTGGTCTACACCTTTGTAAAATCACTAAGATAATGGACTGCTATAGTCCGGTACAAAGTCCGATTCATTGGTAACGTCCTCCTTGCTACGCTGCGTTGACTTTAGGTTTAGCGAAGCAACGTCATCACTGTTTCGGAGTTTGAGTCCGGTAGTCCTTGAGAGCATCCTCAGAAGTCAGTGATTTGGTATGCACATAGTTTTCGTTTAACTTTCTTTAATTCCCTATTGACAAATTTAGAATTTATTAGGAAAATGGTTTAGTTGACCATTTATGGAGCTAGCTATTCTTATATTCTTTTGGTCATATATATATATATATATAGATATTTGAGCATTAAGCATTCTTAGCTTTACATGTTCCCGGGTTTTAGCGTTCCTCATGAAGGTGAATCCGCTGTGAACGCACCAAATAAGTAAAGTTTCATTTTTGTTCAATGTTATTAATGTTTTTACTTACTGTTAAGTGAATTGATTAGTTTCGTTGGTTAGCTTTTAAAATATTTTTCTTTTCAGTATCTCGAGCGGTTGAAAGTGATACAACCTCTTGGTGGTGCGGGCAAACCGGAAGACGTCGCAAAGGCAATACGATTTCTGGCATCTGATGACGCATCATTTACTACCGGACATTTGCTATTTGTCGATTCTGGACGACATGGTGCAATTTCATCATAACATTTTATTTTATTTATTTATAAAAGCATTCACAATTTATTGAATAGAATGTTACTCCTTAACAACATTCATGAAAACAGACTTATGGTCAAAATAACATTATTTTCATAATGAAGTCTTTTTTAAATAATAAAACTATATAAAGATTAGCATTTGTCTGCTTTTCATCCAATGATCCCGTGAATCGAATGGGTTGAAATCGGTGACAGAAGCAGTAGGCATGTGTACACATAATATCATTAGTGTGGCAATCGCCGTACAGCGCTCGTTTCCGTTCCGTATATACTCAGTACACGACGCGTACACTATAGGGAAAACAGTAATATTCATTCTTCCATACTAATGTGTGGGTTTTATATACAGATTTCTATTTAAGTACATCTCTTTGTAAGAACCAGGCAGAGAGCGATATATGAGGGTTTCAGAATTTTTCTATAAATTGCCTGGTAGAATCGGTACTTGAATACTGCTCAAAAATTAAATTTGAGTGGGAAAATATGAGTGGTTGCCATGGTAACGGACACTCTTTTTTTTTGTAGTTAAGCGTTAACTATTTCAAAAATCAGCTAAACCACTACAATTCAGAGCCTGGTTATGACTAGAATCAAACTTTTTTCATAAAAAATTTCATATGTAACATTGATATAACTTGTTTTAAGCTTCATTTTAGTTAATATTGCATGTCAACCAAATTTGTACATTTTAACTTTTCTGAATTATATGAAATTATCCAGTTTTCTTGTGTGTTTTTTCAGAAAAGTGCAAATGTGTACAGCATAGTTAGCATTGTAGTTATTAAGTTTGAATACTTAGTCTACTTTACCAAATTGAATAGAAAAATGCGTGGGACTCTCAATAATTTTATCACCATAGCAACCCATTTTTCCTTGAAAACGGAGTTATTATTTGCAGAATATTGCAGTTTAAAAACTAAATGTCCGTAATTGTTTCATAGCCGATAAGAAAATACACAAAAGCATACGCTAACTCTAAATAACCATTGTTACACGTGTGTTGCTGACTTCAATAGTTACCATGGTAACACATATAATACATAGCAACATCTATTCAAAAGATGTATAAATGGAAATTTATGTAAAAAAATACATATATACATTGTATATAGATTGTTTTTATTTTCGAATTGGAATATGACTGCATGCTTTGCTTCAATCGCAGTTTTATCTGTTCTTTTTCAGAAGGTTCAACAAATGTAATACATAATGTAACATTGGGGTTCGAGGATTGGGGTAAAAAAAGAGGGTGTAGGTTTATCTAAAAACAAAATTTCATACATGTATATCCTTGAAAAGATGATTACTGCAACGTTTGGTTGGATTTTGTTCAGAGTTCTTCATTTGATAATCAATTTATGAAAGTTAAACAGATGAAGAACATCATGGGATTGCAATAGCCCAACCTGGCTTATGGTTAGGCAAGATACATATTGTCCTTTACCAGTTGTAAAAAAAATCTTAATTTCTTAGGGCACACACAAGCCTGAGATGTTATCCCACCAGCAAAAATCACAAACTTGACCTGTAACATAATAATAAGCTTACAAACAAAAAATTGAATCATTTGGTCAAAGCATTTCCAAACTGAACTAAAGTGTGATGGACGGACGAATATACGGACGAACCAATTGAACACATATTAAGTCGGTGGTGACTTAAAAAAATGAATAGTCAATTGGAGATCGTTTATATCAGAAGTCCAGTAATTGAATTCTGTTAATATATACATGTAGCTATTAGTATATCATTAATAACTCCTGTGTTGTACTACTATTCCGCAATTGGAATTCTGGATCTCCGAGATAGACGAATAGATACATCTGGTAAGTTGGAATTGTGCTAATCCCGGTAAAATCATTATGTTATTACCGGCAAAATTATATCAAAACAAAATAATTGTACACAATGATTGTATTAATTATGCATCATTCTTAACTATGCACCGTACTAAATATATCTCATAATTTCATGATTCCGGTCACATTAAATCTTTCTTTGCGGGGGAGGAGGGGGTTGAGCTGAAGCACAAATTTAATTCTTCTGAAATCCCCTACCTCTCCTTTTTGATAGTAAACATGTAAAAATGTATATAATTTTTTTAGGTTGAATCTTCAAAATAAACTGTTATCACAGAGAATATGTCTCGCTTTTTTGTAATTTCAATAATGCAAATGTTGAAATTAAAATAGCAACACTTTAACATGTAAGTTTTGGAAATATTCAAAGTCATTGAACCATGACTGAAGGAACATGGCGAAACAATCTCAATGGAAATGAGATGTGCTAATGCTGATACAACTGCATACCAAATACTATTGACTTATCATAAGTAGTTCCCTTTTAACAAACCTAAACACAAACTAATACATGAAAACTAAGCAAAATGTTCAAAGTCAATAGACCATGACTGAGGGAGCGGGGCCAAATAATCTTCATGGCATGAGATATGCCAATGCTAATACAACTGCATACCAATTATCATCAACTTATCACTAGTGGTTCCCTATAAACTGACTTAGTCACAAACTAATACATGAAAACAAAGCAAAAATTTCAAAGTCAATAGACCATCACTGAGGGGGCGGGGCCAAATAATCTCCATGGAAATGAGAATTGCCAATGCTTATACAACTGCATACTGCATATCATTAACTTACCACTAGTGGTTCCCCATATTAAACTGTAATAGTCACACACTAATACATGAAAACTAAGCAAAAGTTTCAAAAGTCCAGACCATAACTGAGGGGGCGGGGCCAAATAATCTCCATGGTAATGAGATGTGCCAAAATTAATACAACTGCATACCTAATATCTTTGACTTACCACTAGTGGTTCACCATAAACTAGACCTAACAGTAGGACAACCGGATGTGCCTTTTCGGCCAAAATGTGAATCACAAACTAATACATTATTGCCGCCGCCGACGCAGGAAACAGCATACCTATGTCTCGCTTTTTGACTCCGTCAAGCGAGACAAAAATCGTTTTGCTACTCTCAACGTTTTTTTTTAACCTTTTAATTTCATGAATTACGAAATACATACCATATAATATCATAATATGTTCGACTTTTCATGTTCTACCTTTTGCTACTCTCAACGTTGGTTTTTTTAACCTTTTCATGAATTACGAAATACATACCATATAATATCATAATATGTTCGACTTTCTATGTTCTACTTTATTTTTTAAACTAACCAAGCAAAAACAGATATCTTACCTTTTCTCCTATCATGTCAATTACTGGCCCATTTTGTCAATCGCTCTGTATCTTTATAGGAGATCGAGTTGAAGGTTCATCCCGACCGTGCAGAGTAAATAATATATACCGATTCGATTGGTTAATAACTGTTTTAACATGACGCCATCAATTTACGTTACGATATTCCGCAATCCACGGCTCCAAGGATAGTTTCTTGTAGGGTAAATACAGGAGAAAAACGCCTTTATGTAGTAATAAAAGGTTGGTTAGTTTTAAAGTATTACTTTTTTAAAAGGGCCAAGTGAGCTTTTCTCATCATTTGGCGTCCGTCGTCCGTTAACTTTTACAAAAATCTTCTCCTCTGAAACTACTGGGCCAAATTTAACCAAACTTGGCCTAAATCATCCTTAGGGTATGTAGTTTAAAAAATGTATCCCATCAACCAAGATGGCCGCCGTGGCTAAAAATAGAACATGGGGTAAAATGCAGTTTTTGGCTTATAGCTCTGAAACTACAGCATTTAGTGCAGATCTGACAAGTGGTAAAAATGTTCACCAGGTCAAAATATATCTGCCCTTAAATTTTCAGACGCATTTAGACAACTGGTTGTTGTGTTGCTGTCCCTAAATTGGTAATTTTAAGGAAATTTTACAGTTTTTGGTTATTATCTTGAATATTATAATAGATAGAGATAAACTAAACTGAAAACAGCAAAATTGTTCAGCAAAGTTAAATCTACAAATAAGTCAACCTGACCAAAATGGTCAATTTACCACTTTAGGAGTTATTGCACTTTAAAATCATTTTTTTACAATTTTTCGTAAATTTTTGTAAATTTTTACAAAAATTTACGAAAAATCTTCTCCTCTGAAACTACTGGGCCAAATTAAACCAAACTTGGCCTAAATCATCCTTATGGTGTCTAGTTTAAAAAAAGTATCCGATGACCCTGCCCATCAACCAAGATTGCCGCCATGGCTAAAAACAGAACATTGGGGTAAAATGCAGTTTTTGGCTTATATATCTGAAACTAAAGCATTTACAGTAAATCTGACAGGAATAAAAATGTTCATAAGGTCAAGATCTATCTGCCCTGAAATTTTCAGATAGATCTTCTACATCAGACAATCTGTTGATGGGTTGCTGCCCCAGAATTGGAAATTTGCAGTTTTTGGTTATTATCTGGAATATTATAATAGATAGAGATAAACTGTTAGTAAACAGCACAAATGTTCAGTAAACTTAAGTAAGATCTACAAATAAGTCAAACATGACCAAAATGGTCAATTGACCCCTTTAGAAGGTTTTGCCCTCATTGTCAATTTTTAACAATTTTATGTAAATTTTTGTTATCTATTACAAAAATCTTCTCTGAAACTGCTGAGACAAATTTAACCGAACTAGGCTACAATAATCCTTAAGGTATGTAGTTAAAAAATGTGTCCGATGACCCCGCCTACCAACCAACATGGCTAAAAATAGAACAAATATGTTATGAATAATGAGCTCTACCAATTGTTCATATATCTCAAAACTGTTAGACAAATTCTTATAGGAGTTATGGCCCATAAATGTTATGCCTCATATGATTTAAATTATACATGTAATAGAAAAATAAACATTTTAAATCACAAAAATGATCAGCAAGGCAAGATCTATTAATAAGTCAAAGAAAATAAACAGACAAAAAGATCAGTAATACAAGATCAACAAAATAGAGATTTTTGTCATGAGGTCTATTCTCGTCTACAATGTTGGAGAGTGTGCTTAATGTTTGGTATGCTCATATACCAAGGTGAGCGACACAGGCTCTTTAGAGCCTCTAGTTATATTTAGGCTTCTTCCTAAATTGTTACATTATTTAAAGAATTGTGATTTAATGGTAGATATTTTTTTATCGTTTCTGTTAAATTCATTCTCAATTTTTATATAAATTAGTAAAGATTAAGAATTTGACATATATAACTATTGTTGAAAAACTTTATGTTGCCTGCTAGGAGTCTTTAGTTGTTTTGTCGATTGATTGCTGTCTTATTGACGTATAACCTACATCTCCTACAGTTTTAGTTCCGTTTTAGTGTACTTTCAAATAGGTGTATGAAAAATCATAACTGAAAGGGTTATTGAGTATAGATTAATTGCTTTTCTTTTCCTCAATAATTTGCTTAGAACAGAGGAGAGATGTTACAGTACCTAAATTTAGAAAGTTAAATAAACAGAAAAAAGCTTCACTTTCCATCCAATTTTTTCCCTACTGTATCAAGTTTTGAAAACATGTCCATCTAAACGAAGTCTGATTTATCTGCAGCTAATCCGCCGTCCCCTGTTTTGACACACACTTGAATATGATCTTCATTAAATTCGATTCCGAAATAGTAACTATATAGGAATAAATAATCAACAAGTCGTAATAAATTCCATTGAGCACAAAAACTAATCCAAATCAGATTTCATTTATTTGGATATTAAAAAAAATTTGGCAGAAATAAATAAAATAGTTATTATACTACAGATACATGTAACTTACTATTCTATCAAATCAACTTTTGAGACGACCACTCACATCTTACTGTCATCTGTACATGTAAGTGTAGACAATTGTTAAAAATTGTCTATATACGTGTAACTTACAATGGCGTCTTTACAGGACAAAGTCACCATAATAACAGGTAAAGATCTCTTTTTTTCCAGAAAACTTTCTAAAATACATGTATATGTTCACGAAAAAGGCTTAGAATAATATAGATATACATGTACATGTAGGAAGATGTGGTGTGAGTGCCAATGAGACAACTCTCCATCCAAATAATAATTTATAAAAGTTAACCATTATAGGTCAATGTACGGCCTTCAACACGTATGTGTGAGTTTTTGTCGGTCTAGCATCAAAACCTTTTGATTTTCTAGGGTACGACAGGGTCTTTGATAAAAAAAAAAGTCCACAGTTGTTTGTTATTTAGAACATTTTGTGTGGATGGCAAATATTTGATATACTCCGTTTACTTAAGTGCTAATCTGCCTAGGGACAGTCTATACTAAGTTAGAAAGAAAGTCCCCCTAAGAATCAGGCAGATGTGAAAACATGACAAACAAAAACCCACTCCAGTTTACAGTAACGTAAGTTCAAATTGTATAATGGTGCACGAATATAACATTCGTTTACTTTTCCTGTTCTGGTAATTCAAGATATAATTTGGTTGAAATGCACTAGAAATTAAAAATTAAGAGGAGCTAACTACATATTTTGCTATTATTCTAACCAAAAGTTATCTAGAGATTTCTCGAATTACCAGACACACAAAAAAGAAAAGACCTACTATTTCTAACTCGGAATGAGGATAACTTCAAAATAGGATGGTTAAGTTGGTGGTTTTTTTTCGGTCATGTTTAGAAATTTTCTAAATTGTCTGATTCTTACAAAGACTGGCACTAAAATTAACAACGTTAAACACGCATGGCGATTAAGAGCTTGACATTGAATGGAAACATGTTGTTGAAACTCTATGTTGAACTTTTAGCAGACAACTTTTCATTATTTCTGCTGTTAGGTTTCTGTCTAAATAATATAGATCCCACAAATGTTTATAAAGACACAACGAAACGCCACGAGTGCATATAGTTTTACTACCGTATCGTACGTACGTCTTTATATATAACATATGGTGTAGCATTCTCCTTTTTTAATTGGTTATTATGATCACGTGTTTCAAAGGTTATTTCATGTATCTGAAGCCTTGTTTTATTTTTAAGTATATTGACGCCATGTTTCTATTTATATGCATATTGACGGTCAATATTAAAAATCTTGCTAAATTTAGATCCAGATTTTATCCATGCCGGTGTCCTATAGTCATTCTTTCCCAAAGCCAGTTTTTCCGGGGGAAAAACTGGATCGATCAAATCCCCCCCCCCCCGGAAAAATTGGCATGATCCCACTTTTCCCCCTCAGCCTGATAGGGGAAATCCAGGATCAGACCTATCCCCCCACTAGGAGCACGAGAAGCTAATTTTCCCCCTTGTAATGCATGACAGACGTGGAAGTAGTACTGGGATTACCGGAATTACCGGAAAAACCACATCAACCGAATACAGAGATCTACTCCCATCAGTTGGAGCTGTACAATATCAACAAAAAGATCCCACCTGCCCTAAAGGTGCTGAGGGTCGACCACCACTCAGCGCGATAGGAAAGGAAACGGTACAGCAACGAAGCCTTTATGCTTAGCGATTGGTGCGGTAGAGAATAAAAGACTTCGAATCCCGTTGAGGGATACAAATTTGTCAGCATACAAATCTTATTCTAACACTGTTGGGTTTAATTTTCAGACTAATGTATATATATAGTGAAGTCTATAGTGTGGGGGGGATTGGCATGGGGGGAAAGTGGCTATATGTATACGTATTGTCAAATTTCCGCAGGGGAAGAAGGGGAATGATCCAAAATTTCCCGGGGGGGGGGGGGGGGGGAATTGATTCATGCCGGTTTGACCCCCGGGGGGGACTGTCATGGGGGAAGAATGGCTAACCCGCAACGTTGGATATTGCTACTACCACGAAAAATAGCGTTAAGTAAATCTTTGATGGGAAATTTTTTATAGAAATGCTGAAATAAATATTTCAAATTATACATGAAAATAAAGATCGATTCTTAAATTTTCACATTATGACAGAGAAAGAATAAAAATATAATATTCATAAGCTTAAGGAAGACACAGATTATCCGAAAAACGTTTACTTAGCGTTGTCCCATGTAACAAACTCGAAACATAAAACTCTAACAATTCGCGAAATGTTCACGCAACTCTTCGAAATTTTGCATGAACATTCTATGATGTGATATATTTCAGTATTGGTTAACATGGCTGTCTCCATTTAAAATTTGCATACATATTTTCAAAAGAATATGATACATACGGAAATGTCCCATCGGAAATTTAATTTGGAAACTTGAAACATTTCAGTTCAAACATAAAAATTTGACAGACAATTCATTAAATTGTAAGCACGATCGTTTTGTACTAAGTGTTAGCTCCCAAAATTCGAATTGAAAAATAAATTGAGCTACATATTTAATTCAAAACAATAGATTTGCAATGTCTTGCGGAAATGTCCGAGTTCAACTTTCATGCCTTCACAAAACTTTTACGGCCAAAAACACAGAAATTTGATTTTGTGAAGATTATTTTTCGGCTTTGATAACTATATCAATAAAAAGTACTTTCAAAGTTGAAGTTGGTACACCAAATAGCATTAAGATTACAGGGTCATCTATAAAAAATACGGATTAATGAAAATGTCTTGCAAGTTTGTCCGTTATCATAATTTGACGTCGCCACAAGCGTAATATGCTAGAGACGGCATGAACTGCATTAGCGTGTTCCTTTCTCCACTAAATATAAAAGTCCTGCTTTCAACAAAACGAAATCATGCACACATATTACAAAAATACACATCTAAAAGACGATCAAAAAGTAAACTTCAGTATCATAAGTATAAGCTATTGTATGTCACTGCTTTAATAAAATCATACTCGGGTTGAATATATAATGCCGCAATATTCCTCCAAAAACACATAATTACTAGCAGTAAAATTGAATATCCCATGTTAATTATAAAATCATATTTGATTGGATTCTCAGGGCATTTATACTTGTATGTTATACTTTGCATTTACCCAAAAAGGAAAGCAGGAAGAATTAGATAAAGCGCGTTTCCAATTTAACGTCATTTTTCTGTTACACTAAATGGTAGCAATATCTGACGTTGCGTCTATATAATACCGGTCCGAAATTACTCAACGTCATGACGTCACACATCACAATCAAATTATATTTGAATTCTTATTTGTTCTAAACAGAACAAAAATATGTTGTGTTGTTTGGTTAAAATACAATAAAACAAGTTCATCTTATTTATTTGGTATTTTCAATGGTATGTTCAGATTTTGCAAAATACAATTTAGAAATACACAGTTCTAAAGAACATTGAAGTTCATGTTCCTAAAACATTATTTACATATGTTATATAAAAATTAAGGATTCACACAGTCAATACATTATATATGGACCTATTAGATTATATTGACACTCGGGCTTCGTCCTCGGTCAATATAACCTTAACAGGTCCATATATAACGTATTGACCTCGTCAAAAGTCCATTATTGATAAATATATAGCAAGGGTTCGAATCCCGTTGAAGGAAGAACAAAAATTTGCTTACGCAAATTTGAAGATCTAACATAGTTGGGCTAAACTTGAGACGAAATATATATATGATATATTTTTATATATGTTTCCGCGTGCTAACTTGGGTAACCCTCCGCCAAATTGTTTGAAAAGAAAAAGTTGTTAGAGACCAGTAATCATAGGTCCAGTTATATTTTGCCGATTTCGCTTTCGTCTTTCTATAGGTAATTCCTTGATAAGCGGAATATTACAGATTTTTTGGTTCCAGGCAGTAACTTTAGCCTCTTCCAAATCATGTAAAGGACCATTAACACAAATCCAGTTCGATTATGACCAATGACCAATATTGAATGAAGGTCGTCGTTTAGAAGAACAGCATACCAATGTAAGATTACATCTACGTTTGTAACAAAAGGTTAGTACCCTTTATTTTATGGCATTTTTTAGAGTATACATCATTATATATATAATATATTAATGAGATGTTTGTACTTCAGGTGCAAGTTCGGGTATCGGAGAATCAACTGCATTACTGTTTGCTGAGAGCAAAGCAAAGGTAGTTCTAGCAGCTAGAAATGTAGAGAATCTCGAGAAAGTAGCATCCTTGTGTCAATCTAAAGGATTATCGAAAAATGATGTAAGTTTATTAATCAAGCAAAGACTACACTAGTTTTTAGTACAAGTAATTCGTCAAATTTAAATTTGTTGTTGTTTGCTCACAAATTGAACGTTCAGTTGCAAATATTTAATACATCTTCAGAATGAGAACAATTGAAATAAAACAAGAATGTGTCCATAGTACACGGATGCCCCATCCGCACTATCATTTTTTATGTTCAATGGACCGTGAATAAGGGATAAAATCTCTTATTTGGCATTAAAATTAGAAAGATCATATCATAGGGAACATGTGTACTAAGTTTCAAGTTGATTGGACTTCAACTTCATCAAAAACTACCTCGACAAAAAACTTTAACCTGAAGCGGGATAGATGGACGAACGAACGAACGGGCGGACGGACGGACGAACGAACGGTACAACGAACGAACGGACGGAAATAAAATATAAATCGGGGGGGGGGGGGGGGGGGGGGGGGGGGCAAGGATGAAAAATGTTGTCTTGCTTTTTTTTATTAGTTTATCCCGACTTTTTTTACATAAATTGTCATCCATCCTTTTTTATGCTCAGTTGCTCATCCTGCCTTTTTTGCAAATTTCATCCTAGTGATTTTAAGTAATGGCGGACATATGTGCATACAAGTGTAAATACGTCTATTAGCGACTTCTCTTTTATCGCTCACTACTATATTAATAATTCCTTTTTGTATACATCTCGGGGGGGGGGGGGGTCACTTCAATGCTTAATTGATAGGGGTGCCGCTGGGGTGCTGTTATCTCACCCTTTTCATATAATATATAATAAGTGAGCATTGCTTGACATCAGAAGGTTATTCCATGATTCGGAGCAGATCTAAGGTCATTCGGAGACAGAATTCAGCTAAATACAAAAAGTGTAAATACATTTATGATTATACGAAAAGATGAAATGAAAGATTTTATTATTCTATTTTAATTTTAATGTGTTTGATTAAGCATGAATTTTATATTGGACTAGATAAATGACATAAATAACAAACACATATCGTAGTAGTTTATTTAGTTAAAAAATAATTTATTATATTGTTTATGTTGCGTTGAACACTTAAGTCTCAATATTGATGTCAATTTTTCAGATATTGGTTATTCCTTGCGACGTCACTAATGAAGAAAATTTGAAGACATTAGTCGATGAGACCGTAAAGAAATTTGGAAGAATTGATGTTCTTGTATGTAACTTACTTATTTCTGATAAAAAACAAAAATATACTGATAAATATTTACAACAGTATTTTGACAATATAATGAGATATTTTTTTTTTTTAAAGTTTAAAACCAAGTTCTCCTACAGTTTACCGTCAGATCTAAATAACTTACTTAAACTAAATAAAAACCAAGTTAAAACAATGATATAACATTGAAAAAAAAAATTAACAGGAAAACAAATTAATAATGTCAGATACCGTTTACACTTCACATTACATATCCTTCCATCTGGTTTACCGGTACATACTAAAAAATGGAAAACAACACGTTTAATAATTTATTGCGTCCGAAGCGCTTTTCTGGATTTACCTTTATCAGGAACGCTCAAAGTCAAACATTTGAAATCCGAAGATGGGTAAGTACCGAAAATCGTTGAAGAGCTGTATGTCAAAAATACCTAAAATAAATAGCCAAATTCATCTAAAGCCAACTTTGCCTGAGGGAGTTGAAACCTTAGTTTTATAATAATTTAAAATTTTATAAACGGACAATTTTAGTAAAGGTTGTTAAATCATGTCAGTACCGAAGCACTGACTACTGAGCTGATGATACCCTCGGGGACTGATAGTCCACCAGCAGAGGTATCGACCCAGTGATGTAAAAAAAAATGGAAAACAACACGTTTAATAATTTATTGCGTCCGAAGCGCTTTTCTGGATTTACCTTCATCAGGAACGCTCAAAGCCAAACATACTAAAGTATGTTCGATATCATTTTTTTTAGGTTAAATACCACACTTGTCTGAAGACATCGCCAGCCCAGTAGCCATTACTTCGGTACAATGAAAATACGGATATTGTTTGATTGGAATTTGTCATGTCTGGATTTAGCTATACTGTAGGCGCTTTTGGGGTTGTTAAGCTCTTCAATAATTATATAATTATTGAAGAGCTTCATGTCACCATGTTTTAGACCCGTCCGTTCGTTCGTTCGTCCGTCCGTCTGGCAGTCCTGTTCGTGTAAACTCCTCTATAACCGCGCACACATCAGAAATTCACGAAACTTTGTAGATATTAAGGACATACTATGTAGATGTGCATATCGACAGGAAGTTATGATTCATTTTTGTTCTAAGAGTTATGTACCTTTGAATTTAGAATACATAAGAATTTTGAATATACTTCTGAAATAGTTTGTCATCACAACTCCTCGGAAACCACTGAAGAGAATTTCATGAAACTTGTAGTCAATGAGGACATACTATGTATATGTACATACCCACAAGAATTTTTTATCAGTTGTACATTGTAGGAGTTATGAGTCTTTTAACTTAGGAATCTGGTGAGATTTTTTTTTTGTCCAGTGACAATGTAGGGGCGTGGGGTATGTGAGCGTGCTCCCAAAGGTTCTTCAATTGTCTTTAGTTTTGGATTATCAAATATTTTGGCATCGAGCATCACTGAAAAGACGTTAATTGTCGAAATACGCATCTGGTGCAGTAAAATTGGAACCGGTAAAGTTATTGAGAACTATTTTTAAATTTGCAATCTTTGATAAAAAGTGAAGTTTAAAAATTGAAACAAATCATGATCATGGCCTTATATATCTATTTTCATTTTTCATCAGATCAATAATGCAGGTAGAGGAAATATGGGTAATGTTATGGCGACATCAGCAGCTACTCTAGACGATACAATGAACACCAACTTTAAATCGAGTTATAACTTGTCTAGGTTGTGTGTTCCACATCTTATCAAAACTCAAGGTAAGTACAGATCACTAACTTTAAATCGAGTTATAATTATAATTTGACTAAGCATTGTGGTCCACATCTTATTTAAACTCACGGTGAGTACATTAAAGCAAACTCTCTAAACCGAAAAAGCTCCAGTATACGAATTTTGCACGCGAGGGCTATCATAGTTATATATATTGCATAAGGCAAAACCACAAAATGGCCGTATCTACCCAAAATAAAAAACGGACATACTAATATTTAATATTTTGAATATATAACGGTAAGACATCAGTTTGTTTCAAAACAAATTGTGGATCCTTCTGCTAAATAAATTTATTTACGTTCATTATCATGTCATTTTTGCAAGATTTCACCTTGAGACGATTAATACATACTATTTAATCTATAGTCTGGTTTTTAGAGTTCTGAAAATACAATAACATATCATAACCAGGAATAAGTTCGAATTGCACTGACTGAAACAAACAAAAAAGATTTTCTTTGCCATTGCAGCAAACACCCAAACTTCGAAACAGCGCTAACGTTCTACTTGCTACGCTACGCTGACTTTAAATGATATTTTAGCGAAGCAACGGCACCACAGTTTGGCAAACACCGGTACGTTATTTAAGAAAGAGGGGCGAAAGATACAAGAGGGACATTCAAACTCAAAAATCGAAAATAAACTGACAACGCCATGGCTAAAAAATAAAAACACAAACACAAACAAAAGTACACAAAGCACAACATAGAAAACTAAAGACTTAGCAACACAAACCCCACCAAAAACTGGGGGTGATCTCAGGTGCTCCGGAAGGGTAAGCAGATCCTGCTCCACAAGTGGCACCCGCCGTGTTGCTCATGTCAGTACAAACCCGGTAAATAGTCTAATTCGGAAGGTCACATTCGTGAAAAGGGAACGGGATTGTAGTTATGACATTAAGTAGATATCCGCTATCGTCTGTTAAACGGATATTCCATAACGGTCAACCAACTCGTGATGGCGTCCGTAAAATTTACGAAGGGATGATTTCAACTTCACCATTTGGAACTCTTGGTTTAATAGCTTCCTTGTGAGTGACGTTAGTGACGTTCATTGGACAAATTGAATTGACAATGTAATTAATGTAGGAAAGACGTTTTTTTTACTGAATATGATAAAAAGAATTGTCATTAACATTATTTTACTCTTTAGGATCCATCGTGAATGTTTCTAGTCTATTAGGACAACGTGCAGTGAGTAAATTTATATATATATAGTGTCTAATGAAGTAATCTCCCATCTACCATTTCACTTAGAAGTAAAACAGTACTTTACTTAATCGGGTAAAAGTTCTTAATCTATATTATTATAACTAAACTATCATTAAAATGAAGCAGACAAAATTTATACGAATAGTGGTCTACTGGAAACCGAAAATTATTTTCGCGAGAGAAAAAAATCTGGCGAATTTGAATTTAAAACTCTCTGTTTAATACGACAACTCTCAATCCAAGTCAAAATAAAATTTAAAATATAAACCATTATAGGTCAAAGTACGGTCTTCAACGCGGAGCCTTGGTTCTAACCGAACAGCCATCTATAAAGGGCCTCAAATATAACAAGTGTAAAACCATTGAAACGGGAAAACCAACGGTCTAATCTATATAAAAAAACGAGAAACGAGAAACACTTATGAACCACAGCAACAACGACAACTATTGAACATCAGATTCCTGACTTAGGACAGATGCAAACAATTGCAGCGGTTTAAACGTTTTAATGGTACCAAACCTTCCCCTAATCTGAAACAATAGTGAAACATCACACTATAAAATATCAATTGAAATGGCTTAACTCAATCAAAAGACAAATTAACACGATCCAACATACACTGAACAAATAAATTTGATCTTTGACACAATGCAAATATAAAATCAATAAAATATACATGTACCGCTGTGAAATATTAAACAATTTTAGAAAAAACAACAATAAGCTAGAACAAAAATATGCACTATTTGCATTTATATATATGAAATAACACTTCTATATTAACCTCTAGATGTCTTGTTTGTTTTATTGTGTTCGGTTGATGTCCCTTTGACGAAAACCCTGTATCTCGTGTATAATACTAGTATTATCACTTGACAGTAACATTATTTAATTTTTAATTTGCAGGGTCCTCATATTTCTGCTTATTGCATAGCTAAAGCTGCTTTGGATATGTTCACACGCTTGTTAGCCTTAGGTATGTGTTACATCATTTATTCTGCCACTGCAAATTTTGCATGAAAGGAAACCGCTTTCAAATGTACGAATCATATCAGCTTAAACATGTTAAATAACAAGGGGGGGAATCTACGTCATCACGCAGGGTGTCGGCGATTGAAATTGGACCACCATCTTGTCGCTTCAAGGTAAGAATCTTACTTATAATGCCTGTTATATGAGGGTTATGATTATACAAAATAGTCCACCAAAGACTATATAAAGTAGGAAAATAAATGAGCCATCGCTCAATATTATTGGTTATCTCAATTTTGCAAACACTTCGATACCAGGTTTAGGAATTAGGTCAAACATGCAGGATATCGGCAAAATTTTTCATAACAACATCTTGATTATCAAGAACCACCTACTTTATCAACAAATGAACATGTCCGAATTCTTTATTGTACTCGGGAAAATACTTGTTACTCACAAATATCCGTCATTATTGCCGGAAAACGTCTTTTTTTAAAAAAATGGAAAAAGGATGTCGGCAACACATCGAATATCGAAGGATGTCGAGTACACACTAATAAATTATTAATGTAATTGTACTTTGATTTTATCAACCATTATGAAGATACGATAAAAAAAAAACCAGGATTAGTGTCCCTTGCTTGCTTCCATTTCATGCACTCAATTTCAGGATTCAATTTTTGTAAATATTCGAGAAAAAAAAAGTTTTAGAAGGTGAAAATCTGATTTAGTTTCAGTTATGCCAGGGGTTCAACAGGGGTCATTTATTGGACAAAGTCTTTTTGATACTATATATATATCATGTACTGTAGTACGCCGCTAGATTAAAACTGACGTGGAAAGGTAACACATGCCCACCGAAAGCTCTTTTTTTGAGAGCCCAGGTGGTCGTGTGGTCTAGCGGGACGGCTGCAGTGCAGGCGATTTGGTGTCACGATATCACAGTAGCATGGGTTCGAATCCCGGCGAGGGAAGAACCAAAAATTTGCGAAAGCAAATTTACAGATCTAACATTGTTGGGTTGATGTTTAGACGAGTTGTATATACATTATGTACACAGCCATGTATCACCATCATTGATGGCGATCCGATGGATACATCTGTTGTAGGGTTGTCACTGACTCAGACGTACTTATGAATATAATTATTTTCTGTGACTGTATCTTACATTAATGCTAAAGATTTTGAAACTTGTGATAAACCATACAATAAAATTAAATATTCCTTAAAGATGAAGTTTAAACAGGTATCACATGAATTTTATACAAAAAAAGTCTTGAATAAACTTTCTTCTATAACAGACAGTTCGAAATTATTTCTATATAGTCAAATAAAAACTGAGATAAAAATTGAAAATTATTTATTAAAAGAATCAAATTTTAAAACCAGACAATTAATTTCTAAATTAAGGGTTAGTGACCATAACCTAGAAGTTGAAATGGGAAGATATAAAAATGTACCCAGAGATCAAAGGTTATGTAAACTTTGTAATAAAATTGATGATGAATACCATTTTTTACTATACTGCAAACTAAACTCAACTTTAAGAGATTGCTTATTTTTAAAGATTAATAATTTAAATCCTGATTTTACAAATTATCAACCACTTTTAAAGCTAAAACAACTTTTAAATCCTAAATCTGAGCTTTTGACAGAAATTGGTGACTTTATAAAGCAATCATTAGAATTGCGAAAATGAGGTCCATGTTCATCAAAGGCTACATTAATTACCATTTATTACTATGGTTTTTTTTTATGTTTATATTTGTAATTCTTCACTGTCTGTATTAAATGTTGTATTTGTGTTTGCTTGACCCATATGGGTGTATTTTTGCAAATAAATTATTATTAATTTGTAGGATCCTTTACTATAGATAATTTAGCTGATCTGTAACAATAACATCTTCATGCCTTATATATCATGTACTGTAGTACGCCGCTAGATTAAAACTGACGTGGAAAGGTAACACATGCCCACCGAAAGCTCTTTTTTTGAGAGCCCAGGTGGTCGTGTGGTCTAGCGGGACGGCTGCAGTGCAGGCGATTTGGTGTCACGATATCACAGTAGCATGGGTTCGAATCCCGGCGAAGGAAGAACCAAAAATTTGCGAAAGCAAATTTACAGATCTAACATTGTTGGGTTGATGTTTAGACGAGTTATATATATATATGACATTTCATCTGGCCCTACATCTACCGGGTGTTTAATGAAGGCAACAGTAGTATACCGCTGTTCGAAATTCATAAATCGAGAAATAAAAACATTTTGAAAATAAATAACTCAGCCTTGATAATCACAAAAATAAATGGTTGGTTCTGTGGTAGTTTGAAAATAAATTACCTGACTTGCAATGTTTCGAAAATAAATAACTCAGCAGGTCTAATCGAAAGTATGAGATGGCAACAGACTCTTTTAAAACAGGAGTTACAACCAAACTTTAATACTATGAATGCAGTTGGGAATATAAAAGATTCATTTCTACAGAGGGGGAGGATTCATTCTGATCAAATGGTACATGATGACTTGACTATACATGTATTATTTATAATAAACACATCATTAAAAAATTGTTTGTTTTCGAATATCATAATTATAGTTGTGAAAATGAATAATCAGTCCCTTGCTTTAAT
The DNA here is from genome assembly GCA_019925275.1 of Mytilus edulis. Classification (NCBI taxonomy): domain Eukaryota; kingdom Metazoa; phylum Mollusca; class Bivalvia; order Mytilida; family Mytilidae; genus Mytilus; species Mytilus edulis. Next base: position 64,380,787 of record CM034353.1, read on the forward strand.
GAAAATGAAAAATCTTGCTTCAATAGTGCAAAAAATTAATAATCTGTCCTCTTAGTTTACAAAAATAAGAATATCAAATGGTCGTCCCCTAATTAACTATGGGTGAAACTTAATATTTTTGGCAGGCGTTTTTATTTTGATGACAAATGAGGATTTGCATGGTTTTGATTTTTTTAAGGATGGCGGTTTAGTGGGCGATCTGGTCGGCTGGTCAACATCAGGTTGTATTCGCGATCGTTTCCGCTTGCACAAGTTTAAGTTTGATTTGCATCTTGTCATGACCATTAGTTTTATCTAAAAAAATAAGAAATTAGATCTAGTCACATGTTGAATAACATATGTGTTAAAAATAGTATATGATGTGTCCCCGACATCCTTCGATATTCGATGTGTTGCCGACATCCTTTTTCCATTTTTTAAAAATAAGACGTTTTCCGGCAATAATGACGGATATTTGTGAGTAACAAGTATATTCCCGAGTACAATAAAGAATTTGGACATGTTCATTTGTTGATAAAGTAGGCGGTTCTTAGTTTAAACAATATTTATTCAGATAAATCAACATTAAACATATTATACAATGAAATAATATTAAGGATTCAGAAACAAGCAATTTGCTTTTACAAATCTGTCTCCCTTTACAGACATAATACACTTATTGAACAATACATAAATATAAATACTGGCATGCTCTGTAATAAATATATGAATATAAAAAAGGTGAAAAGGGAAGAAGAAAAAAAAAATTCATGAGAAAAATCAAATAAAAATAATAATAAATAAACGTGAATAATTGTAATTTATACAGTGTGAAATGCTTGGGTTCCTATTGAGTGATGAGGCATTAACATCAAGGGTTAAAACGTTTACTTTTAATAATATATTTTTGCACCAAACTGAATAAAATACTATTTTGCTCATCTGAGAGTACCGTTGATCCAAAAAGCAAAGTTTTTGTGTTTACTTGGACAGGAAGAACTGAAATAGAATCTAATAGTTCATGTCTTAAATTAATGTATATAGGCGGTTCTTGATAATCAAGATGTTGTTATGAAAAATTTTGCCGATATCCTGCATGTTTGACCTAATTCCTAAAACTGGTATCGAAGTGTTTGCAAAATTGAGATAACCAATAATATTGAGCGATGGCTCATTTATTTTCCTACTTTATATAGTCTTTGGTGGACTATTTTGTATAATCATAACCCTCATATAACTGGCATAATAAGTAAAATTCTTACCTTGAAGCGACAAGATGGTGGTCCAATTTCAATCGCCGACACCCTGCGTGATGACGTAGATTCCCCCCCCCCCCCCTTGAATAAATTGTGCTCGGCTTATCAGTCTGGACAGTTATGAATTTGTTTATAATGTTTAGGTCCCTCTTCACGTGTTGCGGTACTTATACATCCTTGGCTTTCAAATATCTGGTGAAGTTAAATCCAGAAAAGAACCTCGGACACATACAATTTATATAGTGTTATTTTCATTTATTAATATAAAGTTCTTGATATGCTATACGTTACCTAGCTATACGTCAGTTCTATAATTCAAGCAATAATCTGCAAGAAGAAAGACAACTCGATTTGCCATACATAATACTTGACGTATGAGGTTCATAGGTATATAGTGCAATGTCGCTCTGGTCTTTTTCTCTAATTATATAGAGACGTCCAGACTGTCGATATTTCATTTAGTTATATTTTTAAATCAGATCTTTATAAATCAGATCTATGAGTTTTTAATTATTTCAAGGTAAACGGCGTGGGAGATAATTAATTTAATTAGAATCGTGTAGCGTCCCCATTTACAATTTTTTTTTTATGTTTGATAGATTCGATACTTACGTTGAGTATACATGGCCAACGTAGATACAAGTATCTTGTCTTAGGGAGGGATAAATCCTACTTTGTAAAGGATCACTCTGATTCAAACAAAAAATTCTCTGAAACTGATCTTATCAAGATGCTTGATTTCTTGATTGACCACATATTTGTTACGTTCGGAGGACGTGTTTTTTCAACAGACTGTCGGGATTCAAATGGGAACAAACTGTGCCCCTCTACTTGCCGACTTGTTTCTTTATTATTATGAGGCTGACTTCATGCAGGAACTTCTTAGGAAGAAAGATAAGAAGTTAGCAATATCCTTTAACTCTACTTTCCGCTATATAGGTGATGTTCTTTGACTAAATAATTCAAAGTTTGGTGACTATGTGGAACGCATCTATCCCATCGAACTAGAGATAAAGGATACTACAGATACAGTTAAGTCGGCCTCATATCTTGACTTACATCTAGAAATTGACAATGAGGGTCGGTTGAAAACAAAACTTTACGACAAAAGAAATGATTTCAGCTTTCCAATTGTGAACTTTCCGTTTCTAAGTAGCAACATTCCAGCAGCACCTGCATACGGGGTATATATCTCCCAATTGATACGATATTCCCGTGCCTTCATTTCCTATCATGATTTTTCTTGATAGAGGGTTGCTGCTCACAAGGAAGCTATTAAACCAAGAGTTCCAAATGGTGAAGTTGAAATCATCCCTTCGTAAATTTTACGGACGCCATCACGAGTTGGTTGACCGTTATGGAATAACCGTTTCACAAATGATATCGGATATGTTCCTTATGTCGTAACTACAATCCCCTTCCCTTTCATGAATGTGACCTACCGAATTAGACTATTTACCGGATTTGTTATTACATAAGCAACACGACAGGTGCCACATGTGGAGCAGAATCTGCTTACCCTTCCGGAGCACCTGAGATCACCCCCAGTTTTTGGTGGGGTTCGTGTTGTTTATTCTTTAGTTTTCTATGTTGTGTCATGTGTACTATTGTTTGTCTGTTTGTCTTTTTCATTTTTAGCCATGGCGTTGTCAGTTTATTTTAGATTTATGAGTTTGACTGTCCCTTTGGTATCTTTCGTCCCTCTTTTGTACAAGTTATGAAGACGAAAGTCCAGACATCTATAAGTGCATATTAAAGCGCGTTATAACATTTTTATATGATTATATTATACATCTTATTACTAAATCAAATTGATACAATCTTAAACGAAATCCTTCTTCTTTAATTGAATGTATTTACAGAACTGGCTCCTCAGAAAGTACGAGTTAACTCAGTCAAGTAAGTATTATGTTTATATAACAATCTGGCCATTTACCAAAAAAAGAACATGACATTGAATGAAATACACAATTATGTATTCTGACTTTGTGTGACCCAAGAAAGATTGAAAACATGCACATTGGTCAAAAAGGTGACACAAGACAAAAAGACAAACAACAGTCCACCAAATTCTACGCAACAATTCTTCAAACCCCACCAAAACCGACTCATCTTGTAATTAAGGACCAGTGATACTCCTGTGTGGTTTTTTTTATAGCATATTGATAAATCTCGCAAGGCTAACATCACAATGAAGACAGCCATTACCAAATTACCAAATTCATAACTAAATCGGTGCATGGATTATCCGCCTACCTTAGACCAAGACAGAAAGCAACAGTTAGAAATAATTAAATGGAATTTCACGGAATCTTTTAAAGTCGCAAACGAAAGAGAAAACAATGACCGATTAAAACCTCACTTACATTGAAAAAAAAAGATCGACCATATAAACACATAGAGTATTTATATAGATTCAAGCACTTAAATGTCTTTAAATTTGCCAAATAATTCAAGAAGGTAGACAGTAAGTATGTAATGTATAATTAATAGTACTTTACTAATTCTGATATTCAAACTAAACTGCTTCCATGATCAAACCAATATTTTGTCCGAATCTTATAAAAAAAACTGTTTTGAAAAGATTGTCGAGGCAGAGTTAAAACCTATTTTCAAAGAACATATTTTATCGCGACTTCATTTACCATCTTATAATAAATACTGTTTTAGAGGAATGGCCCCATAGACTTCCAAAAACAATTACTTACGAACGTATTTTAATTCATAACAAGGACTGTTGAAGTTGCAGTACTATTTTTTTTTTATTTTGCGAATCAATTTACCGATAATTGCAAATGCATACACACGAAACTTGATATGATGTTACCAATAAAGCGCGAGTGTCCAAATTTAAAAAAAAAATATTTGATTATTAAAATTTTATTGTATGGCCAATATGGAATTTTGCAGTTTTTAAATGGTTCCTTATTTATGTAATTTCTATAACTGATTTATTTTTGCAGTCCGGGATTTATTATGACATCATTTGCAGATAATGCTGGATGGACAAGCGATATGAAAGCAAATGTAAGTATTAGATGTAGGCTTCTCATATCTGAGGTGCGCGAGTCAGCCTTGAAGATATGAGACGACTACATCTGATTTATATAGAAGTAATAGTAGATATTTTTTCTTTGTTCTAAAAAGAGCAATAAGTTTTGATAAGACAGGAAAACTGTCATTATCTCAAAATTTCTAGATGCAGTAACACTTTCAGAAGATGATTTGTAGTTATGGATTTGGAATGAAATCTTAATTGCTGTTAAATTCTGTCAAATTGATACCTTATGTATGGCCAAATGAATCGATGCACTATTTTGTCTTTTTCTGGTTTAATTACCAAAATCTTAACCTTTAGTTTAGCTGATAAATTATACGGTTACACTTCTATATATGTGTGTAAGTAAGGAAACTGTTTTACTATATAATCAATGTTATTCAACGTAAACTAGATAAGTATCAGACTGATACCCGACGCATCTTCCGAATAGAATTACGTGTATATGATAGGTTGGAATGAAGTAATTATTTACATAGGCGACAATGGTAGCCTTTTTGGGTCTTACGTTTTTACTATAAAAGATCCGTTGATAAAACTGTCAAATTCTGAATTATCAACACCTTTGGGTGTGAATAAAACTGCAAAACACATATGGGTGCGGCAGCTTTTTTGATAGAAAAATCATATTTTTTAAGGGTGCTATATGGTTCCGGAAATTTCGAAAAAGTATGAATGAAGAACACCCCTTGCTTAATTTTGCTTAGAAAATGTTGCTCGTCACAGAGCTTCCTCCAAATTTCTCGCTATTTCCACACCAAAAGCAAACACTCATTTCTAACTATTCAATTTTGTTTTCTAATTAACTAGGCAGCAGAAAATAAATTTACTCTTGCCTGTTATCTATGGATGTAAAAACTAGGTGGCGCAAGTCATCTTTTGTTACTTCAATGATAATCTATTATACGCAAGAGTAATTATATACTACACACCTATATAGTCAAAACGCCAAACCCGGTCATGAAACCATAGCTACGCATGAAGGAGAAACATTCCTTAATGTAAAATAGTAGTTGTTTTCATGTTCATTGTTATTAATGGTTTTTTTTTATCTGTTCCGCTGGAATTTGCTTGCTTTTAAATAAATTGAATTTGTTTAATTACTAGTAGTTGCATTAGCTTTTTTAATATTCTTTTTCTTTTTAGAAAATCGAGCGGTTGAAAGTGACACAACCTCTTGGTGGTGCAGGAAAACCGGAAGACGTCGCTAAGGCGATAAGATTTCTGGCATCTGATGAAGCATCATTTACTACCGGACATTTACTCTTTGTCGATTCTGGACGACATGGTGCAGTTCCATCATGATAATACAATTTTGAAGATTAAAAGCATTGTTTTCACAATTTATTGAATAGAATGTTAATATTTTACAATATTTATGTCGAAGAAGCATGATTTTTAAAATAAAGTCTTTTTATAATAACAATACCAAAGACAAATATATGATAGACAACACTATAAAACTGCAAAACAAAATATATGACCTTCTAACGTTTCCTATCTTTCATAAAGTTTGGCAAGCGTCTTCTGCTCACCCCAAGCCTCAAAGGCGCCGTTCACCAAACTGTAACAATATATATATAGAGAAAATTAGAGACTGATCAACACGAACCCTAGAAAAAAACGGATGATCTCGTGTGTTCCAGACCACTAAGGCAGCAACCATTTGCTTTTCTGGGGGGGGGGGGCTATGTTTTTTTTTTTTCTTTAACTTTACGGATGCTTTGTGAATAAGGTCCCTGGAAAAACAATCTATTTTTTTCGCGACAAGTCGAAAACAACAATTTTCTTTCAATTTTAGCATTATACATACATGTATAGTGGCAGCTGAGGGTGAAACAAACAATTTATTTTTTCTCAGAATCAAAAACAAAATATTTTTTCTCCAAAAACTGGAAACAAACTTTTTTTCCAAAAAAAAAACCATAGCCCCCCCCCCCCCCCGAAATTCAAATGGTTGCTGCCTAAGCAGATCAGGAAAGTATGAAGAACAAGGTTGGACCTTAAGAAGATAAACATATTGATATAAAATGTTTTGACCCACTGATACCGACCTATATACGTAAAACATTTGTTAGTCTTGTATGTTTTTTTAATTTTAGTTCATTTATATGTTTTGAATTTTAGAATGGCGTCCATTTTCACTGAACTAGTGCACATTTTTATTTGGGGTCAGCTGAAGACCACCTCCGGGGACGGGATTTTCTCGCTGCGTTGAAGACCCATTGGTGGCCTTCGGCTGTTATCTGCTCTTTGGTCGGGTTGTTGTCTCTTTGACATTTTCTCCATTTCCATTCTCAATTTTATTTGGTTTCTCAAAAAAGACGAATAAACTGCTAAGAAGTAGGGAATTTTATCGTTGAGTATTAATGCACTTTGAAATAACACCAACAAGAAACAATTTGTGCGTTTTATTGAATATTCAAGAGCGAAAAATCGCCGAATCACTTCAACGAGCAACGAAAATATCATTCACCACCACGATGTTTACTCAATTCGATGAATTGGCGAGCAAAGATTTCACACATTGCCAAAATGATACATTCTGGATGAGATTGAAAGATGAAGGGTTTAGCCATTTTAATCCAGTAGGTTTAGAAATTCTAGATTTAAAAGAACTTTTTGTTAATCATCTCAAATAACTCAAAACTCCGACAAAAAAGGGAATTTGAAAGATATTTCAGAAACAAAATCAGACGATTCATGTCCAATGATTGCAACATTAAGGCCAGTTCACATTTATCTTGGTTTATTTTTTTTCAATATGCTGTTGTGGCAATACATTAAAAAAAGTAACATGAGAAACTCGATGCCAATCGTAAATGAGCAAAAGACAGACAATACTGAAACAGATCGACTTAACTTTATTTCTGAGTTGCAATATTCTCTTTTGAAAAACACCCAACTATAAGAATGGATACTTTATTGCAGTTACCTTATACGACCGTTTGTCTGTCTGTCCAACAAATGGTTTTGTCACATTTTTCTCATATACTGAACAGAATCTTGCATATTTGGTCAGCAACTATATACATAGTTTGACAGTAATGAGTTGCAAAAAAGAGACAGAAGTTATCAAGGGGGACAATCAAAAGCCTTAAGGCGAAGAAAATTTGACTACACCATGAAAAAACGAAAACCAAGTCTACAAAACAATACCTGAAACCATCTGTTTTTATCGAATCTTTGAATTAGGAGTGGGGGTAAGCTTAGCTACACAACGTGTTTAACTTCTTGTTACATTTATTTTTCATCACAATACTTTTACTAAATAGAGTTGATAACTTTTAAACAAACTACTTCGTCTTAAATGCAAAACTGTATTTACATTGATTGATTGATTGTTCTTTGCTTAAATTTGCTTAAAGTCCAGTGGCAAATATTTCATACTGATCAGGAGCAGAACAAATTAACAATAAGTACGATAAGTAGGTCAATGAGGCCGTTCGAGATGAGGGTCAGGATTAATTGGACTGCCACTGGAAAATAAGGGATGTGAGAATAGGGACAGAAATTTTCACTTGCCACAGGTCATCTACGGACCATTTAAAGAGTTGGTACAAGGGGGTTCTTAACGTACGTGCAGAGAGCGTGGCATCGGATTTAACGTCCTCATTCGGACGTGGCTGTGTACTAATACATCCCGCACAGCCAAACGGACGCCCTTTACTCTTGGTTGGAAGAAAATCAAAGTGACCATATTTCTACATATATATCGAAAATGTATATACATAACTGGCTCCTCAGAAAGAACGGATTTACTCCGTCATCGAGTATTATTTTTAATGGAATATCATTCTGCTAATTTTTAAACCTGAAAATAGAACATGAATGGAGTACTAGTGCAAAATCATGTAATTTACGTGTGCTTATTTATTTAGTTAAAAATATTGAAAATAGCACAATGTCAATCTAAAATCATAAGTCCAAGAAAGACGTACAAAATATTGTTCAAAATGGGGGAGGGGAACTTGAGACGAATTAACAAAACAACAGTCTACAAGACACTTCGCATCAAAACTACGAACCCCACCAAAACAGACACACGTGAACGTCAAGTAACGCATCTTATTTTTATTGAAATTTAATAATTTAAAGTCACTGATATGCTTCCTGGTATAATATTGATATATGTATCGCGTCTTGCATCCAAATTCATAAATAACCAATACATATGGTTATTTTCTAACCTTAGAATAAGACTTAAAGTAAAGGTTAGAAGTGAATAAACGGAAAGTCTTTCAAGACAAAGGAAGAAAACATCATATTCGATTGATGCAAATATTACATTATAGCAAAGTGAATAATCAACCACGACAAACGAGTGTAGTTTCGAGCAAAAGCAAAAGTAAATCCTATTCACTTATTTAACTTTGCGAAATATTTTAAAATGTTGGCAAATATTCAAAAGACATGTATACTTACTAAATTCTGGTATTGAAATTTAACTGTTTCAATGTTGGTCTTATTCTTACATGTATATACAATTTGTTTTTCGAAATGGTGGTGGTCGTGGTGAAAACTGAAGAACATATTATGTCATGTCCATAAACCTTGATACGATTTTAGGAATACAGCATGAGCTCACCAGGCTCAAGCTAGCAGCCACTCGCTAGCAGCCACTCGCTAGCAGCCACTACGCTAGCAGCCAGTTTTCAGATATGTCTATAAACCCCAAAGTTGCATAAGATTCAAACGTACTTTAAATATTTTTATCAATCATATAATCACAAAATAATCTGTTTTTATATATGAGTGAGCAGCCGAAGACACTATTTAATATTTTTTTTTCAAATTAACAATACATGTAATTTCCTGTTCATTACTTTATTCGCTTTTCATATACCAAACAGCGTACTGCGCGCAATTTTAAATAGTGTATGAAGAATAGTAAATAACTATACACTTATTTAAATGCTGGCAAAATTGTTGCTACATGACATCGACTTTTCCATAAGAAATCAATTTTGTGATTTTGTAAGAAATAGCTTTCCATAGTCTCGGCAACCTGTCAAGTAGTTCCCAAAAAAGTATCAATAGTTTTGCATTTCACGAATAGAAAATTGCACTCGTGCTTTGCTATTTTTTTGTCAAACAAATTTGTTTTGACAAAATATTCTACTTCTGAACAAGCGGAATGCGCTCACATTTGATTAAACGAAAGGTTTATTTGTTGTACTTAATGTATGGTGTGCACGGGAAATATAAATTAGCAATTTATAGAAATAATCTACTTTTGAAAATTTTGGGGTAGGCATGTTTGACCCTTAAGACCTAAGTTCGGACCTATGGTGAAGACAAACTATGAGTTGTCCCACCTGGACCTTTTGGCCCATTGGACCCTAGTCCATTACCTACCATTTCCACCTAGTGGCTAAAAAAGTATTGCCGTAGGAAATTTTTCAAACCCTTTTAAAAATTGAGGTAAGGCAATTTTGTAAATTCTAACTTTGGACCCATGGTGAGGACAAACCATGAGTTGTCCCACCTAGACCTTTTGACCCATTGGACCTTAGACCCTTAACTATCATTTGCACCTAGTGGGTAAAAAAGTATTGCCGTAGGGAATTTTTGACCGACTTTTGAAAATTTGGGGTAGGCATGTTTGACCCTTAAGACCTAAGTTCGGACCTATGGTGAAGACAAACTATGAGTTGTCCCACCTGGACCTTTTGGCACATTAGACTCTAGCTGATTACCTACCATTTCCACCTAGTGGCTAAAAAAGCATTGCCGTAGGAAAATTTTCACACCCTTTTAAAAATTGAGGTAAGGCAATTTTTAAAAATTCTAACTTTGGACCCATGGTGAGGACAAACCATGAGTTGTCCCACCTGGACCTTTTGACCCATTGGACCTTAGACCCTTACCTATCATTTGCACCTAGTGGGTAAACAAGAATTGCCGTAGGGAATTTTTGACCGACTTTTGAAAATTTTGGGGTAGGCATGTTTGACCCTTAAGACCTAAGTTCGGACCTATGGTGAAGACAAACTATGAGTTGTCCCACCTGGACCTTTTGGCCCATTGGACCCTAGTCCATTACCTACCATTTCCACCTAGTGGCTAGAAAAGTATTGCCGTAGGAAATTTTTCAAACCCTTTTAAAAATTGAGGTAAGGCAATTTTGTAAATTCTAACTTTGGACCCATGGTGAGGACAAACCATGAGTTGTCCCACCTAGACCTTTTGACCCATTGGACCTTAGACCCTTAACTATCATTTGCACCTAGTGGGTAAAAAAGTATTGCCGTAGGGAATTTTTGACCGACTTTTGAAAATTTGGGGTAGGCATGTTTGACCCTTAAGACCTAAGTTCGGACCTATGGTGAAGACAAACTATGAGTTGTCCCACCTGGACCTTTTGGCACATTGGACTCTAGCCCATTACCTACCATTTCCACCTAGTGGCTAAAAAAGCATTGCCGTAGGAAAATTTTCACACCCTTTTAAAAATTGAGGTAAGGCAATTTTTAAAAATTCTAACTTTGGACCCATGGTGAGGACAAACCATGAGTTGTCCCACCTGGACCTTTTGACCCATTGGACCTTAGACCCTTACCTATCATTTGCACCTAGTGGGTAAAAAGTATTGCCGTAGGGAATTTTTTACCGACTTTTGAAAATTTTGGGGTAGGCATGTTTGACCCTTAAGACCTAAGTTCGGACCTATGGTGAAGACAAACTATGAGTTGTCCCACCTGGACCTTTTGGCCCATTGGACCCTAGTCCACTACCTACCATTTCCACCTAGTGGCTAAAAAAGTATTGCCGTAGGAAATTTTTCAAACCCTTTTAAAAATTGAGGTAAGGCAATTTTGTAAATTCTAACTTTGGACCCATGGTGAAGACAAACCATGAGTTGTCCCACCTAGACCTTTTGACCCATTGGACCTTAGACCCTTACCTATCATTTGCACCTAGTGGGTAAAAAAGTATTGCCGTAGGGAATTTTTGACCGACTTTTGAAAATTTGGGGTAGGCATGTTTGACCCTTAAGACCTAAGTTCGGACCTATGGTGAAGACAAACTATGAGTTGTCCCACCTGGACCTTTTGGCACATTGGACTCTAGCCCATTACCTACCATTTCCACCTAGTGACTAAAAAGTATTGCCGTAGGAAAATTTTCACACCCTTTTAAAAATTGAGGTAAGGCAATTTTTTTAAATTCTAACTTTGGACCCATGGTGAGGACAAACCATGAGTTGTCCCACCTGGACCTTTTGACCCATTGGACCTTAGACCCTTACCTATCATTTGCACCTAGTGGGTAAAATAGTATTGCCGTAGGGAATTTTTGACCGACTTTTGAAAATTTTGGGGTAGGCATGTTTGACCCTTAAGACCTAAGTTCGGACCTATGGTGAAGACAAACTATGGGTTGTCCCACCTGGACCTTTTGGCACATTGGACCCTAGCCCATTACATACCATTTCCACCAAGTGGCTAAAAAAGTATTGCCGTAGGGAATTTTTTACACTCTTTTAAAAATTGGGGTACGGCATTTTTTTTTAATCTAACTTTGGATCCATGCATGGTGAGGACAAACCATGAGTTGTCCCACCTTAGCCTTTTGACCCATTGTCCCTCAGACCATTACCTATTATTTATTATCATTTTGCCAATTTGACCTTGAATTATTACTTACCAATGTGCCTTTGTGAAAGAAAAGAGAAAAAAGCCACATACTAAACACAAGGTTTGTCTGATCAGAGAAAGAAGGTAGAAATCTTTAGTTGCCGGTACCCAGAATCTCAATCATTCATTTATTTATAGGAGCATACCGAGGAGGGGTATCTTTAAAGGTGCTGGTAGCACCTAATATCAGACTGGCTTTGTCGTTGCTGACCACGTGCACGCCTCAAGTAAAGTCCATCACAATTGGTGTATCGGGCGTTTCTAGGGTTTGGGGTAGAGATCGTTACCACTGGGATTCACTGTACAAATAAACTCATGATAGATACCAGAATTAAAATATCTAAAAATTTCAAACGCATCCACCAAGTTTCAGGTAAAATTATGATCCCAATACCTTGTAGACGGGTACACGGTCACCACCCAAAGCAATCAAGTCTCCAATACCCAAGCAGATATAATGGTTTTAGATACCATGTGAAATGCCCGCATTGCCAACCCTGCGAACATGGGTAGGTATCCATCTACTTTTTGCATGTTTTCTTTATCTGCGTTGTACTCAGCTCCAGATTAATAACACCAGTAACTTTTTGAAGAAGTTTGATAATCTTTTGAACCTGCCGAGAGGTGAGCCACATCTTGTGTTCGCATTACAGGTTTGCATTTGACAAACAAATGGAGACTTGACAACCTTTCTTGGCAGTCCAGTGTAGTTTATTTACTTGACCTTTCAAACCATTATCGTGATAAGTTATTTATTTATTCCCTTAGAAGATGAAAATGGATAGTGTGTTTTCGCCGCGGAGTTTGATGGGGTCACCATCCTGATCGGTGAGATAAGTGCACATGCGATTGATGGTTTTCAGGGTCACTGGTAAGTACACCAGTTTTTTTGGGGGGTTCTTCATACCAGGATCGACACCGGGAAAGAAACTGCAGATGGTGGATTACTACTTTCCATTAACATAGCTCCCATAGATTATACCGCTATTTGCCAGCTGGATGCTGATGATGTTGATGATATTAACAATGTGTTCCCCTTCTGTATAGTCCTATCGTAGGTGTAAATTTGCTGTTCTAATCCCAAGACGGTGTTGCGGCTATTTGTTAAGTTGAAATCTACTTCGTAGTGCCTGGCGAGAGTTATTGTTGTTCTTAGGGTTTCTCGATTTGCATCGATAATGATTTTGGCTTTGTGTTTGTTGAGCCGCCATAGTAACCTGTGTGAATGTTGGGGATGGAGTATACGTAGTTGGTCTCATGATTTACCAATGACATCTCATAATCCTTTCCAATTTTTAGTGGATTGAAGCGGGTATGAATTTGGCTATGGTTCCCGGATACTATGATCGAGAACTCCTGCTTTAGATCGGTTTTACTTACGAATTGCTGCAAAATAATGTTGTTCATTTATTTTCAGGCTTCAAACACGACGTTCATCTTGTGTCCGTCAGATTCGAAGTAAAGAACTCTGTCGGAGATTCCAAGTGCAAATGCTTCGGTGTTGGCGTAAACATTGTGATCGAATTCGGCCCGTATCTGCATGTCCACCGTGGATTCTTTCAGCCGCTTGGACTGATGACTTGCATAACTGACAAACACCGGCTATAAGCCTGTGAAATCAGAGGTATCGGTGTTGACGCCGCTGTAACTGAGGAGGGTGACCATGTTGTAGAGTTTCTTTCTGATGTCTGCAGCCACCTTGAACACTCTGGCTACCCTACTTTGGGTGAAACCGGCATTAAATACGACGGCTGGGTAGTGTTCAGCGTTGACAGTAATATGGATGTTCCGCAATCGACAGTGATCGCACACGGCGGCGTCATGGGTCTTATTCACACTTTTGTCGGTTTGGATGGAAACGATTGTATATCTTGTCTTTTAAGTACCACTTGTGACAGATAGTCGCCAGTTTTTTTGTGTATTTTGAGAATGGCGATAGCATCACACTGCCTCATGCGAAATCCACAGTCGATTTTACTTTTACTTTGTATGGTTTTGTACAACCACATCTTGTTTTCGTCTGATGGGGTGACGTGAAGAACGAACCAAGAGATCTGACTCAGAATATTTTTTGCCACATCGTTGACTGCGGCGGCTCAGTGCATGGCATCAGCGCACTAGTGACAATGCATGCTTTAATACGTATACCATCTTGTCGTAGTCGTCTGAAAAGCCGAAAATATGTCTCAGGGGTATGCATGGTGAATGAAAAAGCTCCTTTGTTCGCAGGTTTGGGGATAATTTTACCATGACGTGCTGCGAATAGATATAGGAAGATGTGGTGTGAGTGCCAATGAGACAACTCTCCATCCAAGTAAAAATTTAAAAAGTAAACCATTAAAGGTTAAAGTACGGCCTTCAACACGGAGCCTTGGCTCACACCGAACAAGCTATAAAGGGCACCAAAATTACTAGTGTAAAACCATTCAAACGGTCAACCAACGGTCTAATCTATATAAACAAAACGAGAAACGAGAAACACGTATATATTACATAAACAAACGACAACTACTCTGTTATCGGTTTCAGCTTCGGTAGATGAATCCTTGCACCACAGCTGTTTGAGACCTTGATATTTGGAGAAATAGTCGTGATAAATCAAAATTTCTAACATGGTAGTGGCAACGCCTGGGTTATTGATATGTTCGATTAGCTGGCTTCAGAGAAGAGATACATGATTCCATTATGAAAGAGAGACACTAGATCTGCATCAGCATATGCACTACTGTCGTTCTTTTGCAGTTGCCCCTCTACCAAAAGATAACTTTCAGCGGGATGAAGTTATAAGTCCTGGGTTCGATATTGATTAGGATATCACCTTGATTATTCAGGTTGGCACCAGCATTCGTGAACCTGATAAATCCCTGGAGACTTTCATCGAAAGTCAATCCTTCGGTGATTGTAAGGATGTCATACATAATGTATGTATTTTTAGCGTTGACGAAGTGGTAGATGGTTTATACCACTTTACCAACCACATGGTCGACGGTTTAGGAGGCCCCTTTTCAACACCTTTCAATGCTACCGTGTCAAACAGTCCTCTATCACCGTAGTCGTACTTTCGTGCGTAACCTTTTTTTATTTGCAACATTTATTTATAGGATGCTACGATGAAGCGCCTTTTATTCCTCAATGCTGATATGTCTACCCTTTTTCATAGCATCAATAATCGACACAATTTCGTTGCGCACACCATTATTTACTGCTCGGTAGGCTGCAGCACGCAGTTCCAAACGATCGAGAAGCTGCTTGAAGTTGGCAGGAAGAAACACGGCTGGCAGCCCACTGCCAAACTAATCCCTCTGGTAGATGTGGGATTCGATTTCCTTCGCGGTTTTCAGGAGGGTTGAATTGCCTTGATACATGGCACCGGAATTGTTCAGGATCTCTGCAGTCGTCAAGGTCGTCATCGTCGAACGAATCTGTTTTCTTTTTCACCATGAGTTCACAGCGGCCAAGGGTTCCTTTGTACCTCACACCATTCACGAAAATATCATCGCCGTCAAAAGAAACTGATAAACTTTGGATGAAGAAACCATCGTTTTCAGAATCCAAGGTTGTGGTCGGCAGAAGGAGTCATACTGAGCTGCAAATACTGCTGTGCTCAAGGTCCGAGGACGGTGTATTTAGGTGGTGCAATGGGTAGAGGGTCGGCAAACTCGGGCGTTGGAGAAGGGAGGGCTGGCACAACTGGAGGTAAATCTTCAATTGTTTTTGTGATTTTTTTTAACTGCTTTCCGCTGAGCCTCAACCTCAGGCCTAAACACTTTGGAAAGGTCCAATCCTGTCAAGGCGGTGCTGCATGTTACAGGATTGAATACTCCGCTTAGTTATATGCAACTCCTTTGAGAGTGCCTCCCGCTGCTTTGGGAATGGAATTTTGATGAACGTCATTTATTCATAGCGTTAGAACAAACTCCCCTAGGCGTTGGTGTGAACGGATTCGAACGCCTTCAAAGGTTTGAAAGAACGCATTCTAACGCACCTAAGCGTTGGTGTGAACGCCTTTGAATGCCTCGAACGCCCCAATAGTGTTGGTTCGAATACCAAATCGACCCAGGTCGATCGATTATGCGATGGTTCAAGCGTGGGTCGAATGCCCAGATTCCTGTGTCTGAGACATACGTCTTTACGCGGTTTGCATAAGTGATTGCACTGATGACCGAAACTAGTCTTGGCGGGCATTTGGTTTGTTGTGGGCGTTGGGAACTTCCATTATGTTTATAGCCAATTCAACAGACTTTCATCCATATCGGGACATAAATAATGAAACACAATCCAACAACACTTGTAACACAGTCTTCATACCTTGCCCGGGGCCGACTCAAATTAACATTTGCTGGGCCATTCGTATTTCTTTGGCTGGGGATCGAACTCTAGATCCAGTTCCTTTTCAATATCTGACAATGAATACTCTAGGAACTCTGAATCCTTGTACTTCGATGGGTTATCTTTGTAACAATTCATTATTGATACTATAAAACTCTTCAAATTGCATCGATATTTTCCATTTGCCTTGGTGCTTTTAATATCGATGCTTACACATCCATAGGTTTTTGACCAGCAATGTTTACACTGAATGCCAAACTATTCCTTGGTGAGATTGTTGCAGTGATCTCGTCGGATTTTTTCGAAATTCTTAGCATCATGCTAGAAGAAGCAAAGGACATTGGCATTCTCCAGGATAGCCTAGGGGCCGTTGAAGTAGTTCTGTCACAATTGAAAACAATCAATGTTGTGGCGACCACTCACGTAGTAGTCTTCATTTTCTAAGCATCAAGTCGTCGAACACAATGAGGTTTGGTCGAGTTTCCGGGATTAGTTCATCGCTCCTTTGCTCGAATAAAAGTTTCGATATCACGCCGGTGTCGTGGTGGTGGTAAGGCGTTGACCACATCGATCAACGAGTAGGCAGACTTGCCTTTGCAATGTACGAGGTTTAGGATATCTTCCTTAGTGAAGCCTGTTCCCAGCGCTTGCTGCAACAGCCGGTAGATGAGCTGGTGAAGCGATTTCCAGAACGCGTACAATTGTTCGTACTCGAGTCATCAATCGCACAGGATTATGTTGTTCAACAGCGTTGTCTTACCACTGTCCGACTTCCAAATGATAAACCTTTTGATTGCGGAAAAAAAATTCGACTGGGGCATTATCGATGTCTGACTGATACCACTCAAAAACAAGAAGGGGTTGACGGTGCGGAATGCCTTCCAAACGGTATTCAAATTGCGTTCAACTCTTTGATTAAAGCTGCGGATGAATAGACTAGTTCATATGACTTGGAAAACACTGCTGTGTTATAATATAGTTGCGCAGGTCCTCCTCAGATATGAGATTCGATTCGTGCCGTTTCCTGTCCGTCGTGTGATAAGACTTCACCTTCAATTCGATGGTATTGATTTTCTCTAGAACCGCCATGCTTAGATCCACATAGTTCTTTGCATATATCATCCTTTGGTCACTAGTTCTTGTGCCGCAAGGTAGACACTTTCCCACTTTTTAGCGATACCAACAAGGTGTTTTTTCATGTCCTCGAGAGCTATTTCACGATCGCTTCTAGCGCAGCCTCTAGCTAATTGTTGTCTTTTATACCATCTTTCAACTGCTTGGTCACCCACCGTTTTGTCACAGCATCCGAGCTGTCCTTGGGCTATCATAGGCTAGTAATGCGATTGTCGTTCATATCGAAATGCTGCACGATTCACCAGACGGATGTGCAGTGTCTTGCATGGGATTCAAACTTATCCATTTATTTATAGAGCGAAAAATTGCATTTTCCACGATTTTCCCATTGTCAGCATCTTCAACACGGACAGAAAGAAGTGACGACACACCACATCCCCTCGCGTCTGAAGTTCTTAATTTTTAAAATGAATTCAGGCTACAAATAGTCCACCATCTCGTCGGGCTTGGCAATCTATAAGAGTCAAAGTAATACTTTGTCGGTCTGCGCTTTTACCAACACGCCAAGTGCGTTGCACGATCCTTCCAGCTGTCGTGGTTAAGGTTCCACATTTGGTGTGTCAGACCTTTGGTAGTAATGTATCAGGCATGACCGCACCCCAACAGTATTGCATTTTTGTGGTGGTTACAGCCTGTTTGAGCTGAGTGTTTGAAAGGGGTTTGTAGGGGAGAACAAAATTATGCACCCATATGCCGCTCATTTATTTACGGTTGACGATTTTGTAGTGGCCACGGGCAAGGGTGCTAATACCATCATGCATGATATGACGCTTGTCATCGTTGGCTTATAGGGCTCTCTTGTGACACTCAAGTGTATATATCTGATGCCTATGACTTTTGATTGTGTATTCATAGTCCGGTAGCTCACTGTGTGCTTATCAAGGCATCTTTTGTAGTTTTCAAAGGTAATTTTTGACGATACACTTCTTCATCCATTAAACCCTCTTCGATTCGCGCATGCCAACATTGAGTGCGTATATCTTTGACCGCAATCCAAGACTCAGTCATGGGGACTCCGGCTCATTCATCCTAGAACTTTCCAAGAATTTTCCTGTTTGAATACCGGAAGTGTGGTCACTTGGATAGTTGAATGTGCCGAACTTCTGCCGCCCGTGTTTGTTAATGTCTTTGTAGACATCTGGAGGTTCGGCATTGTAAACGATTCTGTCGGTGTAACAGATAGTTGTCTTGTCATGGTATGTTGGCTGTAGGTACTTGTAAACATAGTCTGCTATTAAGGTCTTAGATATGTCTAGGTAAATTGGCTTGTCAAAGTCTATTTGGTCGTACGCATGTGCATGGCTGCAAGATACTCACTTAAGTTAACTCGGCGATCAATATTGAGCTTGGTGACGAGCTTTATTACTTTTTCCTCGTTGGTAACCATTCGGAAGTCAACCATCTTGCGGATATTTTCTATTGCCTTTCCGACACCGCATTGTTCATGAGCTTGAAAAAGTCTTTTTCAAAGTTAGTGGTGGCACCGGCTCTGAGCGCGGTGGTTAGATCTATTTAAATCTTCAGCCATATGATCTGGTTTAAACTTAAAACCGTGTGGTTTTCTGATCATGAGCCTGAGCGCAAGTACTGTTTTAGGTTGACGTAGTGTACAACATACCTCAGTTTGTCTCCGAGGTTTGGCACCAGATTCTTTACTTTGTTCAGCTGTACAGTTTCCGGGGCAAGCGAGTAGTCATTGTGGTAGTCATGAAGTTCCTTGAGATATTCGATGTCTACCTCCAATATAAATCTTTGGTCGTCTTCACTGCAAGGGTCTCCAAGGTTGGTTAAGTCGGTGTTAATCCATTCAAAGTCACCGGTCGGTGGATAGCTACTCATATCCCATTCATACAGGTTATCGGTATCCGCATACATCAAGTAGTTGGTGGGCTTGTCGGCATTGAATCCTTCGACATAAGGGTTGTTGACTTTGGCAAACCGCTGCGTCGCGACTGTTATCCCACCTCTGATCCCTTTTCAAGCATCAGAAGCATATCAGGGTACGAGATAATTTTAGGTTTCACAACTGTTACGGTAGTTTTCAATGTCGCATCATAGGCAAGTATTGGTGCTGTTAGGTAGCACGCGGGATTAAGTTCCGAATACTTCAAGTATACATCTCTGAAGTTCTCAAACACATTGCACAGCAGGAGTACATCCGTTTTTAGATACAAGTCATGATACTCTCTCATGCTTGTGATATCCGTCTCTTTTCACACACTTGCTGTGCGTATTAGTTCATAGTCTGCATGGCTTACTCCCTCACCGGTGATGGTATTGTAGAATTCTTACTGGTTGGCAACTCGGTCTCCTGGAGATTTTCAAACCCATCCACATAGTCATAAGGGTACACACCCTTTCGCAAGAGTAAACATTCATCAAGAGACTTCCCCGGTGCGTCAACAGCTTTATCATTACCTTCATCCATGACTTTATTGACTCTATGTGAGCACATTGTCCTGGTTGATCGTGCTGCCATTGACCTCCAGCGATCCAAATTTAATACATTGTCTTGTCAGCGAATCGAACGCTGCCATCAATGCTTTTTCGTCTTGCTCGGATTACTCAAGTTGCTTGAACCCCATCCATATAATCAACAGGGTACACACTCTGTCGCAAGAGTAAACTTTCGTCCATGGCCGTCAACTGGTATATCATATGTCTGGTGAAGGTGATTTTACATCACTTGACCTCCTTGACATTCTATGAACAAACGGCGAGCACCCATGAAAATATTTTTGGTGGCACATTGTCCTTGTAAAGCACGATACCGTCAATTACAAGTGTTTCAACTTCAATATCCTGTTCTGTCAAGTAATCAAACGCCACCGTAAGTGCCTTGTTCTTCAAACTACAAATTACATACTAGTAGTTCACCGTACTTCCATCGATGTTGTAGTCGGTGCCCTTACATTTCTTACATTCCTTTGAGTTTTTCGCCTGCTGATAAAGGTACGGCTGCAATTCAACAATATAGTCTGTGATATGTCTCACTCCTGATACCATTTCGGATCCTTTAGTGCAACCTTGGCCTGCCTCCCACTCAGTCCCATTAATGATGGCCGAAAGATGTGCCTTGGCATAGTCCCAGACATTTCCCGTGTATACAATCTTATCTGCCATGTACCTTTCGCAATGCAGGCGTCGAGCCCGGCGCAGTTGATACCATTGTCGTGACAGTACCAGGATAGCTATGTAGGTTGGACACTTCTGCGCAAGGTAGCCCTGCATGTGTGTCAGATGTGCGTTCTTGTCCAGCTTCTTCCCTTTGATAAGCCTGCTTCCCAGCTCACAATATTCGCGGCATGACAAAATGTATTCTAGATAACGCCTGTTTGTGACCTCGCGCAGTGTGATTTTTCCAACCGTTTTTGGACTCCGCGGGTATCACCCGGTACAATTCGGGATCAAACGCTCCTCTACCAAATACCTTCCGATAATTCTTGAAGGCTGCTGTTGGACTTGATTTTACCAAGCTATTCAGACTCGCAATTATAAATTTGAGACTGTCCAAACCTCAAACTCTGATGGAGGGGTTTCATTTCCCCGTCTTTGATCTTGTACTCGCTCACCTGGAATGTCTTCCTAAACGAAATTTACTTTTCCTCCGAATTTGGAATGCATGTGAGCTGCCCCGGTGTCGATTCTAGGTTCTTAATGAACAGATAACTATCATACCCGGCCAAATTTTGAAAAATACAGGTATACACTTTGACATTTTGCACTTCAGGTTACACTTGTTAGGTGCTGCGCCCCTGTATTTCGGTAAAGTCGCAGTAATCCCTCATCTTGTCATCACCAAGCGAACACAACCAGCGCTGCGTGGCCACCTGGTGGTTTTCTTGTCCTCTTTCGTCAAGACCATATGCTTCATAAGATAGTTTAATGTGTAAAGGCCTTGATTTTCTTTCTCAATGCATTCAATAAAGACCTGTGCCACATCTTCGCCCGGCTTTTGCATGATATACAGAACTGGTGCCTTGGTATACACGTTGTCGTCAAAGCATTTGATGTGGTAGCAGAAACACGAAGGCGTGTGCTTTTGGTAGGCTTTCGTATGTGGTTTATCAATCCTAGTTTCAACCTTCTCGGTTAAATACTAAAATACCACGACAGGGACTCCTCTCAAGTGAGTGTTGTCAAATGTCTGGTAGGTCCCTTCCTTGATTAGCTTGGGCAACTCGATCTTAACCGCCTTGTGGTTGACGCAACACTCTTTGTGGGCCTCCAGGACTTCTTTAATGTAAACTGGTTCATGCACCTGTAGCACAGGTGGGTCTCACAATTGTGGACCGAAGTCTGGCTCAACACTAGCCAAGACTTTTTTATCAGCAGCAAGTTGATGTCTCTCTCCCGCTGTTCGCTAACGTCTGATATGCGCAGCGGGTATACTTCATTGTCGTTAATTTATAATGCATTGACTGTCAGGGTTGAATTGACCTTCTAGAACTTATCAACACCCTTGAGGCTGACCGAGAACTACATCTTTTTCCAGATTGAGCTCGTCCTGCCACAGTGGTACTGTGTTATCATTTCTGTATGTTTTGAATCTACCTCGTCATGGCCGAAAGTATGGCCCACTTAAAACAATCCTCATCAGTTTTTTTTTCGTATTGTTTACAGCTTCTTTCAAAGTACTGTGACCCTAGGCCTTCCAGCGGCCGGTGTTTGTTAATATTGACTTGAATTTTACAATTGCTTTCAATGTTCAGCCATATTTTTCAGAGGTTCACTGGGCAATCTTTACTCCGATATTTTTGTCCCATCTAATCAAGGGTTTCAGCTAAGATCGTGGCCTCGGTGAAAATTTCGAGTGAAAGTATTCCTTGTTCTTATCATCTGCATTACCTGTTGGATCAATATTCACAAAGGTACAGTGTAGCACCACATTGATTTTTGCTCCTTTCAATGTCCAATTTGTTTTAAGTTCCTCCAGTGACATTTGAGAGACGTCAAGGAAAGTCTGCACATCCATATCAATAATGGGGGTCATCTTTTAGGTATTAAATGCTTCTTTCAAGGCTTTCGTTGGCGGATACACTATCGACAGCCTGCTAATACCTTTCAACCCAAGTTTTTTTTGTCTGGGGTTTCGAACGACGCTGATATCTAAGGTTGGTTTCTTTTGTTACAATCAACTCAACCAACTGATCTTTCCTAAACCGGAAGTACCATCAAAGGTGGTTCCTTGTGGTAATACCTCACAGGGCTTTGACATTTTCAACAACTGACTCCTTGTCCGCTATCGGATCCATGTCTTCATCCCAACAATAAAAAAGATCAATTTAGGTTACCCCAACCACCGTCCCTAATTCAATTTATTAGACACAATTTTTTCGGTCCTAAAAATCATATCTTAACCCTGTGAATCCTACCGTCCGTGAAAGTCGTGGTAATCATACCCAGTGCGCCCGGATTTTTCATACTATAGCTTTCAATTTGCAAAGTTCGATTGGTATCCTTGCCCAGACGGTGGACTAAAATGCCTACCCTAATCTTAAAAAAGCTGTCAAAATTCCCTACGGCAATACTTTTTTTACTCACTAGAAGCAAATGATAGGTTATGGTAAAATGGGCCAAAAAGGTCCAGATGGGACATCCCATGGTGTGTTTTAATTAAGCATGTGTCCAAAGTTAGATTTAAAAAAAAATGCTTACCCCAATTTTTAAAAGGGTGTAAAAAATTCCCTACGGCAATACTTTTTTAGCCACTAGGTGGAAATGGTAAGTAATGGACTAGGGTCCAATGGGCCAAAAGGTCCAGGTGGGACAACTCATAGTTTGTCTTCACCATAGGTCCGAACTTAGGTCTTAAGGGTCATTATGCCTACCCCAAATTTTCAAAAGTTTGTCAAAATTTCCCTACGGCAATACTTTTTTACCCACTAGGTGCAAATGATAGGTAAGGGTCTAAGGTCCAATGGGTTAAAAGGTCCAGGTGGGACAACTCATGGTTTGTCCTCACCATGGGTCCAAAGTTAGATTTTTAAAAATGCCGTACCCCAATTTTTAAAAGAGTGTTAAAAATTCCCTACGGCAATACTTTTTCAGCCACTAGGTGGAAATGGTAGGTAATGGGCTAGGTTCCAATGGGCCAAAAGGTCCAGGTGGGACAACTCATAGTTTGTTTTCACCATAGGTCCGAACTTAGGTCTTAAGGGTCATTATGCCTACCCCAAATTTTCAAAAGTCTGTCAAAATTTCCCTACGGCAATACTTTTTTACCCACTAGGTGCAAATGATAGGTAAGGGTCTAAGGTCCAATGGGTTAAAAGGTCCAGGTGGGACAACTCATGGTTTGTCCTCACCATGGGTCCAAAGTTAGATTTTAAAAAAAATGCCGTACCCCAATTTTTAAAAGAGTGTAAAAAATTCCCTACGGCAATACTTTTTCAGCCACTAGGTGGAAATGGTAGGTAATGGGCTAGGTTCCAATGGGCCAAAAGGTCCAGGTGGGACAACTCATAGTTTGTCTTCACCATAGGTCCGAACTTAGGTCTTAAGGGTCATTATGCCTACCCCAAATTTTCAAAAGTCTGTCAAAATTTTCCTACGGCAATACTTTTTTACCCACTAGGTGCAAATGATAGGTAAGGGTCTAAGGTCCAATGGGTTAAAAGGTCCAGGTGGGACAACTCATGGTTTGTCCTCACCATGGGTCCAAAGTTAGATTTTAAAAAAATGCCGTACCCCAATTTTTAAAAGAGTGTTAAAAATTCCCTACGGCAATACTTTTTCAGCCACTAGGTGGAAATGGTAGGTAATGGGCTAGGTTCCAATGGGCCAAAAGGTCCAGGTGGGACAACTCATAGTGTCCGAACTTAGGTCTTAAGGGTCATTATGCCTACCCCAAATTTTCAAAAGTCTGTCAAAATTTCCCTACGGCAATACTTTTTTACCCACTAGGTGCAAATGATAGGTAAGGGTCTAAGGTCCAATCGGTTAAAAGGTCCAGGTGGGACAACTCATGGTTTGTCCTCACCATGGGTCCAAAGTTAGATTTTAAAAAAATGCCGTACCCCAATTTTTAAAAGAGTGTTAAAAATTCCCTACGGCAATACTTTTTCAGCCACTAGGTGGAAATGGTAGGTAATGGGCTAGGTTCCAATGGGCCAAAAGGTCCAGGTGGGACAACTCATAGTTTGTCTTCACCATAGGTCCGAACTTAGGTCTTAAGGGTCATTATGCCTACCCCAAATTTTCAAAAGTCTGTCAAAATTTCCCTACGGCAATACTTTTTTACCCACTAGGTGCAAATGATAGGTAAGGGTCTAAGGTCCAATGGGTCAAAAGGTCCAGGTGGGAAAATTTCACCATATGTCCAAAGGTAGGTTTCTTTTATAAATTGTTGATTTTTATTTTCCGTGCACACCATACATTAAGTACAACAAATAAACCTTTCGTATAATCAACTGTGAGCGAATTCCGCTTGTTCAGAAGAAGAATCTTTTGTCAAAACAAATTTGTCTGACAAAAAAATTGCAAAGCACGAGTGCAATTTTCTATTCTTGTAAAGCAAAACTATTGATACTTTTTAGGAACTACTTGACAGGATGCCGAGACTATGGAAAGCTATTTCTTACAATGTCACAAAATTGATTTCTTATCGAAAAGTCGATGTCATGTAACAACAATTTTGCCAGCATTTAAATAAGTACATAGCTATTGTTCATACACTATTTAAAAGTGCGCGCAGCACGCTGTTTGGTATATGAAAAGTGAATTAAGTAATGAACAGGAAATTACATATTAATTTGAAGAAAAAAAACATTAAATAGTGTCTTCGGCTGCTCATTCTTATATAAAAACAGATTATTTTGTGATTATATGATTGATAAAAACATTTAAAGTACGTTTGAATCTTATGCAACTTTTGGGTTTATAGACATATCTGAAAACTGGCTGCTAGCGAAGTGGCTGCTAGCGAGTGGCTGCTAGCTTGAGCCTGGTCATGAGCTCCCAAATTTCGAAAATGCTTGATTTTAATCTTATATTATGAAATTCAGAACAATGAGGACGCTAAATTCTATGGTCCGTGTAAGGTGAGTGACATGCTCTGCACCTTTAAATAAACCCTTGTAACAACTCTCTGAGGGGTGCGTAGCATACCATAAAATTCCTATGGTTATCCATATGTTATGCCTTTCATTCCGATTGGCGATAGCATGCAAAAGAACCTACCTACCGTGTTTATTGTTAATTTGTTCTCGTCCTGAATAAGCGTGAAATATTTGTCACTGGACGTTAAACAAACAACAATAATTATGAATTACATTTAAACCGATTGTTGCTTACATCTTTGTCATTTTTGAATATGGTGTGTAGTTGTCATATAAGTTAAAAAGTCATATGAAACCTCAAATTAAAAAAAAATATGCATATGGTTTTTTTTAAACTAAATGGATAGTTTTCATTATACAACTTATGTACGTATACTTTTTTCTGAGGAAAATTCTTTAATTTGTCCACATTTAGAAGAAGTTTACTTATTTTAATTGCTTGCTGCCAGGAAGCAATTCGCCGACATATTTTCCGTATGCATAGTGACCTAAGCGTGACCCTCCTCGTAAAAATCCGGTGATAGCAATACGCATGAATCTGTCATTAAAATAAACAATTACCTGATTGTATATGACAACTTCGGCCTCAAAACACGGCATTTAATGAGTAGACATATTTGTTAAATCATAACAGACAGATAGAAAAAAAATTACGATTATACGATATATTTGCGTAAAAAATGATAAAATCGTGCACAGAGTACTAAGTTTATGATATATACATGAATTGGTTCAAGAATTGGATGAACATTATTTTTCACCAGTCACTCGTTTCTTATGACTTAAGGGCATCCGATACAGTTTCTCGATAAAATGTCATTTTTATAATTTTGTAATATGTTGTAGGCCTTGGCGAGTTATAAAATAAAACACAAAATAAAACATAGGTCACCGTGCTTGTTTTCGAGAAAATTGAGGCTGAAAATTGGGGATTTGTGCAATTTTGTAAAACAATTAGGCAATGTTGTACAATTTTTGGAGCAGATATTTTTCGTCGTAAATTATCAAGATCGGGTTCAATCTGAAGCTGTGATAAGTGACAAAAAGGAAAAAAATAAATCACTATACGAATATCTATACAATTATTCAAGCCTTGCTTAACATTGCAGACCAGATGCTCAAAGTGGTATTTTTTTAAACCTAAAAAAATGGAAATAAACTGTTTCTGAAAATGTCATTTTTATAATTTTTCTGCATAAACTGCATTTTGTCATGCTTTCTGCAAATATCAAATAAAAAATATAGGTCACCGTGCTTGATTCCACGATAAACGCGATTTATCCTAAAAATTGCGTCCCCCTTTGTAACCTCAACGTTAGCGCTAAAGTGCACGACGTCGCTGACGGACAATTTCGACGTTATCTCTGCAAATTACCGGCGACATTTTTTAGATGTATACATATTGCTTGTAAAGTACTATCTATAAATTGGTTATATTGTTTCCGGAAATAAAATCATGTGAATAACAAATACCTCTCTCTGTTTGTGGTCTAAGTGAGAAACATCTCAAGAAAAGTTATAACGGACTATTGATGATTTTTACGGCTTTTAAAATTAAGGACTCGGCAATTTAGAACTTGACATACAGGTACATTTACTGTACACACTCGTATATTATTTCATACCGAATGTTGACCTCTAGATCTGTTTTGGTTTGTTTGGTGGGCTGCTGTTTCATTACAAATATTCCTTAAAATCCTTTTATTCACGTTTTAATCACTGAGAAATCCGTTTTTGTTGATACGAATTAAAAGTTCACGTCGTTTGGACAGTAAATCAAATTTAGCGCGCATTGCAATTCGAATTAGAATTTACGTTAGGACGTGAAACATTTCGAATGCGAATTAAACTAATTCGAATTACGTGTGAACTCAGCATTATCCTGCAAACGGAACTTCTTTTTTGTACATAAATTGCAGAACATACATTAGGCCGTTACTTTTTTCGTTTGAATTGTTTACCATTGTCATTTCGTGACCTTTTATAGCTGACTATGCAGTATGGGCTTTGCTCATTGTTGAAAACCGTTCAGTGACCTATAGTTGTATGTCTGTGTTATGTTTGTCTCTTGTTGAGAGTTGTCTCATTGGCAATTATACTACATCTTCTGTTTTATGTGGTCAGAAAACAAAAGCAAACTCTTATAAAGGAGAATCTTCAATTTCCTAAAGAATGCTCTTGTCCATGTATAGATTAGATCGTTGGTTTTCCCGTTTGAATGGTTTTACACTAGTAATTTTGGGGCCCTTTATAGCTTGTTGTTCGGTGTGAGCCAAGGCTCCGTGTTGAAGGCCGTACATTGACCTATAATGGTTTACTTTTTTTAAAATTGTTATTTGGATGGAGAGTTGTCTCATTGGCACTCATACCACATCTTCCTATATCTAAACAATGAAACTATAACTTTGAAATTTTTGATTTGGCAAAACCGAATGGATTAGATGCGATTAAAATCCTTCTCTCATAGCGTAATTTTATTGGTAAATAACTTTTATATTTTTTTCACCATAGCACGTACATAAAATATCGCACGTCTATTCCTCTGTCTGTCCTCCCGGTCCTTCTGGTTAATTACATTTTTCAAGTGAACAATTCTTGCCAACTTTTTATAAAACTGATATCGTATGGACACGTTCGAAAATCAGTGCCTATCAACTATTCTTTAAAAGAGTTATGCCATTTGGAAACATTGATTATATTGGAAATTGCATTGTATTTGCTGTCATCCCGTCATTTCTTTTATATATTTACAAAACATATAAAGAACAAAATAAACAGCTGCGCTACGAGCGCATGATACGCCCTTTGTGTTATTAAAAAAACATTATACATGTTTTTAAAATAACACGGGAGTTGTACAGGAAGTCATGCTAAGTATATCTTGACTCATTCATTATTCTTGCTCAATAGTAAGTTTGTATATCACAACATGTTTTATATGATCCCCAAATTGAAGCTCAATAAAAGTTCAAGAACTCAAAAATGAATTAAAGTATCATCACGAAAAAGTATACAGATCTTAAGAATAATTTAACTAAAAAGTATGTGAAGTTTTATGCAATAATTATAAATAGTTTCTGAGATACGGCGCGACATGTGAAAACTTAATCTTTTTGTCATAAACTCAATAACTCTAAAATCAAATTTTGAATCATTCTCAAAAAGTATATACAAATCTTCAGATTATTATAAATAAGAAGTGTGTAAATGTTTAAGCAATAGTCATAAATCGTTTTTGAGTTACAGTGCGAACTGTGAGAAAAAACTGTTTTAGTTACAAAGCCCTGTAACTCAAAAAGTTTACCAAAAATTAAACAGATCGTTTGACCACCATGACTGAAAAAACAACCATGTGAAATTTGGATAATATGCTGTTCCATGTTTACGACGGACATTTGTTAGATAAAATACGTGCAACGTTGAGGAAATAAGAACTTTGTTCTTTTATATTAGCGGCGTGTACCTACTTTTTCGCTATTAGTTTTAAAATATCATTGGTTTCCTGTGCTGCAATACAATGTCATGGATGATGAATGATAATAAAAATGATAATTGACATGCATGATATTAGTAACACCAGAAGGGTTAGTCGTTTTAGATTGCTCAATTTACATTATTTTGTTGAAGATCTGAAAGAAACAGTAATTTGTTTTATTTCTTATGATGTTGTTAGACTGTTATCCTGTTAGAATCAAATGCACTAATATTAATGGCGAAGACGTTAGCATGCGGGAGAAACAGAAATTGGAGCATCGAAATTCCACATTACGTTTCTTATTACGGAAAATTACACGCATTACGTCCCGCAAAAAGTAACGTTTTGCGGGAATTCAAACGCTTAACGTCGCGCCAAGAGTTAACTCCCTTGAAACTGTATCGGATGCCCTTAAACATAATTAATACTTTTGACAAATACAAAGTGCTGCCTGTGCATACACATATACATATCAAACAAATAACCAAGAGTCTCCTGGAATGAGCCTCAAATGCTGTTTTCTCTAATTTTTGTGCTATTTTCACATTTCTTGATCGGTGTGAGATAAAAAATATTTCTCCTCACTAGTGAAATATCTGTTCTCGGCAAATGATTAGTCGAAATTTGATTATGACGTCAAAATGTTTTGTTTTCTTCTGAATTTTTCTATTGTGATGTCTTGAAAAAAGGCGACCATGCCCGATGACGTCGCATATAAAGAACACAAGTTTCTGAAAATCTTTGAAAAGGAAGGATAAAAATCAACAGAGAAACAGATTCCGACACTATAACTCGTATATTACGATATTTCTCCACTCTCGACAGTTAAATTTTAATTATTTAAAAAGCTCGACAAGCCTCGCGCTTTAAATAATAAAATTTAACTGTCTCGAGTGGAGAAATATAGTAACACACTTGTTGCAGTGTAGGAATCTATATTTAAAGCAACCATTTTTTTCTCTCACTTGGTTTACACTTAAAGGAATTGGCAGGACGCAGGACTATTAGTTTCAGTTCATAAAAAAATAGTTCGGCCGTCACATTGATGATTTTTATTCATATTCAAACTTCAAGTTACTTCTTTCTTTTATAAATCGTCTGTAACTTTGGATAACATTTTGATAAGTTATGTGTGTGTATCCTAGTTTTGTTATTTTGCATGAGGGTTTGAATGGGGTGTCCTTCAATTCTGTATTCTTTGATTTTTTTCTCTTTCTTTATAAATTTTGCCCATTATTCTTTATTATTTTTATTGAAAAACTAACGAAGGCTAAAAGTATAGAAAATTTTAATAGACTCAATGAAAATGAAAAAATGATAAATATTCTTTGCCCATTAACACAAAAACAGGTAGAAAGCATAGGTTCCTTTATAAAAAAAAGTCATTGGCACTAAGGATAGGGGACTCATAATTGAATTTTGAACTATTTTCATTAGTTTGTTTAATATGATTATACTTGATTTTTTCTTGTTATTATGTTAATGTTGTTTTTGTCACAAATCGTATAAGTTGGTTTATATGGCAATAAATAAACTCATCATAGATAGGACTCAATTTTATATATACGCCAGACGCGCGTTTCATCTACAAAAGACTCATCAGTGACGCTCTAATCCAAAAAGTTGAAAAACGTTATAAAAAAAAGCCAAATAAAGTACGGAGTTGAGTTTGTTTGATTTTAAAAAAAAAATCTATTCTTTACGTTTTTGTCTTTTTTATTATATATATTCTTTATTTTATATTACCCATTTTTCTGTAGTAATGGTCCATTATTCTTTATCCTGTAACCCCATCCAGAACATCCGGGCAGTAACTAATTATGGAAGTCACTCAATATAGCATGTCTTGAGGAAAATAATTATAACATGTCGTAAATGTGTTTTCCTATTATTTAAAATATTAAATAATCATCGGTCAATGCCCAGATTGGTCGTTGGTGTTATAAACATGTCTATAAAAATACAGACGAGACTTCTACAATAAAAGTGTGTTAAGTTCAGACTTTAATTGAAAGTTCACATGGTGAAAGAAACAGTGTCAGTGGTGTCAATAAATCAGTTAAAACAAATCTTGGATTGTCCTTTTGACGTCAGTTATATTCTTTGTTTACCTTGTTTTCGTGAGGAAGTAACATGTCCTCAAATGAACTTGAAGGTACATTGAATTTTACCACAGTCAATACTGCTGACTTTAAACGCATGTCAAAGGCCAAACTATAATACTTGAATTGTTAAAGGCATTCTGAACATCAAAAGAACAAAAATGTAAACAACGAAGTAAAATAAATCTACGACGTTAATTTGCGGGATGTTGAGTTGTTTGGATTTTTTTTTTCAAGTTGTGTATATTTTTGTGTGCGTTTTATTTTTTCTTCTTAGTTTTATGTTTGTTTTTTGGGGGAGGAGGTACTTATGTGTGTTTTTTTTTTTTGTCTTTTGTCAGTTATTTCATTATTTTCATAAGATTGAATTATGTAATAATTTTATTCTCATTTATTTCATTAAAAAAACATACTCTCTTAAACCAAAAATGCACACAAGAAAACGATTTTAACACCAGTGACTGAACAAAAACCGGTGTAACGTGAGGGTACCCAAATTGCACCTATTTTGACAGTTTTTTAACCTGCGTTTATTTATGCTCCAGACAAAAGTTTCCATTTTGTGTTTATTTTGTAGATGTGTCATTATTTACTATATGGTTCCACCAATTTAATTTTGAATCCATATCGAATCGTAGAAAAATTGGTCTGAACTGACCTCCAAACCATCAATGATTCTGTAATATGGAGTACCCAAATTGCATCCATGCTTAAATTCGCATCGTCAAAAGTCGAATAGCAGAGCTTTTGTTTAATTTCTTCAAATATTTTGAACAATTGGATATTAGTCCATGCTTACTCTTAATTTTTTAAGAAATGGATGCTTTTAACATATTGTTGTGATCAGTATATCTCAAGACCGATATATACCTTGGATGGTCGTTCCTGCAGTCAGGAACGGCCGATTGCTCTTCTAGTGATAATAGACGTCTGCATTAGCCATTGTATTCAACCGGAAGAGGATGGTTTCTGGGTAGTGCTTCGGACATCTCTAGATGGTCTGTCTGATGACCTAAAACTAACCCTCCGGATACTACACTCCCCCCAGTTTTATTAATAAGGCCCCCTCTACTGAGGGGGGCCCTGTGATTGTCGCCCAAAATCAATAAAATACGGAAATAATACAAAATTTAGAGAAAATATGCATCAATTTAAAAAAGTATATACCCTATCCCCCTAACAATTTAAAAAAAGTATAAAACCTATCCCCCCAAAACGGACCCTTTGTATCCATGGGTCTACTGATTAATTAAAAGATAGTACAATGGGTTCCCAACAAATTGGGAACCAAGACAACTGTGAATTGTTCTTGTCTGGATCGTATGCCAACTCTTCCCCGTCTTTATACAAACTAGAACCGGGCCATTTAGTGGTTGCATGTCCACTATATAGTTGGACCCAGGAGGTTGTGCTGATCCATTCTCTGTCGTGAAGAGTCTGGTCTCATTTTTCCTCACTTGCACTGTATTTATACCTTTGTTTAGGTAGGGAATTCCAGGGTCCCACTGTCTTCTGTTGGGACCCGATCTAACTGTGCTCACACAAAAGACTGACGTCCCACTGTCTACTGGTGGCGGCTGCTGCTGATTGAAATACCTAGTGCCTACATTATCTGTTTTGAAAAGTAGCCCCAATCCCAAATCGGGGCTTTCTGGATTAATGTATACAGATTCCTGGTTGACAGGAGATTTGAAAGTTATAACTTTTTCATTGTTGAGCGGACTGTTGCTTTCTGTTGCGCCTTTCTGTCAGTTTCTCCTGTTGAGGAAGGGTCCTCAGAAGTGAGGGATGTATGACTGTTTTCAGTATTGTCAGTCATTCCTCCGTCAACAACAGGAGTAGGAAACACTGTGACTATCTTCCCATCACTGACCCCTTCTACCAAAGTGGTATGTACCTCACCGTCTGAGGTGGAGTCCCAACTTTCTTGGGCCTCCTCATCACTTGCCAAAGTTGTCTCTGTTGTGGTAGCAACCTTTTGAATGCTACTGTGATTCCGTCAACTGCCAAAATAGCTCCTATGGGTTTCCTCATAATATTGGCTACTGAACCCTCCTGGTCGCCTGTGAGCAATGCTGCAGTAACTAAGTTGCCTTGTGGCACCTCGCATTTCTCTACTAATGGTATGGCTGGGGTATCCACCATCAAGGAATACCCCTGGTTGGCCCTTTTTTTCCAACAACCACTGTCTGAGTCCTTTATTAAAGTGAACCTCCTGTCCACATCAACCTTGATCAGTTAATGAATATCAGGTAAGGAGTACCCGGCAAAGCCTGGGTCCCTTTTAAGGATTTCCCCAACCAACAAATACCCACCTGGGAGAAGGCTGTGGTCCAACTCCGGTGCACCATGCCCCAATATGTTCCAGAGACATTTTAATAGGTAGCAGTCCAATCCGCCTGAAGGAGTTGCCTCTTTGTCAGAATTGGAGCACTGCTCTGACTCAATCTCTGCTCTAACCTTCACCGACACTCTGGGTTCTCTGTTCCCTCTCTGTCCCTGGCACCTACCTCTGGGCTCACTATAGCTACCTCCACTACTATGCCTTGGGGTACAGACTCAACTACTGAGAGGCCCAACTTCATTTGCGGGGACTCACTCCGGCCTCCTGAGTAGTCCCGTTTAAGTTTAATGGTCCTGTTGCTGTTCTGCTTGACTGAATTGTGGAGGTAACAGTTCTATTCCTCTCCTGTAAATCCAGACAGTCCTTCTTAACATGTCCAGGCTTAAGACAATGGTAGCACACTCCCTCCCATGAAGGCCCTCTATCAGTGGAGGGACCCCCTGAGACGGACTTACCTCTATAGTTTGGGCATTCCATTTTGGAATGGCCCCTCTCCCCACAGTGGTGGCAACTTTCTGTCCCTGTCTGTCTGCCAGGTAAGCAGCTTCCTGCAATGGGGCTTGTGAGGAGTCACTGTTGCTTGAATTAGTCCATCATGTCGTCTAATTTTTCATGGACTTGACCAAGTTTGTTTTCAAACTTCTTATCAGATTTTTCTAACTCCACTTTCCATGTACTGACTGGGGCCCTCTCAAGGGCTATGGTATCCCTTACATGGGGCCCCTGATACTCACGGAAGGCCTCATGGTGGTCTCCATACTGCCCAT
This sequence comes from Mytilus edulis, assembly GCA_019925275.1. NCBI lineage: Eukaryota > Metazoa > Mollusca > Bivalvia > Mytilida > Mytilidae > Mytilus > Mytilus edulis. The sequence continues at coordinate 64,414,931 of CM034353.1, forward strand.
CAGTTACCTGTCTAACCTCACGCCTATTTGGCTTACCATATATTGCCTGTGTGTTATGTTGGAATAGCCGTATTTTATCTATGGCCTCCTCAATACTTTGGGGCTGAAGGTTAGAGATTTGCACTCCCAACTGTTTGTTTTCAATACCCTGGCACAGTCGCATTACGGCTTGCTCGTACATGTAATCGTCAGGGAGGTTTATAAATGCCCTGGTGGCCAAGGACAACACCCGATCAGCCCAGTCCTCGAGAGACTCCTCAGGGGCTTGCCGGGCATTGTTAAACTGGACCTGGGCAGTCTCAGGGAGCGCCTTGAAACCAAAACGCTTGTATAGCTTTTCCACAAGCTCCCTATAACTGACCTCCTGGTCTCTTTCTGTGATGAGGGCATAATATTCACTGACTTTTCCCTCAAGACACCAGCAAAGTTAGTCCTTGCATGCCTGTGGACCCCATTCACAAACCTCTGCATACCTTGCAAATTTTGTGAAAAAGGCCTGCCAGTTGCCCTTCCCGTCATACTTATTATTTTTTGGGGCATTGGTAGTGTAACTTTAGAGACGCCACCTAAAGTTCCTCGTGCCCCACGTGTTGTCAGGTCCCCTTGTGTTTTCCATAGGCCTATCCTCATTATATGGTACTGGGTAGGCCTGTTGTCCATAGCTCACCCCTGCGGTGACCCCTTGTGGGGGCACCGCTGTATACCCTTGATTATACTGGTTCTTGGGTTGCCTATCCCCATAGTCATGAGATGGGGTCTGCCTTGTGTCCGCACCCCTATTGTCTTGCCTCTTGCCATACTTACTGCAGGCCATCTCATACTGTCCCCCACCAGTGTAAGCTGGTTGGGTACAGGGTGCTGACCCCTGACCTGCATAGTTGCATGCATGCCCCATGGGGTGTGAAGGTGTACCCCAATAGTTCGGGGTAAGTTTGTCCCACGCACTGTCTTTACCTGGCCAATATGGCTTGTTCCCAATACTACCCCTGTACATGTGGTGAGGGGACTACCTTGGTTTGGGTCACCAATATCATGGTGACTCCACTCTTTTTTCAGTAACGGTTCCCTGTAGCCCCCATCCCAATTCCCTGTGGGTTCATGTCTAGCATTAGCATCCCCGGGATATGGACTATATCCAAGGAAGGCAGAGTCCATCTGGCTGGGCCCTTCCAAGGGCCCGGGACTTTGCCCCTGGTGCCATGCTTCTTGCCTAAATGCAGATTGGCCTTGTACTTGGGATGGTGTGCCCTGTGGGGCAATGTGTCCCCTGTTTATCATCTCACCATGCCTGCCTTGGGCCTGAGGTGGTGGCCCAATATTTTGGCCACCTCCATTTGGGATGAAGTCCACCCTGGATAAGAGGCTCCTTGTTACTCGTAGGTGGGAGATTGTGGCCAAGTCTGACTCAATCACAGAGCCCTTACTCTCACTAATGTCCATTATTTGCTCCCCAGTTTTTATGCCTATACCTGGGAGCTGGAGTAACTCTTGAAAGCTACAAGTGTTTAGGTTTACAACCGACATTTGTAACTGTAAATTACTGACCAACAATTTATAACAAAGTTTATTTATTTAAAGAATAAACAACAACAAACAACACACTCAATACCACAATTTATTTATTTAATAACACAGATACATGTACTTCTGCTTCGGGTAACCTGTCCTTCTGGTCTGCGGTTAACAGAAGTAAACAAAACAATAACACAACGACTGGTAACCCGTCCTTCTGGTCTGCGGTTAACAGAAGTAAACAAAACAATAACAAGTCGACTGGTACCCAGGTGTCCCTTCAGGGTCAGAGAGGTAATCTGACGTCTACTTGGACAATCCTTTCTCCTAAACAACCGTGAAGTATTCCTCCAAAATACTCCACGAGTGCCTGAAATGACTTATTCCCTCGCTGGAATAAACCAAATAACCTTTCCCTCCTGTCTTACTATTTTTGCCGTCCACAACCGGCACGGCAAAAACATAAAAAATGTCCCTTAAAGACGTTACACTGCCCGCTGATTGCTCCTTGATGGTCGTTCCTGCAGTCAGGAACGGCCGATTGCTCTTCTAGTGATAATAGACGTCTGCATTAGCCATTGTATTCAACCGGAAGAGGATGGTTTCTGGGTAGTGCTTCGGACATCTCTAGATGGTCTGTCTGATGACCTAAAACTAACCCTCCGGATACTACAATATTGCATTTGTCAATTTTAAAAAGATGACGTTTTGATGACGTCGCATGGCGACGTTTCCGTACAGTTTCCGTTTTCAGTAAACACTTTATCTGTTGATAAATACTGCGAACGTTTTGTATATATCTAAATATATTTACCTATTTTGAAAGACGTGCATAATATCAATTTATAAAACTACCAATTGTTTAGTCTCTAGGAAATCTTGTAAGATTTCCGCTGCAATTTTTGGTAAATAGGTGCAATTTGGGTACCGTGACGTTAGTGGTTAGTGCATCGGACTACTAACACAAAGATTCCTGGTTCTTCAGTGTTATTCAGTGTGCACCAAATTTTTTATGTTATTTCTTCAAAGACAGAAAAAATATTACAGTCATTTTTTATAATTTAATTCTAAATTCCATTTTAAACCGTAGAAAACAATGAAAAAACGTTGATGACGTCACGGTCACATGACTACTTATGTCTATGGGCTAATAACAAAATAACGTCAGCCAATCAGAAGACGCGTTACATCCAAAATTAAATTATTGCACGTTAAAGACACCCTAGTAGATTTCGAAACAGAGCAGGCTAATGCCGATACAAGGTAGCACTCACACCCGCAAAGTGGAAAGGGATTAATATAAGTTGCAAAACTTGTTTCCTAATCCACTATAAATAAATATGTTTAAATTAAATTAAATTAAATTAACAAAAACCAAAATACCAAAAAAACGGGAAAATATCAAACCTATAAATGTGGCGAAGGCATACTATTGAATAAAATACTGAAGACGGACATCCATTTTTCACGTATAACAACCAAGAAGTTAACGTTAACATCATCACTTTTACATTTAACCTTTTATCGATGACTAATAAAATACCCAAAGGGACTTATTTTCAAATACTTGCAAAAATTAGAATAACAAAAATATCGAACTCCAAGGTAAATTCAAAACGGAAAGTCCCTAATCAAATGGCAAAATCAAAAGCTCAAACACATAAAACGAATGGAAAACAACTGTCATATACCTGACTTGGTACCAACATTTCCTTATGTAGAAAATAATGGATGAAACCTGGATTTATTGCTAGCCTGACTTCTCACTGGCATGACAGACGCATATAATTCCATTATATTGACAACAATTTGTGAACAAAACAAAGAGACATAATAGGAAACATTTGTCAAAAATAGGGATACAGTAGTCAAAAACCAAGAATTTAGATCTTTAAAAAAAAAAATATTACCACTCAATTTGTATTCGTAGCTCAACTATCATGGATAAACGTATACATTTACTTAACCTTGAATAACATTACATTTTCTTTTGAATTGTAAAGATTTCATCTTAATAATTCATCTGTATTGAAGAAAGATGAGATACACTTAAACAGTCGGAAGTGCATCTAAGTGCATTCATATTATGCATCAAGTGTTGCTGATCTTTTAAACATGTGTAATTTCAAATTAAAAAAAAAACGTTAGAAAAAAGATTAAAACAAAGAAAAGTTGTGACAGAATTATGGCCCATTGTTTTCTAAATAAAGGGGGAGCGCACAAAAAAAATGCAATATACTTATTATAATAGACCCATTACAGGAAGCATAAAGTCCTTATGTATAATAAACAACTGATAATTTGTTTTTGATTAACGGATTTTCATACTTTAATGATTAAAATGGGGTCAGAATCCCATGACACAATACAAAACCAAACGGCATGATCGTCCTTGCATGTGTACGGTATTTTATGGGTGGTATGTAATCCATTTTAATCTGTTTTTTAATTAATTAGAATAGTACTATAAATCTATACAAGTAACAATGGGGTGTTTCTTCTCAACAAGTTTTTGGACAATTTCAAACTTTCATGACCTTCTATATGTTGAGGTCACTTCACACTATATATTTCCACCGAATTTAAAAATTGATTTTATTATTTAGTAAATATCTCAATGACTTAATAGTACATCCGTACGTAAACTACTACATTTTTCATGAATGTCTTGGATAGTGTGAAATTCCATTAGAAAACTGTTCTTAGTATTGGAAAACCGTCAAACAGAGAAAACATTTAAATGTTCTTAATGGAAAAATAATAGATATGTCTGGTGCACCAGAACTTATGTCATTTGTTTATTGTTGAGAGTCTGTAAAAAGAAAGTAACATTAATATTTGTCAGATCGGCAAAATGGACATTGCACGGAATAACTTTTTTCAATACATATGTATTGGAATTATTATATATATGTTCAATGAGACAAATAGTTCAAGAAGTATCAAGGAAACTATTCTAAAAAATATATATCACAAGGAAGATGTTGTCAAAGATATTGAGAATTTAAGAAAAAAGTCAAATACGGTGTGTACCAAACCAAAAAGAAAAGGCGATAAAATTCATCATCTTATTCGACATCCAAGAGATACAACAAGTGTCTATGATAAACTTGGCACCCAGAGCGCTGTGTATTTTTCTGGAAAAGAAATTCTGAAGTTAAAAGCATTTTATTCTAAAATTCCGAATGGCAGTTTTACATTAAGTTTATTGTTAAATCCCGAGGGAGGACAACATGACCCAGTCACCATACTAGGTAAGAAAGTCGTATTAATAATTTGGTTTTCACAACTTATTAATCGGATTACGTCTTTATTAAATACAAGTATTATAATTTTCATTAATTCAGCTATAACTTATGATTTCTGTTTAGTATGTAATTATCACACCTACATAATAAAAATTAAAATATGTGTGTTAAGAAATGTCAAGTTAAAGTTTTCAATTCTAGTGAAATCTGATCTTTTTTACAATCGTTATAAGAAAAATAATTACAAAAATAAACGGATACAGTCAAGTTTACTCCGAAAATGTATGAAATAGTATATTTACTTCTTGTATTTGCGTTAAACAGGTTCTAAGTATTGATTTAAGTCTAAAGTCCGATATTTTACACTCCTGTTTAGTTAAAAGAATAATAACATAAACACGTTGTAGTAATTTTGAAGTCCAAAGTCTAAGATTAAAAGATACCAATAATTGATTAAACATCGATAATACATGTATCACCTTAAGTAAGAATCCAGACCAAACTTATTCAAAGTCATGTGAACCAATTTTTTGTTGTTGTTTTAATGTTATCGAAAAATTATTGAACCAATGCATGCATGTATACCAAAAGTAGTCCTGTAAGCACGTTTTTAAAAAATATTTTTTACCCATTTATTACGTATTAATTACTATTTCATCCAGTGGTTATTGATCGCAAGCTAATTAACTTTCGAGTTTGTTGTCGATGTTTTCCGGATCGTGGCATTGATACACAACCAACACAGGACAGATGGAGCAGTGAATTGATAGAGCAATGGTTTATATATGTTTGTGTTTTCTATGCGCTTCCATTTGTGAATTAAACTTTTTTTAACAGTTGTTAAATGTTTTGTTGTATTAAATTTGTTCTTTACGTATCAATTTGTACTATTTACTTGCTATGCACGTTCGTTTACATTCTTTCGTCACGGTTTTCCCTCGAACTTGCGCTTTGCGGTAGCCAAATTTAAAAGTTCTAACGAAAGTTCTCGTAGTTAAGGTCAATGCATACGGGAAAATATCGGCGAATTTGTCTACGGAAGACAATAATTTATTAGCATAATATTAAGGAAGATTTTGTTAAAATATAAGGGATTTTCTTTTATAAAAAGTTCACGTTTTATATTTTTGTTCTTTTTTGCTTATGTGCTTTGTCTATATGCCTTTTGTAATTTTTTTGTTACATATGACGTGACTCTGTACTTTTAAAAACATCCCGTCATTGTGTTATTGTGCTTTGATAATTTTTTGTATTCTTGTCTTTAATTTTTTGCTAATGTGCTTCTTTGTTAAATAATTTTGTTTATATTATAGTGATTAATATTAAACACAATGCAGACTGCTGTACCCCTATTTTTAACAATTTTACCTATAATGTCTGTTTGTTTAGTTCGCACATCGTTGTCGATTTAATGGAATTTTATGCGACTGTCATACAAGTAAGAGGTTTAGCTAGCTATAAAACCAGGGGTATGTTGTTCAACTTGTCGTTAGTGCTAACGCGTCGTTGAAATTTCTTAATCATTCGATTGAAATTAATCATATGATTAGTTTAATCACAAGTTGAACAACAGACCCCAGGTTTAATCCACCATTTCCTACATAAGAAAATGTCTGTACCAAGTCAAGAATATGACAGTTGTTATTCATTCGTTTGATGTGTTTGAGCCTTTGGTTTTGCCATTTGATTAAGGACTTTCCGTTTTGAATTTTCTTCGGAGTTCATTTTTTTTTGTGATTTACTTTAATTTATAACTGTTACAAAACTTAGCTTATCGACTACATAAAAAATTAATTAAAAAAAAAAATTATGTGAAGTTTCATTAGAATTCGATAAGTTAACTAAAAAATAATGATGATTTTTACAAAATAATGATGATTTTACAAAATAACATTTGTAATCCTTAAACAAAATTAAATGAATACAAGTGTCAAGATCATGAACACAATATTTATTACTGGCACTGCTGTGTTGACATGAATTGTCATTGTTATTGTTTTAATTATATAAATTATCTGTTAACAAAACTTTGAATTTTTGAAATTGTAAGGCTTTTCTACCTCCGGAACAGTTTACCTTACCTGTATTTGGCGAAACGTCTGGGAAATTTTGGTCATCAATGCTCATTGTACTTTTGACCTTTTTAACTTTATTTATATTCGAGCGTCACTTCATGAGTCTTTTGTAGACGAAACGCGCGTCTGGCGCAAATACAAAAGTTCAATTCTTGTATCTATCATGAGTTCATTTATTATGATCTATTATTAGTGATGATTCATTCCAGTATTTTTGTCATTTTACACTTTTGCATATTTGTATGTAGTATTGATAATTTATTTCAAACAAAATCAACCCAAAGGATTGATTAGATACTAAGTATAGAACTATGATCAGCCCTAGACTTCGCACGTCTTTGTGGTATAAAACCTGTGCCAAAATTGGGTCTTCGTGTGGCTGTGTGGAATGCACAAATTCGCAACCAAGTCGTGTCTGAATGGGATGTTTAGTGCAATACCTTGCATGTGTAATGAGAGTGTCATGCTCCCTCAGGCATATATTGCCCTTAGCTGTATTTGGCAAAACTTTTAGGAATTTTGGTCCTCAATGCTCTTCAACTTCGTATTTTATTTGGCCTTTTTAACTTTTTTGGATTCGAGCGTCACTGATGAGTCTTTTGTAGACGAAACGCGCGTCTGGCGCAAAAACAAAAATTTAATCCTTGTATCTATCACGAGTTCATTTATTATGAACTATTATTAGTAATGATGCATTCCAGTATTTTTTGTCATTTTACACTTTTCCATATTTGTATTTAGTATTGATAATTTATTTCAAACAAAATCAACCCAAAGGATTGATTAGATACTAAGTATAGAACTATGATCAGCCCTAGACTTCGCACGTCTTTGTGGTATAAAACCTGTGCCAAAATTGGGTCTTCGTGTGGCTGTGTGGAATGCACAAATTCGCAACCAAGTCGTGTCTGAATGGGGATGTTTAATGCAATACCTTGCATGTGTAATGAGAGTGTCATGCTCTCTGCACGTCAAAGAATCTATGCACCAACTCTTGGAGGGGTCAGTAGGTGGACTGCTCAAAGGCAAAACGTTCGTCTCTATTCAACTCATCTATATTTTTTTAACAATTTCTCCCGAAAGTTTGTGTAATAAAAGGAAAATAGAATGATGTGGATTTTTGTTTTTAAAATAGGTTATATTTCATCGAACTATTTTACTAAAGTAATCGAAATGTAATCGATGATTACATCATGATTTTTGCTGTAATCGATTTAATTACGATTACATGTAATCGAAAATGTCCTCAGATTACTGTCGATTACTTGAAAAATGTAATCAATTACAATCGATTACGATTACAGATTACGATTACCCCATCCCTGCTGCTAATAGATTTAGGCAAATACAGAGTATTCATTTTTATAAAAAGAAATGAGAGGAAAGCTTGAACATACCGGTAACCTAAATTTATTCGAAGAAGATAGGGCTATCTATTGTCTTTTAAACGATGCAAAAATTTGCACACGCACATGATTAATTTGCTATATTGTATGATCCATCTTAAATTCTCTTATACAGTGATGTGTAGTTCAGTAAAATTCAATGCCTTTGAGAGTAAAACAAATACACTTCTTTTCAACTATTGGATATTGTTTTAAGTAAATCATCGCGGTGAATATCCTGACCTAACTAGAGTTGGACCGAAATGGGGGGATAGAGAGTTGGCCTCTCTATATGTAAAAACAACATTTGTTTTTTAGTATTTTTCTCTTCGCCTCTCGTCCTGCTCCCCTTTTATAAAATAATAGATCCGCTAAGGCTACTATACTTTCACATTAAAATCGATTGATAACACTACTAGGCATTTTTTCACTTACAAATTGAATCCAAACTCTTGAAAACTGCCAAGATATTCTCCACAGTCATCATGTACTTAAATGCATGTCTAGACGCTTGATAGTGCCTTATAACGTGTTCGTTAACGCTTCAAGAATAGAATACCAACGGGAATTACAATAATGTGTTATTGATGTCTGTCTTACGTTTGAAACGTGTCAAATGTTCACAAAACAACACGTTGCAACTTCAATATACAGTGTAAATAATTGGATTAGAATATAATGTCTTACATCGTTGTTCTCCATATTACAATGAATTATTATTATATGTTGTTTTTCTATCTCAAAAATAACAGTATGACTGTTTAAGATAATTAAATTCTTAGTATAGCCTCGTCAATAAAAGAGAGGCGACTGATACCAAAGGGACATTCATAGTAGAAAAAAAATGAAAAGACAAAATAACAAAAATATGTTTTCAACAAAACATAGAAAACAAAAGACTGAGCAACAAGAACCACGCAAAAAAAAAACCGGTGTTAATCGAATTTATTCTAGAATACAGTGATTTACCAAATTAATTTCACTACGATAAACTGAATAATTAGTGTTCTCTGATAAGGAGTTCAGCGTTCTTTGTACAGTAATAAATGGTTTTCATGTTTACCAAAATGACATTTTTTGAGTTGTTGAATTTTTATATGAAAAGTAAAATGATAGTGGGCAAACTACTTTAAACATCCCGCCATTATGCTGTTGTTCTATTGTAATGCCATTATGTTATTGTTCTATTATAATTTTGAAAATACTTTGAACGACAAAATTATTTTATATCTCTTCCTGTGTGACGTTTACATTCTGACGTCAAAACCGCGACTCTACCATAGAGTTGATGCGAACCTTGCCATTTAGTCACAGGACTTCAAATATTTTAATGCTTTATGGGTTGAAATAAAATACATATATAAGTAAGCAATGAATGTGGTTGCTAAATTTGAAAGATGCTTTTTTGTGCTTCTTTGTTAAATATTTGTTTGTTTTTGTTATAATTGAGATTGTGACACGGTGATGACTGCTGTATCTCTATTTTGACAATTTTACCTATTATGTTTGTTTTGTTCACGCATTGTTGTTAATATAATGGAATTTGATGCGAGTGTCATACAAGTGAGAGGTTTAGCGCTATAAAACCAGGTATCTAGTCAGGAATATGACAGTTGTTGTCCATTCGTTTGATGTGATTTTCTATTTGATTAGGGACTTACAGTTTTGAATTTTTCCTCGGAGTTCAGTATTGTTGTGATTTTACTTTTTACCCTGTATGGTAGGGGAAAAACCCAAGGAGGCTGAACATCTGACAAAAAGTCCTTAACCTGACCCATGTACATCTTTTAAGGTTAATGATATAACTACTATAGTATGATGTATAAGTGCTTTATATACGTTAGGCATATTTTATTTCAGAGCTTGTAGATATTTGTAATGGAAAACAAACACACAACTGGTTGAAAATTGGAATTGCTAGTAATCCCGAAATTCTCAACTCTGGACAGAAATATTTTGTTACTTTAAAGACAGAAAGGAGCAAACATGCATCTACTGTTTATACAGATACTAACTACAAACCCGAAGAATGGACCGCCATTGTTGTAACGTATGACAAACATGTACTTAAGCTGTACAGGGACGGTGCATTAGTGGCTGTGGACAGACATCAGCATGGAGCGATTTTCCAAAAGGTTTCACAAAACTGTAAAACCATTCTGATTGGAGGGGACGAACATTCAAAAACCTTTTACCGAGGATCATTAAAAGATTTATTTATCTGGAATTATGCTAAAAATCATTCTGAATTAGAAGATTCAAATGGCAAAGATGACCGGCTTTTTGTATCTGATAGTTTTACAGATGCAAAGAAATGGCGGTCGTTGTTCAAAACACCACCGCACATTATACAAAGGGTTACATTATCAACCTCCAGTCAAATTGTAATCAAAGCGCCACCTTGTGGCGAAACAGTGTGTGATGATCCAGTTTTACTGAAATCGTACAGAGAAAATTCAAACTTAAGGCATTTTAAAGAAATTAATTATAAAGTTTACAATTTAATGAACGATGATGGTTCCCAGCCACAAATTACTAGAAAGCAGTTACAAAAGCAACATTTAGCACTTATAGATGCATTCTCACCGCATAATATAACATTTAAGCAAGACGTTAAAAATATTAAAAGCACATTTCTCAGACAGGCTACAGTGCTTTACACATGTGATTCAATATCTATTGGTGATAATGTTTGCGACGATGACTGTTTTCATGCCAAAACCGGATATGATGGCGGTGATTGTGATGATCTACTTCCGGCAGTCGCAGAATGCGACCTGATATCTATTGCAGATGGCAATTGTGATCCAGAATGTAACAAATTTATATGGGAATGGGATGGTGGAGATTGCTGTACACCAGGTTCTGATGTTTGTTTTAATCCTGAATCGCAGCATCGGTAAGTATTCTAACGTTTGCTTTTTCTGTGTAGTCTCTGACATTGCCCCCCCCCCCCCCCCCCCTAAAATTGGTATTATTTGATGCTTGGTAGACAATTTGATCATGAGCAGTTGCAGCATAAAATAGGATGTTCAGAAAAAAGTTACCCCATTCGCATATCTTCAGTTTCATAACTGACAACTATTCATCTGTCAGGGTCATCCATTATTTCCAACCATTTTCCAAAGTGTACAAAACATACTTTTTCAGATCCCCACCCTCCTTCAAAAAGTGTACCTCAACCATTTTCAGATTTAAAGACAAGAATCAATCACTCTTAATAAAAAGAAGATCAAGCATATTAAAGTTTAGTTTTACATAGTTGCATTGAAAATAATTTGAAACATATCTGACAGTTTTATTTTTATTAAAAAAAACGTGTACGGTAAAAATGTTGATTTTTTAACCCCCTCCCCCAAGCTTACCTTTTGTACACTTCGGAATATGATTGACAATTATGGGTGACCCATAAATAAGAAGGACTAAAAAATTACAAACGGAAAAGGAAAAAAATTGAAACGGAAACAAAATACAGAATATTTTATCGGACCACAGATAAATTATCACGTTGTGATTGGTTAAACGCCGTCACGTGGTGACCCCCTATGAGACTGTAGGGAGTTAGTAAGTTTCATAAGGGGTTCATGACGCGTTAATGGTGATGTCATCTATTGCTGTTGTTGTGTTTCATTGTTTATTTTTCAACAAAACGCAGCAGAAAAAGTCCAGCGTCCGATAAATTCGTTATACGGTTAACTACTGACCCCCTACGGATCCATAAAGGGTGAATAAAATTCATAGGGGATTCGGCCTCCGGCCTCACCCCCTACGGATTTTACTAACCCTTTATGGATCCGTATGGGTTCAGTAGCGAACCATATAACTTATAATATTTGGTTTTCGTTTATTATTTTTATTTTTATAATTCATACATAGTCAGACCATTAGTTTTTTTCTTTTGAATTAATTTACGTGTAACATCTTAGGACCTTTTATAGCTAAGCTCTGATTCCTTTCACGGATTTGGCTATACTTTTTGGAACTTTTGGATTATAGCTCTTCATCTTTTATATAAGCTTTGGATTTCAAATATTTTGGCCACGAGCATCACTGAAGAGATATGTATTGTCGAAATGCGCATCTGGTGCAAGAAAATTGGTACCGTTAATTTTATTATTATAGCTAACTAGGCGGTATGGGTTTTACTCATTGCTTATTTCGGGGACGATTCTAATGGTTTATATATAGATTCCTACACTGCAACAAGTGTATTACGATATTTCTCCACTCGAGACAGTTAAATTTTATTATTTAAAGCGCGAAGCTTGCCGAGCTCTTTAAATAACTAAAATTTAACTGTCGAGAGTGGAGAAATATCGTAATACACGAGTTATAGTGTCGGAATCTGTTTCTTTAATATCTTTATCCTTCTTTTTCAAAGATTTTCAGAAACTTGTGTTTTTTATATGCGACGTCATCAGGCATGGTCGCCTTTTTTCCTGACGTCACAATAGGAAAATTAAGAAGAAAACAAAACATTTAGACGTCATAATCAAATTTCGACTAATCATTTGCCGAGAACAGATTTTTCACTAGTGAGGAGAAATATTTTTCTCACACCGGTCAGGAAATGTGAAAATAGCACAAAAATTAGAGAAATACAATTTCTAACCATGTCTTACTGTTATAATTTCAAACATAATTTCAAACAATATTGATGCCTTCGGTTACTGAAAAATAATTGACAATTAAGGCGTTTTGTTTTTTTTACTCTCGAAATTAACAATAAGCTTTCAAGTTACAAAGCTTTTTAAATACTGTTTACTTTAGTAACAAAATTATATTAACATACACTATATTGTAGAGGTTACCTTAGCAAAGATGAATTTCAAGACATGGTCGGCGAGGATAGTTCTAGCCAACTTAACATTTATCTGGCCTCGACAATAAACACGGATGTTGCGGGTCTGTCCACATACCCTTGGGACAAACACGTGTATGGCATAAACGGTATGTTTCAAAATAGAAAAGGTAGCACTACACTAGCTTACATTTGTTTTACTATACTATAATAATTTATTGATGGTTCCAAATTGTGTCAAAAAGTTTGGACTATTGCTGTAAAATTTTAAATGTGTCATGCACATGACAGTTGTTTTCCATTCGTTTGGTGTGTTTGAGCTTTTGATTTCAGTGCCATTTGATATGGGAATTTCCGTTTTGAATTTTTCTTTGAGTTCGGCATTTTTGTTATTTTACCTTTGTTCTGCCGTTTTTTTGTGATTTGCATGCAACAACAACGAGGTAAAAAAAAATTGAATTGTATATTGCCGCATTTTTGCGCCTGTCCCAAGTCAGGAGCCTCTGGCCTTTGTTAATCTTGTATTATTTTAATTTTAGTTTCTTGTGTACAATTTGGAAATCAGTATGGCGTTCATTATCACTGAACTAGTATATATTTGTTTAGGGGCCAGTTGAAGGACGCCTCCGGGTGCGGGAATTTCTCGCTACATTGAAGACCTGTTGGTGACCTTCTGCTGTTGTTTTTTTCTATGGTCGGGTTGTTGTCTCTTTGGCACATTCGCCATTTCCATTCTCAATTTTATGTTATAGGCGGTGTGATTGTACCTCCAGAATCGTTTGGTGCATCAGGTAAAATGAAAGGTTTGATACATGAGATAGGACACGTCCTTGGCCTATGGCACGTGCACCATGGTATATCGGAAATGGATTGTGACGATCCCTGTGTAGAGACACATGCGTCTTTAGAACTTGGAGATCTTTGTTCTGATACCGAACCTACACCAGATAATAAACAATGCCATGATCCAGATGGTAGTATAAAGTCAACATGTGGTCTAGAAAGCTTTAGAAACACCCCATTCAATAACTACATGAGCTATGCTGGTAAGTCCGACTATAGATTATAATACTGATTTTTTTTCTTCGAAACTCTTTGCTTTAAAAACACACCTACGTGTAACTGTTAGCCAAAACAGTTTTGAACTTTGTGATATCGTGATATATAGTGATCGACAAAATGGATGAAATAATTGGATACATTCATAAAGCGATTTAAAGATTGATTCCACAAATTTTAATATGTTTTTCAAATCTTACTCATCAGTTGATTTGCTTGTTTGTTTTTCATTTAGTTGCAAACATTATAGAAAAACGGCCAACAAAAGTTGGAATAAAACCATTTAAGCTTTTTTCGGTAATGAACTCAAATTTATTTTTTAACTTTGAATTTGACTTAAGCTGCCTTTCGGGAAATTATTTGAATTGCTCAAATAGAAGTTAGTCGTCAAGCAGTTTTCTTGGAACAATTATATACATTTTTGTGTACTTATACTAGATGATAGCTGTATAAATAGTTTCACATCTGACCAGAGTGCACGAATGCACTGTTACCTTGACCTTGTATACAAACCATGGAGGACAGAAAAGAAACCAACACCAGTACCGCTGCCACCAAAAGTAAGTCGTCATTAGAATTTCGTTGTCTCCCTTTGATATTCTGGTTATCTTTCAGATAATGGACAGACTGGTCAGTCTATTTGACGAAACTGATACTATCTGAAGAGGAGTAGCAACAACTTTCAAGCGAAGACCGAAACTCATAAACTCGAGCAAATAATTAAACGCAGAACTACGGGAAAGTTCGGAGAGCGGACGATCGATCTTGCATCGGAAGTTGGGGTAGCAATGTCAAACTAGAATACAATCATATTCCTTAATATTCAAGTAAAAATGCATAGACATCTTAATATTATTTTAATGCGAATCGTTTAAATGTCGTCATTGGTGTTTTATTGTAATTTAGTTGAAATTTCTTTTTCAATTTTTACATAGTTCTCAAAACCAAAACCATTACAAACATTTCAATCAACATCTTCGGGATGTAATTACATAAGTAAATTTCGAAAAGAAAGTATATAAAAAAGAGCATAAAAATTACAATATACAGAGCAGCATTATTTATAACTAGAATTATGGGTAATATGGGCTATCGAAAATAATAGTGATAATAGATACATGTGACGTGTTGTCGGTCATTTAAAACATGAATAATAAAATTGAGAATGGAAATGGGGAATGTGTCAAAGAGACAACAACCCGACCAAATAAAAAACAACAGCAGAGGGTCACCAACAGGTCTTCAATGTAGCGAGAAATTCCCGCACCCGGAGGCGTCCTTCAGCTGGCCCCTAAACAAATATATACTAGTCCAGTGATAATGAACGCCATACTAATTTCCAAATTGTACACAAGAAACTAAAATTAAAATAATACAAGACTAACAAAGGCCAGAGGCTCCTGACTTGGGACAGGCGCAAAAATGCGGCGTGGTTAAACATGTTTGTGAGATCTTAACCCTCCTCTCAATGCATGGTTAATTTCCAGTCTGCCTTATCAAAATGTCCGTTTTACGAAAAGACCAGCTAAACTTTTACATCAATTAGTTTGTGATGTAATTTTTATCTAGCAAATTACACATCAGTATTATCGGCAATGTTTTTATACCCCACCATATAATGAATGGAATTCATATAAATTTATATTTAGAAAAATATATTTATTTAAATAGATCTGCTATAAATAAGAAATTTCACATTTTTTCTTTAGATCGCAAGATCTACCAATGTAAGTATTACCATCAGCTGGATATCTCCACTTGGCTCTAATCAAGCATTTCCGAAAACTATATGCGACGTTTGTAAACCTGATGGAAGTGCTGCTCAGTATGCCCACAATGCCACAGCATCGCATCCAGAGAGTTTTCTGTACTTATCCCAACCAATGCAAGCTGCAGGTAAATCAAAGCACTTGTTATTGGAACAATTTCAAAAGTTTATGTTGCTAAAGTCAATCTGTCTTTTTTCTTTTTATACTGACTGGCTTCTGTATCAACTTAACAAATAATACACGATTGTGTTGTAGTCTAGATTCTAAGTACTAACATTCTGAATTATCTTAATTACCTATTAAAGTGTTCTTTGTACTCGTCTATGTAATTTGTTTCTTTGACTGTTTAGTCTACCTTTGGTAATATCCATTTGACGTGGCTCAGTACTTATACATCCCGTCATTGTGTTATTTGGCTATGGTGATGTTGTTGTATTCTTGTCTTTCGTTTTTGATAAGGTGCTGTGTCTATATGACTATTTGTTTTTCTTTGTTGACATATGTGTTTGTTTTATAGTGCTTAAGGTTATTATACAATTATTAATTACTTTATTGCTCAGGTCCACCAGATTCTGAGACATGTACAGCCAGTGACAAGGTTTGGATGATGCCTGACAGTTATACCTGTCAGAGAATGGAGTGTTACATAGACCTTGAGTTTAACTTCAAATTCATACCTGACAAGTAAGTATATCGTAGACACTAATTATAATCAGTATATACTATTTGTTCAAGCTGGATTCAGAAATACTTTTACATATAGTATAGTATTAAACATTTAAAATGTTTATAGATGATTTCAACCGTTTAAACCATACGAAACTACTGAAACAGGGTCATTGCCTAACATCCGATCGCAAATGAAATTACAACAATTACAATTTACGGTTCTGGTTGTATATATGTTTACCATTAAGATTGTGATGACATTGACAAACGTCTGAAGATTGGAGAAGAGTTTTCGTAATGTATTATTCGTTTCATACTACAACTGAATCGGTATTGAATGCTGGTTGATTTTCAGACCATCCGCGTAGTAAATGTGATTTCAGCTTATCTTAATCTTGTAATTGAACTATAACTAAAGTTAGCTCTGTCAGAAAATTCAACCTTATACCGTTCTGGTTGCTGTGTTTAAGCCAATTTGCCTTGAATGCACTCAAACTATTTTCGGTTTTTGCTTTCCAATCATTTGGACACGTGCATACCTGATGTTTATTTTGCAGGAAAAAATAGTTAGGTTATCGTTTAAAAACTGTCCGGAAAGTGCATACCACGAGAGTGTTTTTGTTCTTTAACAATTCCTTTCTCCATTTTACCTGACATCACACCTACCAAGTTTTTGTAGGGTTCGTGTTGCTTAGTTTTTAGTTTTCTATGTTGTGTCTTGTGTACTATTGTTGTTTTCTTTTTTAGCCATGGCGTTGTCAGTCAATGTTTGAACTATGAGTTTGAATGTCCCTCTGGTATCTTTCGCCTCTCTTTTAATTCTGCATACAGAAATCACCTTACAATTATCTTACAATTACACTTGTTTGCACTATCCCTCAGTCAAGATCTATTTAACACGTTGAATTTATGTTAGCATTAATGCATATAACAGAGGGGAAAAAAACAAACCGATAGACAGATATTGCATCTTACCCTATTAGCTTCAACTTTTATAAAAGCTGTGCTACCAAGTTTGAATTACTAACAAAAGCGATATAAATGAATACTTTATCAACCATTTGTTTAGATTGAGTATATGGGTACCTTATACTGGATCCGTTGATGACTTCATTTTGACAGGAATGGGTGATCCAATCAAATTTATAGAAATCACGACAGACGATCTTACAGTGATTCCATTGGATAGTTTTCCTGCTTCATGTGATAATGCGTTGTCAATCAGGCTGAATGTGAGAAGACCTGTCATAAAGGTATGTACGACTAGCATCATTTACTTATACTTTCAGTTGTCATTAGGTACTTAATTGCTATGACTGCAGTAGAAATCATGTTTTCTAAAAAATGACAAATGTACACTCTACTGTTATTGGTTGTTGTCAGTATATCAATAAGCATTCACTGAGAAATGTTGTACATTAATTTATAAACACATCATGTCTATTGTGTTATATACAGAACGCATACGGAGCATATATCTCCCAATTGATACGATATTGCCGGGATTGTATTTCCTGTCATGATTTCCTTGATAGCGGGTTTCTGCTTACAAGGAACGTATTAAACCAAGAGTTCCAAATGGTTAAGAGGAAAGCACCCCTTCGTAAGTTTTACGGACTCCATCACGAGTTGGTTGATCGTTATGGAATATCGGTTTCACAAATGATATCGGATATGTTCCTTATGTCGTAACTACAATCCCGTTCCCTTTTCACGAATATGACCTACTAAATTAGACTATTTATCGGGTTTTAATAATATGAGCAACACGACGGGTGTCACATGTGGAGCAGGATCTGCTTACCCTTCCGGAGCACCCCTAGCTTTTGGTGGGGTTCGTGTTGATTAGTCTTTAGTTTTCTATGTTGTGTCTTGTGTACTATTATTTGTTTGCTTGTTTTTTCTCTTTAAGCCCTAGCGTTGTGAGATTATTTTCGATCAATGAGTTTGAATGTCCTTTTGGTACCTTTCAAACCCTCTTTAATACATTTTCTCGAACAGGTACGAATATATGTGCAGCATCCATACACAGCTATAGATGCAGCAGAATTATCAACAAGTACGCCCGCATCAGAATGTGCGTTGTGTAGACAGCAAAAGTACAGGGTAATCAGATATCCGGAAATTACAGGGAACCAGTTAATTCAGACCAGTAAAACAGAATTCACAGACCGGTAAAATCATTTTATTCAAATATTCGGAAATTTAAAAAAAAAAATTTTAGACTGATATTTAACTAGGAAGTTTTTCAGATGACTTATTTTCTAGAATCATTAATTTGAATAAATTGTTC
The DNA here is from genome assembly GCA_019925275.1 of Mytilus edulis. Taxonomy (NCBI): domain Eukaryota; kingdom Metazoa; phylum Mollusca; class Bivalvia; order Mytilida; family Mytilidae; genus Mytilus; species Mytilus edulis. Next base: position 64,433,742 of record CM034353.1, read on the forward strand.
TGGTATGCAATATTAAATTTACGAAACGAATGAAGAATTTACGTATTTAAAAAAATGTCGTTGACATATTCCATTACTTCATTACAAGAATATGAAAATTCTATTAATATTTCAGGGACATCCAACATAATACTACAATATACGTACAGTATACTTGTTGTAACCGGAAACCATGAAAGTGTACCATCACCGTCTGTCGATTTTATCGTTGGTCAGTCTTTCTGTGGAGATGGTCATGTTAACACGTGAGTATTGTTGATTGGTCATTTCTTTTCATGAGACAATTATATAAAAAAAATTCGAGATTTTGAAAAATCAATACAGTATAAAATGAAATCGGTGTCGTTCGTATTCCATATAGATATCTGAAATTTCCCTTTTCATTTAAACCTAGTTATATCATAAAAAATTAGATACTTTGACTTCTACCTATTTAACTTCTGTATTTATGTTTAAGACTTATCAAAATAAGACGAAGTTTAAATGTCAATAACCAACAAACATACGACAGTTGTTCTAAAAACTTAATCAAGGGACATTTAGATTTAAACACCCGGTCTTCAATTATCGAAAAGTGTCTATTTCTTTTCATTAATCATGTTAATATTGTGATTGTTTTGGGTAAATAATGTTTAATAATTAAAGGCAGTTATCTACTACAAATGTAAAACCATACTTGATATATTCATAAAAAAATTAATGCAGATTTTAATTTTTTGATAAAAGTGGTGAGAAGTGTGATGATGGTAACACAATAGATGGCGATGGGTGTGAATTGATTGCAAAGAAGAAGAATTCTTTAAATGCGCAGGTATGCTAATATATGTAATGATTAACAAATCATAAATGAACAGAATAAAACAGAATATCTTAGTGTGTTTACCCATGGACCACTTCAAACATTCTCTTTCGATTTCAAAATGATGTTCGAATCTAGTATCGTTTACTATTCGTCTTTCTATAGTGAGTCAGACCTGCGACATTTCTATGTATTCACTATCCCTATACAAAGTTCATTGTCACGGTTTTTTTAATTGTAGCAGGTTACTTTTTGGGTTGGGAACTAATTGTTTATCTTTGTAGTTTAAATAATTGAAACTCCTATTCTCGTATTCAAATTCAACCGAACTTTACTAACATTTGCTATACTTCCTTCTAGGAGAACCTAGTCATTGTTTTATTCATGATGGTGATGGTATTTGTGAAGATTTTGAGCGGCCATACAGCGTTACAGACTGCGGATATTATTTCCCTCCAGGTTTTGAAGACCAGTGGGCCAAAACAGCAGTTGCAAATCCAGAATTCCAGGATGATACCTGTCCAGAGTCGCTAATCATAGGAATTCCTTCCAGGAACCAGGTAAGTTGGTGTGGTTTCATTCTCAAGGTTCTTGATTCGGAGAAAAGTAAGTTTCAAATTATTGATTGTTTGTTTTCACAACACTCAGTGGAAGCATGTAAAAACAGAACGAGAATTTATTGAAATATATCCAATAGGTCGGTCATAAAAATAGGGTAGACCGAGTCGGCAGTTACAACTGCTTCTGGAAAATGAGGATACGTCAACAAATTCTATTGACCCTTTTGGAGCGTATAAGATTACCACCGATGTTTTGTTGCGTGAGAGTAACTCAATCTTCTGTTTGTATGTGTAGTGTTTTGTGTTTGACTTTTCATTAGTTGGTTGGTTTGGGGCAATGTGTTCTTTGTTTTTATTCAACTTGTGGTTTTTTATTTCCCACTTGGTATCTTTTATTCTTTCAGCAATTGTTTTTTAAATGCAGATAGTACGGTAAGCTCTTCAGAAGAGTCCTGTTATTTGTCGGGTGGAAGTCTGGGATGACCATATTTGAACCCTATTCAACATTTCGATATAGCCTTACGACGAGAGTTATATAAGAATTCATATCAGTTTTTAATTTAGACAACTTAAGGCAACAGTAGTATACCGCTGTTCAAAAGGCATAACTCGATTAAGCTATAACAAATTCGGACCACAAACCAAAACAGAGGGAGGCACATCAACTTTGCAAAAATAAGATTTTTAACAGTTAACTCGGTAATAATATTAAGGCGACTGTTTTATTCCCTTTTCTTTGTTTAAATCAACCAATGAAAATGTATATTTTCTAGAAGTGTGTAAGCAATACTGTTCCTGATGAATACTGGAGTCCATGTAACAATTATGGAAAGGAGGATAATTATTGGATAGAGGTATTTTGTATATGTTCAGGCAACAATAGTATATCGCTGTTCAAAAGTCATAAATCGATTAAGAGAAAAATAAATCCGGGTTACAAACTAAAACCGAGGGAAACGCAGCAACTATTAGAGGCAAACAACGAAAAAACAGAAACATCGAACTGCAACATAAACAAACGCCAACATACATAAAAACGTTTGTGGTATCTATCAGGGATTGGGTAATTAAAAATGTAATGGCAATTAAGTGTAATGCATTACAATGTTCCATGTAATTGAATGTAATGTGTAATTGAGGATTTTTTTTAATTACATGTAATGGTAATTTAATTAACTTCAATGAAAAAAGCATGTAATGCTAAATTACTTTTGAATTACATTTCAATTACATGTACTTTTATGATTTTAATGATAAAATATTGTGTACATATAAATATTTTTTATTTGACATACAGAAGTGTTGCTAAATTAGTAGTCTTATAACTTTTAAAAAAAATGTGATAATCATATATTGGTGTTGTCAGTTTCTAAGAAAGATCTTTATCTTACATATAAATAGATTGATAATATGTATGCATACCATCAATACATGTATGTATGGTAAAACAAATATGTAAAAATTTCTTAGACTGTTCATTTAGAATTTAAATAAAAATAAAAATTATCAGCTGTAAAAACAAATGGGAATTAATCAGACTAAATGTGTAATAAAACAGCCTAGGGACAATGTCACTAGTACATGTATTTTATCTAATTAGCAAAATATCGCTAATATTTAGACATTATACATTGTTTGTGCTAAAAATTATTTTCAATCTAGTGACAAGAATACTTTTGAATAATTGTAAAGTAAAAAAAAATGGACACATTTTTTAATTATTTATTTATATTATGTATAAATGAAGCCATTTATGAGTTTTCAATATACCCCTTTATGTATTGGTAAGTTAATAGGAACACATTCCTTCTTCTGTCAACACATCTTATGATCAAGCAATACCTGCCACATCAGCTCCTGTCAAAACAAAGTGTTCAGACCAGAGAGGTGCAGACTAAATGACAAAACATTAAAAATATTAATGATGATCAAATGCAATGCTAAAACTAAGCTTACGTGAATATTTTACACATGCTATATATACATGATATATATTGTTTAAAAAAATTTATGATGAAATGTAATGTGTAATTTAATTAATTACTGTGGGAAAGTAATTGTAATTTAATTAATTACATTTCAAAAACTGTGCAATTAGTGTAATTGACAATTTTTGCAATGCAATGTGTAATTTAATTAATTACATTCCAATGTAATTGACCCCAAGTCTGGTATTTGTATTAAGCTAAAGTACTTTACATAGTGTCTTTCAAAGCTTAAATTCATATTTTGCAAACAATATTTTTATCCATACCAACTGTGTATTTTTGTGAGTTCAAAGAGTTTTGAAAAGATAATTGTAAATACAAAAAAACAATCATTCTTGTGAGAAAAAAACTAATAAGAGTGAAACGTGTTGTGTCGGCTTTATCAAATAACAATGCCTGGTACTACTGTTAATATCAAAGTCAGGATTAAACGTAATGTCGTAAAACATCAATTCATATTTTAACAATGTTTATTCCAGATCTATTTTGGAAAACCTAAGGTTGCAACAGAAATAATTATACACTTCGGATCAGACGGAATAGATGATCTGAATAGAAAACAGTTGATGAGGATCGAACTTATTACCAATGACAACATAACCAAGACTTTAACTCCGGCACTCCATTCTATCTCATGTAAAGACAACCCTATTCATGTGCCAATCATTCATGACTTGACACAGCAATTCTTCCTTACTAAAGGTGAACAATAGTACAACCTCATAGCAATTATTAAAAAAATCGGGCAAATTTAAGTTCATGGTATAAAAATGACTAGAAGTTCGTATGAATTACTAGTTATGTTGTCAAGTCGGAAGAAATAAGTTTTTGGAGCCATCCATACTTTGGTGATTTTTGCTTTCGTTTATATGTTTACACTTGTCAGCATGAATGCATGGAATTGCTATCTTCATGTACATGTATTGGGTAAAAATGTTGATCACGTTTATTTTTAAAAAGAAATGATTTTTAAGGTGCAATCCATACTTTTGTGATTTTTCACGTTTTACGAAAAACTTGTAAGCATGAATGCATTCATTTGTTTTACTGTCATGTCTGTTCATGAAAAAAAACATGCCCTGAACAAACGTTTGAATTTTCGAATTTGTTACATATTTTTAAATTGGTACCGTGAATGTCATTTCTATGTTTATTAGCATGTATTGGATACAAAATTGTAATTGCTTATATTTATTTAAAACCTTGATTTTTCATCTTTCTCTCTAGGCGTGAGGATAAAGTTTTCCTCACCAAGGATCAGCATAGCAGGTGCTCGTTTGAGGTCTTCTAAATTCTTAGACCCAGTGACGATCGCATCTTGTGACTCTATGGAATTATATGATCCTTCTGTAGGAAGATGTTTCAATAGATCATGTAACAGACCTGTTTGTGGGACTCCACGTGTGAAGCATGGTGTTCCAATGTGTAATGGGAAAAGAGAGGGAAGCGTATGTACAGTCAAATGCAATCAGGGGTAAGAAATATACTGTATATACATATGATTTATGACTAAGAAAAAAGCTCTTCCGGCAGTAATTTTTGTTGCATGTTGGTTTTTTTTAAATCGACAAACTAACATTACCAATAAAGATTACACTGGCTTGCTTTCATGTTACACACACAAAACAATTAAGCATTTTAAAAATTACACGCGAATAATAGTGAGGAGATTAAAAGAAATATAGACACATCTGCAACTTTTTGCCATAATTGTTCTTTAAATAAATCTGCAAAGTCTTTATGGATCAACGTTGCATCTGTGTTTATCCCACTATAAATCAATTTTCCATAAAAATTGAACAATTGTGCAACACTATATGTGAACAAATAAAAGTCCGTGTCTTTTAATTTAGATAGTACATCATAGCATCTGGAATGATCGTGATGAAAATTCACCAATAAGTGTTAGTCGATATTCCTTTTATAATGATATAACAAATCTATCTAATTGTATACTAAATACCAAATGAAAACATCCGTAGCACTAACAGTAATCTTCAAAAAGGGGCATATGACAAGGCGAAATTTCTTCTCTTTTAGGTACGTATTGGAAGGTCGTGTTAATGAATTAATGTGTGTTAACGGAACATGGCAGAGTTACACTTCTTTATCGTGTGTTCCGGTTAACTGTGGAGAGCCATACATTCCGTATGCAAGTATTTCATGTCCAGATGGATTTCAATATGGAGATAAATGCAACTTCAACTGTAAAGCACCGTCCAGATTACAGGGTGAATATTGATATGGAGACTACACTAAAAATCATATGTAGACTTCAGTATACATATTCTGAATACGTTAACACAATCCACACATATCACTTGATACATAATTGATTATACAACATATTTTTATTATTTCGCCGTACTAGAAAATTTTCTCTATTAAAAAAACTATACAGTAAACGGCACATATAAGCTCTACCCATAGGTTTGACATTCTAATCTAGTGTGTTCGTTTGTTTCGTTCAGGCATCGTTGTCAATATAATGGAATTTGATGCTACTGTCATACAAGTGAGAGGTTAAGCTAGCTATTAAACCAGGTTCAATCCACCATTTTACATTTTTTTTAAATGCCTGTACTAAGTCAGGATATGACTGTTGTTATCCTTTCGTTGATATGTTTGAGCTTTTAATTTTGCCATTTGATTAGGGACTTTCCTTTTTGAGTTTTCCTCGGAGTTCAGTATTTTTTTATGTTACTTTTTATATTCTACAATTTCAACAAATGAAGACGGATTCATGTATCAAGCTCACAGGTTAATATTAAATAAACGTATGTTTACAAAATTTTGAATTTTTGAAATACTAAGGCTTTTTTTACCTCAGGCATAGATTACCTTAGCTATAGTTGGCAAAACTTTTAGGAATTTTGGTCCTCAATGCTCTTCAACATCGTACTTTATTTGGCCTTTTTAACTTTTTTGGATTCGAGCGTCACTGATGAGTCTTTGGTAGACGAAACACGCGTCTGGCGTATATACAAAATTTAGTCCTGGTATCTATGATGAGTTTATTTGGTTATTCACCAACCCAAATTTTCATAAAATGAATTATGGAAATAGTTATAAGGAATAATTTTTTACCAAATTGATATCTGGTACTTTAAAGGTGATGTCTCAACAATACAATGTGATTCTGAAGGAACCTGGTCTTTACCAAATTCGTTTTGTCAGATACACTGTAAAGCACCATCAGTCACCGATGATGCCAGACTCATGACTAAAGCATGTAAAAGGGGGTATCATGGCCTTGGAAAAGTCTGCAAGTTCAAATGTGAGAAAGAATTCCATGTAGTAGGAAAGAGCAATTTCAGGTATGAATTGTATTTTTTTATTATTATTGTGTGTGAAAATACATGTCAACAGTCTACTAACAATAGTTCTTTCGTAGAATTAAACAGGATACATGTTTTTGTTTGTATTCCCGAATAAGCAAAGTTAAAATTGTTGCACTCACAATTTGATACTTGACCCTGAAGAAATATTTATGAACTAAAGAATATTTGTTCTGAAGAAATCCTACCCCACTCCTTCCTATCTCGTGTGTTTTGCTGTCCTTCGTTCTGTCAATGCTTATATTTTAGCATTGTACAAAGTCATGTTTTTGTTATTAGTTATTAAAAATCCACCAGATATGTACTGTTCCGTATTTTAGACTTGAATACATTATCTGTTAATTAGTTGTAATTGGTTAAGAAATAGCGTTTAGTTACTTCTCGCAATCCCAGATCGATACTTTGTGGCTCAAATCCCTTTGTTAGTCGATCTGATACCTTTTACAACTGTTTATTAATAGTTTGTTCAACAGTTCAAAGAGAAAACCAACAAAGTAACAACAATAGCAAATACTTTGTACTGTTATCATTAATGTCATTTCATATTAATACACCCGAAATGTATGAATATTACTTTTATTCACAGAAAAATATATAAACTTGAATGCGATGAGGATGGATTGTGGAAAGGTGAAAGTTGTGTACCAATTACATGTCCACCGCAAGACATAGTGTTCAAAGGTTTATATAGATGTACAGATCTGTTCAATGTAGGCAGTACATGTACAATGATATGTCCAGATAACCCAGTATGTATATATTTAAATAAATTTTCGGTCCTTTCTGTATATTAATATAAGAAACTGAAGAAAAAAAACACGTTATACATTTCGTCTGTCCAAAGCTCTTTTCTTGAATAACCTTCATCAGGAACTCTCAAAATCATATAGCCACAATGCATTACAAAACATGTTTAGTTTTCAGTTTTGTAAGACCTTTTTCATGCAAAAAAAATAATATGACTTGTTACAAAAAAGGAAGAAGGACCTAAAATTTCATAAACCATATGGAAAACAGCAACCAAAAAAGAAAACTAATATTTTATTACGCGTTACGTCTTGACATGAATTATCAGTTGGTCAGTGGTGAGTTTTAAAGCGTACCCACTGGGCAAAATTGAGTGTTATTTTTTATATATATCTTTATTTAAATGATTCATATATCAGATTGAATGTGTCTACGTTTGTTTGGTATTGCTGTGTTGACATTGCAAATGTTTAAAAACCTTGCAATATATATTATCCCATACTAAGGTAATTATGATTTTACATCTATTTGTTTAGGTTAAACAAGTGATTAATTGTGGAATAGACGGTTCCTGGAACAACAGTTTTAGTATTTGTAAGTCGTCCTTAGCTGGATCATGTCCAACTGTTGCTGAGAGTACAAAGGTCAAATTCAACTGTCATGGTAATAAAGTAGGCAAGTATTATAAAAGTTAAAACAAATAGAAAATGTAAAAAGACCTCAAATATCACCTTAAATTATAGATAGACGACAGCACGCAATAAAAGAATAAAATAAGAGAAAATAAAAACAATCCACACAACAAGAAGCACGCATATAATGTATGCGGGATGATGTGTCAATATAGGCAATAGTAGTAAACCGCTATTCAAAAATCGCAATTCGACTGAGTGACAATAAAGCTGGGTAACAAACCAAAATCAACAGAAACACACTTACTACAGGAGGACAACAACGGAACAACAGAAACACTGAAATGCAACAAAAACGACACCAACAAACATAGAAACGTACTATGTGATAACAACTACTATATTCCTTATCTGGTACAGGACAATTTGAAGAACAAAGTGGTTGGCTGATCTGGTTGTTAATCAATTAATGAAATCAGGTATGCAATCTGATGCTTCGAAAGGATATACACTTTTTACTTAACTACAAATGAAGTGGTAGCTATTTTTTTGCCAGTGACAAATAAAAATCCTATGATTAAGGTCATTCGGTATTTTGAGCCAAAGACAAAATCTATTTTGTATACTTTTCGAATTGTTTTGCACATATTGTTTATGTGAGACTCGACCCGAGTATGCCTGAGTAGTAGTCATTTTACTTTTCACAATCAATATAAATGAATCAATGTAAACAATACGGTAACATATAATCCACTAATCTTCAGCCTGGTACTTCCATTAATAATATGTAACATACATTGAACGTTTTCTGTTATATTAGAATCCTACCGCAAACAGTCCTATCGTGTCTTTCGCATATACTTACATTAGTAATGTTTTTCCAAAATTGCACAAAATTCATTTCAATTTATTAATATTTAAATTTTAAATTGATTTCCTAAATTAAAACATAATTGATATTTTAGGCGACCAATGTGAAGTAGACTGCTTCTTACCAGAAGCTGTTGCAATAGTAAATGGTCATTCAAATAAAGTGAGAGGTAGGCTTGCAAGTATTACCGACAGTCATCAAGAAAAAGGTCCAGTACGAAAAATAACATGTGGAGTGTTACTAGAGTGGATACCAGACCCAGAAACTATATCATGCATAGCAGAATGTAGTAAGGTATGAAGTAGTTATGTATGTACCAAATATTTAACCAGCTAGTATCTGTAACTGTCTTAGATCGTGTTCTTGTTTGGCCTATGGTGACCTTTTATTGCTTTCATCTACGGAATGTGGTATCTGGTGGATAGATGCCACATTGGCAATCCCACCACATTTTTATACTTTAAAAATATTTTTTTGCCTGTCCCAAGTTAGGAGCTTCTGGCCTTTGTTAGTCTTGTATGATTTTTATTTTTTGTTTCTTGTATATTTCGGAGTCTAGTATGACGTTCATTTTTACTGCACTGGTCTCCGAGTGAAAGAATTTCTCGCTGCATTGAAGAAGACCCATTGGTGGTCTTCGGCGGTTATCTGCTCTTTGGTCGGGCTGCTGTCTCTAAGACACGTTCCCCATTTCCATTCTCAATTTTATTCTATGATCAACGAATTTGTTCTTTAAATTGAATAAAGTAGAAAATTATGTTGAAAATTTAGCCCTTTGTTCGGTTTTGAATTTGTTCAACATGTTTTAGTTTTTTGCTTTTTTTATATTGTAGTCCAATATAGCAGATGGGCTGTGTCAGGCTGATTACAATACCGCGGAATGCTCTTGGGACGGAGGGGACTGTTGCAAATCCACAGTATTTGATGGAATAGTATTATCTATTCCATCTACATGTGGTAAACCCTGTAGCTGTCTGGACCCAAATGCTGCTGAAAACAGAACATTCAAACACAATATAAAGGCCAGCAAGAAGAAATCCAGGAGTAGACTTATAACGCTCAGTCGATATGCATGGAAACATTCGTTTCCGAGAAAAAGTCGATAGATGATTGTCATTGTTATCAGTGTCATTTATAGTTACGGTCTATATCTACTAGTTTCCAAAATGAAACGCCAGTGAACATTATTGATATAGAATGTTTCTCAATCGAGAGAACGTGAAGTTATAAAAAATTGCCGGAAATTTCATATTGATAAAATACATAAAAATGTAAAGATTTGTTTTGCTACAGCTTAACTATGGAGGCGAGTGTGGATTGTTGTTGGTCCTATAGTTTGGACCTTGACTTAAAAATGTTCGTCATTATTGAAATTTGTATATATAATTTGTTCGACGATTTACAATGTGATAACTGATTGCGGCTCACTAGAATAAAAAAAATAGTAATTTGTTTCATGCACGACTAAACAGTATTTAATTTAAAATAATGGTGTGTCTACATTTTAACAACATGTATACAAATTCATATGAAAACCAATAGTATAGCAAAACGTAAAAAGGGAACTGTCCGGAAAAGAAAATATTTGCGTGTGATGTTCCTACCATCGAAAACCGAGAAAAGTGAATTACTTCAGTAATAAATAACAATCACGAATAACGATATACTAGTATATTAATTATGAATTTATGGCAAATTGATGAGCTCTACTTATTTTGTTGTGGCCAAGTCCTTTTCAACACGTGTGTTGTAAAATAAAATGGAAATCATATCGTCAGTATTTCTGTTTAGTTGTAATACCACCAAATCATGGTACGTCACATCCGGTTGTATACGAAAGTAGGGCGAAAAAAATATTCCCTTGAATTTGACAGCTGTAGGTAATTAATCCTTCATGTTATTACAGTAAAACATTTCTGTGTCATAAACATATGTACTTGGGTATTTTAAAACACCTTTATTTTTATTTGGGATTTCTATAGAATATTTTGTAATCTTCAGGTTACATGGTGACTAAACCTTGTACACAGATAAAATAAGAGGTTTGATTGGTTAACTTCCAATGATGGTCATTTTTCTTATATGCCATGAAATGTTATGTGAAATTTTTTTCTATAGTACTGGAAAGGATAAAACTTTACTCATGCCAAGTATTTCTTTATTTGAAACAAAGATAAATTCTGCACATTTTTTTGAAAAGTGCAAATTTAACAAAGACTAATGGTGGTATTACACCTAATATGGGAAGCTTAGATGCACCTTTGACCTTGTGAGTAATCTCATGTGTTAAAATAACTTGCTATTTAAGTGAAATATTACAAAAAATGAAATACTCTGAGTAGATTGAGTCTCCAAAACACATTTTATGAGAAAATTTTCTTGAAATAGGACTCTAACATGAATATTCATTTGACAAAACAAGCCATACCAAGTGTTGTTGTTTTTTGTGGGTTTTTTTTTGGGGGGGGGTCTCCTTATTTCTTATATTATGGTATGATAGAACATTAACCTAGGAAATTCTTAAATAAATATATAGTTATAAGTAGATGAAATGGGTTTTTTAATGCTGTAACGACATATTATTCACTAAAAGAAAAGCCTTTTATGTCCCTCTATGGAACGCGGCGTAAATTTAATTTTTACATAAGGACTTATTGAAACCTCCTTGGAGACAGTAAACTTTTATATGGATTGTTCAGTCTGCTAAAATGTACTCATTTCTTAGATCATTTCTACCATAAATGAGTGAAAGTTACCCCTTAATTTTTATTTATTGGCCTAAAAAGTTGAAATTTTGAGGAAATGAGAGGTATAAATTGACCAAAATAGACCTTGTAAAGAAGACAAAGAGGTCCATTAGTGGTATTTATCTTCCTTAAATAATCTTGTGTATCGTATTCAACTGATTGTAGGCAGATAAGATAGATATTTGATCATTTATTGTTCCACACTCAATTCTATCTTGATGCGACTTGATTTGGATTTGTCGAAGAAATTTTGCTCGACTCGCTGTAGATGTCGTCTTTCATTATACTAGATTTTTCTCAAACTTTTGAACTGATTATGACAAAATTGGACAGAAATGCTTGAAATAACCAGTAAGACAAAGGAAAAAAAGTCACATTCAGTTTATGGAACATTAATGACTTCTTTAGGTGTAATACCACCAAATCATGGTACGTCACATCTGGTTGTATACGACAGTAGGTCGAAAAAAATATTCCCTTGAATTTGACAGTTGTAGGTAATTAATACTACATGGTATTGCAGTAAAACATTTCTGTGTCATAAACATATGTCTTGAGTATTTCAAAACACCTTTATTTTTTATTTGGGATTTCTATAGAATATTTTGTAATCTTGAGGTTACATGGTGACTAAACCTTGTACACAGATAAAAATAAGGGGAGAAAGTTTATTGGTTAACTTCCAATAATGGTTATTTTCTTATGTGCAGTGAAATGTTATGTGAAATGTTTTCTGTAGTACTGGACAGGATAAAACTTTACTCATGCCAAGTGTTTCTTTATTTGAAACAAAGATAAATTCTGCACATTTTTTTGAAAAGTGCAAATTTAACAAAGACTAATAGGGGGAAATCAATGGTGGTATTACACCTTGAGCCAAACCAAAATGCGCAGTATATAACATACATGTCTATACCTATCTGATTTACAGGATGTCTTTTAATTGGGTTTTGTGTCAATTGGTTGATGTCTCATCGACGTATAACCATAATTTTCCGTTTATTCAAATGACCAGTCCTGTTATTTTAATTTTGGGGTTAATGGTCATTGAAGGTGGATGCATTTTGTCGTGTGAGTTTTTTTACTTTTACTATTATAACCCTTGCATTCACAAAATCAATCCAATTGTGATATTATCGAAATCGACATACAATGAAATAAAGTATTTAGATAAAATTTGGCATGATACGGGATATGGTCATGCTCTTCTCAAATATTTTATGAAGGTATAATACTAAACTCCTGACGGGAGGGATTGGGCTTGATTCCCATATGATGAAGACATAACCTCTAAATCAGATTAATTGAGGTCTGGAGCTACAATGTTAGTAACTGCTACTAGTTCTTTGTTTATGTATGTATCTTTGTCATAAAGCTCAATTTCTTTTATTCTGTTTTGACCTCGGACTTCTTTTAAACGGTGTGTTACTGTGCGTATTGTTATGCGTTTCTTTGTTCTTCGTTGGCTAGAGTGAGATCTCGTAAACACATGTTAATCCTGCCGATTTTTTTAGTTTTTTACGCCAAACGCACGTTTCGTCTATAAAAGACGAATGATCGATGCCGCCCGAATCCTAATTGTTAGAACTCAATACCAATATTAATTCAAATCACAATCAACTGCAAATATCAAAAAAATAAATAAATATTTAAAGTGTGCACGTGCAAATTTGATTTTATATATCTCTTTAAATTGACTATTTGAGAGCTTGCGTTTCTTATAAGGATGTCAATGGCAGATGATTTTTTTTACCTAACATGAGTTCCTTACCTAACTTGCAGCTGTTAAACCAATTGTTTATAAGTTTAAAATCGTAGTCACCCCTTTTTACAAAATATATGATTTAGATGACCTTAGGAAAAAGTAAAATCACAAAAATACTGAACTCAGGGGATAAAACAAATCGGAAAGTCCCTAATCACATGGCAAAATCAAATTACAAAACACATCAAAAACGAATGGACAACAACTGTCATATTCCTGACTTGGTACAGGCATTTTCAAATGTAGAAAATGGTGGATTAAACCTGGTTTTATAGCACTAAACCTCTTACTTTGTAAGACAGTGTCATCAAATTCCGTTATAGTTACAATGATGCGTGAACTATAGAGACATAATAAATAAAATAGTCAAAATATGGGTACAGCAGTCATCATCGTGTTACAATTTTAAAAAAACAATTTCGCGTGTCTTCCGTCAGAAAATTTATACGTCACATCTTTTTGTCGTTCAATGTTTAAACAACCATCTCTAAAATGTCACATGGGCAATGTTAGCATACAGGGTTAAACAACCAAAAGTATGTAAGAATTAGTTTCAAAAATAGAGCGAGATTTGAAATAGTCCAAAAGTTCTATAGAATTTATAAGAATCCATAAATGGTTCATTTCACTACGTAATTAAATAATTTTGACGTTTGTGGTTCCACGTATTTTCTAATTTATAATAGAAATATAATAAAATGACATATAATAGAACAATAACATACTGACAGGATATTTTAAAGTACATAGTCACGTTATCAGAACCAACGAAACACAAAAAGTCGCATATATACACAACACACCAGCAAAAATGAAAGATAATACAAACACATTGACGGGATGTATAATACCGAACCACGTCAAACGGATATCACAGAAAACAATCCAACAGTAAAAGTAATATTAATAATAGAACAGAGACGAATAAAAAAACCAATATAACTCGTTGTTAAGATGATAAACAACGTCAGTACGCAGAATCTATACATTGAGACCATCCTGTATTATTTGTGAAGTTGATACGGAATATTTATCAACAAAGTCTTGGTACCTTCCGATGAACTTTTTTAGAAAAAAATGTATATCCCATATGCAGGTGAAGTTGGTATATTGCTACTAAGGTGGGGGAAATTTATAATTTAAAAATTAAAATCGTCTCGTTTGTCATAGATTCTGGTACTGAAATGACGGTGTAAGTCAAATTCGAGACATAAGTCTCTTTAATTTCTATTTCTGGGGGATATATTAATGGAACCCTATTAGAAAAGTTCGGATTGTTTATGGAAAGAACATCATCAATATATCTGAAAGTGTAATTAAATAATCTGGCTTCTTTGATCCTCTTGTTTTTGACAAGTGTCTGAAGGAACTCTGATTCATATGAAAATAAGAAAAGGTCGGCAAGGAGAGCCGCACAGTTTGTTCCCATAGGGATGCCGACAATTTGTTGAAAAAGTCTACCACCAAATTCAACAAATATGTTGTCGATAAGAATTTCCAGCAAACTGATCACTTGTTCTTCTGTGTAGCATGTTTTACCTTTTTGTTTTTCACTATTAACAAAATATGCCTTATGATATCCCACAGTAATAAATTATGAAGTATGCTACCATGTTTATGTTGAAAGGCATTGTGGATTATTTCTTTCAGGCGAATTTTCAATTTCACATGGGGAATGATGGTATACAGGGTTGAAAAATCAAAAGTTTAAATAGAACTAATTTCAGAAAAAGACCGAGATTTAAAATTATCTAGAAGTTCTTTAGAATTTTTTAAGAATCCACAAATGGTTAACACCACTACGCGAGTAAACAGTTTCACAGTAAGACCCTCTTTCACTGCGGACAGAATTTTAGTCAATCCAATGGACAATTCTTTAGTGGAACATGAAGATGAGCCAGCAATATACCGTTGTTTGTTCAGAATTTTATGAAGCTTAGGTATGCACGCAGATATAGTCCACTATTCCACTCGACTTCGCAACAGTCCAGTACAGAACGAGTTTTAGTATTATCTATTACGCAGGTGAATAAGTGGATTTGAAATTGTTCACTCTTCCAAAGGCAATCAATCTTTTTTTGTGTACTATTTGGATAATTATTTATCGTTTCGAAGATGTAATTGCCATTATTCTGTGTAATTTCTACAAAGTTTGATTGGATTTGGTATTGTCTGTCCATTGCATTTATATAATATTTATACAATAAATATAAAAAAGAAGATGTGGTATGATTGCCAATGAGACAACTATCCACAAGACCAAAATGACACAGACATTAACAACTATAGGTCACCGTACGGCCTTGTATGGTTTTAGACAAGGTCACTGTACAAGAGAAGTGAAAATTATCAAAGGGATTTTCAAACCCATCAGGCGAAATCAAACAATGTAGCAGACAATAACCTAATACACTGATTGGATAAAAGGTCTGATCGTGTGACGGCCCCTAACAAAATGTGTCAGTGTTTACCATGTTTGTTTGTGAGTTTTCCAAATCACTTAATATCTAAACGGTCAACTGTTCAAAATTATTCATTCCTCCTGAAATTGTTATTTTCAAAAACATACAAACATGTTACAATAAAGCATGTATGCTTGGACTGTATTCCATTTTTGTGCTTTGTTTGTTACATGTTTGTAATTTATTTTTTTAGTGATTAGAATAATATCACAATGTTGACTGCTGTATTATTGACAATTTACCAATGATGTCAGGGTTTTTTTCACGCATCGTTCTCAATTAATGGAATTTGATGCGACTGTCATACAAGTGAAGTATGAATAAGCTAGTTGAAATTATTTTATAAAAAAAAACCACATAGTTAAATACTCCTTTCTGTGAAAAAATTCCAGTTAACTTTAAGTAACTCCCGGCGTAATCTGATAACTTGCATTACCAATATATACTAAAAATAAACTATTTTTGTATTCCCTTGATTGCAATTAGATAGCTAGTCAGCCGATTTCAGTTAATATAATGTCATCTCCCCTTTCAAATCAATTATTATGTACCCTTTTATTCAATAAAAAAATAATAATCCAGTTTCCTCATTATACTCTATTGCCACAAAATTCAATACCTTAAAAGTAAATGATTACTGCATACAAATTACAAATGTAAAACAATTCAAACGAAAAAAAACAAATGGTAAAATTATTTACTAGCATGCTTTTTATAACGTATAAAAAAAAATGGAGAAAAATTATTTCCTATAGAATTTAAGTTCGAGATTTTAAAGAGGTAAAATTTCTTGTACCAGTTTTCTAGATAAAGGTTAGAAATGAATGTCAAACTGCAGTTATTCTTCGCACTTTAACTATAATAGAAACAAAAGGCTCGTAAGAGCCTGATTCGCTCACCTGTTATATTTTTGCTTTATAAATCTTTCATCGGTGATTATTTTTGTTTTTCAATATATATTAATCAGTGGCTTTAAAATGCCATTTAAATGCTTTAGTTTCTGTCATATTTTCTTCAAAAGCAAATAAATGCATTTTACCCCTGTGTTCCATTTTAGCCATAGTGTCTATGTTTCTTGACGAACAAGGAAATAAAATACAAAATTTATACTAGATTTATTTGAGAAGATTTTTAAAGTTACAAAACATAAACAACTTGTGTAAAATTGTCCTTAAAGGGCAATAACTCATTCAGGGGTCAATTGACAATTTTGGTCGTATAAAAAACATTTTTTGTAGATCTTACTTTGCTGAACATCTTTATCTTCCATAATATTCAAGATCATAACCAAAAACTGCAAAATTTCCTTAAAATAACCAATTTTGTGGCAACCCAACAATAGGTTGTTCGGTGTGTCTGAAAATTTCAGGGCCGATAGATCTTGACTTTTGAATATTTTAACCCCATGTCAGATTTTCTCAAATGCTTTAGTTTCTGAGATATAAGCAAAAAACTGCATTTGACCCTTATGTTCTATTTTTAGCCATGGCGGCCATGTTTGTTGATGGATAGAAAATGTATGTGCAATTTATAATTTAGATTCCTAAAGGAACATTCAGTTAAATTTAAGATGTTTTGGGTGCAATATAGTTTCAGAAGAGAAGATTTTTAAATGTTAGCAAAGATGAAAAACAAATTATGTAAAATTGTCTTTAAATGGCAATAACTCCTTCAGGGGTCAATTAACAATTTTGGTCATTGTAATTTTTTTGTAGATCTTACTTTGCTGAACATTATTGCTGTTATATATTATTAATTAAAAAAAAACTAAACTTTCAGCAGTCAATTTGAAAACAAGTTGTTTTTATCTTTTATTGAACCGTACAAACTGGTTATTTCGCAGACTATTTCGTTTTGGATTGTTAATTCAATTAAATTTGCTTACAATCAAAAGGACAAGGAATGTCGTGCTCATTCTACAAGAGCCTTAGATACCATCTTGGGCATCATTAATGACGCATTTGTGAAGTCTATTTTAAACACAGCTGACTGGGCAAAGAATCAATATTTACTCGTGTTTACTTATGTCACATAGACGAGTATGAAAATCTTACAAAAAAGAGAGAAAAAAGTAATTGAAAATGGAAGTAAACATATTTACTGTAGTATTGTGTTATTCATATCTGAAATGATGTGATGAAAAAAACAGTATACAAAGTGCCGAAAGATTCTTTATCTGTGGATAGCTTAGAAATTTCCTAATTTAATTCCCTACTACATTGTACGAAAGTATTATGAATTCAGTTAAAATTGGGAATAGTTGTTCTCAAATTATAGTTTTATGATAGAATAACACTTACGTATTTAGTTCCACCCACCTCCCATTTAGAATCTTTTTTGGCGTACACTTTTTCACCGAGAAAGACTTGGGAACCATGCATGTGTGCGGGGGGAAGAACCGTTATCGGGACTCCGGGATCGGGTGTTTTTCAACTCGGGATTTCGGGATCTGGGAACTGTTTTCGAATTTCGGGATGGCGGGATTTAAATTTCTTCAAATTCGGGACCTCGGAATTTCATGTTTTCAAGTCCGAAATTTCGGGATCAGGACTCCCCCCCCCCCCCCTCATGTGTGGTTGGAGTCGATACACTGAAGCACTTTGTTAATATTTTAAAGTGCGATCGGCAGTGTATACTAGTGAGGTAGTCCTAATGTAATTTCCAATTCTATCATAAAATGAGTACAAATTTCCCAATTTTCTCACTATGTGAACACCAATAGATAATAATGAAAATGGAAATGGGTAATGTGTCGAGAAGACCATCACCCGACCAAAGTCGAAACAGCCGAAGACAACCAATTGTTTTAACAATGGCTAGTTATTGCGCTAAGTTCGGGTTGGTATGTCCATGACACTCCCCCCCTCCCCCGTTAGATGTGAAGTTCTTAAAACCTTTATTCCGGTCCTATTATTATTTATTAATAATGAATATAAAATTCGGTTTCCATGCATTTGTTATAAGCGACAGTAACATGATTATCTTAATATTTTTGGTGGAACGGAGGCATTCCTCGTTTTCCTTGTGCGTTAAACGGACGACGATTTCGTTGTTCGTTAAACGAACGATGACTTCTTGTAACTATTTGTTTAGATTCGGATATTATAGTTTTGTGCAATCTAGGATTATTGTTTGGAGTAATTTCATCCGTTTGCTGTCCAAGTATTTCAATGTCGTCATCCAATGTACTCGCAACCACAGAATAAACCTCTTCGGGAATATCATCGTTTTCGTTTTCTTCTGTTGCGGCGTTTGCAAAATACCGTCCATTATCACTAGTTATTCTATGATTTCTCATCGCTTGAATAATACGTATCATTTCAAACATTTTTCTTTGTTCCGATTCGATTTTTGATAAATATCGCATTTGTCTTGCTTCAAGTGCATCAAATTTATCAAATATTCGATTATCTGAAGAATTCTGATTTTTAAGCACATCAACAAAACCTTCATTTATTTGGTCTGAAAGTTTTTGACTTTTTTGTGATATTTGTTCGGCTTGAGTGGTGATCATTTGGATTGTTTGTTTGTTACGACCCAATTCATCACGTACATCCTGAAATTCCTTATGGAAATTTTCTGCCCTATTTGTTTCGTCTCGAACAGCTTTTTTCAGCTCTCTTTCCTGTATACGAATTTTTTCATCTCGTTTTTTACCATCCTTTGTATTAGCCTTCAACAGAGACTCGTGTCGTTTAAGCATAGAATCATGTTGATCAACTCTCTCCTGGAGTTTTTTATTTTCCTCAACTAACTCGTCTAAGAGCTTTTTAGTACGTTTATCTATCTGTTTTTGATTATTTGATAGATTTTCTAATCTTTCATCACGTTGGTCGTTCCGATTTTCACTCTTTGTGTGTATACTTGAAGATCTTCCAGCTACTTCATGATCTTTTATCTACAAAATAACTATAATATTATTTTTATGTATTTTTTTTTAAATTTTCAGCACGACTGATCGGCTGGAAATTGAATTGATATTTAAACATGTTAAAGATCCAGTAATGAATTTTAGTTTGTTTGAAAATGATACAGCTGCATATATCCAACAGAGTCGGAGTGCTAGGCCGTTTCATAACATGGGACCAAGGTTTTACAGCACAAAATAACCAAAATAACTGTAAAAATAAGTAGGAAAAGATTTAATTCATCCGTTCGGCAAGATGCATAAATGAAAATATCTATCATAATATTGAATATTCTGAACTCTTATCCTTCAAAATCAATTTTAACCTTAGGGGCCAGCTTAAGTCCGCCTCCGGTGCGGGATTCACTCGCTGTTTTGAAGACCAAAAGGTGGCATGCGGCTGATTGTTTGTTTACTCTTTGGTCAGGTTGTTGTCCCTTTAACACATCCCCCATTTCTATTCTCAATTCAAACTTATATTGATCCATTTGTATTCCGGATCATGGTCTTATAGTTATTTATTTGTATTGATATGTTTATGTCAAATTATGTATAT
Organism: Mytilus edulis; assembly: GCA_019925275.1. Lineage (NCBI taxonomy): Eukaryota > Metazoa > Mollusca > Bivalvia > Mytilida > Mytilidae > Mytilus > Mytilus edulis. The sequence continues at coordinate 64,454,114 of CM034353.1, forward strand.
TGTTTAACTTGATTTTAGTCAATAAGATATGTTTACACTTATTCAATAGTTATCACAGTAATAAACATTTATTCTAAGGTAGATGCTGGATTTTTATATTGTATTAAATAAAGGCAACATTAGTATACTGCTGTTCGAAATTCGCTAATCGATCGAGAAAAAAACAAATACGGGTTATAAACTAAAACTAATGAAACACATCAAATATAACAGGAGAACAACGACACAACAGAAACACTAAAATGCAACACACACAGAAACCAACTATAATATAACAATGGCCATTTCCCTGACTTGGTACAGAACATTTTAAGAAAAAACGGTATTAAAAGCATTTCTATTATAACTAATTAAATGAAGATCCGTCGGAATTTTATTTGATTGATATTTTTGATAATATTCATGAGTACTTTGATTATGTTTTTGCTTTGAATTATCCAGATTTCTCTAATCAAACTGCTGGGTTTTATAAGTTAGAGGTTTAGCGCCATAAAACCAGGTTCAATTCACCATTTTCTACATTGGAGAAAGCCTGTACCAAGTCAGGAATATGACAAGTGTTGTCCATTCGTTTGATGTGTTTTATCATTTGATTTTGCCATTTGATTAGGGACTTTCCATTTTGAATTGTCCTCGGAGTTCAGTAATTTTTTCAGTATTTTTGTTATTTTACCTTTTACCAACAGTTCTTCTGTTAAAGCCCCAGTCCTACTAGAACACGATCGCACCACGCTCACCGCGATCTAAAATAAATTCAGATCGTGGTAAGGTCGCGGTATGAGCGGCATGAAAATGTAAAGTTTCGTTGCTTTCACGATGCTACTACGTCTTCATTACGCTTCTACAACGATCCCGCTACGATTATACCACGTTTATTCTGCGACCTCACTACGATTATCACGATCTTTCCACGCTTATCACGTCCTCACTACATCCATACCACGATTTATCCGATTGCAACACGATCTTATCACGCTTCTACTGCGATTATTGCACGCTCTTACCACGACCATACTACGACCATACCATGTTCAATAACTGCGATCTTACTACACTCCCTTTAATATATCGTCAACATCGTGTTCTATATAAATATTATATCATTCCTTCTATTTCTCATCGATGCGTAAAGTTTCTCAGACACAACGTACACATGCAACAAAAATCTACCAGAACTCGTGGGCGTAGTGGTAGTGGTAGAGGTAGAGGCAGAGGGAGATCTGATAGTAAAGAATCATGATTCCAGTAGAGATGTCGGATCAACAACTCCAACCACAATTTATTGCTGGTCCATCAAGCTCAAATGATGATGTTTTAATGAACGATAGCAGGGATGACACAGATAAAATGTGTCAAGCATGGTTGAGCCGTTGGAGAAAAAGGACAAGGGGTCCAAATTACATGTACATACAAACAAAACCTATAGAGAGCTTTAATGTGTTTCTTGTGAAAATGATAATGTGCATGGTGGTCGTAGTATGAACGTAGTCAGGTCGTACGAAGAGCGTGATGAGGTCGGCATGGGCGTACTAGAATCGTACTATGGTCTTGAACAGCGTGGTGCAAATGTGGTATAGTCGTAGTGGAAGCGTGGATGGGTCGCGGTGAGAACGTGATGGTCGTAGTCAGGTCGTAGTAACGTCGCTGTGAGAGTGTAGCGTAGTCTCTCCGAATAGAATCACGCTTTCGCTACGCTTTCGCTACGCTCTCGCTACGATGGTAAAGCGACCTTTGCTATCTTATCACGACCGTACTACGCTCTCACTACGCTTCTACTACGACCTGATTTCGCCACGACCGCACCACGATTGTTTTGAACATGTTCAAAGTTGACCACGCTCATCACGATCTTCAAGACCTCACCACGACTGTACTACGACCTTACTGCGATCTGCACGGTCGCACTACGATCGTCAAAATTTTCATTTTTTTTGCGACATATCAGAAAAGATGCTTTTTTCAACCTGATATATAAAACAAGTTCATGACATTTGGTTTAATTACGTATGAAGATTATGGTACCAATTTTCAAGATTTTTTTTTTATTTGATAATCTCTACTAAAAAATGCTGCAAAAATTTAAAGCATGCTTATAAAGAATAGATATTGCAAATAATTTGACAAAAAAAACAGCGTATGTTTATCTTCAAAAACAAAAAAGTTCTGTAATTCTTTCAAAAGGAAAAATACGTCAACAAATCCGAATTTTGAACAAATATCTGAAATTCAGACTTCAGTTTACGCAAAAAGTAGCGCATGAAGGTATCATTTTGTTACCTATTTTCTAAGTTTGAATGTATCAGTTTTACACAGGAAAACCAAATCCAAAAATTACGACAAAGTCGCAATTTTCCTTTTCCTTTTGTGGAATTGTCCCAACTCTTTTGTCAATTTTTACAGTCTATATATATTTCTCAACTCGTAAGTTATAACCGTGTGTGTTACAACAGTTAACATTTTAGATTTCGATATCTGGGAACAACTTTTGCTATAAATAAAAAACTAAAAAATGATTTCAGAAAATTTGGCATCATTCTTATTGATGAACAGGGAAACAAATTAAAAACCTACAAGTGTTTCAAGAAGAAATTTGAGATGGAGAACTTTTAAAAATTGGATAAAGGCAAAGCTGTTATTTCAAACTTTGTAAGAATTAGCAGTATACCAGTATTCTTGTTTTAAAAAGGCAGATATAGAAAGACTGAATTAGAAAAATAAGTATGTCTCCTATGTAAATGTGAAGCAACTAATCAATTACACTTTACCATTAAATGTACCATACTCAATGAGGATTTTAAGGATATTTCATATATTTTACCATTTTTCAATAAAGTTTCAGAAATTGACAAATGCGGTCCATATAAACTCATCATAGATACCAGGATTAAAATTTTATTTACGCCAGACTACAACAGATTCATCAGTGATGCTCGAATAAAAACAGGTTTAAAAGGCTAAATAGAGTACGAAGTTGAAGAGCATTGAGGACCAAAAATTCCTAAAGTTTTGCCTAATACAGCTAAGGTAATCTGTTCCTGAGGTAGAACATTCTTAGTTTTTCAAAAATTCAAAGTTTTGTTAACAGTTAATTTATAATTATGAACATATCCATCTCATTTTTCAAAGTAATGATTAAGATGTCAGTGAATGTTGCTTAAAATGTATTAATTTCAGACGTTCACTAACTTAAAGCATTGTATGCCATATATTATATAAATTGTATTACTATTATGTAAACACTACCTCCTAAGTCAAAGAGACACACACAAATAAGAAATTAAAAAAAATCTATATTTCTTTTTACATTTCTTTTTATGTCCTGTATTGATAAATTTAACATACATAATATCATTTTACCGTTTTATGTACACATAATTGATTGTTATTGTTCATTTGTTTGTTTGTTGATAAAACATTAGATTTTGGAATTTTTTTTATCAATAAAGTCTTTCGGGGAACTACACATGATGTCACTGAACAATTGGTTCCAACTGTGAAGTAACAAGATACTTTGAATAAGAAAGCATCAATTTTTGGGAGTTGTCTCCGATTGTACGAAATTATTAACTATAGGTCATCAACAATTGCATATTCAAATTGCATTCGTTTATTTACCTCTGTGTAGTTTCCAATAACTGGCCATTTGACTTTTTCGTCAGATCTTTGTGAAAGATTTACTTGTGCGTTGCTTCCTGTGTGTACACGTGTTGGGCTTTGCGTCCACGATCGACTTGCTTGGTGCTGTTCTATTAAAAGAGATCATTCAATAAAGTAAGTGCGTTAAGTGTTTACAATGAATACTTATAAATTTGTGCAAAACTAGGACTTAAATTGTGGATGCCTTATTTGTTCATATAGATGATAGAGCTTGTACACATGATACAACTAGTTTAAACTCCTAAAATGTGTTTCCTATTTAATTAACATATGAAGGAATTCAATATTATCAAGAAGCTGAAGAAGCATAGGGGCAGCACCTATGGTTCATGAAAGACTACAGAAAGCACTGTATGTATCTAGAAAAGATTAGAAGTCCACATAAAAGGAAGAAAAGATCACTACAATATGACTACCATCCTGATTCATATCAAAGTCAGATTTGCAGTTTTTTTCTTGGAGTTGGTGAATATACTTCAAATGATGCAGTTGCAGGGGATATGGGATGGATACCTATCTTTCAAAACAATAGTAACGTTTAATACGTCTACGGTGCCGTTTGAATACGTAGTAAAATGCGTTCTAATCAGTTAAATATAAAGGTTTTCATACCGGCAGACATTATGAGTAGAAAATACATACAAAATTTGACACAGGTTTTTTCCTCTGATGTAAAAGGAAGGTAAGTAAAAAGTATTAAGTTCTTGGATCTTCTTGGTGCAAATCCTTTTATTTAAGATACATTTAAAATGGATATATTATTTCATTTATTGATAGTAGCACATTCATGAAAAATAATAAATCATTCTGTACTTTAGAGTAATAGATTTATTAGCAAATCTGCAAATGAACTTGTTATTTCAGGATGTGTTATTGATGTCCCATTTTAACCTTACATTAACTATCCGCTGAGGATAATTACCCAAAATTCTGGGAAAAGGCGTCTAAATTTAGATTTGAGCACTTTGATTGTATCGGTGAAAAAAAAGAAAGATTAAATTTGAAGACAGAAAAATAACTGCAATACACTCAGAAAAATGATAATCTGTATAAGTTTGATTTTAAATCTGGTTATTAATTTCATTTGGATATCTTTCCACAATTATTTTGGGTTTTCCAGAGAAGATAAATTCCATTCAATTGTTTTACTGCTTTAGCTTTTGGTCTTTCCTCGGTTTTTACATATTTATCAAGCGTCTCAGACCATTAGTACAGTATTGGAGAAACGATTGTATAAAAAAAAAACATTTTATATCTTGATGACGGAAATTCTTGAAATAATCACTTTAGAAAGCAATTTTTCTTCTAAATGAAGAAAATCAGTTTCCCACCATCATATCCGACAAAGTGTATTTTTCTTGTGTTATTTTGATTTATTGTGAATACCTATGTTTGTAAGAACAGAATCTTTAATTTGATTCATAATTTGTATTGCGAACATAGTGAAAGTTGGTTTTTGTCTTTGTAACCTGCAGCGGTCTAGGCAGACAGTAACATATGAACTTTATTTTGCATTTGTCTTTAATAGTTTAAAGCTTTGCTGCACACTGTCAGGTGAACTGATCCCATACAAAGGTGTAAAGTTTATTTTGTACATTGTTTAAGTTTATTTGAAGTTATAAATTAGAACATAAATAGTAGTTTGTATGTTATCCTTTACTTAAATGTGTTTATACATTCTGTTTTGTATGCAAAATGTTTTCAAGAAGTTGTAGATAAATTACTATGTAATCTGATGTAATAAGCAAAAAGTCAAGCTAAAGGTTTTTGTCCAGGTCAATTTCTAAAACAAATTTAGATGGTTTTTTTCTAAATAAGCTGATTTCGATTGATTTTTTCATTTTTTCAAATAAACTGTCTGACGTCCGTTTATCACTCCTTCCTTCCTTTTTTCTTTATTAAATTCAACGAACGGAAAACGGGTTGGGTCAAACTTGGTTTTCATAGCTAGCTAAACCTCCCACTTTTATGATCATTTCTTTACGATTTGACACGATAAAGTGTTGTTAACTGATAATGTCGTAGGACCTTTCGCGAAGGTTGGTTTCTGATAAGTGTAAGATTGTATTTATCATCCCAAAAAAATATTTTTTGGATTAACATAAATAAGCATTTTGCAGTACGTGTTCTGCGAAAAAGATATATGTTATCCAAAGCGGAAATTTTCAAGGAGTTACATCTTTGAGTTGTGAAATAAGCAAAGCTATTTTTAAAAAGTAACTTTTGGTACAAAGATAGACTTTATCTAAATTGTACATATGATCAAAACATATTATAGACTTTCTGGTTTGCAAATTGTTTGTTAAAGAGCGGGGCACCAAGGATAAGGGAGGAGATTCGACTGACAACATATATTTAGTTGTTTGCAGCATTGTATAGTTGTATGTTCAATTACTTTATGAACTACGGTTGCGTTTGTGAGTTTCCCCTAATGTACGCCCTCAGTATTACAGTAATCAAATATATACCAAGAAGTAGGGCTGTTGGTCTAGTGTTTGATTGGCCTATTGACATTAGTGATTGTAACTGGTAGTGGAGCGGCGAAGAGGACAATTTTATAAATTTAAATTACCTAAATACCTCATGGAAATGTAATATCTTAAATTGTCTAACGATAATTCAGCTTCAGAAAAAATGTTGTCGTAAATATCAAATCTGATACAAATGACGTAAAAAACAGCCTTAACTGGCGTTACTCAACTTCCAATGAATACCCCACTGCTGATGCGGTAGAAAAATCTCATAACTAACCCCTTTTAAAAATAATTTGGGAACGAAATTGGTAAACACAGTTTCTCTTGATCTTTGTAAACTACAAAGGCATTTTTAAAGTAGTCCTTTATGTAAAGTAGTATGCATCTGAATTTGTCTAAAAATATATTAAGAATACATTGTGTCGTGTATGAACTATAATTTAATTATTCAAATTTCCTGCAGGAATTATCATCAAATACTACATATATATACAATTATGATGACTGAACACAAGTGTGACAACTTCAATTTCGACAAACCCGTCTAAAACAAGCACAAATGCTGAATCTGTAAAGATTTCAATAATTGTGCATGATTAATGATGCAAGTACCTGTTGCTGTACAATATTGTATAATTGTCAAAACAGCTTATATGTATGTGACAAACGTATTCTACTTTCCAATAAATAGCTTAAAGTTTAGATTGTTAACAAATTTGTAAAATGCTATATTTTGGGCCAAAAAGGGGTCTGATCTACTCCTTGTATTAAGATTTAAGAAATAATCGAATATCAAAATATTCATTGAATTGCTTTGGATATATTACAATATAACTTGAAAAGAATGAAATATGTTACCTCTTTTTCTTGCATTTTCATGATATATCCTATCGCCTTGTTTCTGTTTAAAATAGTCAGTGTCATTTTTTCTTGCTGCCATTTTTTAACTAATAAAATCTATACATATTTTAAGTATTTATAGATTTAAAATATGATAGATAGTGTGAGTGTTAGGATGGTCAATATGGAAAAGTTAAGTTACCATGCTGGAGATGTTTTACAACTTCTTTTTAACTCAGAAAACGTTTAGGAACGCAAATTCATTCTACAATTTAGTCAAGAATCATATTAGTACTCTTTTTAACATTAGGGATCCGTTAACTTAGTTTTTTTTAAAGATGAGTTATTAAGTTTGCACAACAATACAGCATGAAGACCCCTTGTTAATTATATACTATCTTTTCATGGTGATACACACTCAATAAGTTGACTGAGAATGGCTATATAAATAATTATATATATTAAATGTCCGACTCTTTTGTGTTAAATGAACTGACTTATTCACAAATATATTGATTTTTGTTGAATATTGTGTATTAGCTATAATTAACTGCTGAAAATTAAAACATTTATCTAGCGTAAAAGATAATTTCGCATGTACAAATATTTTAATAATAAATGGAACATATGTTAGTAAAATCCACAAACTAATAGGTGAACATTTCTTTAACTACTCGCTTTTTATATATATAATTGTTGCTTTTCTCTTTGTGCGTTCAAAGTTTAACAACATTTTCGCAATATGTTTTAATTGTATGCTGTTGCTTTCGTCCCTTTATAATTCAAACATGATAAATGATCAGAAATGACTATGTCGTACACATGATTTCCGAGTGAATGGATTTTACAAAATGGAAAATGATAAATAAAAGATACAGCATAAAATAGGAGAAATAAAGAATAGAAATTAATGGTGTGTCAAATAAAAAGAAAAGAGCACAACAGAATATTACTCTATTCGGCTATAATATAAAAGAAAAATAATAAGATTGAAATAATCATAAAAGATAAAGAAGACAAACATGAAGACCTCCTACTACAACCTTGTACATTTGTAAATGTATGAATATTCAGGATCCTTACCTTTCTAATGCACAATGTCCAGTATTTTCCTCCACTTGTTATACATCCACTTCATTTGAAATTTGATAGATAGTTGTCTCATTTCCAGTCATACCCCATTTCTTTATTTTTATATAGGGACTATTTTTATATTTAGTATGTATAAGTAATTGCACATTTCAGCTTTTATACTATGCGCTAAAATAGAAGTTCCTTTATGAAATAAATTCCAATGAGGAACATATATTATGGCTTTGCTTATATCCTAAATGTCGAGGGAAAAGTCTGCTAAGCGGAATAAATCTATGTTGACACTATAGACGAAATAAAGACTAAAATGTGTTGTACAAAGAATTATGAAGTACAAATATTAAGACAACAAATATGCCGGTACATATGAACTGTAATGTAATTAGTTTATAAATCCCCATTTATGATTATGATTTCCAACATTTCTTGTGAAAAAGTATAATTGAAGCATAATGTTGTTTCTTGTAATTTGATTTAAGCATGATTTTTCCATTTGAACTAAATATTCTTCTAATGTCAAACTAAAAAAAACAATGCGTTAATCTTAATCTATCAAACATACGACAAACAGCTTAGAAACATAACGATCAACCTGATTTTATACTACTGAGAAAGCACGTTCACAAAATCTTCATTTCATTTCTAATTCTATTTCACTACTTTCACTTCTTTGACTATCAGTTATACTTTCAACTTGGTCATTCAAATCCACTTTAAGTACTTCAACCACTAAGCAACGCTTTCCATCATTCGAATGTTTAAGTATATTTTGTAAAGTGGATTTTTTGTCCAAAATAATCGTTGCCTGCTGCTACCGAAACCAAAGTTGCAATCTGCTGGGTAAGAAGCTGTGTTTTTCTGTTTCTCGCTTTGTGATAATTTACGGTTATGTTTGGGATTGCTAATAATATAGAATATCGTGATTTTAATTCTTCGGAGGCAAGTGAACTAAAATGTCTATGAGATCTAGTATATGTGCATAATTTCCATCTTTCAGATAATCCCTGATTCATAAGTAAGTCTTCATTGCTGACATCTCGAAGATTGAAGATGTGTTACGTATACATACTTTTGAAAATTGTGCATGTACAAATGGATGCTTCTACCAGTGGATGAAGTTTTGTGGTCTTTGTCGCCATGAACACATCAATACTTTATTGAACCAAAGACTAGAATATTTTTAAAGTTCTTATTTGATGCTCTGGTTGTCATGAATTCCGTTCCCACAGTCATAGTTGTCGTTTTCAAACTGCTTCAAAACCTGCTATAGCTCTTCGTAGTTTTCATATGAGTCGAACATAGCGTTTTATTCAAGTTTGTTTGATAAAAAATTTTCGTTTCCCATTTTCGAACGTCACTGTTCAACAGATATTAACGTATGTACATGTAATTTAATGAGTGCAGTTCACCGAAAGTGAATAAACCAGACCCCGAAAGTGAAGACTAAAAGGTGATTGACATCTTGCCACACATCAAATTTGTGTATAAATAATTTCAATTAAATTTTTATTTTCAATAGTCTGTTTAAAAATTTGAAATAAGACCGGCAAAATAGCAAAATTCTATATAGATCACTATTTTGCAGGAGCCGGCAAAAAAAAGAGGAAGATCTGCTGCTAGCATTCTTAAATACATTGTAAGTATATTCCTTATACAAAATGAAAAACATACTCATTTTCTGCACAAACAATAACATTAATCATCTTTAAATCTGCAGACTTTGGAACAATATATCCTAAAAACTAACTTATAATAAAATTGTTGTTGTTGCTTAGTTTAGTTTAAACATATTTATTTACGTTTAAACTTAAGTATTTTGTTATCTTCATGAGCTTGTTGGTATTACAGTTCATTTTAGACTCATGACCTTGATGACCCGAATAGAGCACTGTGAGTATTTTTCAAACCAAATTTACCATTGGTCTGTACTCCAAATTATGATACAATACTTTTATCTAATAGAATTGAGAATTGACACAGGGAATGTGTCAAACAGACAACAACCGGACCAAAGAGAAGAAAACAGACAAAGGCCACCAATGTGTCTTCAACACAGACAGGCAGACTTCAGCTGACCCCTAAACAAAACTTCCAGCTTGACAAAATGAGGATAGTTATGACCTAAACCAGTCTGAAATAGTAACAGTTTCCATAAAATCTAATTATACTAGAAATACTGAACTCCATTACTCTGGAATGACATATCCAAATTTTTATAAATTCAAACAAGTATTTTAAATTTCCAATAAGTCAATTCAAGCTAACTCAAGTTATGGTACAACATTTGAAAAAATTACGGAAATCTGACAATAAAGTCTCATAACTCTTGAATGACAAACCAGAAAATTATAAAATATTAAAAATGAACTTCTATGTATTAATTCCAAAAATAATGTAAAGTTTTGAGGCAACCAATCTAGGCATACTGGAGTTCGTGCAAGATATGTAAAACATTGCCTAAAATTGAACGGACAAAAATGTACTGTAACTCTAGAATGACATATCCAAAATTGTTCAAAATCGATTTACAGCTACTGTTAATTCTAATTTTGGGTCAAAGTAACATGAGAGCGGAGTAGGGGCAATAAGGGCCAAAATCGGCCCCAATTTTCACAAAAAAATAAAGTTCCTTCACAGTTATATATTACCAACTAAAATAATCATTATAAAGTGTGTTTTCAGAAAACATGTTATTTTCGGCAAAAATCACGTTCCGTGACGTCACAATAGAACATCGAAAACGCCATGATTTGTAATTATTGCTTAACAGTTGGAAAGCAGGTCACGGTTTGACCCCAAGTTTATCAGCAACAATAGAGTCACGTGACCGTGAAAATTCAGTAAAAAAACGGATGAGACAAACCTCATTTTAACTCACTGAATACTATTGTCGTAATAAAAACTTATTGACCTAACTAATCTTGAGTATCCATAGTTTATTATCGTCAAAGCTCACACATCAAATCAAAGTCCTTTATTCTTTATTTCATCTGCAACCTTGGAGTTTGGGTGAAAATTGTCAAGTCTCCTGAACGAAAAATCTACAGTCGATTTCAGGTTATTCTGGTTGGGCTAAAACGCTTCGTACGTAAAAATGACTTACCGCGTTTATTCAAAATTATGTTTTCCTAACGCATAATTTTTGGTGTTGACTTAATCCAATAATAATTTCCCCCTTATTGCTCACATATCTGGTACCGTGTGCAGAATTGCTTCGGATAGGTTATCTCACCATTGGAAGTCGGCCATTGTTTTTACCGGAAGTGTTGCCTGGGAGTACGATGACGTATGTAGACAATATATTTTCGGAGTTCTCGGGAGTCGTCATGGTTAACCCTTTCAGCGCCGAGACGTTGTTTTTTCACATGATTACGTTGCCATACATATTTCAATGACGTTACTAAAATGATACGTAACGTAACGTCAACACATTACCGTACAAGCACATGCACGCTATCCTCCGTAATCGATTAATTGGACATCTCATATATTCGGGGAAATTTCCCATATCTCCGGCCACCTTTGAATTAACTTGAGTTCACGTAGCGAATGCGTATTTCCAGTGATTTTTGTTTAATTTTCAGGCTAGAATTCGAAGTTGGTTTTTTTATTCTTTTCTAGAATACTATTTGAAACACCCGACAATATGGAAATAAATGAAGATTCTTATAGCATGATGAATATCATTATCAATGAAGATATATTGATGAAACTATAGCTCAATTTCTGTATTTTGATATAAAGAGTGTGGTACATGTAAAGGGTTATTTTCGTGCAACATGTTTTGACATTTTTTTTCCACGTGCAGCCGTGAAAAAGGTTGTCGTTATTCATCGTAATTTGTGAAATCGGTAAAAAAATCAATGTGCAAGAAAGTTTTAATTGTTCGTTCATCTTTAAATGGCAATTTTATTTCGCCTTCTTTCGTGTAGTTAGGGGAACATGGTGTAACTCGCACCATAAGAACTATTCAAGCTGATGCATTTTCCCCTCACAACTTTCGTGAAACTTTTTCTTGCGATACTTAAGTGTATACAGTGTTCTACAAATACCAAAATCAATTAAATGGGGCCTGTCGCTCAAATAATTTTATGTCTCTTGTTGCGATCATTAACATCGAAAATCTGATATGAACCCCTTTTTCATGGGTGTGATTTCGGCAGAAAATGAGGAGAAACTATCTCATCGTAAATACACATTCTTTTGGCATGGGTTTATTTAGGAATTTCGTTAAAATCGATATAGCCCTAAATGCTTGTCTAATTACTAGTACATGTACACAGTTAGTTTGAAGTTTGAAATAAAAGAGGTTAATGTTGGTACCAATAGTTTACTCCAATTATAATAACGGACAACGTACTTTCCTTTTTACTGAGATTAATTCTTCAAGTAATGAATTTGATTTTAATAAATGCACAAATATAATCACAAACTGGTCGACTTACATTAAAAGCCCTTCTCTAAATTTAAAAAAAGAGATCCATGCATGCCAGACTCAGTGAAAATGAGACTTTAACTCCAGCACACAAACAAATTTACTAAGATATATAGAGATCAACTTACAGTCTAAAAAAAAGATAGTCGGAAATATGCATTATACGATATTTCAAACTCTTAAGGCAAAAGTATAAATTAACTGCGAATAAATTATTGGAGGCTACACATATTTGTTATACCATTCACATCCTAAATTAACATTTAGAAGTCTGATATTAACGAACACAACCGCTTAGACAATAAAAACAAAACCAACTCAAATACTATCGAAAACAACGACTGGACTGGACAATAAAACAACCCTCAGACATGAGTGGAAAACATCGCTGTTGACTGACACAGATAAATGGTCCCGGGTTAAAATGTAGTCATTCATATCCTATCCATAGTTAGATAGAAGATTGGACTTGTGTGAATAATACGCAAATTTAGACGACCCTTTATTTTCAAGTTGAAAATTTGATTTTTAAACCAAACGGAAACATGTAAAAACACTGGAATTACAAGAGATGCCTCATTATATGTTATTATATTTTCATTTTTTTCCTTAGCTCTATTTGATTATATCTTAATCTTTTTCATATTTAGTCATACGAAGTACAAATGTAGCTAGATTGCAGTCTTGTTTAGTCTTTCTTAGTAACGAAAAAAAAACCCAATTCAAAATTACGACAATAATGTAATAATTTTAATGGATCAGATGGACTGATCTGCATGCTAACTTCTGTATATAAACAAGTTCGTATATCAATTGCGTGTGTTGGGTTTGAATTGTCAGTACTAGTATTAGCTTGTATGTAATTTATATATAGAAAATTATACACTGCCGTCCGTGTTTATATATTGTTTTATTCTTTAGCTGGTTTTTTTAACAATAATGGTTGTTAAAATGAACAATTCAGAATTTTCTTTTGGCACCACTATTATTTTTGAAAGAGTTCGTTATAATAAGTCATGATAGCTAGCTGTACGTATGGTAACAAATGAGTCACTTATAGCCACCAAAGTCATCGGGACAAGGCTATAAACTACGGGTTGTCGTACTGCCTTATACAATAGTTATATATATATGATCTCCCCCAGTTTTTGGTTGGGTTGATGTTGCTCAGTCTTTAGTATTCTTTTCTGCCTGTGTAAATTTAACTTGTCTTTTGGTCAGTATTATTTTTTTGCCATGGCATTGACTTGTGAGTTTGAATATCTCTTTGGTATCTTTTACCTCTCTTTTTGTGTGCACGATTGGTCACATAATTCAATGTGAAACATTTAAAATGAGATGATCATGACATGTCGGGTACCAGTTTAATATTAGAACAGATAGAAAAAAAACTTTTAAAAAGAGCTTGACTTGTCAAAATTGGACCAAGCACCAAAAAAAAAAAAAAAAAAAATAACAACACAGTAACAAAGGCCAAAAATAAATCCAAAAATACGCAGTAAGTGATGGGTAAATCAAAACACGATCTTAACTCAAAATTGAATATGTATTCTAATATTGAATTGACAACAAAGTGAGACACATGGACACATAAGGCGGAGTATGCAGATTGTATGCCATAATTAAGTTTTAGAATGATAAATACAAAAATCCGGGTCAAGTTTATTTGGTTTTCGCAGAAATTATTTTAGAAGACCGGCATTGTCAAAATTATTCATTATAAGTTATAACTTAAATATTTGTTGTTTTTAAAACTAGCGAAGTCAACCCATGTTTAAATATAAGCCAACCCCAGATGGCTAAATTTCTCAAGAAATATGAGGGGTAAAATAGTGCATTTAAAAAGAGATATTCCCGGATTCTATATACCGACTATATTTGCAGAGCTAACCTTCTAAATTAAACTAACAGTTTTATTGAATAAATTAATAAACAACAAACTATTAAACAAATTATCGAATGATTTTCGATCTGTAACACTTCACATTGTAAAAATCGGTAAAAACTCAATGGTTTTACTGCAAAACGTTTCCAGTAATATCAAGTACCTGCCACTTTTATACGCATAAACGTCACACACAGCATCAGTTTTGATGACGTCATTCAGATAAACGTTACAATTTAAAAATAAAATAACAACTTTTTTTTTTTTTACAGTCAACCATGTGAGCTAATTTCATTCAGTTAATTTAATAAATAAAGGCATACAAAGTTTATAATTGGAGTATAGATTGTGTAAAAAGTTGCACATTATCTCAGACAAAAATAGTTTTCAACCCCAAAATTCAATATATAATTTGAGACTTTTATGTTTATTCTTGAATAACAGAACAAAGTCAATTATTTTTCTTTAAACCTAATATGGTTTCGGCAGTCAAATGAAGTTTTTTATATACGTTTTTAATGCTTCGTATGTTCTACTGAAAAACGACAAAAATGTCGTTTTGGCGTGCTAGCGGTAAACGACAAAAATGTCGTTTTGGCGCCGAAAGGGTTAAGACGATAAAAGAAAAGACGTTTATAAATAGCAGACGAACTTCTGTTTACATACAGCAGCGAGCAGACTTACGTAATTCAACATACTGTATTTATTATTTACCATGGGAAGAAAGAAATCTAAAACGACGATCAAGAGTGTTGAGGTATAACAACCTGTGTGTAAACCAAGAATGATGTTTTCTGAAAATCATGTGAATCACTGACAGTGCTTTTTGGGAATATCATCTGTTTTCAGTTGTCAACTTGTGTTTTTGAAAACTTTAAAGTTGTCCCTTTTTATATATCAAAATCAAAAATAATGTACAGTGATTACCCATGCAATTCAGAAAACACCATTCACAGCTTTTCCCTTCATATAAACTTTTCTTCCCTGTCTACTGCAGTTTTGTACATGCAAGTAAAAAAACATGAATCTTTGCACATGATTCAAGACATTACAGAATACAGTATAATGGGAGAAAATATATAAATAATATAGAAAAAAAATACCCAACACAGGGGCAGATCCAGCCATTTTTTAAAGGGAAATTCCAACCCAGGAGAAAGGGGTACAGGGTGGGATTTCTAAATATATGTCCCCATTCTGACCCCCACCGCCACCACTAACAAAATAAAGAATAGAGAATTATATATATTCATTGGCTGATCCAGGGGGGAGGGGGGTTGGTTCCCCCTTTTTATTGGATGATCAATGCATTCATATGGGGACTTATAGTTGGGACACCCACCCCTTTTTTTAAATGGCTGGATCTGCCCCTGATATATTTACACCAAGAAATGAAAATTGGACACAACATTCATCATTCATGCTTTCACTTTCAATTGCATAAAGTTCTAAACACTGATAGATCCTACTTCTAAATTATTGAAATCATCATTTTGCATTTGCACTTGGAGTAAATTAGATACACCAATTATAGTCTCTACAACATACTTCAATAGAGATAGCAGGAAGTGTGAAAAACACCAAATAAACTAAACTAACAACACTGCATGGTCCATTTATCCTGAGAAAAATATAGTGCATGATTTGGCCTAAAATTTTATACAAGACTACCAGATACCTGTAAGTGCAATAATATGGGTTAAACAAAATAGAGGAAATTGTTCGCACAGAGACGTGCCTTTATTTTACAATAATGTCACAGTGAACTTGACATATACCAAATTATCGTGATGGCTATAACTAGACAGTGACTTTGATACCACTTTTAATGACTGTAAATATACATTTATTTCAACATATACAAATCTTTTAACAAAATTAACTAACCTGTAAATATTGCTTAAGCATTTAAGCGTCAGCATTGTAAGGCGGCTATTCAGTTAATAAAAATACTAAATCTCTATATATATAAATAAGACGTACATATATTTTCCAGCGCTCGTGCAATAATATTTTATTCTATTTAAATCGTTCAGGTGTGTAGTGATGTGTATATGAAATTGTGCAGTGACGTATATTAGAAATGTCGTCAGTCTCAGTCAATCGTCATAATGAGTATGATGAAACAGAAAATGGAATGAATGAATGAATGAATGAATGAAATAAATGAACTGATGAATAACCAATCAAACATTTAATATACACATAAACACGACGGTGACAATAAGATAACATAAATTAGAACCTACTCATTTGTGAGTTGGACATTATTCACATCTCAACCTGAATATGAATTAAGAAATAATTGAATATCAAATTTACAATAAACTACAATGATGCACCCTTCTTCTGCAATGTAAATTATATAACAGTAAATTTTCTGCCCGACTTTTTATCCTTGTTACTATAGTCTTTGACCATTATTTTACTAGGAGCGGAAGTCCATAACAAGTAAAATATGTGTCACTCTGGCACTTACTATCTTTGGAAAAATTATTATATTGCTTGTTTTTCTAGTAATTTCAATTATAATTATAGTTATTAATAAAATAAGCATATTTTGAAAGTTTCATTTATTTTTTCCATAAAAAAAAAGGGTATATGGACATTATAAGCTAGGAATGCTAATGACATGCTGTCCTTTTAAAGAAAATTAGTCTGGAGACATACATTTAAAAAAATATTTATACACAAATCTAAAACAATATAGAAACAACATTTAAATTTATCTTTTAAAATAAAAGGCATGGACGTTTTTCATAGGATAATAAATGACAGGGAAATTATTAGGAAAAAATAGTATGGGGATATGAATTCCACTAGTATTTATAATGCACAACTCTAATTATAAAACATAAAATTTTGAAGTTTCATTGTTTACATGTAAATAATTTGTTTTATCAAAATTGTCCTTTTAAAATAAAGAATGTTTTAAAAATATAATTGACATTGATAAAATTTTCTAGGACATCCATTTCAAGAAAATTATAAATACACAACTCTTATTCAATATTAAAACATAACATTAAAGTTTCAATTGTATATATGTACTAAATGATTTGAATCCTTATTAATTTTTTCCTATAAAAAAGGACATGGATGCTTTTATCTAGGAAAATTAATGATGGACTTGAATTCATAGGAAAGTGAGTCGGGGAAAATAAATTACTAACATCAGACTAAAAATACAGATAATTATGTAACAATGGATTTTTGATGCTAGAAATATGTGTCGGCCCAGATTTTATTTTTAGAAATAAAAACTCAGTCCTAAAATTCAAAAACAGTTATGCAAATGTGTCTTGACAAATTATTCCATCCATTGTGCACTCAAATTCAATTTATATAAACAGAATTCCTTCAAGGAATTGTGTACTAAGGGAGATAATCCCTACAAGAAATAGATTTATCTCCCATTAATTGGTCAAATTGTTGGTTACAATATTAACATTTTTCAATAATAAATTTTCTAATGCATGCAACAATTATAAATTGCCTTAAGTAAAGCATCACCAGAATAATAACAAACAAGTAAATGCTACAAAATTGATTAAAAACTGTTATGAATTTATTGAATAGAAATATAATGGAATGGAAAATTAATTTTATGTCAGATTTACATGTATTGTCACAACGTCAGCTCTGATGACATCAATAATAATAACAACATATATAATATTAAGATATCCACATCAGATACAAGGTAGTTTAAAAATTATACTACATATTTCATATAAATTTGTGGTATAGGATAAATGTTATTAAGCCAGCAATCTAACAACAAGCATGAACAATTAAGTAATTATCATGAAAATATAAACTGTACACTTCCATATACTTTCATATAATTTATTGAAAAACACTCAATTCAGAAAGCTTTATAACAACAGAAATTGTCCAAATTAAAAATTATATTTGCCATTGATTTTTACAGGTTTCACACCTCCTTGAAAAAATGTTTAAATTTTTCACTATGGAAAAGAAGATTGGAAAGCCATGGTGTTTGAGTGATCCTTGGTCCCGCATGGTGAAGGCAACAGGTAGTGTAAATATTTATGGTAAAGACACTGGCAAATCGGAATTCTTGACTTACATGAAAACTGCTTAATGCAATTTGTTGTTCATTGTCTGAAAATTTAACTTTAGTCACTGACTGTTTTTTATGAGTTATAGTTATAAAACTTGAAATCCCCCTGATCTTAATTTATAAAATACAATAACTCAGAATAGTAAGATCTTGAATTTTTAAATTAAAAAAAGGAGCCCGTTTTAATATATATATAAAAGATTTTCCAAAGTTTCATGAAAATAAGATTTGAAATTATCTCAGGAAACGTTAAAAACAGAAGAACATTTACGTCATCACATTCAATCAAAATTATTTACACATGCATAACTTCAAGATTAAAAAAAATCAATAAAACAATACAGTGACACTCACAGCTTTACACAAACCAGTACTTTACAATAAAAAATGTACTAGAAAATGTGTTCATTATATACAATTATAAAATCTCCTGAAAAGATTAATACTCTCATTATCTCATATTTGGTTGATTATTAAAGTGTACACACTTAACACAAAACAAATGAATGTTTATATTTCTGAATAATTTCTCTCTATTTTCAGGAATAAGCCTCAGTACTTTAAAGAGGAAGATCGAGGCTTTGGATCCAGTGCAGGATGCAGTTAAGGAAGTGCACAAGTCATCAGTACAGAAGCCTGGTCCAAAGCCTTGGAAGCTGGACGACTTTAACCGGAATGTAGTGAAGAGGACCATATATGATATGTATAGGAAGAAAGAAGTGGTGTCCATGCCCCGTCTTCATGAAGTCCTGAAAGAGAAAGACATTACTGCATCCTTGTCAACAGTAGTGAGAACAGTGAAGTCACTGGGTTTTCGGTAAATATATATCAAAATTAACATTTTTAAGTAATAACAACTTTGGATTCCTTAGAATTTGCAAAGTCCAACTTTCCTAGGATTTTTTTTCATTATTTGATGTAAACCTTGGTTTAATGTACAACAGTACATGTAAATGGAACATAACTTTTCTCAATCCTGGAAAACTGGTACCAACAAAAAATGGATAAATCAACAGTATTTCTAAAATAATAAAAGGAATGACATAAAAATTGTTTCCAAAGTTTCAACAAATTTCTATTTCAATAAATATTCCAAATGTAAAGCAAAGTCTATATTTAATGTTATACCAATGCTTTGTTTTGTATGGTTAAGTAGGTAGGGAATTTATTTCCTTTCTGATTAACAAGCAAAATAGCATACTTGTTAAACACAAGAAAATGAAGTTACATTTAGGGGCCTTTTATAGCTGACTATGGGTATGAGCTTTTCTCATTGTTGAAGGCTGTACAGTGACATTTAGTTGTTAATGTCAGTGTCATTCTGGTCTCTTATGGAGAGTTGTCTCATTGTCAATCAGACCAAATCTTTTTATATTTACAGCACACACAAAAAAAAAAAAAAAAA
The DNA here is from genome assembly GCA_019925275.1 of Mytilus edulis. Taxonomy (NCBI): domain Eukaryota; kingdom Metazoa; phylum Mollusca; class Bivalvia; order Mytilida; family Mytilidae; genus Mytilus; species Mytilus edulis. The sequence goes on from CM034353.1 coordinate 64,473,989, forward strand.
AAAAAACAATCTTATTTCATTTAAAAATTAATTTATATTTTTGGGACAACAAGGGGAAATTCATATATATGTAAATATATGGTATAACAGCCCATACCTGATGCAAAACACAAGACATCTGCCCAATATTGACATTTTTGTTTAACACTGTGATCAAATGCAAAATGTAGAATCTGTAATTAGAAGTATTATTAGAAGTCAGTATGTAGGAAACAATGTATATGAAAATTACATTTCTTTTGCAGTGAAAAATCAGTTATAGAGAAAAAAAACATTCCTATTAATTATTTGTTTATTCTGAGGAGAATGCAATAAATGCCAATGATTGAATCAGTAACAAAATCATACAACAATATAATTATCTAAATAGAGACACATGAATTAATAAACACAAATGTTTTATGAAATAAGCTGTAGACATTAAGCAGACATGTATCTACATGTATCAACAACCAAGCAGTAAAGGCGATTAATTTTGTGGCATTGTTTTTACCATACAAAATGTACAAGCGTTTCGTTAACTTTTTTTTTTAGGAATGCAAACAGGACTTTAAACTAGTATTTTTTTTTTTTTTAGGTTTTCCAAGAAAGGATCGGGCCGACGTCATGTGGTTGAGAGGGATGATGTTGTTGCTCTTCGTCATCATTATCTGCGTCAGATACGTAAGTACAGGCAGCAAGAGCGTCATATTGTGTATTTAGATGAGACTTGGTTGAATTCCAATCATGTAGTCAAGGGTGACTGGCTGGATGAACCTAGCACATCCATGTCAGTCTTTGAGCCACACTGTGCGGGCAGCGGGCGTTCTTTACCATCTGGTAAAGGCACTCGTTTGATAATCCTAGATGCTGGATCTTCTCAACACGGCCTCATCCCTGGTGTTGGCCTGATCTTTGAGTCGAAAACCAACAGCTCGGATTATCATGATGAAATGAATAGTGAACACTTCACAGAATGGTTCAGAGACACGCTCATCCCTAGACTATCTCCCCAGTCTGTAGTTGTAATGGACAATGCTCCATATCACAGCCACTTAGATCCTGAGTCGAGGGCACCTTCTACAGGTGCTAATAAACCAGGTATCTCGGCATGGTTGGATAAGAACAATGTTCATTATGACAAGAATATCAAAGATACCCAAATGAGAGGGAATACCAAAATAGACACATTCAAACGGATCAAAACTACCCGTACCAATCAGAGGAGAGAAACAATTTGAATCATGAAAATGAAAACATGGAAATACTGATGAAACAACTATTAAGAAAATTGTCTTTTAATTAGATATTTTTGCCAAATCATAAACAACATGAATAACTCTGAAAATTAAATTTGCTTTGTAACAATTTATTGTTTTGTATTTATCATGTACAGTTTATCAAATTCTGAAAGGTACTGTTTAAATTTTTGTTCAGAATTAATGATAACTTGATGTCGAAAGATTCGATGAGGTGCTGAAGGCTTCTAATATTTTAACTTTCTTTACAAAAAAAAAAAAAAGAAAGAAAGAAAACATAAGATTTAATTATTTTTGAATTGTTTATTTTAGTAGTACAGGAAGTACAATATGTTTTGCTTGACTTATGCTAATACGTTTGTTGAAACAAAAAGAAAACAAAGACAATACATTTGTATTATCTTGATATTGGTAGCTTATAGTAGTAATTCCTTCATCTACATGTATATAGGATCAATAGGATCCCTTTCAAATTATTCATATTTTATGGTTCATAAGGACAAAGAAATACATTTGCTGTATTTTATAAGAATTTATTTACATTGTTCGGTTTACATAGATATGTACAAGCTAAGCACTAAGAGAACAATATTTACACTAAAATTTAAATAATACATTTGAATGTACAAGTACATCTAGAAAGTTTTAATTGAAAATAGTTACAGCTTGAATTTTTTTCTGAAACTTTTAGAATATTTATATATAATTGACATATATATTTAAATGAAAATATTTTTCACTTGTATGTATACTATTGAATAACATTAAGTGTGTAATATATTCACATTATGTACAAAGAGAGATAACTGTTATACTTTAGTAAAACTCTTGGAACTATCCCACCAGAATTTAAAACTTGTTTCACTTTTTTGTAATTATGACTTTTCATCAAAAGCATTTATCAGTAGCGTCTTGGAATATTCATGGTCTTGGGGATAAATACATGGACCCTAGTTTTATTGAAAATATTAAATCTGATATAAATGTAATTCTTGAAACATGGAAAGGAGAAAGTGCAGATACACAAATAAATGGATTTGTATCAATCTCAAAATCTAGGAAAAAAAATAAAAGGTCTAAAAGACATAGCGGGGGCATTATAGTTTATATAAAAAAACAAATATATCCAGGAATAGAATATCTAAAGGATGGCTCTCAGTCACCAAATAGAATGTGGCTTAAACTGAATAAAACATTTTTTGGGACAGGAACACATATATATCTCTGTGCGGTGTACATCCCCCCATTAAATTCAACACACACTGCAGATGATTTACTTAATTTAGAGGCTGAGATAGCAAATTATTCACAATATGGGGATATAGCCCTAATTGGGGACTTTAATGCCAGAACTGGGGAACAAGCTGACTACATTGAAAATGAAAATAATAGTATCCAATTTTTACAGGATATGTTACCCCAAGACTATGATCTAGATTCTCCTATTAAAAGAAATAATTTAGATATTTTAAACCAACAAGGTAATAATTTACTGAACATGTGTTTATCCTCAAGACTTAGGATCTTAAATGGTAGATATTTAGGAGATTCGTTGGGTTATCACACATATTTTTCTAAAAATGGATGTAGCACAGTTGACTATGCAATATTGAGCAAGGATCTCCTGCCCTCAGTAGAATATTTTTGTACCTCTGATCTGAATTTTTTATCGGACCATGTACAGATCTCATTTAAACTAAAATGTGATATAAAACAATATATAAATAAAAAGGACTTTAATAATAATAATATGAAAAAATTCACAACATACAGATGGACTGATGTGTCACATGGTAAGATGTATGAAGCATTAAACTCTGACGAAGTGAAAAATAAGATTTTAAATTTTGAAATCACCCACTTTGTAAAAAATGAAAAAGGCATAAATGAAGCTTCAAAATCATTAACAGAAATTCTAGATAATGTAGCCTCTAAAACATGTATAATAAAAGTTCCAATAAAGCAAAAGAAAAGTAAAATAAAAAAGAACCCTTGGTCAGACAATGAATTAAAAGATTTAAAAAGTAAAATCAATAATTTAGGTAAAAAACTAAAACATAAACCATTTGATAGAAATTTAAAACAGCAATTTTTTGAAACTGCAAAATATTTAAAAATAGCAAGTAAAAAGAAAAAAATCCAATATCAACAACAAATGATTGAAAAACTATCAAATCTTCAAACTAAAGACCCTCAACAATTTTGGAAACTACTTAAATCTCTAAGAAATAATATGAATACCACAGAAATTAATATGAAATCAGATAACCTAACAAACCATTTTCAAAAACAAGGTCTTTGGAACAAACCTTGCGACAAAGCAGAAGATGAGATAAACCTTTTTTTGAAAAACAAAGAGAGTGAAAATAGATTTAATGAAATAACTGATAGCCCAATAACTATATCAGAAGTAAATAAAGTTATAAAATCCCTTAAAATGAAAAAATCCCCTGGACCAGACTCCATTGTAAATGAGGTGATTAAATATTGTAGTCCAGTAACTATTAAATGCTACACAAAATTATATAACCTTGTTCTTGATTCAGGATATTCCCCTGAAACATGGCAATATTCTCTATTAGTGCCAATATTTAAGTCGGGAGATTCCAAAGACCCAAATAACTACAGAGGAATATCTCTTATAAATGGTATTGCCAAAATATTTAGCTCAATTTTAAATAACAGAATAATTAAATATATGGAAAACAAATTTAGCCAGGAACAATTTGGATTTCTTCCTAAATTAAGAACTACAGATAGTCTATTTGTATTTAAAACTTTGATTAATAAATATTTAAATTTAAAAAAGAAACCATTATATATTTGTTTTGTTGACTTACGTAAAGCATTTGACTCCATTTGGAGAACAGCTTTATTATATAAAATTTTGTCCCAGGGTATCGGCAGTAAAATGTATCAAGTAATAAAAAATATGTATTCAACCACTAAATCTTCAATAAAGATTAATAATAAAATCACTAACTGGTTTGAAGTAACTAGAGGGGTAAGACAAGGGGATTCTTTAAGTCCCACCCTATTCAATATTTTCATAAATGATCTACCTCAAATTTTTAAACAGGATGACTGTGATCCCTTGAAAATAGAACAGACAAATATTGGAAGCCTCCTATTTGCTGATGATATTTTGATAATGTCTGAAACTAAAGAGGGTCTTCAGTCAAGTTTAAACCATTTGTCTCAATACTGTGATAAATGGCAGTTAACTGTAAATTGTAAAAAAACTAAAACTATGATTTTAAGCACAAGTAACAATAGGAAAAATCTTAACCATTCTTTTAATTATAATGGTGATAAATTAGAGCAAATGGAAAAGTTTAAATTTCTTGGTAATATCATTAGTCAGAATGGAAATCTTATTCATTCAGCACAAGAATTAGCCAAAAAATCTATGAAAGTAATGTATTCTATAAAAACATATTGTAATTCGATTCATCAGACTCCTGTAAATTTGTCAAACCATTTATTTAACTCACTCGTCAGACCAATATTAACTTATAACAGTGAAATATGGTATATGGATGCATACTCATCCTTTTATAAAGCTTCAATTAAAGGAGATAAAAATAACAAAAAAGTAGATACTCTTAATTTCATTGACAAAAGTCCACCTGATAAAGTACTAAATAAATTTAATAAGTTAACTTTAGGAGTAAAAAAATGCTCTTGCAATATAGCTGCTCGATCTGAATTAGGCAGCTACCCTATTGATTGCTTTATAAAAAGACAAACTCTTCTTTTTCATGATAGACTATTAAGGGAAGAAACTAGTCCCTTACTAAAAGAGACACTAAATTTGGCAAAAACTTTACATAATGCAGGTATTTATTCTTGGTACTCCTATGTAAATCATGTCAGAAGTCAAAATGATTTAGAAATTGTTAACCAAAATAAAGATAAAAATAATAGGCTAATATACAAACAAAATCTAGAAAACTCCTATGAAAATTTATATAATGATAAAATATTAAATTTACAAGAGAATAGCAAACTCCAACTTTTTAAAAAAATAAAGAAAAGCTATAACTTTGAACCATACCTACTTTCTCAAAACTTTGAATATAGACAACTAATTTCTAAATTTCGAATAAGTGACCACTGCTTATTAATAGAAACTGAAAGATACAGGAATATTCCCAGAGATTTAAGACTATGTACACATTGTGATGTACTAGATGATGAGTTTCATTTCTTTTTTAAATGTAAAATAAATGAACAATTAAGAAAAGAATTTTTAAATGAAAATAAATATAATAACTTAAATGATATAGATAAATTAAAACATATCCTCAATCCTGAAACAAAACAGGACACTTGCAAATTAGGCTCCTTTTTAAAAAAGTCACTAAGACTGAGGGCAGGGAGTCCTTGATATAATTTGAATCTCTTATATATTGATTTAAAAAAAAAAGACAAATTATAGTTCAAAGTGTCTCCATTGTTTATTTTCATTGTTTTATGTAAACTGTATATTATGTATAATGTTTTAAGCCATTGGTCCATATGGGCGTAAAGTGCTTTTCAATAAAGATATTATGACCCCAAAATGAAAAAGACTGGGCTGCTTGATTTGGTAAATCAGCACAAGCCTCAGAAAAAATATGTGATAGACGAACTTGCAAAAGCTCATGGCCATGTGGTTTTACGATTACCCCCTTACCATTGTGAGCTCAATCCCATTGAAATGGTTTGGTCTGACTTGAAAGGCTTCGTAGCTAGAAAAAATTCTACCTACAAAATTAAAGATTGTAAGAAGCTTTTTGAGGAGGCCAAGTCCCATTTCAGTGCGGAGCGCTGGGCTAAATTTGAGACTCATGTGGTGAGGGAGTATGAAGAAAAGCTCTGGCAGATCGATGGTCTCAGAGACAAGGCTCTTTCTCCAGTTATTATACACATGACGGACGATGAGACGGATGACAGTCAGGCGACTATTGTATATTGTCAGGAGGGGGGTACCGATGACGAGGAAATTGACATGGACATTGTTGACGGTTATGTCTCTGATACCAGCGATCAGGCTGATGTGATTTTGTGGAAAATTTGTCATGACACTGATCCGCCAGGACGTGTTCCCAAGCGAGACCGGGGAACGCACATTGATTGGTTTCAATGTGACACCTGTGATCAGTGGTTGCATAACAAATGTTGCACAAAACCTGCCCTGGCGCAGATAATGTGTCCTCGGTGCTATTCTCTTCTTCACCACCGAAATCTCAGTGAAACACTGGTCTCACCACTGGATGATGTGGAGCAGTAATGTCTTTCTTTAATGTTGGTCAAATGCAGTGCATTTTCTAACAGTTTCAGGACTTCTGAAGAATGGACAATGTGATAGAAGCATATCTGTGATAAAAGCATTTCTGTGATAAAAGTATATCTGTGATAAAGACTATATTGTGTTAAAAATAAAGCATATCTGTGTTAAATTATATAGTGCTAAACATCTGTGATTTGTTTTGGTATAAATGTGCAATATCATTGTAAATCATGTAAATTATTATCTAGAAATTTCCTGGACTGTTGTTGGCATTAATTATATATGCATATTATTTATTGTTACACGTTAATTAAGTTTCATTTGAATTTATCAAATTTTCTAAATTTGAAATAGTTAAGTTTGTTCTTTAATGTATTGCAAGTTTTTGTAAGTATTTACGAGGAAACTAAAAATGATGGGCTGAATTTAAATTTAATAAAGCATCTCATTAAGACAAACACTCGATATGAATATCTCGGCAATAGAATGTTGGATACGCAAACGTCAAATTGATTTCAAACCGAAGCGGTGGTTTTTATGCCGATTTGTGCAAGTGGTTATCTCCCGTTAATATCACCAATCAAAAATAAAAACCCAGAAAAATGCATAAAAATTAAAAAAGGAGTTTACTTTACAAAAATTAGAAAGAAAATAAACGAAACTCGATTTATAACTATGTTATGATAATATAAAGAAGAGATACTTCCCCCTATTTTTCAGAGAAGGACTAAATGTAAATATTAAAAGACAAAATATTACTGCAGTAAAAAAAAAAACAATTCAGAAATGTGGATAATGACACCTACATGTAAAATTAAAAACCTAGCTATATTGAAAGAAATTAGATCTGGCGGATGAAATATACTACATGCAGATTTTTTTTTAAACACTTCTGATTATATTTAATGCAATAAAACATTGTTTATACAATTTCAATAATCTTTCTGAAAATTGATATAATTATTAAATAAATAGTACTGATCATATATATACATGTATTTTATATTCTATAAAGTATGACCAAGAGTCTCAACAAATTTCTTCAAATTAAGAGAGCCTTTAAACTCGAGCCTATATTTCTTAGTTGAACAGTAAAATACAAAAAAGGGATTTATAAGTTTCATACCAAAAATATTGACAGAAATTCTGTAAAAAAAATATATGCTTTAAATTATAAGTGAAAGTGACACAATTTTGATTTTCAGAATCATTATTATTGTAAAATTAAACTATTAGATTAGCTTGCACAGTAGCCCTTTATCTTATTTCTCAGGGTATTTTATAGATTATGAAAGTAAACTTTTTGAAAAAAAATGGGGCTTCTTCTCTTGAACAGGTTGCTGTATCAGCTTCTTTAAATAATTACATATTTATAAACAAAGTATTGTATATATATGCTTTACCTGAATACTAGTAATAGGAAATGAAATGAAACTGGTGGGACAAATTTTGTGCATTTTACTTCAATAATGATCAAAGATGCTTAAATTTGACAAGAATTTGCCATTTCATTTGAATAAATTCAATTTTGTAAGAACACATCTCTATGAATAATCTTCTTGTTTGGCTGACTTGGCTTGATAAGCTAGTTTTTGCTCTTATTAATATTACTATAAAATTGAGAATGGAAACATAGCTTACTAAGTAAAGAGATAATAATATAAGCAAGATTTTATTAACTGACCTTCATTTTCTTTTTTTATATGTTTTTTTCCTACAGAATTTTCTTTGCAATGCATTTTCTATTGCTATTTTTGTGCTTTTGTCCATCCATACAGTAGGCTATCAATAGCTTGTCAGATCTGTCAGAATTTTCCAAGACGTTTAGCTTTAAACGCAATAAAGAAGATCTTTGTTTGTTGTTTCACTTTTCCAATGTGTAAATTTTTACTATGCATATGACCCTGACACATATTTTGTTATAAACGTTACATGACGTATGTTGAAAAAAGAAAACAATGTCAACGTCAATTTGTGTAGGGGATCACAAGGGGTTTTAGTTATTTAAAATACAAGTATCGTATGGAATTGTGAAAATCCACAACTTTTAATCAAAATTTCATTCATGTCTTTAATAAAATCAGTATTTTAGAGCACTTTGAAACAGGTACAATGAAAAGAAGCTAAACTTTACTGTTTTGAAGTAGAAACGTAGCTAAAACCAGATAAAATTGACATGGCTGGTGGTCACTAAAATTGATGTATAAAAGTAAAAAATGATGGCTTCAAAACAGTGTATAAATTTGAAATAGGTTTCCCGGTTTCATTTAAGATTATAACTGTTCTTTTCTGTATTTGGATACGCAAACGTCAAATTTGGAAAAATCGATTTTTTTGGCGAACAAAAAAGATGGCTATTTTTTTTTAGAACTGACAGGATAAAGGAATAGCAATAACAAGCTATTTTTTGTAATGTTTGTATGTCGTAAAGAAATTATATTGGTCACAAAACCTACAAATTTTAAAACTTAATTATAATAAAAGCATGACAAGTTGCAAAAAATACTTTAAACGTCAATCTTTTAGCCGATTGGTTTGGCGGACTTTTTGACGTTACGGACGACTGTAGCGCCACCTAATTAATTCCCCCTGCTATTGTTGCTGATAAAGCTTGACGACAACGGATGTTTCCAAGGACTTGCTTTCCAACTGTAAAAAACAAAGATTTTCAGTACATTTTACGAGAATTCGTACCCTCCGCAGGTATGTGCCAAAATTTCCTTTAAACGATAAACGGAACTATAAACAAACAAAATAGTAGCAAAATATTGTTTTGGCACATGCATGCGGAGGGTATTAATTTGTTGTCAAAAGCGGAATCGTTTCTTCTCGGGAGGCATTGAACGCCTGACGTTATACCCCTTTCAGATAACCAGTCTACTCGCAAATACAACTTAACTTCCACATGATGCAAATTAATATTATGCCTCTGAATGTGGATTGTTTTAAAACTTTTTTTAGTCGTCTTCGTCTCTTTCATGGTTTATTGTTGATATGAGTGACTGTGGATCAAAATAGAGAGGGCAAACGATGTCCGGTAAAAAATTGAAAAAAAAACATAAATACAATTAAATTAAAAAAAATCAGTATAGAACTTAATTCTACATTGACTTTATTGATTTGCGACATGTAAAATATTTAGATCGGCTGATCACTTTATATAACATGATCATAGAAAAGTAGTTGCGGACATTTGAAAAAGCCAGTTCAGACGATTGAAGACCTCTTTTAGGACAACCACAAAAGAAAAGCGTCTATAGTTACCAGCAGATCTACTTAGCTCAACTTATTTAGAGAATAGCTGTGCAAAGGATTATTAAGTTCGATTGCAATTCAAAAGGGTATGTTATTTTACTTATCAATTTATCTAAACAGAAATATGCGGGGTTCCGTACAGTATATTGTATTTAAAATATTAATCTTCTCACGTACCGTGAAACTGCAAGAATTTTCACGATCATTTCAACTTAAAAGACTTACATGAATCCGTAAGAAAATCAAAAACATACCAAAAATAAATTGGTATTTTGAACAATAAAATTTAACAGTTCGTAATATTATATTATTAATATTGCCGCGGGCGATGCCAAGAAAAGAAATCATTTACGGAGTCTGAAAACTATTTGCTCTAAGAAACTTTTTTGAGTTTCTTTTCTATAACGTTATACAAGGACGTATATACGTCCTTGCGTTATATTATAAATATATACATTATAAATAAACAATGAAAAGATCACAATTTATCCTACAATTTGAAGTTCTAGATTAAAATAGTGTAGTTTCTTAGATATCGAGGGTGGTAAAGGGGGGTACTTGCACGAAAAAAACGTGAAATAAGACATTATTTCACGTTGAACGTGAAATAATTTCTGTAATGAACGTTGCACGAAAAATAAATACTTTTATGTGAACCTTTTGTGACTGAATCACTGTCTTCTTGTATATATTAACTCTTTGTTTTACTTGATATTCCCGATTTAGTATACAAATTTATGATATAATTGGTTTACGGTTTTTAAAAAGTATTTCTTGACGATCCCTGTCAAGTGTTTGAATTTTATTTGAAAAATACCGAGCACGCAAAATAAGACTTTGAAAATCACGATGCACGTAAAATTAAATAAGCAGAACACGTTGACTGAACGTCAAATAAAAAAGTAAAAACACGTTGAACGTGAAATAAAAAACGGCGATCACGTTGCACGAAAATAACCCTTTACCACCCTCATATCGTATGCTCAAGACACTTTTCTAACGTATTGTTGAATTTAAGTACCTGTAATTTATCATAAAATGAGCAGTTGAAGCGATAGCCGTAAGGATAAGGTCGTCAGTTTTGAAGTGCGAAGCTACCAAGTTCCAATCTCGAGATTTTTTTTAAATTTTTTTTTTGGCATAATTACTTTTTTAATATTGTCATAACGTTTTAAAGACAATAACAATCAAAACCAAGGAGTAAACAAAGACTCACAAAACCAAAGGACCTTTACATCAACAGTTATAAATAATAACTATTGAAACAACACGAACTCCACTAAAAAGAATGATTTTTAATGATGAGATTTTTTTTATAGATATTTACTGAAGAGCAGTAAACATGTGATTTTGAAGCGAGACATTATACTTCACCTGAATGTACTAGCAGTTGTCACTTACATACTTAATGGTCCCATACTTTAGGTATTACTTATCTTTTTTTTCTGATTCGTTTCTCAAAGCATTTGTGCTCGAATAAAGAGTTTAAACCTATGTTTTAATGATGATTAATTGATAACATTATATTATCATGCACAGAAACGAAAAAGACTACTTTTTGACAGTTTATAGTGTGCGGCTATAGAAGTACTTATCTTTTATTTTTAAATTGAAAAAAATGGTTATTAATATTTTCATAGTAATTTTGATAAACTTTCTAAACATAAAATGTTTACTTAATACCCTATCATATTCAGTTCAAAATAAAGAATACATTATTTTGATAATCTTTTTTTTTCAACAGATTTTAAGCTGGTTTAAACAATGCAAGTGTATGATGGATGAAAGGAATACGTCGGTTCCTGATAGGAACTCTTGATCTTAAGGTGAGAATAGAATTAAGAGAAATTGACTGCGTGCTTTAAATTCTAGTAATTATGATAAACGTATTTTGATGAGAGCATGTATTACTTACATTTCGAGAACACGTAAGAGCTTCGCATATTGAGTAGATACATTTTTGTTGAATATTTTATGTTTCCCTCTGTTTGTCTTTGTTTGTGTGTGTTGTTATAGGGGTGGTGTTCAGCAGCTGTCCTATGAATGTTTATCCGTTATATCTTTGTATTCCTGTTTTTAGGTTGTATATCTAATATGTGAAGAGTTTAAGATTTATTTATTATCATTAACTATCCGTGATTTTTATACTGACATAAACACTTTTGTTAGTAGGTTCCATTTATAGCTAATTTCCTAATACATGTAGAGCAAGACTTTGGCTAGCTTGTTTGCTTTGTTTTTAGATTATGTAAAATTGTAATTGGAATAACGTCCAATCAAATTTAAAAAGTAATATATACATGTTTAACTACGTCTGAGTATATATATATATTGTTTGAAGATGCTAATTTTTATTACAAAACTTGATTAAATGTTTATACAAACATAGCAAGCAAGCCAACCAAAGTTTTATTCTACACGCAGTAGGAAATTAGCTGTAAACGTTAAACAATAATTAAGTATGGACAATCAGGGTTGAATACCGCATATTCTAAAACTGATATTTCGTGAAGAAATTGACATGTATTAAACAAAAAAGTAAACACACACACGTGCACAGACAAATACACACAACAAAACTAAGAAACGTACGCACCATGGTATTTTCAGGCTAAAACAATCTATTTACGATATTGTATTTTATGATTTTAAATCACACTTTGGATATTCTGCATGTTATTCTGATTTACCTCATGCTAAGTGTTTAAATATTTCCATTTCTAATTTTCAGAGAATGTCAACGCCCAGAAACTATAATTGCATTTTGTGTTCAAAAAGACCAAAAATCAGAGACAGGCGAAAACTCATAGGACCCAACAATAAATCACTACGTAAATGTTTACAACAGAAGTTTTTCATTGAACATGACAAAATTAATCACGCTAACAGTGTTATATGTAATAAGTGCAGAATACGATGCTCTCGAGAAATTGACACAAATGTAAGATGCCCCATACAAACTACAATATCTGAATCAATTAATGATGACACAGAGTACGTCCCTCCAGCAAAGTATGCTAGATGTCATCCATGTAAATCTCCACCAAGTATCGCACTGCCTATACCATCAGCTGGGGGTGGCCACTCGCAGTGTGTTGTGTGTAAACGCCGAGGTCCAAAGCTAGTAGTTGTCCCAACAAACGCTAGATTTAATATATTTTTGGATAAACTCATTATACTCACAGTTGGTGCCAGATGTTGTCCAGGACACTTGTGCAATGACATATTTTTACCTGATGCACTTGACAGAATTTCACATTCGCAGTCTTCGTCCATTTTCAACCGTACTGATTTAATGGACCTAATTACGCAAATCCGAGATATGGCTTTGAGAGGAAGCAAGCGGCGAATAGATTTTGATACAGAAAATGCACTTACAAGCTCAGACATTTTAAATTTAACAGGCCTTTCTAAGGAAAACTTTAATGACCTATGTTCAATTGTCCAAAAGGGTAATTTGCGAGATTCTCGGACTCGAAGTGTCCGGACATGTATTGGAATATTTCTAACAAAATTGAAGTCTGGTTTATCAAATAAACTTTTATCAACACTTTTTAATCTTGGTAAAGATTCTGTTAGACGTGCTATTGCATCAGCTAGAAAATACTTGTCTGAAAATTTTGTTCCCTCTAATCTAGGATTTAATCATATAAGTAGGGAAGAGGTTATAACATCGCATACTCGACCTCTAGCGCAATCACTGTTCGGAAAAGGAATGTATCCTGCAATTATAGTCGCAGATGGCACTTATATCTATATCCAGAAAAGTTCACAATTCAAGTTCCAACGTAAATGTTTTAGCATGCACAAACATCGACCATTGGTTAAACCAATGGTCTTTGTAACAACTTCTGGTTACATAATAAGTGTAATTGGACCGTACTTTAGCGACGGCAAAAACAACGATGCACAAATAATGAAGCACATAATTCAACATGACATTGAAGAATTTAAAGAATGGGTGACTGAGGATGACATAATGATTGTCGATCGTGGCTTTAGAGATGCACTTGACTTACTGCAAGAAATGGGTATTCAAACAAAAATGCCAGCTTTTAATAAAAAAGGGGAGTCTCAACTTCCAGTTGAAGACAGCAACGTAACAAGACTTGTTACAAAAATCCGTTGGGTGGTAGAGTCCGTTAATGGCCGCATTAAATCATGGAAATATCTTGATAGAGTTTTACCAAATAGCCAGATTCCGTTTGTATCTGATTATGTAAATATTGCCTGTGCAATCATGAACAAATATTGGCCAGAACTAAATACAGGTGACTTAGAACAAGATGAACAATTGGCGTCTAAAATGCTTTATCTTTCAAAGCAAAAGAACTTACTCCATGAGAAAATAATAGAGGAAGGCCTTGACAAACGTTCTTGTAAATGGCAAAAGATTGATGCTTCATCCGCCCCTACTTTTCCTCGTTTATCAGAAGAAGATATAAGAAATATTACTGTTGGAGTCTACCAACTAAAACTTGCTCCATGTTATACCAGAGAACACCTAGATGACGATGGTAATTATGAAGTTTTTACATGTGACCATGAAGAGAATCTTTTGTGTGCTAAAATTCAGTCAAGACATATATCGTCAAAACGCTATCGTGTATGGGTTAAATATGATGACATTAGTGTCGTGGGTTGGTATTGCCAGTGCAAAGCCGGAAGTCGTGTTGTAGGAACCTGCTCCCATGTTACAGCCTTAATTTGGTATCTTGGTATTGGAAAGTACACGGATAACATTTTTGAAAACTGTCGTGATTGGAGCAAATATCTTCTCGACGCTCGTAACCTGCCAGATCCAGTTACTGTTGACGAAAGTGACAACGAGGAAGCAAATGATGAAGAGTGAATGACATGAAAATTCATAATTTGTTTTTCAATTTGGAAGAAATGACAAAACGTTTAATTCCTTTTTTAATCATATACTGTACATATTTTGTCAGCGGCCAACCGTATCAAGTTGTAGTTTGTGGTTTTTTTTTTTAATTTCTCAGACAATAACTTCATGTTTTCTAATATGTTGATTTACTAGTTCAACATATTTCTTCATATACACGTTTTTCATGTGACTATTTCTAATTAATTGTAAAATTTAACAAATAGGTACATAACTCATTAAGACTTATGTTCATGATAAAGCATAATGACAGTGTATGTTCTTTATAGCTTGTGACTTGGGTATTTAGAGTATATCCATTCCTTGCTAAAGGAAAATTGCGGACAGCAGAAAATAAAGAATAATTTGTCACATAATGCAGAATTGATGAATATTTTACAAGATTCTTTGATAAAAATACTGTATGCATATGCCTATTGTTAATTCTATTTCCCGTGTAGATGTCCACATTAAACGGGGTCCTATGAAAGTTCTGAGTGAGAATTAATATAGATAAGGACCCAATAACAAATCAATTGATAAAAAAACAGATATAATTTTTTTTTCGAATTGGTATACTGTTCACGGTAGATCTGATTCTTTTTCTGGGCATATTTCTGGGCATCTTAGAAAAATAATCTTGGTTTAAGAATATTGTAGAAAGTATCATTAACAAACAAGACTTGAAATTTAAAATTGCTCCTTTTCAAAAATTAAGTGTCTTCAAGTGTATTTAAAATATTTAGAGAGAATTATCATTTTCAAATGATCATACAGAATTTTATAGGACAATTTGTTGTTTTTTTTTTTCTTCATGGAAACAGGGCCTATTACTGACATTTTGATTTGATGTTTCTGAAATATTTATGAAAAACAATTTTCTCCTTTAATTTTAAACAATTCTATTATTGAATTTTTCCTCAATAAGGAAAAAATTATTTCTCCTATTTAAACTGATGAAATAACTGTGGTTTTGTAATTCCAATAATTTCGAGAAAAAAAAAACTAAGGTCTATCCCTTATGAAATTTAAAATGTTGCTGCAGCATTGCCGCAGCGTTGCGGCTTTAAAGCTGCAACCTAATCAGGTTGCCAGAGGATTGTTGCCGGAGTAGTGCCGGATGATGCTGCTAGCGGCATTGTTCTGGCATCATTGCGACACTAATTCCTTTCAAAATTAATGAGCACCACAATATAGCCAGAAAATTGGATGATGTCATTTCCTGCGTTTTTAGCTATTCCCTGTACTAGTGTGTTAGAAATCCACCATGTTGCTTGCGATTATAATTGTATTGAAGAATTTGGTGTTCTAGCTGGTTTTTTTTGGAAGATTTGAAGAATTGTAAGTAAACTCATATCAAGTAATTGCATGTATAGAAAAGATCAATCTTGCATTGTGTATTTCAATTACATCTGAGTTCACTATACATGTATCGGTGAAGTTTGTGTTGGGTTTTTTTTTTGCAGCAGTTTAATTGCATACTTGTAGTTTGGTAAATAACACAATATTATTTGCTAAACTTAGGGCACATTAAAAATTTTCATTCTTTTTTATGCAGATACCGCTGACATTTATTTTATGTGCCTGTGCATACAAATTTATAATGCATGAATGCATGTCATATATATGCATTGACAACTTGTTTTTGCCGGCACAATACATTTTATACAAAGCACGGCATATTCGCATGTTTTGTCACTAAAATGATGCAAGAATATATCTGTATTAGCGCCGCAACAGCGCCACAATCATAATGCCAGAAAACTAATTTGCATACGAAATACGCTATAGCCGCATCAGTGCCGCAACATGATGCCAGAATATTGCCGCAACGGTGCCAGAATATAGCCGCAATTATGGTGCCAGAAAACTAATTTGCATACGAAATATGCTATCGTTGCATCGAAGCCGCAACAGTTTGCAGCAAAAAAGCCGCAGCATATCCATACTGCTGCCGCAACTATGTGCCAGAGGGCTTATATTTCCATAAGGGATGACCTAGGTTTTACCATGTTTATATTGAAAATCGAAAATATATTGATCCAGAGGTCTTAAAAGAGAGAGAAAAATATATCGTCCAACATTTAAACACCCATTGCAAGCTATCTCATGTATCTGAAAGCGCTTATCTAGGATTTGATTATTTTTAGGTATGTTTCTGTTGCCATAGCAACGGTAACCATGTTATTGTAAGTTTATTGAATTGTAAACAAATATCATAAAATAGCATTTGTACACTGTATGAGTTGAAAAATAGCATTTCCTTAATCAACTGAATGTTAAAATAGTATATGCTACATTGATACTTCAAAACGGCTACAAATAAAAATATTCCATGAAAATAGAAGATATTTTTATTTATCTGTCATCAGTTTAAAAAGTTTCTTGCGCAAAAACGGCTTGAGATATGAACAAAATCTTTTCTGTTCTATAAATTGGATAGTTTAGGCATGATTTTCAGAAAAAATGAATTTGTTCTAGGCTGGGGCCGATTTTGGCCCTTATTGCCCCTACTAGTTATTGTATGAAGTGTTAACAGAATGTCAGTCTCGATAAGGATGTACAGAATAAAGAATAATTGCAGAACAAAATTTTAAGGTTGGATGGATAGAAAGTTGGACAGACAATTAATGCATTAAACATCAAATCTAGAGTAACATCTAGAGTAATATTTATGTAAATACAAATCATTTCTTGACACTTTTATGCATTTATTTTTCAACAAACATCATTAATAAATATATAAATTACACAATTGTACAAAACAAATATAAAGAATATTTTATAATATAAATGTAAAGAATTCAAAACATAGAATGGACGGATGAATATATAAATTACAAAACATCACAATAAAAAGTCAAAATATAATTTCTATATGATAATTCTATATACCGGTAAAGACATCAGTATATCAGTAAAGCAATTTTTTAAACATTGAAATATTGTAGTTTTGATAAAGTTGGTCTTTTTGTCAGTATTTTTAATGCATTCTCAATCTGAAATATATCAGATAGTGATTTAGAATGAATCTAAACAGAACTGGGAATAAAACAGCTGAAAAATAATTTTCTTTTGACACGAATGGCAAGATGAATATAAATTGCACATTGGATCAAGAAGATTTCCCATGAGGCTGAATGAATTAAGGTCCAATAATTGGATCAGATAGAATAAAAGAAGAATGTGTTAGGGGACACAAATGCCACTACAAAAGCTTTAAACAAATGAAAATGGAACAGAAGGATAGAGAGATGAAAAGACAGGACAGAAAGAGTGTAAATAAACTCATCATAGATACCAGAATTAAATTGTGTATTTACACAAGATGCGCATTTCATCTACAAATGATTCATCAATGAAACTTGAAACCAAAAAAGTTAAAAAGGCCAAATAAAGTAGGAAGTTGAAGAGCATTGAGGACCAAAATTGCTACAAGTTTTGCCAAATATCGCTTAGGTAATCTTTTCCTATGGTGGCCTTAGTATTTCAAAAATTCAAAAGTGTTGTTATATTAACAGTCAATTTATAAATATGACCATATCAATGATAATTCATGTCAGCACAGAAGTACTGACTACTTCTGTGCTGACTACTGGGCTAGTGATAAAGATAACACTTAATGTCAAATAACCTACAGCTATGGCATAATTAGGCTAACATTGACTAATAAATGTATTTAGGCTCAAACTTATTGGAAACAATAATCACCTTGAAGGCAGACCACCCAACTTTTCTGATCTATAAAGGATTTTTGTCTTAAGAGATGTTGACCAGATTATTGAAATCATTTCCATACCTCCACACAGGGATTCAAAGGATTCAAATTGACTTTAAAACACATACATGAAGCATACTCAATCAAAACCATTTTACACACAATGTATAATACTATTATAGTGCTATTAAGTGGCTGTTTCTGTATTGGCACTGGTATAGATTCAAGGTCTGATGTATGGTCAAGGGGCCAATACAGAAACAGCCGTTCATAACTTTTATTAAATAATCCAACTTTTTTTAATACAGACTTGTTCTGAATGCTGTATTACTTACATCAAATGGGAATATAGGTCCAATATTTCCAATACGGACTGGCAATGAATCATGAATTACATGCACAATATATGTTAACATGTAATTCAGGATTCCTTGCCAGTCCGTATTGGAAATATTGGACTGGGCAGAGAAGCAATATAGATCACATGATTTATATGACTAGGGCGACATCACCAGTATGACACATGCCGTTTTGGTAGTATTAGGGCTGTTTTAATCGTATTATTTAATAATAAAGTATATAAGATTAAAATTACTTATGACATGTATAAGAGTAATAACATAATTTTTGGCACGAGATGCACATTTTGACAATAAATGTTTCCTAAGTGATGCTCAAGGTCAAACTATCTAAAAATCCAATTTTTAGATCCTCTTGTGCATATAATCCTAAAGATGATTTATTTTTTAATTTGGCAAGTATCAGTAAAGCAAGAAAAAATATGTCAGGGTCACTTTTCCTGTTGGGATGCATATATGATGCTAAAGTTCCATACCAACACTAAGTTGTATGTTCAAATAATTATATATAATTAGGTATGCCATTCAGAAATTTGAAAGAATACTGTCATGAATATTGAAATCAAGGATAATCCATTATTTCCCTACAAACTCCATGCCTGATTTATGAATAATGCAATACTTAAGGTGATTTTTATTGAATTATTGGTCCCTTTGAGGTCAATATAATTAGAAAGTAAATAAAATACTCATAAAAATACTTAATTTTTTCGCTTATTTTAAAAAAAAGCACAGAGTTAAAATTTAACACACAACACAATCATAAATAAAAAATCTTCTAAAATTAACAATCAAATAAATGCACAACCTATATCATTAACAGAATACCATTAAGTGTTAATAAAATATTATCTGAACAAGTATGGTGATACATGTACATTATTTTGTAACTGAAATATATGAGTATGTATTATTTATAAGATGCTAGACATGAGCATGCATATGATCACTTACTCCACTATATTGTGTGTACTCACAAAGGTATATAAGAGGCTTGAAGTAAAGCTAAATGTAACTGTGAAGCTAGTGGCAATAGGGTTTAAGTGCAATCTTTACACCAGAAACAAGTTTTATCTTATTCAATAAATACCCATATTTATTAACAGGGTAAAACTAATGCACACAATCATAACAATAATACAATAACAAAGCTGAGACTACTATAACATGTATAATAAGTCTCAGAACAAATTAAATGCATGTTGAAGAATATAAAACTGATACAATTTTGAACTTTTAAAAGAAAATATATGATCAAATTAACTTAAAAATGTTTAAAATAAAAATGTTGCTATATACTAATCAAATATTTAAACAAATGAAATGGTATGCATATTAGCATCATAAACATGATAAGGAAGAATACTAGGACCAAAATGGCTGATGCTTAGTTTGGTAAATTTCCACTGAGTTTTTACCCATGAGTTATCACTCTTTATATACTAAAAGTCATTACTGGCAGTGCCCCCTAGTGTCAAATATTTGGTTGATTGCATCATTTATGTTGCACTAACGTAAATAAACAAATAATTTGTCTGCTTTTCTGAAAAGAGATGACACCAGAGGAGAACAAAATGATACTAGGATTGTCAGAACAAGACTATTCTGGGAATAAGATAGGGATATTGCTTGGAATGAATAGCAGAACCATTAACAAGTTTCTATTAAAAGAGGTTTCATGACCGTAGATCAGAGGAAAACAATGGGAGAAGTAGCTGAAAGAAAAAGATTGATCTCAAAGGGATGATTGGAATCTTCATAGACTGTTATGTTCTGACCAGCTACAAATTCTATATGAAATCACTGATGCATTTAATGGTCAGGCTTTTATCCCTCTTTGTTCTAAGACAGTCAGGAGGAAGCTAAAGTTTAATGGTTTCAAGAGGCACCCAGTTACAAAGAAAACCACAATTTTCAGTAAATCATGAGAAAAGGAAACAATTTTGTTGGGAAATACTGCATTAGAAAATGCGAGAAAACTGGAAAAAAGTTTATTTAGTGATGAGACAACATAGAGATTGAAAAGAACAACAAAGTTTCTGTGTGGCGTACAATTGATGAATGATTACAACCAGAATGTAATGGATTGAAAAAAGGTAACACCTACAAAGCTAGATTTTCTGTCATCTTTCGGGGTTGGAGTGGGAACTCTTACACCAATTAAAGGAAACTTAAACTGTGAGGGAAATATAAATATTTAAGATGAAAACTTGTGGCCTGTGATAGCTAGACATTTCTCTCTCGACCCCTGTCATGTGTGATGACAGTCAAATCAGTGGAAGACAGAAAATGATATTCCTAAATTATCATGGCCACCTCAAAGTCCAGACATTAACATAATCAAAAATGTTAGGAAAGTGGTAAAAACACATGTCCAGCAAAGACTATATGATATTTCCAATGTTGTTGACTTGAAAACTGTTGTGAAAGAAATCTACAACTCCATTACATTCAAAGCATGTGCAATACCCTACCAAAACGAATTAGGACTGTTTTAAGAGCTAAGGGATTGATAACAAAGTATAAGTCAAGAAAAGTAGGTTTTCTTGATTTTTAAGATATTTATAAGTTTCATTCTGTCACTCCATGATATTCAGTAATGATGCATATGCCATCTTTGGAACTCACTTTTGTTCAATGACTGTTCATATATTCAAAAGGTTTTAGATATTGGTAAATCAAATCGACTAAAAATCCTTGAAAAAACATTATTTAAAGAACATGGAATGATAAATTGTGGTCATTAATGAATGCCACATATTTCAATAAAAACAAGAATGTGTCCAAAGTACACGAATGCCCCACTCGCACTATCATTTTCCATGTTCAATGGACCGTGAAAATGGGTAATAAATATAATTAGGCATTAAAATTAGAAAGATAATATCATAGGGAACATGTGTACTAAGTTTCAAGATGATTGGACTTCAACTTCATCAAAAACTACCTTGACCAAAAACTTTAACCTGAAACATGCACTTTCATTTTCTATGTTCAGTGAACAGTGAAATTGGGGTCAAAAGTTTAATTTGGCTTTAAAATTAGAAAGATCATATCATAAGGAACATGTGTACTAAGTTTCAAGTTGATTGGACTTCAACTTCATCAAAAACTTCCTTGACCAAAAACTTTAACCTGAATCGGGACAGACGGACGAACGGACGCACAGACCAGAAAACATAATGCCCCTCTACTATCGTAGGTGGGGCATAAAAAATCAAAATAAAATTCATAGTTACAAAAATAAAGTTCACTATCTAAATCCCAATATAAAATCCAATCTGTTCAATGGTTGTGATAATGCTATAATAGACTTTATACTTGTTTTTGAATAATATGTTTATAGAGATTTGAGGTTTTAGTAAAAGGGAGAGTTGGCAAAAGTGACTTATCTTAAAAGGAGAAGAACAATATTTTGGAAGAACCAAGTGTTTATGTTTTAAACATAGTTCATAAGTTTTTAAGCAAAATAAGAAACTCTTAAGACAGGGAAATCAAAACAACAAAAACACATTAGACACAAAAACAACGCTTTACAACCACAGAAATAGCTACTGTAGATTTATTTAGTTTAATGGGTAACAATTTCATGAATTGATGAAAATTGTATTTCCAAGTCTATTTTGTTAAAGTCTGCAGGAAGCCTTTAGAAAATATGTACTTCATTGAATACCTTGTGGTTCACCATTACCAATGAAAACCATGTAAATTGTAATCCCACAAATAATAATGAATCCACAGTATAATTGCACACTAATGTCAACACATTTGTTATTTAGTACATCAACATGACTTATTTTAAACATTGGAATACAATAATATAAAACAAGACAATTAGAAGATAAATTTTATGAAAAACTTCCCTAATTATTGAAAAATTTACATAGAGTTAATAGAAAAGGGACGAAAGATACCAGAGGGACAGTCAAACTCATAAATTGAAAATAAACTGACAACACCATGGTTAAAAACAAAAAGACAATCAGACAAAATAGAACAGAAGATACAACATAGAAAAATAAAGACTAAGCAACACGAACCCCACCAAAAACTGGGGATGATTGGGATGAAAGCATCATTTCTTCATAACATACACTGTAGCAATAACAAAGATGCAAGCCTTATCTCAGACATTCAGGCCAATCAACCATAAGCATTTGAATGTTCTAAACATATAGATCATTTCTTCAATATTCAATATCTTCACAAATCAAAGATATTGAAAAATCTAACAGAATATATCATATTCTGACACATACAGCCATACTAAGCCACAATCAGTCATACTATGACACAAACAGTCATAATCTGACACAAACAGTCATAGCCTAACATAAACAGTCATGCTATGACACAAACATCCATAGAACCATTCATTGTTTCTTTTCTAGCACTCACATGAAGATTTCAAACACTTATAAACCACAAACAGTTCATTACACATTGTCATTGGCTACTATCAAAAACTCCCTTCTTTTATCAATGTCTGGTTTTGTAATGAAAATTTTAAATGCTGAATACCAAGGTTAAAACTGGATACAATTATACTGAAAGAAGAATAATTTGTTAAAAAAATTGAACCATTGACCTGTAAACATTTTTACTTGCAAAAGTTCAATTCTAGCTTCTTTTAATTGAGTTAAACCATTTCAATTGATATTTTATAGTGTGTCTTTCTATGTTGTGATGTAACACTATTGTGTCAGTTAATGTTGAAGGTTGGTACCTATTAAAACGTTTAAACCCGTTGCATTTGTTTGCATGTGTTCTAAGTCAGGAATCTGATGTTCAGTCAGTGGTCGTCTTTTGTTGATGTGGTTCATAAGTGTTTCTTGTTTCTCGTTTTTTATATATATTAGACCGTTGGATTTCCTGTTTGAATGTTTTTACACTAGTAATTTTTTGGGCCCTTTATAGCTTGCTGTTCAGTGTGAGCCAAGGCTCTGTGTTGAAGACCATACTTTAACCTATAATGGTTTATTTTACCAAGTATGACTTGGATGGATAGTTGTCTCATTGGCACTTATACTACATCTTCTTATATCTATATAATATATTTTCTTTCTGTTACAATATGAAAGTCAAATATTCAATTCTACCAGTGGTTGATGCTAAAGGCCTTTCAATATGAAAGCAATGAAAGAGAACTTCCTTTATCTATTGGGATTTATCTTTTTGAGGGATTATTGTCTATTTATATTCTTACTTCTCTAAATGTTTCATTTTTATTTGAACTTTTTGAAAATAAATTGTTAAATCTTTCAGCAATATGAAAGAAAATAGCCAAAATCAGGTTTTGAGGTTTCCGAAAAAGGGGAGATAATCTAGGATCTTTTTCATTATGACCTAAATGGCAACTATCTAGAGATTACTCAACAGACTTTGATAAAATACATACCATGGTTCACCATAACATAATATTGAGGTTAAAGGTCCTGATCCACTTATCACACATTCACATATACATGCTGAAAATAATTAAAAGTAAATATCAGATTATAATAACTACCAAAATGATATTAAGTAAATTTTTGATTACTCATGTAGATTTAAAAAATGTTAATTATTCCTAGAATCTTATCTTTACTAATTCTTTCTTTTAAAGAAGTTGGTAGGCAAATACTCTATTTCTCTTTTACCTCTGATATAGAAATTAACTGTTACAACTTACAGGTTTTTTCTTTTCCTTTCAAACAGCCAACATTTGTTTGCAATATCTTGCAACACAAACTCCCGCTTGTTATGAGACATTTACAAATACGCTCAATGGGAAATAAAAAATTTATTTGGTGTTGACATCAGATCTTCAGTCAAATCTTTTTAATTGGTTCACTCATTGTGATTTACAGCTCGCCATATAATGTGAGACTTGTCAATCATGTAAGACTTATGATGTCTAGGTCTTAATCTTAGTGAAATTCTTTATGCTGGGTTAATGATTCATTTCTTTATAATCCACATCTTCATTTTCAACATTATTGCAACTTGTTTTTCTTCCTTTTTTTATTTTTCCATTTAAGAAAATCTTAAATTGTAACTCCATGATCTCTCTGCTCTTTTTATGTTTCCAACTTACATACACAGAAAGTTTTCACATATAGTTTTTGAATACACTATATCAAGTATTACACATTTAGTCATCTGTAACTTGAAATGTAAAATAAACATCTTACCTTTTGAATCTCTGTCCCATATTTTGACACTGAAATCTCTTGATGCTGTGGCTATTAAGTTTGTACCATTGTATGGTAAAAATACACAGCTATCTATGGCCTCTGTATGACCTTTGTATTCATGAACTATACTTCTACTTCTTAAATCCCATAACTACAAACAAACAAAAATCAAACACTATTAAAATGTCTAGCAATAGAGGTTTTTACTCAATTGTGTATTTAACAGAATTTTGTCTCTGAATAACCTTCAAACTACATAATGATATCAAAATTTTCCAATTGTGATTCAAAATTTTGACAAAACTTTTGAAACTTTAAGTTATGGGGGACAAATTTGAAAACAAAAATAAATTATCTTTTTATTTTCTGTATCTCTATTATTAGAGTGGGTGTGTTACAATTATCATATGTAAAAGCAAGTAAGACTGAAAGTCAAATTAACTAGTAACAGAGCAAAAAGCAGCAACAAGAATGATGAGGCAACATGTTCTATTCCATGTAAAGGTAAACTTAGGCATCAAATATTAAGGGTTCATTTTTCTGTTGCTTGGTTATTTTTAATCTTTAACTAACACCTTGAAGCAGCATTACCTATGATCCATATGAAAAAATAAAATCATTTTTTTTTAAACATACATAAAAGCAGAATATTGAAATAATAACAGTCAGTTTTGTTGAAATTTGGCTATTTGGAATTTGATACAAGTTAGAGTTGTCTCTCTTCATACACTTAAGCTTGTAACTAAAACTTCTCTCTCCAAAAAAAAAAACAGAAGAAAACTGAATGCAAAATCAGCTGCAATGTCAAATTGCAAGTCCTAAACCTTCAGGCCATTTAGAAAATATTTTTCATAAATTAGAAAAAAAGAGGGGGGAAATTCGGTTTATGTAGCTGATCTAATGAAGATAATCCTCTTTACATAGATTTTTTGTCTTAAACACCTTTGAGAACTGTAGAATGTGTTCAAAATACATCAGCAGAATGAACTTGAAAAGACATAATACCTGTCAGATATGTTGTCAGTGACAAGTAAAAAAATTGGGAGACACTTTATAATGTAAAATATGATTTTTGAAACAAAATTAAAACAAAAATTTCTTTCAAATAATGTTTCAAAAAATTGTCAATGGATAAAAATTTCAATATAAGTTAAGATTGCGTTTGAATTCATATGCCCCAAAAAATGAGCATTATTTATCTGAGAAGACAACCTATATATGACAGTACTAACTGTAGCTTCACAACCATTTCCACCAAAGCCATTACTACACGTCAGACAGTATACACCATCAGGACTAACATCACAACATGTCTGTATGTACTGTTTACGTTGGAAACTATGAACCACATTCAATGATCTAGTATCAAATAATCTGAAAAGGCACCATAAGGCATTATTAGACAGTTCTTTTCTACTGTTTACAAAGATACACAAAATATTTAGGTCTATTCCAGTGATATTGTTTGCATCAAATTACAGCCGATATTCGGCTTTTTCCCCTAGAGAAAATTCCCAATCACTTAAAAAAATGGCTTAAAATTCCTCCCAAAAAGTTTAACTTTTCCCCAAAACAGTGATGGCATTGGTAGTAATGTTTGTAAATATCGTATTCATGTCATTATTTTGATATTAGAAAGCACTTTTGAGATCTGGTTTTCTGATCAGAATCAATATGGTGCTTGTAACACAAGTGGTTTTCAATGCATTTAAGTAGGCCACAGACCACAATTAATTCCTCTATCATTACTTTATAACATTTTGTATCATTAAAAAAATTGCACCATGAACTTTTGTCATTTTTTTGTGTGTGTAATGTATAGTACTAGTCCAAATATATATCCAAAATTCAGAAAGATTGACGCAATCACTTTTACAAATTTAGCCAATACACATCCATACCCCTATTGACAAGTCAAGAGATGTTCCGAAAACTGTAAATATTACCTTTTTGCACTTGGCCTAATCACTCATTCCATATCAAAATCAGTTTAACTACAACATCCAAAAGTTTATTTCACCTCTCTTCTTTCATTTCCACCCAAAATAATCTAAGAAATGAGTGAGGAAGGGAAGGAAAAAAAATAAGGAAAAATACATTCGAATTAAAAGGAACTATATTCGTGGACAACGAAAAGCGGGGTCATTAATTGTGGTCTTGGGCCTATTAGGGGCCTAAAACTTGACCAATTCTGATAAAACTTGGCATGATTTAAGCTTAGTGTATTATAAAACAGTTGACAAAGTTTCAAAGCCATATGATACCAAATAAAAAAAATGTGGCATTTTTTATATCTGAACTTTGGGTGCTGAATTGTGGCGTTGAATTAGAACAATTTCAACTATCAAATTTGAGCTTCTAAAAACCAAAAGATACCAAAACTTACACTTTTTAATGTTTCTATGTATAAGTTATCATCCATCAAAAGCAACAGATAGCATACTTCATGTTATGTATAAGTTATCATCCATCAAAAGCAACAGATAGCATACTTCATGTATCATACTTATAAAAAATGTCCAGAAGTTAATTTTATGTGAGCCTGTGCCAAAAAATAGAGGTTTTCAAATGAAGTGAGGCCTTATATGAAATGTAATATTTTTCACTTACCACAATTTTCTGAAGTTGATAAGTTATCAAAAAATCTTTAACATGTTATAAATGTACTTATAATGGAAATATAAGTTTCAAATAGCATAACACATGTGGATAAAATGGTCTTCAGCAATGTCAAGCTTAAAAAAAAAGGTTGTCAATTTAGGCCGTTCCCCACATTTGCATCTTAAAAAGCATATAAATGATATGGTAGATGGAGATATGCTTCTTTTTGCTCAAATCTTTGCCTAGATATGATAAAACATGGAGCCAGGATGTAACAAGACTGTCACTTTCAATTATATATGTAGACAGTATTGTCTGATGCAAAATTTATTAACTTTACTGCTTAAAACCTGAATGAAATTTCAGCCTCAAAAGGCTAATATTTTAACCACTAGCTATCCAACAGAAGAAAATAAAGGTAGTCTGTGAAACAGAAAAAGTTAAACAACCAGTAATAAGTGTTTTTGATATAGATTCAGTGCAATCTGTTTAAAGGAATACAACTTTTAAGTGCATAGAACTTCACATTTCACCTGCTGCGTACTGACCGTTAGACCTAGACTATTAAAACAGCACATTTTGCACTCTTTCTATGTTTTTATCTACCTTTGTTTGTGTTCAGAGTTCACAAATGAGTAAAACAACTGAAATAAATACCACAAACACAAATAGATACCAGAAAAAACCTGTCAGAGAGAAAGTAAGCATGCTGTTTTTGCAAAAATATTGAAAAAAGGGAAAAAGGTACATTTTGGGCATATAAGCTGAAAAGTAACTTTTTTACAAAATTTCTATCAAATAAAAGTGAAAATCATTTCTTCTCATGTACTGTGGATTCATTTATTTTCGTGGGTATCAATGTTCGTGGATAGAGAAAAAAAGACGTTTCGTGGTATACGTAAATTCGTGGATCACTGATTACAACAACAAATAATTAGATACGTAATTCGTGGATTTCTTTTTGATTTAGGAGATCATATAACCTCCTTGGTTTGATCAATAATAAAACAAAACAAAAAAGAAGGAATTCATTGAAAAAGTTTTGAGTTGTCAAAATCATCGCTTGGTCATTCTAGGTTAAAGTGTTCATTGATAACTTCGATAAAAATAATGGACAGAGACGACTAATTATTTGTTTGTTTTACAATTTATAAATTCTTGTCTGAATTCTATAAGGCATTCAAAACTTTATGATTGAAAGCTCATTTCCCTAATCACGATATAATAAACAGTGATATAAGTATAAGGTATGAAAATAAATGTTCCTGTCATAAACAATATTACCTACGGGCAATATCCCCGTACTTAATCCTATTGATTTTCAATCACTGGTAAACCAAACTATGACAAGGTAATTAACAACTTGCAGTTATTTTCCATGAACAGTTTTAATCAATTTTAAAAAGTAAATTATCACTGATATTCGATATATTTATTATAGATTTAATCAAAATACTTGTATCTTGACTTCTTTCAATAAAAAAACATGTGTTATGTTACAATGTTTATCGCTAGTCAACACTATACTAGAACTGCATAACATAACCGGAAATAAACATCCGACTCCATACACATTTCTCGGGATTACTCTTCGTTGAATTCTTAAATTCGTGGTTCGCTGTGACCCACGAAACCCACGAAAATTGGTATACCACGAATAAAAATGAATCCACAGTAGTTTGACAAATTAATACCAACAGATCATTCAGAGAAGTTGTCAAAGTAAAAATTCAAAATTTGCTGAAATGCACCTCTTAGGCCACAGACCACAATTAATTCCTCTATCATTACTTTATAACATTTTGTATCATTAAAAAAATTGCACCATGCACTTTTGTCATTTTTTTTGTGTGTGTAATGTATAGTACTAGTCCAAATATATATCCAAAATTCAGAAAGATTGACGCAATCACTTTTACAAATTTAGCCAATACACATCCATACCCCTATTGACAAGTCAAGAGATGTTCCGAAAACTGTAAATATTACCTTTTTGCACTTGGCCTAATCACTCATTCCATCAAAATCAGTTTAACTACAACATCCAAAAGTTTATTTCACCTCTCTTCTTTCATTTCCACCCAAAATAATCTAAGAAATGAGTGAGAAAGGGAAAGAAAAAAAAAAAAAGGAAAAATACATTCGAATTAAAAGGAACTATATTCGTGGACAACGAAAAGCGGGGTCATTAATTGTGGTCTTGGGCCAGTACCAACATTGTTTCTGTTTCTTTCCCCTCTCTGAAAAGTACCTTTCAGGTTCAAAATGTCTGACAACCAAAATATCCATGAAAAAATAGTGCAAAAAAGACAGCAAAGGTCAGTAAAAAATCGGAGATGTGTTTAGAATAAAATATACAAATTTCCCAATTTCAATAAAAAATATTGTTTTTCCCAATAAAAAAGGGTAGAGGTAGTTTTGAAAAAAAACAACAATATCACTGTATTCGGAAAAAAAAATATATGAGTGAGGATACTTCGTATTCTAATCTACATTCTGATGTTTTTGAACATTGAAAATGCAAGAAAAATATTTAAAATTGCCTTCCCTTGGTAACATTAAGTCTGCATATATGTTTTAATGAAACAGTTATTACACTACTGTCATGACTGTTCCAGGTTAGGGTGAAGTTGGGCACAAGTTAGAACATTACAACCAGCTGCATTTGTTTGCACCTGTTCTCTGTCAGGAATCTGTTTTTCAGTGGTTGCTGTTTGTTGATGTAATTCATAAGTTTTTCTTGTTTCTTCTTTTTGAATGAAAATAATACCATTGGTTTTCCTATTTGAATTGTTTTACACTAGTCATTTTGGGGACCTATAAAGCTTGCTGTTCCATGTGAGCCAAAGCTCTGTGCTGAAGGCCATACTTAGACCTATAATCGTACTCCATTTACCGTTTACAAATTGTGACTTGGATGTAGAGTTTTCTCATAGGCACTCATACCACATCTTCTTATTTCTACTTATTTGAAAGTTATCCGAATCACTACTCACCATATATGAACTTACATATGAGCTGCATCGGATAGAAATCGACCTTATGCAAGTGCATGTACATATATACATATCTAAGACTTTGATCTAATTTGGAATAACTTAGATATAAAAGCTGCATTTTTGGTCCGTTTAAAAGGGTTGTCTTCTTATGTAAACCTACTTTTGGAATAATTACAGACTTTCCGTAAAATTATTTTAACCCAAAATAGGTTTACAGAGGTATTGATTTTCGTTTGCATAAGGTCGATTAAAAGCACCCTGACGCAGCTCATATGATATGTTCAAAAGTGAAACAAGCAAGATCCAATGTTTTAAGAAATAAATACCCATTACATTAGACCCATAATTTTTATTCCTAGTAAAACTGTCATTGTTCAGACTTATAAATTATGCAAGATTTGCCGTAAAGCAACAAATCATAATTTACTGTTTATGGTTTGATCAGCAAGGGGATAAAAATCTTAGTTTGTGCACACATACTACTACAAGACCACCAATTAGGTTAAGGCTAATTCAGAAATTTATCAAAGATTTAAACATTTTACATTTTACAGATTAACAAAAATTAAAGTTGATAAGCAACTGTTATTCACTGTGCTTTGAATCATCTTATTTTTTTTTTTAAATTTGTAACAGTCAAATAAATCACTGATAGCAGCAATCCTTCTTATACATTAGTACAATATGAAAAAAAGAGATGTGAAAGATAAACCAATCAGACAGCAACCCATCAGGACAAGTTAACCAGTATTTACTGTTTATACTTTATTAACTTTACCTAACTTCTTTATCTTCTCCCGTCTGAACTATAAGGTTAGAGTCAGGAATAAACTTTACATCTGTTACCTACAAACAAGTAATAAAACATTTGTTTAAGGCTATATACTTTGCAATGATTGGTTATACAGAGAGAGATCACAATAAAAAACAGCTGCTCAGCCTCTAGGTGCCCATCAAATGCCTATCCCTGAAAATCTGAAAAGTGCTTGATCTGATGAGTTAAGCCCATTTCAACTGATTTTTATGGTTTGTTATCATGTTGTTCTGTTGCACCACTGACCACTGTCCAAGGTCAGTGGAAAGTTGAGCACAAAAAAAATGTGTTTAACCCGCCACATTCTGTATGTGCCTCTCCAAAGTCAGGAGCATGTTATTCAGTGGTTTATGTATATCATATTTGTTTTTTTGTATATAATTGTTTTGTAAATGAATCAGACAGTTACTTTCCTTGTTTGAATTTTTTTACATTTGTCTATCTTTTATAGCTTGCCATGTGGTATGGGTTTTGCTCCTTGTTGAAAGACATAGAGCGAACTACAGTTTCTATCTTCTACATCATTTTGTCTTTGGTGTGGAGTTGTCTCATTGGAAATCATATCATTTCCTTTTTATTTTTATATTGTTTTTGATATTCATTTATCTTATCATGCTTTCAGATTAACCTGCCCTTCTTTTAAAAATTATAAATTCAGCCTGTTAGTCCCAAATATTTGTTTATTTAATTATCTAAGAATGAAATAAAGGTCCACAAAACTGTATTTACCAGATTCCGATGAATGTTATTTTCAGTAAGACTGGTTCCTGACTCTACATCCCATAACTTTACTGTATTATCACGGGATCCAGAACACAACATTGTGTTATCTGAAAGTAAATTCAATCATTTAATAAATAAACACATTTAACAGGAATTTTTCTTGTCACATTACTAATGCAGTCTATGATTGTCTCATTCTCAATCTGATTGTTATTCTCATTTTCAATCTGTTTGTTAATTTTATTCTCAATCTGATTTTTATTCTCATTTTCAATCTGATTGTTATTCTCGTTCTCAATCTAA
This sequence comes from Mytilus edulis, assembly GCA_019925275.1. Classification (NCBI taxonomy): domain Eukaryota; kingdom Metazoa; phylum Mollusca; class Bivalvia; order Mytilida; family Mytilidae; genus Mytilus; species Mytilus edulis. Next base: position 64,506,329 of record CM034353.1, read on the forward strand.
TTGTTATTCTCATTTTTAATCTGATTGTTATTCTGGTTTTCAATCTTAAGATTTATTAAATTATCAAATGTTTATCATACAAAAGATTTATTTCTGTGTACCATGAAGCCAGTCATGTGAAAAGTCATTTAACTGCCAATGACTGCTTGTTTTCTAAAAAATAAAATTGATCATTATTGCATTTTTGAAAATCTGTTGTATTAACAAACTTGATTTATATAAAATGTTCAAGAGGGATACAAAAATGTTTTAAATTTTTTTTTAATGAATATTTACAGATGTGAAAAAAATATATCACAACTGAATTGTGGAAATTTCCTTATGGAATTTTGTTCATGCACTTTTTTTCCTTAGTCTTTCTGTCCTTCATTCCAAAATCATATCTGGTATCCAGTATTTATAATAACTAAATTTTTTTACAAATAAAGCAAATAAAATTCATGTCATCATCAAATTCCAAAAATAAATAGCAAATACCTTTACACAATACTAACATCGTTTTGTGGCTTTATTATTGGGGTCAATACTGAAATTGTATGCCCTATATTGCAAATACCTCAATGTTATGTAATCAAAAGATGTTATAATCTAATATATCAATAAACAAAAGAACTAGACATCTCGGTACATTGAAGACCCGTTTGTAGCTTTCAGCTGTTGTCTGCTACATGGTTGGGTTGTTGCCTCTTTAACACAATCGCCATTTCCATTCTCAATTTTATTTTAAACAAGAGGCTCTCAAGAGCCTGAATCGCTCACCTTAATTCTTTTGGTTAAATCTCTCATCAATGATTATTTTGGCTTTTCAATTTATTTAAATGTTTTTGGATCGTCCTATTTTCTTCAAAAGCCAAAAAAAATAATCATTTTCTCCTATGTTCTATTTTAGCCATAGGAGCTATGTTTCTTGACATACAAGGAAATAAAATATAAAATTTATACTAGATACTCTGAAACTCATTTAGCCTAAGTTTGGCTGAAATTGATACAGCAGTTTCAAAGGAGAAGATTTTTTAAAGTAAGTCAACATGATGAACAAATTGTGAAAAAAGTCTTTAAAGGGCAATAACTCCTTAAGGGGTCAATTGACAATTTTGGTCAAATTGACTTAATTGAAGATCTTACTTTGCTGAACATTATTGCTGTTTACAGTTTATTTCTATCTATAATTATATTCAAGATAATAAACAAAAACAGCAAAATTTCCTTAAAATTATCAATTCAGGGGCAGCAACCCAACAACAGGTTGTCTGATTCATCTGAAAATTTCAGGGCAGATAGAAATTGACCTGATAAACAATATTACCCACGTCAGATTTGCTCTAAATGCTTTGGTTTTTGAGTTATAAGCCAAAAACTGCATTTGACCCCTATGTTCTATTTTTAGCAATGGCGACCATGTTTGTTGATAGATCATAACTTCGGATACAATTTACAAACTAGATACCCTAAGGAACATTCAATTAAAGTTTGGAAGTATTTGGCCCAGTAGTTTCAGAGGAGAAGATTTTTCTAAAAGATTACTAAGATTTACGAAAAATGGTTAAAAATTGACTATAAAGGGCAATAACTCCTAAAGGGGTCAACTGACCATTTCCGTCATGTTGACTTATTTGTAAATCTTACTTTGCTGAACATTATTCCTGTTTACAGTTTATCTCTATCTATAATAATATTCAAGATAATAACCAAAAACAGCAAAATTTCCTTAAAATTACCAATTCAGGGGCAACAACCCAACAACAGGTTGTCTGATTCATCTGAAAATTTCAGGGCAGATAGATCTTGACCTGATAAACAATATTACCCCATGTCAGATTTGCTCTAAATGCTTTGGTTTTTGAGTTATAAGCCAAAAACTGCATTTGACCCCTATGTTCTATTTTTAGCAATGGCGACCATGTTTGTTGATAGATCATAACTTCGGATACAATTTACAAACTAGATACCCTAAGGAACATTCAATTAAAGTTTGGAAGTATTTGGCCCAGTAGTTTCAGAGGAGAAGATTTTTGTAAAAGATTACTAAGATTTACGAAAAATGGTTAAAAATTGACTATAAAGGGCAATTACTCCTAAAAGGGTCAACTGACCATTTCCGTCATGTTGACTTATTTGTAAATCTTACTTTGCTGAACATTATTCCTGTTTACAGTTTATCTCTATCTATAATAATATTCAAGATAATAACCAAAAACAGCAAAATTTCCTTAAAATTACCAATTCAGGGGCAGCAACCCAACAACGGGTTGTCTGATTCATCTGAAAATTTCAGGGCAGATAGATCTTGACCTGATAAACAATATTACCCCATGTCAGATTTGCTCTAAATGCTTTGGTTTTTGAGTTATAAGCCAAAAACTGCATTTGACCCCTATGTTCTATTTTTAGCAATGGCGACCATGTTTGTTGATAGATCAAAACTTCGGATACAATTTATAAATAAGTTACCCTAAAGAACATTCAGTTAAAGTTTGAAAGTATTTGGCCCAGTAGTTTCAGAGGAGAAGATTCTTGAAATAGTTTACGACGACAGACGACGACAGACGACGGACGACAGACGACGGACGACGACGGACGCCAAGTGATGGCATAAGCTCACTTGTCCCTTCGGGACAGGTGAGCTAAAAAATCATGGCTTTTAAGGGTTGAAAGATCATGACAAATTACTAACCTTTATTAATATCTAATGCTGTAACAACAAGGTCATGACCTTTGAACTGTTGAACTGGATTTGGAGTGTTTCGTTTCCACATGTTTATGGACTTGTCCCTTGAAGCACTGAATATGCTTTGGCAAAATGTTCCGTAACATATCTGAAACAAGTAAAACAAAATTAAGTAAAAGTAGGTCATTGTCATCTGGAAGAGATTGATACTTATTTTATCATTTGATGCTTTTGGATATTTCAAGAAAAGAAAAGAGAAGAATGTTTTTACCAGTATATGCTTGACATCAGTAAAGATTTCATGGAAAAACTAAATCTCAATGTTGAAAATTTCCTAAATGGCTTTGGGGTTATGACATTGTCATAGCAAAAATTTTCATATTTGTTTTTGTTTACATAAATCATGCTGTTAGTTTTCCATGTTTGGATTGTTTTACATTTGTAATTTCATGGCAGTTAAAGCTTGCTCTAGGTATTGGTTTTGCTCATTGTTGAAGGTTCACAGCTGTATAGTAACCTATAATCGCTAATTTTCGATGTCATTTGGTCTCTGGTGGAGAGCTGTTTTATTAAAAGCAATTATTCCACATATTTTTATTTTTATACTGTAGATTCATTATTATTCGTTGGATACCAATTTTCGTGGTTTTTGTAGGTATAGGTGAACCACGAATTCAAATATTCAACGAATAACACATTTTCTATAGGCTTTGTATACAGAGATTGCCAAAACCACGAAATCAAATACCCATGAAAATGCTGGTTTTTCCCAATCCACGAAAATTGATACCCATGAAAATAAATGAATCCACGGTACTGTATGAAAAAAATGTTACAGTCAATACACCTACCTTTGTCACTTCTTTTTCGTGTCCAGTCCATTTATCTTCTAGTTTGTTGGTACAATAGTTATATAAACACAATGTCTGAAAAACAGAGCAAGCACAGACAATTTATTTACAATCTATATTTACCAATTCTCCCTTCATGCCATTAACAACACTAACATGTACAGGTCATATTAACTGTAAGAAAAACACATAATAACACTAGCATATACAAATGTACCAATTTTGCTGCAGTATAAATGTCAATTCTAGCCACAATACCCTATTTGTAGAATGATATGTCCACCAGAGATACTATATGGATTCATTAATACTCATCCAATACTACCCTGCTTTCATGATATTCATGTATTCATGAATAAAGTAGAATATTCATGAATATTCATGAATATTCCACTTCCATTCATGGTTACTATTCCAGTGTCAAAATTATTCATGAATATGAAACATGAATTAAGTGGAATATACATGAATTCTTAATAACTGTTTGGAGACAACAAATAAATGTTCTTAAAATGCTAGTCACTTACTATATCATAGTATAATCAAGTTTCCTTCATTCAAAATTGTTTTTTTGTGGTAATAAAACCCTTTTTGTCAATATGAATAAACATGAATAAGAATGAATGTTTGGACTTAGAATTTTTTTGCATACATTTCATGAATAAGAATGAATAATGAGGAATAAATTTTGGACTTAGAATATTTTTTCCATTGTGTGACAAACATGAATAAGCATGAATAAAGCTGCATGATAATGACTCAGAACTATTTGTGGTAAACGGCATAAAAATTGATAATGAAATTTGTTCTAGGACTTTTGTATACGTATATTTTTACTTGATTGTTGATGCGGAATAACATACATGTACATGTATGTATTCCACAGTTAAATGAAAAAAATATATGATAATTTTAATAGATAGCTCATGTAGGTGATATTCATAACATCTTCATACAAAACACTGCCCCTGCGAGATGAAATTCATGAACTGATGAACCACCATGAACTGTTCATGAATGTTCATGAACAATGCATGACTGTTCATAATGAGTTCATTAAGTTTCGTTCATGAATTTAGTTCATAATGTTCATAAATTGTTCATAACACATGTTCATGAACATTTTATGAACTTTAATGAATAAATGAATACATAAAGTTTATAAAAAAATTCATAAATTTGACTGTCATACAAGTTCTCATAAAATTTGACATCCATTACATTGTATCATGACATCACAATTAAAGTGCTTTTAGCATGACCTCTAGTTTATTCATTTACAGATCTTGAGATCATTTTGAGACAAAATTCAGTTGAATAGCAAAAGTGTAAATACATGTATGAGGGGGAGGACAGGGGTAAGGGAGACAGGGAGGAAGGGTGTAGGAGAAAGGAGAAAGGGTGTAGGAGAAAGGAGAAAGGGGGTAGGAGAAAGGAGAGGAAGGCTGGGAGAAAGAGAAAAAGTTGGAGAAAAAAAATAAAATATGAAAAAATAAAATATCTCTCTTTTTTGTGGTAAATTAAAGAAAATAAAATAATCATTAAAAAAAAATCATTTAACAACAGATATTAGCTCAGCACCTTTTTCTTTTTTTCATACTATGCCAGAAGAGTGTTACATTTTTAGAGTCATACAAAATTTGGGACTCACTTTGAAGTTTTGTAACTTACTTTGAGCTGGAGATGTTTCTCATGTTTCGTTTTTACAATCATGACAAATTTGGTAAACTTAATTTCTTTCTGCTAAAGATGTAATTTCTGATTGTCTCTCAAAGTTCAAACATGTGCCTTTCTTAACCATCATACGGCACATAGAGGAACTTGGAAAATAAGGACAGATTAATGACAATTCATTCTTTCCCAAACATTGCAGACTGGTGTCAATAATTATCATTATTAATGAATTACGTTTACCTATTGTAAAACGCTTCAATGACTTTGACAAAAGATTACAATGTAGACAAATGATTACAAGTGACTGGGAATAGAAAAACGTCATAATGACGTCAGCAAAATGATGTTTTTGACGCTTACAATACAAATGAAGATGTTTGATGAGGAGTGAAGTAATATAGCTGTCAAAACAAAGCAGATTTGTTATCAGATAAGTAAATTATATATATTTTGATTATATTTTTTTGCTGAATAACTATTTGTTGAAGCATTTTATAATAATTATTGATTAATTAAAATAAATATAAAACACCAGAAAGTAGCCTTTACATTTTACAGTGTTAGTTTAATGATTTCCATTCAGGAATAACTGATAGATTTGTACAATATATTGTATTTCAAGGTAAAAATAATTCATGCTTCAGCCACTCTTATGATTGTGTGTGGGTAAATTAAAAGGGGAAAAAGGGGGGTAGGTACATTATTTGAAATGTCATGAAAAGGCTGAAGTGATATTCATGTTATTAATCTTACTCTATTGATATTTTAATAAAAACAACATTTATTAAATTAAATTATTACATTGTATTATACCTGTTAGAAACTGTTTAATCTTGAGTGCTTATTTATAAAAACAAATATCAAGGACTTTTGATTCTTTGTGGAGTGATTTTTGATTTTGCAGGGGGAAACTCAGATGCATTTATTGATTAAAAGATCTGTTCAACTGTGAAGAATTTCAAGCAGAACAACTGCACCAAGATGTTATTTAGCATTTCTAGTTGGAAGTCCTGATACAGCAATTTTAATTACAGACAGGAAGAGAAGTTTACTTATGATAATAACACAAAAAATTAAAATTCAAAAAAATCCTTTTAAATTATTTCATGAACTTTAGATGAACAGTTCATGAACTACAAGTGGACAGACAATGTTCATGAATTAAATTACTAATGAACAGTTCATAAACACAGTAGTTCATGTGTTCATGAATGATTCATGGACTGGTATGGTTCATGAACAAATTCATGAACAAATTCATGAATCATTCATAAAAAAATTCATGAACTATACATGAACAGGACATGAACTACAAATGGACAAGCGTGTTTATGAACTATAAAATCATGAACAATTCATGAATAATAAAAGTTCAAGAACTATTTTTGTTCATGAACTTTAATGAACCAAAGAGTTCATGAACACTTTCTGTTCATGAATAGTTCATTATTCACTGGTTCATGAACGTGCTTGTCCATTTGTAGTTCATGTCTAGTTCATTAACTGTTCATGAATCTTTTATGAACAATTCATGAATTATGTTCATGAATCATTCATGAATCATCCATGAACATTCATGAACTATTCATAATCATTTCGCAGGGGCAGATGTCAAGAAAATAATAAGCAACAAAAGTGACTTTCAGTCATGTGTCATAGATGTTTTCCTGTTCATTTTTGGAGAAAACTAGCGGGTTGGGTAAAGTTAATGAAAGGAAGAAAAGCCAATGCAAAGGACGACGTCAAGCCAGCATTAGATAGGCCTACATAAGAATTATTGACAATAACAATTTTTGAACAATTCCCAGATAAATGAGAAAAAATATCATTGCATAATTACAAAATGTTCAAAAAGCTATCCGACTAAACAGGTTTGGATTAAATTCTAGATTAAATAGTGGACAATTTTGCTAGCTTTTAATGAAAGTGATTGTAAAATTCATATTTCACAGCTATCATGATTAAAAAATATTTTAAACTTAAATGTCTGTATTTGCTTTTGGTTTTCAAAAAACCTCTCAAGGACACTTATTTCAATATTCATGGTTAATCTAGAATATTCAACCATTCAATATTCATAGTTATTCTAGAATATTCAACCTTTCAATATTCATGGTTATTCTAGAATATTCAACCTTTCAATATTCATTAAATATTCAAGGTTATTCTAGAGTATGTATTTAGCATTCAAAATTGGGATAGATATATATTTTTCATTCATGGTGATTCTAATCATGCATTATTCATAGACATCCTATTTCATGTTCATGAATATTCTACAGATAATTATTCATGTTTAATCGTGGTTATTCAGTTCATACAATATTCATGTATATTCAAGCTTATTCAGCTCATACAATATTCATGTATATTCAAGCTTATTCAGTTCAAACAATATTCATGTATATTCAAGGTGCCATTTAACATTCATGAATATTCATGAATATTCATGAACTGTTACCTTGAATATTCATGAATATTCATGAATATTATTCATGAATATTCATGAATTGTTCATGAATATTCATGAATAATTCAAGGTCAGGAAAGCAGGGTAATTTATAGAGTTTCATGGGTACAGGGGAACCACAAATATAAATGTTCAACTTCTATACATGTATGCTAATATAGAATAGTATGCAAACTGGCAAATCAACAAAATCATCTATCCATGAAAATGTGATTTTTCATCATTCCACAAAAAATTAGTACATTTTACCAAAAAACATAAATGAATTCATAGTTTAATTTTCAAAATAAATATTTTGAAGCTGACTTCATTTTATTTTTTTTAATTAACAATGGTCTATCATACCTACATGATTGACCTATAGAGAGTGACCAAATATCATGTTTATGGCATGTGCCTCTTGTAATCTACAACATATTGAAGGTAAGTAGATGTAGATGTAGATTTATATGTCAGAGTGACCAAACAATATATCTATCAAAGTGACAAAATATCATTTCGAATTGAATAAGTGGTAGAATACAGTTTCTCAAATGCATCTTTTTTTTCTGCCAGATGAACATGATGAACAGTATAACTCTAGGATGCCTAAATTGTACCCAATCTTTTATGGCATGAATTTTTGGAATTTTCTGTTTTTGATGCTAATAACTTTATATTTGTATTTGATTTTGCGTTCTAACCGTTTTAATAATTACATGTAGTGTCACTGATGAATCATATTTAGAGGAAAGGTGTGTATGGGGTATCAAATAGTATGCCTAATATCTTTCATTAGTTTTTACTGCCACTTAAACAGTGTAACCTAGAATCTACCTGATCTTTACTGCCAGACAAACAAAAGCCAGGTTGAATTCTAGCCAGACAATTGACTGCTTCACTATGGATTGCTGGGTGAGATGTTTCTACTGTATGTCTACCAGCATATTTATCCATCGGACTACTCCAATGATCACCTGCGTTACCTGTATGGTTTTCCAGGTTGTCAAATCCAATACTGTGAGAGAAAAAAATAAATGGAAATGAAATTCAGATCAAATAAATAATCCTATAAATGACCACTACTATCAGTTCAATTTGAAATGAATAAAATATCTATGCCTCTTACAAATATTTTCAAGTTTATTTGGGGTGTAAAACAGATAATTAGGGAAACTCTACAATTGTAATACCCCTTTACTGGAAAATGAAACCTGGTCAGTAAAATAATTTTGATCCAACATATTGAAACATATTAATTTTTTCAAATAATTTTCAATTTATTCTTTTTTCATTTGTCCTAAGAAAGCTTTAATTGTTTCATTTAAAAGCCTTTCTTAGCTAATTCTTCGTTTGAATCGTATTTAACTTTTTACTAGAACCATGAGAACAGGATCATTTTAAGGAGTTTAATGGTAGAGCGGGAGTACTCGAAAATGAACAATTAATGAAAATTTGGTGTCTGACATATTTTTATATTAAGGAATGACTGTAATATTTGTTTTGTCTATGAAGAAATAGCATAAAAAATTTGGTGCACACTGAATAATGCGCATAGCACGTTATTTAACAGTGTGCACCACATTTTTTATGTTATTTCGAATAGACAGAAAAAATATTACATACATTTCTAATAATTTAATTCTAAATTCCATTTTAAACCGTAGAAAACCATGAAAAAACGTTGATGACATCAAGGTCACATGACTAAATAATGTCTATGGGCTGATAACAAAATAACGTCAGTCAATCAGAAGACGTGTTACATCCAAAATTAAATTATTTAATTTTGATATGATATTTCGTTTATATTAACAAAAAAAAATATCTGTAGTGGTATTTAAAAACTGATTACCAGATATATCAATATATTATCTTGTTTTTAAATAGGGAGAATATTAAACCCAGAGAAAACAAAGTCAATGGGAAAATAAACCCAGGACACTCAAACCCATAGCCATGATAGCAGACATGTAATATATAGGGAGAACTGACATAGGAAACAAGACATCTATTTTTGGATCTGACAGAAAGAAATGGTGATACTGTCTTACTGATATTCTACATGTATATATAGCCTGAAGCGAAGAGTCTGTTCATTGTTTATTTCACATATGCATGATGCTTTGTTATGATTTTTGAAAATGCTTTAATATTCAATAAAAAATTTCACCAGAGCTTATTTGTGTGCAGGGGCAGATCAAGCCATATTTAAAAGGTGACCCAGTCCCAACTATGAGGGGGGTTAAACCTGTATCGGGACTCAAGGACTGGGTATTTTTGAGCTCAGGATTTCGGGATTGACCATTTCAGGATCTGGGAATTCTCTTTTCAAATTTTGGGATTTAAATTTATTTGAATCTAGGACCTAGGGATATGGAATGTTTAAGCTGGGGATTTTGGGATCGGGATCAGGACCCCTCCTACCCCCCCCCCCCCCCCCCCTTCTAACTATATGTCCCCATTCAAATATACTGCCTTCTCCTCTTTCCGGTGTATACCTGATTCCGGTGTAATTTTAAAATCCGGGTTTTTGTTGTCATAAAAGCACGTGCATGGCTCGGAGGTCGGAGGTTACAGACAACTGGTTCCCCGCTGTATGTCAACGGATGTAAATACGTCAAACAGTCTTTATTACAAGTAAACAAATATTTATAAGCTCAACATAGTGTTTTTTCGTCCATTCTAAAACCATTGATATGCCATGAAATTTCAAGCGATCTAAAAATATTTAATATTCATCCAAAATCAATCTACTGTTATTGATTTATCGTCTACCATGTGCAAATCGTCCCAAACAATAGTCACGTGATAATAAAACGTTCTAATGACTCTGGAAAAATCTATGGAAAGCTTGCTTAACAAAAATGAACAATTTTACAATGCTTTTAGAAAAAGTTATTTATCATTTTTTTATGTTATTGAAAACGATTTCTGTTGATTGAATTAAATTGAAATTTTTATAAATGGACACGAAAAGAACATTTACCATAGATTACTGTGCTGAAAAGACAAAATCTTGCACAATGATATATAACAAATGCTGCTATACAGTACAGGTTAAATTATTGCAGCTATATATGAGAAAAAAAAACCATTTTGCTAACAATTTGATTCAAAGCAGATTTTAGTTTTTACTGGTCATTTTTTCATGTTTTAAGTGTTTATGAGTGTTAATTTTTATTACAGATATCTTCAATTCTGCAGTCATGGCAGTGATGATTATGAACATTAGTGTTTTGAGAAGAGGGAATAGTTCTTTACAAACGTAAACTGCAACACAGAAAAATATTTTTTCCATTATTCTGATTCAAACAAACACACAATAGTTTTAAACTGTTTTTAAAAAAAAAAAATTTTTATGTATTCAGGTAATTTTTCAAATATTGAAAATTTGTGAAACCTTGTTTCCTTATAGACATCCAAATAAATTTATCTTTATGGAATTTTCACAATAAAAGTAAAAAAATAAGAGTATAAAAAATTCTTACAATATTTTTTTTTTTAATTCTTGCACATTTGACTGTCAACTCTTTTCATCTTGCAAATGTAAATTGTCCTGAATAAAACAATGTTTTGCTCATTTGTGTTTCTTTACTAGAATATTAAGGTTATTTGATGCACAAAATAGGGTGCATTAGTGTTCTAGTTGTCCTCCATACTATATTTTATCTTTGCACCGGAAAGAGGTTAATAAACAAAACAATGGCGGATGGTGATCGCCGATTTTCAATCATTTATTGAACTGAATAAACTAGACAATTGGGTAACATATTATGCATCATTGTAAAGCTAAATATCTGAATTTTATTTATTTGAATCATATTTGTTCCGTCTAGCTCGACCGACAGTTGGATTTGAAGAATAACATTATGACCACCGGAATGGGGTTAAACCAGTATACACCTATCGCTATTTATCGGCCATTACTGGATAACACACAGGTTCCCGTAAAATTTTGATGTCATAAAACAAAATATCCGACGCCACTATGGAAAAGTGATTGTTGTATGCATCAAAAGTTCAGCCGGGATTTAGCAATACGGTGTCTATCCATTGATCGTCCCTTAAATAAATGGGGGGGGGGGGGGTCCAACACACTGACTCTCCCCCTTGATCCGCTATTTGTATGTGTTTTCATGCTATATAATTGTTGAATCAAAATAAAGTCTTCTATTTTTTTTCTATAAATTTTTATCATGTAGACCTATAGTCCAAATAATTATGACGTCTTGAAAGGCTATTATAATTTTTTTCTTTGACGCCTTCAAAGAAAAAAATTATAATAGCCTTTCAAGACGTCATAATTATTTGGACTAGTAGACCTATAAAACAAGTGTCAGAAAATCAAAAAAGTGTGAGAATCCATACTACGATTCTAAGGATTTGCTATTGATACCTTTGTCTATTGTCTTTTGGTTTGCGGCATAAATTCCCCATTGATTGAAAGGGTATGATTTTTAAGCTTAGACCCAAGTTTGGACAAGTTCCCGGCAATATTTATTATGCTCGAATGAGATGGATAACACCAGAAATGTTCCAAATGATTTACATTATAAAAAAAAAACTGTATAACAAATCCCGCAAACGGTTCCTAATTACATTTCCGTGAACCCTAATTTATTTAGAAATATATTAATCTATATATTGGTTTTTATTTACATAAATAGATATAGTATTGTTACACATAATACATTCTAAAATTTACGAAAAAAACATGAAATATTTTTTTCAAATTAATTGCTCGTTTTTGAGAAATAACCAATTAAGATTCAAGATTCAAAGTTTTATTTAGAGTCGATTTTCAATAAACTTGATCATGTTGTTACAATGATTTATATTGAAAGAATCAGTTTAGCAATAATTGGAACTAATAGATAAAGGGGCTTGAAACTTAGATTTATTGAAATGTACTTGTCCACATTTACCAGAAATTGGAAAGCGATTTTTTTTACTTTGTTTTTACTTTTTTTATTTTTTCTGTTGTTGTTGTTTTTTTTTTTGTTTTTTTTTTGTTGTCGGCATTTTTTGTTCAAACATGTGTCAACTTTTTTTTTAACTTTCTTGTGATAACTTACTGATTTTAAGATGTTACTGTTTAATTTTGATACTGTAGATGAGTCACAATCTTATTTTAAAGTTGTTATTCTTGTGTCCGAAATTGGAGAATTTAAATATTTTCGGGAAAGTTATATTTTTTTACGGTGCACTTTTTTACATCTTTTTTTTTTTTGATAATCTGTGCTATTCATAGAAAGGAAATATGGCATTTAATCCTCGTTGTCGACAGACGTTAATAATGAAAGCATTCTATTATTAAATGATGAGATGCTGTGTGATTGCCAATGATTACCAGAGTTAGAAAAAAAAGTGGTTCACAATAACTGAGAAATAACAGTCAACTCTGCTGTCTTCAACAATGAGAAAAAATGACCAATATTGTATATATAAGCCTATAAAAAGTCCCTACATGAAAATATTGAAACAATTCAAACGAGAAAAACTAACGACCTAATTGATAAATAAACATTACGAAGAACATGACAGACATATTTTGTAAACCAAAGACAACCACAGTACTACAGGCTCCTCCATGAAGAATGGAGCGGGGTAAAACATGTGTGTGAGCGCTTAACCTCTCCCTGACATGTTGGAAAAGTCTTTTGCAAGACTTAAACTCCATATCAAAATCTAGATTCTTCTTATTAAGGGACCATCTATTAAAAAACTTATCGAAAACCATTGTGCTCCTGTGGTCACGTAGAACGTATATTTCATCACTTCCTCAAATGTCCAAAATATAATGAAATTTGAAAGGTATAATATCGGGACAGCCTCTTGTGTTAACCTTAAGACTATTTTGTAAGAGGACTGTTAAAAGTCTTACGATGACAATAGGCAAATATTTCACAAAATTTATGAATAAAACAGGTCTTCGAAAGTTGACTTTTTTTCATAGAATAGAGACAAAAAGTATCAGAACAAACAGCCATATCAATTACAATTGATTTAACTCAAACGATCGGTACGAGCAGAGACATATTATATATGTCTCTGGTACGAGGCACAAAAACCACTTACATAAAACAATAGACACGTAGTGGTTATTGAAAGCTACCCGTTTAAAAAAAGCCAATTGCAACTATCTTAACTTGAGTTAACACATTAATCACGCTCTCTCGGACTCAAGCTATAATTACAATAAAAACTCTGATTTCGCCATAACAATACGAGCACGCGAGTTGTGATAAGAACATCTAAACTAGATTGGCTCAGACTGGTGAATCAATTATTACGCACACAACGTATTTAGTGTCGTAAGAACAAGTTGAGATGAGAAACGCATGACCTTGTACAATGGATTATGCTAAAATATAAGTAAACTATGATGGCCGGTTAAGGTCATTTCGCATTTTCGCCCTTCATATTCTATATGGTGAAAACGCGAAAACGCGAAAACGCAAAATTATTTTTCTTTCCGATTGCGCGATTTCACCATTTCGCGATTTCGCCTTTTCGCCTTTTCGCGATATACATGTTATCATAACATAACATTTTAAATATAATTTAGACTAGACTACAAAGTATAAGTCATTCAAATGATTGTCATATAAATTTCATATCTGTGACGTATTTTAAATATTTTCATAAATTAGACAATTTCTTTACATTCTTTGTTGACAATTACTGAACAAATTTAAAAACAGATGCATTTGTATAAAATGCCTTTGAATATACAATTTGCTTGTAGCTATATTTTGGACATTCTAAAAGAAATGAAATTAATCATTATTATCGCCATGGTTACTTAAAATGCATAATCTTTTATTTCATGCTCTTTTTGTAAATCTAAAATTAGCTTGTGCGAAAAAAGTTTAAAATTTCAATAATACGTTGTGGAGATAAGATTTTTGTCAAATATAACTTGGGACGGTTTCGCGAAGCTATCCTAAGACCTGTCATAAGATACTAGAATATCTTATGACATGCATGTCTTATGATCCTCTAAGAACTATCCCAGACCTTGCCTCAAAACTGCCGTAGGTAGCAAAGATATCCTAAACCTGTCGCAAGTTCTTTTCCCATATATTACTAAACGCATTGATTAATATTTCAAATTTTCAAAGATGGAAATTTGTTCATCTACAAGACACACCAAGGGACAAGGGATATACTGTTGAGTGCGGTAGACAATAACAACAATCCTCCCCGTGTCAGAATCAGATGACCAAATCCAGTAGAGAAACTGAATCCGGTCAATTAACAAATATATTTTAAAATTTTAAAAAATATGTTTTAAAGAATTATTCAAATGCATTTTATACAAATGCATCTGTTTCTAAAGTTCAGTCAACAAAGAATGTAAAGGAATTGCTTATATTTAAAGTACGTAACAGATATGAAATTTATATGACAATCATTTGAATGACTTATACTTTGTAGTCTTGTCTCCAATTATATTTGAAATGTTATGTTATGAGATAACATGTATATATCGCGAAAACGCGAAAAGGCGAAAACCCGGATCGGGCGCGAAAAGGCGAAATCGCGAAGTCGAAAACGCGACAGATATGAAATTTATATGACAATTATTTGAATGACTTATACTTTGTAGTCTTATCTCCAATTATATTTAAAATGTTATATTATGATAATATGTATATCGTGAAAAGGCGATAACGCGAAAACGCGAAAACGCGAAATCGCGAAAACGCAAAATCGGAAAGAACAATTATTTCGCCTTTTCGCCTTTTCGACTTCGCGATTTCGCGTTTTCGCCCAATAGAATATGAAGGGCGAAAACGCGAAATGGTCTTAACCGGTCACCATAGTAAACAGTGTCGATAGAATGTATATAAGATCATGAGTTTGCATAACTGTACATATATGGCAATCATGCATATCTAGTTACAGTCTTGCGTCCGCATAACTGCACATGTACATATATATATATATGGCAATACTATGTAGTTACAGTCCAACTCTTGCATTTGCAAAGCATACTGGCTGTACATGTATGGCAATCATATCTAGTTACAGTCTTCTAAAATATTGTCTCTCTGATTTTTGTTATATCCATGCATATGTCACGACGAGCAGGTTTCAGAAGCAGAGATGCGATAGTAAAAGACATGCGATTCGAATGGTAAAAAGTATATATGAAGCAAAATTTAATGTGTAGTAATCTTAAACAGGGACTTTCTTTCAGTATAAATGAAAACTTCCGACCGAAAGACTATTGGAATCTTTTAAATAGGAACACGAGGAATAAACAGGGGAAAAAAGCAATCAAATATTCCGCTTGCGAACTTGTTCAACTTTCAACAACAAAAAATTATGAAATAAATGTCCTTACTACCAATGAGAAGAAATAGCTATAGGCATTAAAAATCTGAAGAACAACAAAGCCTGTGGTAAAGATTCTGTAGTAAACGAATACATGTAATCTAATGCAGATTTGTTTCTTCCGCTTGATGAGAAGCTATTTAACTTCGTATTTGGCTTGTAAATACAAAATCTATCTATAAAGGTAAATGCAATCAGTTTGATCCAAAAATGTCCATCCGATAACCATCTTGAGTTGCCTTTGTAAATTATTTACCACATACCACATGTTGAGTAGGATTTGCTTATCCTTCCGGAGCAACTGTGATTGCCCCCAGTTTCGTGTTGCTTAAACGTTACGCACGCTGTTCCTACAACCCCTAGGATTTGTAACCCAATCTTCGAAATTTCCTCCGCAAAACAAAATAAAACTGTTAGCAAACACGAACCACTATGAAACAAATTCAATATATGTTTTAAATTATGTTTTTATAACTCTTGATCATATACTAAGTAATATCTAGTATATTTGAGGATTAAAAGACTTAATACAAGTCCACGGAATGTTTTACCTTGCAATTTGTCCTGCTATTCATGTTATAACTGAAAGTTATTCCTGTACTACATGTACTAGCGAAGCCGGCATTTTTAGGTGAAATAACTTAAAAGGTAAACATTATTAAAACTATTTCCACAACTTGAAGTAATTTATGTCTTTTTTTTTAGCCATGGCGTTGACAGTTTATTATCGATCTATATATCTATGAGTTTGTATGTCCCTCTGATACCTTTCGCCCCTATTTTACAACTTTTACAGCTATACTTATTGAATTATGTCGGTTCTTTGAAGAAAAACTTTTATTGAAGGAAAATCAATTAATTTGGATTCCGAAAATCGGCCTTGACAACCGATTGTTTATTTGAATATTCTATTAAAAAAATGTAGTATAGAAATATGAAACTGAATTGCGCAAAGGTTTGGAGAGAGGCTTTCTGGTATAAACTTCTTTTAATGGTACTAAAGTCAAAAATTATCATGTCATTTTTCAATGCGTAAAATATAATTACAAATCAGACTATTTCTCATGTGATATGGGGAAAGGCAAGGCGAGAATTTGTCGCTTTTTGTTTGCTCTCTTATTGAACGACTTGCAAGATTAATATGTTTATAGAAACGGTGAATCTTGATGGTCTAGACGAGATTACAGATTTACCAGAAGATAAGTTGATTATCAATCTGACAATTTTTGTCCTCCTATAATTTTTGCAAACGACACTGTCCTCATGTCTGAATCAAAAGAAGGCTTACAAAACATATTAAACAAATTTGAAGAGTACCACATGTAATATATGGAGACTGAAGGTAAATGTTAATAAAACTGAAGTCGTGGTATTTTCAAGGGGGTGGGGAACAATGCAGATTTAAAGTGTTCTTTAAATAAGGCAGATTAAGAGATGATATGAAAAAGAAGATGTGGTATTATTGCCAGTGAGACAACTCTTCACAAGAGACCAAATGACACAGAAATTAATAACAATATACGGCCTACAACAATGAGCAAAGCCCATAACGCATAGTCCGCTATAGAACTCAGTGAGGCCCCGAATGACAAATGTAAAACAATTCAAACAAGAAACTAAAGGCCTAATTTAGGTACAAAAAATGAACGAAAAACAGATATGTAACACATCCACAAACGACAACCACTGAATTACAGGCTCCTAATTTAGGACAGGCACATTCATTCAGAATGTGGCGGGATTAAACATGTTAGCGGGATCCCAATCCTCTTTAACCTGGGACAGTGGTGCCGTAACAGTACAATATAAGAACGAACTATAACAATCAGTCACAGTTGAAAAAGGCTCTACTCATGAGATGGATACAAATAGAAATAGGCTATACAACATAACACAGAGTCGACGTGAACAGTTACTTGTTTATATCCCAACAACAAAACGGCCTCTACGTACAGATCTGAGAATACTTGCAGTTACTGACAGCTAGTTCAAAGGCACTAACAACAATGAACAAATGATGAATAAAAAAATCATGCATCTAAGACAAAATTATCAATCAGTACATGATATCCAACATCCCTGAATGAATTTATTGTTAAGTTATACTTTATACTAATAACAAAATCAACGGGATCGTTCATTTTTGTAATCAATATTAGTATATTACCTAACTATCTTAATTTTCATACATTAGAATTGTATTATGTCTCTGATTCGAGTGAAACCACGAATTCAAAAAATCACAGTTTGCTTTGAAAGAAATGTGTAAATTCCGCGAAAGGGGAGACAATTTCCAGCGGTTATAAATTCAAAACTCCCGCCATTTAAACTTCACGACATACGAAAGAATCCCAATCAATTATTCATCGTCAATGTTCATTTGATAAGATATCAGAAAAAAGCTATAAGTAAATTGATTATTTTAAATATAAAGAAGATATCTCTATCAGTAATGAATGAAATCACCATACAGAATTTTCTTAAAAACCGGAAATATGGAAAATTCATACGCCTTAAAGATGGCGGGAGAAACATGATTGTATATTAGAGAGCAAGTTATCACTCTAAAAGAAGCAAACTCCTGAATATTTGTCCTCAGCACAAAGTACAAGCAATTTTGTAACCTCTAGTTTTGGTTCGATTATACTCACAAATAATCACAGCAATCAGAAACAGCGATAGAAGCACAATGTAAACGAAATAATACAAACTTTGACCACATATATATATACGATTTTAGGAAAAAACAACTGCTTTGTCAGCAAAACAACACTCCTTTTCAAAAAGACAGTTTAAAACTCGAAAATTTCATCATAGATGATTGCATTATTGCGATCATCTGACGAGTTTAGAGCTGGCTACTTTCAGTTTCCTTTCCCATTTTCATGGCAGGATACAATTTTAGTCAATACAAACATTGATAATGTTCACTGTAGACAACTGCATATTAACCATAGATTATTTCCTTATTCCCAAGGAGATGAGCCCAAAGAACTCCTGTGCTTCCTTTGCACATATTGTCGGGTACTTTGAAAATGGCACGCTCCGTGCAATGACATATATGAGGCCAGAGGGTAGTAATCCCCTTTACCGTTGGTTGTCAAACTGCCATTTTCGGCTACTGCTAGTGTCAAATTGATTTAAAGTTTTACCGTGATTTGTCAGAGGTCTCAAAAAATTATCGTCACTGTTATTTTTGGAAAAAAATTACATGATTCGACAAAATCATTCGATTTTTTTATCGTCTAAAAGAAAGTGCATATTTCATCTTCATACACCTAAAATTACCGTTAACATCATTTGGCAAGAATTACTGTTATTCCTCATAAAGGTACCCCCATTACCACCCTCGTACAAGATCCTGTAAGGTTAATTGTACGGTTAATTAATCCCTTTCGGGATTCCTGGTATAATCGTGTAATTTTATGATCTAGCTGCCCTCAGAATCTCTCATAATGTCTTATAAACTCTATTTTAGAAAAGTCGTACAAATTAGCTTACCTAAAA
Organism: Mytilus edulis; assembly: GCA_019925275.1. Lineage (NCBI taxonomy): Eukaryota > Metazoa > Mollusca > Bivalvia > Mytilida > Mytilidae > Mytilus > Mytilus edulis. The sequence continues at coordinate 64,525,824 of CM034353.1, forward strand.
CAAGTCCAAATAATTTTTGTGACACCTTGAAAGGCTATTTAATTTTTTATTGTGACACCTTCCTATGATGCTATCACAGAAACAAATAAAACAGCCTTTCAAGACGTCATAATTATTTTGACTACTCAAACTAATGCCTTTTATGCTTGCATCACCATGCTGTATACAGTATACCTGAAACAGAAGTACATATTTTGAAAATTTGACAATTGCCCATCAAAATTGCCTAACCTGAAACAGCATTTATATAGATTCATTTTATCAAATATAATATACCATTTCTTCAGCAGAGGTCGCACTGCTTTCTTAATGCCATGTCATGTTTGTGAGTTTTTCCCTTATTTTAATATAAAAAACAAAATAAAAAATTGTGATGGGGAAATCCTAATTTCATGAATTAACAGATAATGTAAGTTGATGGTTCCAGTAAACCAGTTTGCTCACAAAAATAACAGTAAATTTCTGTGTACCATTCACCATGCTCTGACACCCAACCAATAAGAGAGAGAATAGTGACAAAATGATCTTGTGTTAAATTTGTTCTGCCATTGTTGACAAATCTATAAAAAAAAATGTGATCTAATGAACTCCCAATGAATCACTTGCTTTATAGATGACAATCTAAGAAATATCCATTTTGCCAAACCTAGTCAACACTCCCATGGTATGTTATTTAACCACTAAAATTGTAAGACTAATAAAAGTATAAAAAGTAATTTTTTTGTATTTTTTTCAGTAATGGAATATTCACCTGGCAGAGAACTAAGAAATCGTGTCAGACAGTCTCCATCCTCATCACCAGCAGCAACAAGTCAACGTATTAGGTCACCACATTCCTCCCCATCACAACCAGGAAGTAGTTTATTAAATGGCGCATTTAAGCTCAAAAGTACAACAACTAACAGGTTAGATGTAGAAATCGGAGGACAAACTAATCCTACAGTTATAAATGTTGAAAATGGTGGTTTTGGAAATCATTCCCTAGGGTCATCAGCTCAAAACCTACAGGAAAATCAAAGTTCATTTCACTCAAATAACATTTTTATTGACAGTTTAACAATGGATGATATAGCAAAATCTGGGACTATCCAGACCAGTTCATTAGATATTAATTCCAACATGAGTCTCTTTTCAACAGTTTCAGTAGCTTCATCTTATGTTGGAACCTCAGTTTCAGGACTTTCTGGACGAAGAAGTAGGAAGCAAAGTAGCCCAAAGAGAGCCAGAACTGCATCTAATAGTCCAGTTCAAACAAAATTAGTTCAACCACCACTGTGGGATGAAAAATTAGAGTCAACACCTAAAAATGCCAGAAAACGTCCTCGGAAAATTTGCTATGTTGCTATAGATGACTCTCCAGCTTCATCTCTAATAGATCTCACAAATGACTGTTCAAGCAGTGAAAAATCAACCCCAGTAGGTTACAGCCCATTAGGTTGTAGTCCAAAATCATCAATTAAAAAAGGCAGAGCAGGGAATCAAATGAATAAGGCGAGTCCAAGCAGGGTTTCTAAATCTAGCATATCAGATGGCACACAACCTTCTAAGTTTTTATCACCAAAAGCCAGCAAGTTGACAGATAAATCTTCAAGCCCCAGGGCAGTTTGGAAACCTTTAAATGTTGAAGTTTTCAAAGACTGTAATAGAATTGTAACCTGCAGTCCAAAAGCTGAAAGGTCAAGTCCAAGAAGAGGACGTCAGATTGATAATATCAGAAGTAGACCTTCTCCATTGAGATATAGTCCTAGAACAATAGGTAAGAACAGTCCTAAAATGTCCATGTCTCAGGCAGTAAGTAATAAAAAGAGGAAAAGAAGACAAATGGAAAATTTAGAAAGTCCTAATCCCAAGAGATCTAGAATCATTAGTCCAGCAAGTTTAGAATCCGAATTAGTAAACAGTCCCAGGCGTAATCTTGTACGAGCAGCAAAAGAAAGTCCAAAAAATTATAAGGATTACTCTCCAAAAAACTTGAAATCTGATCATGAACTTTCTCCGAAGAAATCCCCTCAGCATCTAAAATCAAATGCTGATGAAGCTGAGCGAAAAATCTCACCAGTCTGCAGAAAATTGAATAACGAGAGTCCAGGTAAAAAAATGATGAATAGTTCACCAGGTAAAAAATCACCAAGTAGCTCACCAGCAAAGAAATCACCTAATAGCTCACCATCTAAAAATTCACCCAGTAGTTCTGCAGCTAAGAATTCACCTACAAGTTCTCCTTGTAAAACATCGCCCACTAGCATGACTAGCTGTCAATCAAAAAGATCGCCAAATAGTTTTATAGACACTTTTGTAAATTTTGTTGTTCAGTGTAAAACAGTGGTGAAGAAAACAAGTACAGAGATATCTGATAATGAAAATGTTAAAACTTCACCAAAAGAAAAGACTATTGAAAAAGTAGATGGCGATGCAGAAGGTCAATCTAGTCCACAGAAAACTCCGGTTGGAAATTCTGAGAGTGAGGCTTCAAAGAAAGGTACCAATACTTCGACAAAAGGACCAACAGCTTCTAATCTAGATCTTAAGCAGCTAACTGAAATTTGTGCCACAAAAAATAACAGTCCGCTTAAACCGCAAGCAGGAAGTCCAGTCAAGGTCAAAGTAGAACCAGCAACTCCATCTTCCGAAACAAATGATCCGTCCATATCTAATTTCAGCTTTGATGAACAATTGTTGCATCCAGCTAGTGCCAAATTACAAGAAGATAAAGCAAATAGGCGAATTGTTAGACCAAAAAAACCTGTAGGAAGGCAGAGGAAGAGTTCTGGAGGAAATAGAGGTAGACCCTCCTCTGGAAAGAGGAAGAAAGTGATGTTGAGTCCATGTAAATTTCAAATTAATCAGGAAGTGCTGGCTAGATGGTATGATGGTCTCTTCTACTTAGGAACTGTCTTTAAGGTAAAATGTTATTAAGTGCTGGCTAGATAGTATGATGGTCTGTTCTACTTAGGTAAAATGTTAAGAATCGAAACAATTTTTATCATGCTTATTGCTACTTTAAAAGAATGGTGTCTTATATTTTTAAGCCTTTTATGAAGAAAAAAATAAATCTCTGTTTTGACCGTCTTTGAAAAAAAATTAATTGAAATAAATTTTCTGCATTTTAATTAAATTTTTTTGTTATTCTCAGTTTAACGCTTTATTGCATCAAAACACCAGCAAACTTAAATTTTTCAGCCAGCCCATGATAAAATTATCCATAGAACATGTAAAATGGGTTAAGATCGGGGAAAAATTGAACCCACCAAGGTTGACTGGGGAAATGAAATATGGTCACTTGGTCTTCTCCCAACTGGCAGTAAAACGCTAGCCACAGAATGTATCAAGTTTGCAGCCACGTCCAGTCAGAATGGGGATGTTAAATTCTATGTCTCGTGTAAAGTGAGTGCCACGATCTTTGCACGTTAAGAATCCTTGCAACAACTCTTTAAGGGGTATGTAGGTGGCCTGTTGCAAGACAAAATTTCTGTCCCTGTCCAATATACCCTCATTTTCCAGTGGCAGTCCAAATTTCCCCAACCATCATCCCGGAAGGCCTCTTTCATTTCTAGACCCACCTATTGTATTTATTGAAAACTTGTTTTCGTCCTGAACATGCATGAAATATTTGCGCCTGGACGTTAAATAACCTACAATCAATCGATCAAAAATTGAAAAGTCATATTATGTTTTGCTTGCCTCCTGTCAAGTGTTTTAGTTGTTTCCCTAAATGTGGACACTGGACACATTTCCGTCATATGCTGCTCTCTGTACAGAAGAAAAAAATTAATTTGTTTAATGATATATATACATATATACTTCTGTTCATAACAATGCTGTATTTTAAAATGTTTAAAAACATCTTCAAATATTTGTAGGTCGATGAGCGTGGAAGAAAATGTTATGTTAGATTTGAGGACGATTCTGAGTATTGGATATTATTTAAAGATCTACAGAAAGGTATGAAGAACGACAAGTTCAGTGTCATTTTCAATAATTAAGTTTGAAATAGAGTTTAAAATTTGAAATCATATATTTTGACACCAATAAACAAATAAGAGGAGATGATGCTTTTGGGGGGGGGGGGTTGAGAAGGATCTTGTCACCATGGTCATTTGGACACAAACTTATTTCTATACCTGCTTAAACAATGTTGCATCCTTGACTTTTTCATTACTGTATGGGGTGGTTTTGGGGGGGGGGGGGGGGGGGGGGTATAATTTTGAAGCCAATCTGGTGACAAAATAACTTTGCTCACATGACAACTTGTTTTCTTGTGACATTGTCTGTTGGGTAATTTTATATTGTTTTATAATTCCAGGTGCCAATGAAGGAGATGTCAGCTGTTGCCTATGTCAAACAGATGTGTCAGATAAACCAAATGAAATAGTTCTCTGTGACAACTGTGGACTAGGTAGGATTTAAATTATTTTATTCAGTATGTGGTATGTACACACAAAACCATTTGCATACAGAAATTTAGATATGAATAAAAAGATATTTCATGATATTTGGGTGGGATGGGAATATACAAAAATGTACTTCAAATTATGAGGTGCCAAACCCCTACTGCAAAAAAAAACACCATAAGACATAATAGTTGAAAAACGAAAGAAGTAAGGCATTCAGATTTTTGAATTTGAAACAATTATTCAAAAACCACTATTGTAAAAGTAAACATAGTAAGTTTTTAGCTATTAGGCAAAATAAATTGATATTAGCAAAGTTATTCAGATAAAACAATGCATTTCTTATACTGGTAATATAGAGAATAGAGTGAGTGGTGCACGGAAATTTGGAAGTCTCTAAACTGTTGATTCCAATGGGTTTTAGCGCTCTTGAGTTGGAGGATCCAATAATCCTCTCTTTTACCCCTAAGGAATTTTGATGTGTGGTCATTAGGATCGTTCCAGAGGACTTCGATGATTTCCAAAGACATGTGGATGTTGTGCCCTGTGACTGGTTGAAATGTTTACCAGTGGGCTCCGATGACTTATTTTTGACATATCGGAGATGTTCGCTGAGTCAATTTTTAAAAGGACGTTTGCTTTTGCCAACATATTGTTGTTTACAAGACTTGCATGTAATCATGTAAATGATATTTGGTGTGTTGCAGTCCCCAATATAGTTTTTTCTATATTTGCGTTCTGTGAATGTGCTTGTGAAAGACCTTTTTAAATTGATCCAAGGGCAATAGCTACATTCGTCGTTGCTGCATTTGGTCAACTTATTTAGTGTACTAATACCTGATGTCCCCGGTGTGATGGGCGGATATTGGTAATATACTTGTGGAAAGAAATATACGGTAACCGGTTTAGAATAGAAATTTTTTGATGCTTGAAAATCATGTTCAGCTCTTTGATTAAAACGATCTTTAAGATAAAATATTTCCTTTAAGATAAAATGTTTGACAATTTAATATGGTTGTAGGCTATCATCAGGAATGTCACAACCCTAATATTTCTGCAGAAGTATTACAGCCAGATGTGGAATGGTGTTGCCGCCTCTGTGTATTTGCTGCTGCAGTTAAGGTATGGTATCTTACACACATAGGTAGTGTGCTCCGCAGTACTATAAATAGCACTGTTTACCTCAAAGTATAGCCCAGCATTTATATGAAACCTTCTATTGTAAAATCAATTTATATTGCACCATGGTAAAGAGTCTGTGGAAACACTGCAGGTAGTTGTTTATTAAACCAACCATTTGGTTGCTCGATATTAAAAATTCAGATAGATTCTTAATTTGGTAATGGATTTACTTTTAATTACGAGTTGGATACATAATGCAGGGATCTCCATGGATGAAAATTGAACGATGGAGGAACTTTAACCATTACAAACCGTGTCTACGTTGTACAGTGTAGCGCGATCGGAAGTATTTTATCCCTCCATACAAGGAATGGTGAACATGCTAATTCATTGCTTATTGAAATTATATTTATTTGAATTTTCATTATAGAACTTCAATTAGAAGTATCAATATTTTCATTTATTGCCGTTTTTAACCATTCAAATGCCAAGTCTTCATGGTCCCATCTTAGTCGAGAATGACCAAAAGCTGTCATGAAGGTCCCCATGTAGATTTCTTGTATTTTTGGTAATTGTTATGGGGGTTAAAAATCATATGATGTGGAGCTTATTTTTCATGGACACTGTCAAATTCAGAACCCATTACCGGTATGGCTGATTTGCAGCAACAACAAAACGATTCGTACAGGTTATGTAAAGGTTAAAGAGATTTGTAAAGCAAACGTTGACAAATGAAAAGGTTTTTAATGAATTTATCTGGCAAATTGATGCTGTGCAATATATGTATCTTTCGAGTCTGAATAGAAACCGGAAACGCGGATGTATCAATTTGATTGTAATATACGAAATGAATTCAGAATTATGATACGATATTTCTTTATAGGAAATATTTAAAGTTTTTACTTTTAAACTTTTAAAGTAATTCTAAATTATCGTTACAGCAGTACTCGAGTTATTTACAATGAAATAATATTTACTGTTTTGCGTCTTATTTTGTACTTCTTAAAAAAGGGGGATGCTGATTGCGTAAGTCAAAACAAAGCATGTGTTCGACTTGTTGAACTGTTTTCTTTGTAACTGGATTATTAATTAATTTATTTAATCTAAATTATCATAATCATTTGCTAAAACTTAGTTGATTATTTCGACAAATGAATCGTCTATCCTCAGATAGTATTCTCGTGTCTGGTTTGTTGATCTACCTGTACAAGTTCAGGTACAAGTGATTAGCGATCTTAATCCGTATATTCCTCAGGCGTTAGAACTGTATTGGATTATAACATAAAAAGCCTAAGGGTAATGCAATTACATGCATTTGATTATAATTGATAAAAAAAAATGGCGTCGGGCTACAAAAAACGATGAAGTTTTGAACGATGGCGGATGACAATTTAACGATGGCGCGAGTCATTTGACGATGGCGCATGACATTTGAACGATGGCGGGGCGCCATCGTTAAACAGGCCATGGAGATCCCTGTAATGTAAAGTGACAAGTATTTCATGCAAAGTTAAGAACGGAATAAGTTCTACAATTAGAAAAAAATAATTTTAAATTGTTTCAGATGGAAATGTTTTTTTCCTTAACTGTATACCACCATCTTGAATTGTAAAATAGTAGTTTCATTATGTCTTGTTCTTTCTTAAATCTGCAAATGTGGATACAACTTGGCCATTAATGGGTTAAACTGTTCATTGGAATAAAGGCTAAGTTATTTATTGCATTATTCAAACTGATTTATCATATACCAAATGTTTGAGCTTGCTTCAATCAAATTGTCTACTTTGCATTTCAAAGAGATGTGCCTCAAATAGTTTTTTTTTTAGAGGAATGATAGAGAAATTTTTGTTTTTTACTTGTAGCAAGAAAACAAGGTCTGTGGCACCATTTTTTCGTTGTATTTTCATAAAGCATATTTAAAAACCTAAAACCTTTCTTCTCATATTTCATTTCAAAATTCCATCTCAAAGATGTCTTTTTATTCACAAAAAAGTGTTTTTTCATGAACAATCTATGCAAAGTTAATCAATTTTGCACGACATATAGCTTAAAATATAGCACCCTGACCCATATTTCTTTTTGTATTTTTGAAAAAAAGCATGGAAAAATCTACATTCTGACCAAGTATAAAAAAGTTCTATCTGAGGAAATATATACCAATGATCCACCTTTAGCTTTCTGTATTGTAATCTTACATTTACTGGTACCACTTAACATGCTTAAAGTAAAAGGTATCCTCAATCTGCTTTAAGGGGACAGAAGAACTTGTATCCTTGATAATTTTGGGTATACCCTCACTTGTAGGAAGTATGTAGCTGTATTTATGGACAAAAATTATAAACAAACATTTTATTGTGAAGTTACTGGAAGACTATGTTTTTTAATGCTTTTCTGACACATTCTAACTCACAACTTTTTATGAGAGTGAAAATAACATCTGGCAGGTGTAAAGTAATTTGTAAAAAAGGGAATAAATTAGTACATAATCTCTGTTTGTCCATACACAAGTCCCAAAATTGGTTTCTGTTCTCTTATGTTTGCTTCAATCTAATGCTTTAACATTTAAACATAATGCTTACTACCACAAAAAAAAAGTTTGAATTTGGGTGGTATCACTTTTACCATTCTACAGTTATGCCCCTTTACAAATAGAAAAATTGCTGATTTTTATGTTTCCTTTCTTTAACCTAATATTGTCTAACCCAAATCATATGAAACTTTTACACAATACTGATTACGACAAAACTCTGATCAAGTTCAAATTTGGGTGTCGTCACTTTTACCTTTCTTGAATTATGTCCCTTTAAAACATTACATCCGTGTCCCATGGACATGTTCTCCATATACATTGTCTTAAACTTATGTTTGTACTTTCTAGATCATAATTTTCTGATGTTGTACAGTGATGATGAACTTATTAATTTTATGAAAATTTATGATCTGGAGAGGAAAAGTAAGTGTAAACTGTCGTATTTCAAAACTGGAAAACATGGAATATGACGTGGATGTATAGGAGACAAAAATCTCGTTGTGTATTATTTGTTGTATAATTATAGATTTTGAATTTTTCAGAAAGGTGGTGCTTTAAAGAATGGACCAGATGGTGAGTCAGTTAGCCTCCTAGAATCACCGATCTGAAAGACAATCTGTCTGACTAATAATAGGATTCTAGAATAGAATAGAATAGAAGATACTTTATTCCAAATTAATGGGGCAACATGAAGTAATAAAATTACACATATTAAAGAAACAACACTATCTTGCATATGTGTTTTAGCCGATATCAGAAAACAGAAGTTTTGAGAAAGCTTTAAAAAAATATTTAAGTTAAAATCAATCAAAATAAATAAAATGTGCAAAGCTTTATATTTTTAGAATTAAAAAAAAAACAAGAGAAGGTACAAAAAACTGTTAGAACGAATAAATATTGATCTTTAATTTCATGTCAAATATTCTTTTTTTTCAGCAAAAGCATTACAAAAAATGAAGCAAACATTCCCATATGATGTAAGTAAAGGACAGAGTATCCTGTGTGTATATGATATTAAGATAACATCATTTTTTTGTGTGTGAAATTTGAACGATTAGAAAAACGAATGTCAAAAATAAAACATCCTTCATATTCTTAATAGTGCTTTGTTCTACCTTTTTTTATTTAATTATAAATGCTTGAAATGACTAAATGAGCTAAGATCAATAAAGTGTTATATTACATATAGAAAACACACAAACCTCTTTGATATTGCTGACAAAGACGTAGTGCAGGAATTTCATTCTTATGAAATTTATCCTTTCAGATTAAGGATATGCCTTTTTGTAAACAAAAACAAAAACTTCAGCCCATTGTTTTTATGCAGTTAAGCTGCATTATGCGAGCACCCTAGATTTGTGTTCTACCCAATAAATGCTGAAATACTTGCCATTCTTATTATCTAGCTTGCTACTATGTTATATATGACTAATTGAACACTTTTTTAATACTTTTTATTCTGGATTACAAAAAATATGACCAGAAAAACCTTAAATGATCGTCGATTTATCCAAAAGTTTTGAAGTTACACATAGGAAGTAGTGCTTATTAAGAATCCTTGTGTAGTTCATTATGACTTGTGCTTTTGGCCAAGATGTCAAAGAACAATTGTATGAAATATTTAATCGCCGAAAATCTCTTAAGACAAGTAGTTTAGATTTCCCAAATGGCAAAAGTCGTAGGAATATTGTTTGTCATCAATACGTAGTACAACTACGTCAGAAGTCTATTATATAATAAGTTCAACTGTACATGCTGTTGGCGGCAATTTCAAATTAGAAAAAGAAATGTTCGTATCTTTTCAATTTGGAGGCAGGTGTGCAAATTAGCGGTGGTCCGAGGTCCGCGACCTTCCACTTTTGCAAGCGGAATTTCGACTAGGATAGTTGGTTTCTAGCTACGCCCGACATAGTCACCTTCCACTTGAAAGAAAATAAGAATTAACTTTGCAAACCTTTTCACCATGTTCACCAAAGTCTCCAATTGAACGAGCTAAAAACTTATTTTATCATTGTTATTCATGACAGCGATGTTCATTTTGTTCAACCGCTAGCTTTATACAGAAAATCGCCGACAAATATTGTATAAATTCGAGTAAAATCGTATCTGATTGACAAAAACATCATTGTAAACACATAACAAAGCGGCCGTGAATACAAAATTTTACAATATCGGATCCGATTCCGGAAGCGGATAAGGGTAATTCCGGGTTTGGCGATCAATTACAAAATTAATCTAAACAGGTGAAAAAATACATCTATGCATGGTAAATGCGGTCTCACTAATTAGCGACAACAAGAATTTTAGCGACAACAAGCGACAAAAAGCGACAAGAATTATTTTAGCGACAACAAGCGACAAGAAACTATTTAGCGACGAGAAAACATTTTTTTTTAATTAAAATTAATTATTGCAATAAATATTAAAAGAATATGCAAAAGAAAGTTAAAATTGATAGAAAAAAATGAAATATTATTTACATAATATTTTATCATCTATTATGAATAACAGCCAGTATTACGTTTAATTATTGTTTATGAGATTACTTTTCCTTGTGTTTTAGAACATATTATTTATCTTATAATTTGTTTTTTAAAACTCTTTTCGTGCAATATGTATTAAGCTCGCAAAATGAATTACGTGTGCATCATTGTCCTGAAAATATTGACACAAGTTGTGAAATACAAAGAACTGAAACCAAACTGGAGGAAAAGAAAATTGAAATGTGAATGTTTTTATCTTTTTATTTGTTTATTGCCTCATTAAACGATATTAATCATGTTTATGCATATTGATTGAAGATGAAAGGAAATTAATGACACTGAATCTTGAGTTTTCAACAAGTGTTCACTATTTACAACTGATGATTGTATATTCTGGCACGTGTAATTGTATAGTCTGACGCGTGTACAAAGTTGAAGGTGTTAATTGGATGTTATTGTAGCAATAAAACAGGGGACACGCGACTCGTTAATCTCATTTGATGTTCCACATTGTGTGTACTGTTATTATCTTATAATAATAATAATAATAATATCTTTATTTAAAGAGAGTAACTCATTTGGATTAAACCTATTTTCAATAAGGCTCTCTATATGCATACAATCTTAGGGTGCAGGGGCGGATGCAGGAATTTTCGAAAGGGGGGGTGCTAACCCAGGGCAAACAGGGCAAAGGGGGGGTGCAAAACATATGTCCCGATACAAATGCATTGATCGGCAAAAATAAAGGGGGGGTGCGCACCCCCGGAACATCCCCCCCCCCTGGATCCGCCACTGGGGTGAAGCCACATCTAATGTTGTTCCTATCAAGAACAATGAATTATACTGTTAGAAAGGAAATAATATTTCATGTTTTTGTTTCAATAAATCCTTCAAAGGAAAGTTGACCTTTTTTGGGGTTTTTTTTCTCGCAAAAGTACGTGATCTGTATATGGACCCCAAGGTAGAACCACGTCCTCGTTGTGGGGTCTGGAAACACGCTTTAATAATAAAGATGGCAAAGCGTGGCTTAGAGTTCTACAAATAAAGCATCGAATTGACATAACAAGAGTACACTTAGAGCATAGTATTATTCAAATGAATCAAAATATTATATTCCATTATGCCTGCTCCATATATATCTCCATTCGTTTATTCATTCTTTGATACATACATTATCTTATACATATTTTTCATATTTAAAAATAAAAAAAAAGAAGCTCAATCTCTTTCTTTTTCACAAATGTTAAATTTCTTCATCTACCAATATACTAATAATTTTATAAACTTCACAATCTCTGTCTTTCTCACAAATGTTTCATTTCTTCGTCTATCTATATAATAAAACATTTTAATTAATCACATCTGCTCGTATATTTAAAAAAAACCATTAAATACAAATTTCTTTATATCTAATAAAAAAAAAATGTTTTCTTGTCACTAAATAGTCTTCTTGTCGCTTGTTGTCGCTAAAATAATTTTTTTGTCGCTTGTTGACGCTTGTTGTCGCTAATTAGTGAGACCCGGTAAATGAATATAAACACTAGAATTGTAAACCAAAAGATATAGACAATAGACAATAGACAATATTTTATTCGCACAAACACATTTACATTAAATGGTTATGGCATACAAAATTAAGACAATAAACTGACAATAGTTAAATTGATTATAATTATATTAGAGTGACAGTGGTATTCACAGCGAAGAAGAAAAAGGCTATAAATATCAACAGTTAACACATTGTTAATGTTCATGAACAATTAAAAAAAGAACACAAACAAAAATTCGGTTGCATATTAAAAAAAAAAATTATACAGATGCATATTAAAAAAAAGTTATACAGATGTTCTTAATAAAAGACAATCATTAATATACTTTATTGTGATTTTTATAATGACTGGTAGACTGCTATTTAAAAGTACAGTCAAATGATTTAGTGTTATAGTGGACTGCAATTTAGTAAAATTGAAATTAAGATTTAAGATATATGTAAAGGAAAGAAAAAGCAGAAAAATATTTTATACAGAAACTCAAAATTCTTTTTGACAAATTTTAATTTAAAAATCCAATACAACGTGACAGCTGGGAATAGTGTATATCTAAGAATATACATGTTCATGGTCACAGTCTAAATTTTCTTTATCAGTGATAAATGATGATAATGCATGTGAGATGCTTTTAAAGTGTAAACATATTACTGCAATTTCGAAGGGTTATTTTTTTATCTCAATTTTGAAGGGTCAATTAAAGTAGCTGAAAGTTTCTTTCTTTATTTACTATATTATATATACCTGAATGTAAGTAAATCATAAGATATATAGGTGGCATCCTTTGGGCCACTCTACCCCCTCCTGTTTAATAACTTGGAAACGGTCGAGCTCCCCACCCTTAAACCATATGAGGGGCAGATCCAGGATTTTAGGTTAGGAGGGGCGCGCAAACTTAAATTTTCTCCGAGCAGAGTGAGGCTAATAAAAATATGAGGTAAAATATTCTTTATTAAGAATATTCTTTAGAATAAATGAGAACAACTCATGCTTTGCAAATTTAAGGGGGGTGCACGCCCGCCCCCCCCCCCCCCCCCCCCCCCCCCCCCTTTCCGCCTGAATCAGCCCCTGCATATATTCAAGTATAGGACACTATAATAAATAAAATGAAATATAGGGGAGTCCCTGGAGTTACCCCACCCCCTCCTGTTTGAGAACTTGGAAACGGTCGAGATCCACACCCCTTAACCATATATATTCATGTTTGTGACAATATGAAAAATCAATGAAATATAGGAAGAGTCGCTGGGGGTCACCCCTACCCTCCTGTTTTGGAATTTAGAAATGGTCGAGATCCCCATCCCTAAACCATATATATTCATGTATGGGACAATATAACAAATCAGATGAAAAATAGGGGGAGTCCCTTGGGTCTCCACACTCCTTCCTGTTTGAGAATTTGAAACCCGTTGAGATCCCCACCCCTTTACCATATATATGCATGTACGGGACAATATAATAATTCAAATGAAAGATAGGGGAGTCCCTTGGGTCACTGTACATCCTAGGGCTCCTGTTTGAGAACTTGGAAATGGTCAAGATCCTCACCCCTAAACCATATATACTCATGTATGGGACAATATAACAAATCAAAAATGAAATATAGGGGAAGTCCCTGTGGTCACCCCAACCCTCCTGTTTGAGAACTTGGAAACGGTCGAGATCCTCACACCAAAACAATATACATTCATATATGGGCCATTCTAACATGACGTCCTTCAAACGCTTTGAGTACACACCCGTGGTAAAATATGAATATATTGCCAGTGCTGTTCCGATTGTACTCCCACGTCATATGCTTTTTTATGAATGAGATACCCGACGTCATAGAACAATGACGTTAGAATGTAAGCATTTTACGGGAAAATACACGCTTGTGAATCCGAAAATCATCACAAGGAAACATACACAAATGATGCTAAAATGTGGCAAAAGCCCTTTATTGTACATCATATAAGACATATAAATAAATTATCATTCAAATTCATCCAAAACTGTCTAAATACATTATTTTAAATAGTTTAAGCATGTCACTAATGCAGTTTGCTCCGTTCTTTTACGCTAGTTTATTAGTGCGTTTATTTATGGGAACGGCAAATATTTGCCTACACCTAGAGCGCTTCGATCCAAAAGAATTGCCGTATGTGTCCTATCAGAATCGAAATAATTCATGGGGGCTTGAATATATCTAGATTTTACCACGGGTTGTCCCTTTATGCCGATATTTTACCCCTCGCTATCGCTCAGGGGTAAAATATTTGTCATAAAGGGACAACCCGTGGTAAAATCACGATATATTCAAGCCCCCATGAATTATTTCTTAAATATAACTAATTAAATGAAATATAGGGGGAGTCCCTGGGATCACCCTAACCATCCTGTTTGAGAACTTGGAAACCAATGAGATCCCCACCCTTAAACCATATATATGAATTTTATGTATGGGACAATATAACAAATAAAATGAAATTTAGGGGAAGTCCCTAGGGTCACCCTACCCCCAGTGGGGGATCCAGAAACTTTCATAAGTGGGGGCCCACTGACTTACCTAAGAGGGGGCCAGCTCCAGATATGCTTCAGTGATTCCCTATATAAGCAACCAAGGCGCCCCCCCTAAATCCTCTGCCTACCCTACCTGTTTGAGAACTTGAAAACCGTTGAGATCACCACCCCTAAATTATATATACATTCATATGTATGGGACAAAATAACAAATCATTTACATTTACTATGGGCAAGTCAGTCAGACCTCACCATTGATCCCTGTTGTAGTGAACATTTGTTTGATTTGTGTCTCATAACTTTTGTACTATAGAACACAAATTCAGTTTTCTTTCCAGGGAAACCAGTCCATTCATACTATTACATGTTCATACTAAGTCAACTTGAACTTCTAGCATTCAAATAAAACCAAGGTTAACTACCAAGTAGAACAACTGCAATCATTGGGAACTTGTACCACTGCAGACTCACCATAAAAAATATACATTGCTATATGCATTGCTTTTGAAACCTTGATAACATATAAATTATTTGTCTTAATAAATAAATCATTAGATAAACATAAATGTACTATATATGAATGTTTAATGTTGAGGCAACTTTGCCACAGTTTTCATAATTATGGTTGCCTTGGTTTTTGGTTAACTGCCTTCAGCGCTTACAGCGCTTTGATTAAAAGCTTCTGACCTTACAAGCTATTACATCATCAATATCCTTGAAAATTGTATTGGGGTAAAAAGAGAGAGTGCATTAAGTCATGAAATAAATTGATATGAAAATTTAATAAAAAGGGAAGGCAAAGGACAAAATTTGTAATGCTTGAAATCAACATGGAACAAAACATTATACTGCATTGCAAGTTTAAGAAATCCTTAGCTCTGCTTTAGGCATAAATCAGTTGAATTTAAGATTATTTAGCTACCACTATTCAAAAAGGTGCTAGGTACAAGTATTATCATCAAATTACAGAACTATTTCTGATTTGTCAAGTAGGTACAGAATTTTACAGAAAATTTAAAGGATTGAAAATAAACTAATATATATGTAAAAGATCAAAAGTTTATTTAAATACATGTTTATGATTTGAGAATAATCAAGTGTTTATTACTTAAAGCTGTTCCAGAAAAAAATGTATTGGGGGTTGGAAGGCAGTTTTTGTCAGCACCCGTCACCCAGACAATTGTAATTGAGAATTATAGTGCATTATAGTGTGAAAAGTGCTCTGATACCCATCACCCATGTATTATTAATACAATGTGCCTTCCAACCCCCTACATTTTTTTCTGGAATAGCCCTTATGAAATAAATGTATATGTAAGTAAATGATAAATTCTTTATTTTTTCCAGATACACAAGTTAACTTGGGATGCTCAGCACAAGACAAATGTTGAACAGTGTTACTGTTATTGTGGGGGCCCAGGAAGGTATTAATTTACTGACTTATAGAAAAGTCACAGGATTCTAACATATCTGTATATTAAATACTTTTAAAGATACACAAGAAATTAATTTGTGTAACTGATGACAAAATGGAGGTCAAGTTCAATATTGATTATTTTAATTTTTACTGTTGAAGAATGACAGTCCTTAATCAATTGCAAAATTTCACTTTATATGGTTGGTGTGCTATAGCTTATAAACCCATTTGCCAATGCTTTTCACATTTTTAGCTCACCTGGCCCGAAGGGCCAAGTGAGCTTTTCTCATAACTTGGCGTCCGGCGTCTGTCGTCGTCCGGCGTCGTTAACTTTTACAAAAATCTTCTCCTCTGAAACTACTGGGCCAAATTTAACCAAACTTGGCCATAATCATCATTGGGGTATCTAATTTAAAAAATGTGTCCGGTGACCCGGCCAACCAACCAAGATGGCCGCCATGGCTAAAAATAGAACATAGGGGTAAAATGCAGTTTTTGGCTTATAACTCAAAAACCAAAGCATTTAGAGCAAATCTGACATCGGGTAAAATTGTTCATCAGGGCAAGATCTATCTGCCCTGAAATTTTCAGATGAATCGGACATTCCGTTGTTGGGTTGCTGCCCCTGAAATTGTAATTTTAAGGAAATTTTGCTGTTTTTGGTTATTATCTTGAATGTTATTATAGATAGAGATACACTTTAAACAGCAATAATGTTCAGCAAAGTAAGATGTACAAATAAGTCAACATGACCAAAATGGTCAGTTGACCACTTTAGGAGTTATTGCCCTTTATAGTCAATTTTTAACCATTTTTCATAAATCTTAGTAATCTTTTAGAAAAATCTTCTCCTCTGAAACTACTGGGCCAAATTTAACCAAACTTAGCCATAATCATCATTGGGGTATCTAGTTAAAAAAATGTGTCCGGTAACTCGACCAACAAACCAAGATGGCTGCCATGGCTAAAAATAGAACATGGGGTAAAATGCAGTTTTTGGCTTATAACTCAAAAACCAAAGCATTAAGAGCAAATCTGACAGGAAGTAAAATTGTTGATCAGGTCACGATCTATCTGCCCTGGAATTTTCAGATGAATCGGATAATCGGTTGTTAGGTTGCTGCCCCTGAATTGGTAATTTTGAGGAAATTTTGCTGTTTTTTGTTATTATCTTGAATATTATTATAGATAGAGATAAACTGTAAACAGCAATAATGTACAGCAAAGTAAGAACTAAAAATAAGTCAGTATGACCAAAATAATCAATTGACCCCCTAAGGAGTTATTGCCCTTCATAGTCAATTTTTAACAATTTTCTTAAAATTTGAAGATTTTCAATAACATTTTCCACAGAAAGTACTGTTATAGATAGAGATAATTGTAAGCAGCAACAATGTTTAGTAAAGTAAGATCTACAAACACATCACCATCACCAAAACACAATTTTGTCATGAATCCATTTGTGTCCATTGTTTAATATTCACATAGACCAAGGTGAGCGACACAGGCTCTTTAGAGCCTCTAGTTGATATGTTTTATTAACGACAAATTTGAAACCAAGTTCAAAATTGATTTCATTTTTTGCCATTCAGGAATTATGGCCCTTCATTGATTGGAAAGGGGTATTTAAAGTAATTCCTATTCAATAAGTTGAGAACCTTTCAATCAAAGCTTTTCAAACTGTTATATGTAGGTCAAGTTTGATATTTAAAAAAATCACTTTTTACGTTCAAGAGTTTTGATCCTTAATTGATTTTTGATAGCTCCTTTTGCTACTTTTAACAGAATATCATACTAACTAATTTTCATTTCTTTACAGCTGGTTCCTGAAGATGTTACAATGCTGTAGGTGTAGACAATGGTTTCATGAAGGTATGTGACAATATACTTAAAAGAGACATTAGATTCTAATGATACATGTATGTCTAAGACTTTACAAATTCAGTTTGTGCCTTGATTTATTATAAGTATCCAATTAATATTTACGATTTAGTTTCTTAAGGTAAGCATGAGAAAAGTCATGATATCCTGGAAAAAAAAGTTATAAAAGCCTACAGAAAATTTGTTATTCGTAGTTGAACATACATGTGACAGAGTTGTCAAGCCACAACTGGAGATTTGGAAATTATCAGCTGGAGTTTTGGTCTCATAACTGGAGATTTTTTATCGACGTACGCAATGGTTTTTTTTGTGTGTTTAAAATGCATATCTTCCTTTTTTTGGTTAAAAGAACAATAATTCCATACCTCTAAACACCTGCATATCCATTTTTACTTAATAAAAAGAAAAGATATTAGGGGTTTTCAAATATTTATTCATTATGAATAATTCAAGATAAAGTGATCAGCCATCATACATAGTTGGCAAAAAGTATCTCTGATTAAGCTACATTGTCAACTTTGGTACCACTACTGAACATGCTTGTAACAGAAGGTCTTAAATTGAAAGAGTTGTAGGCTTGCTGTTGGTAGCTGTCTCCATAAGTTTGTTCCAGTCAGACTCATTAGGGCAACCATAGTCGGCTCTGCATGAAGTGTAGTAAGCATGGTCTTGACCCTTGGTACTGGATCTCCACCATTTGAAATCAGATCTCCAGGCAGAGTTGAATTTGGCTAGATACTTGGTCTTCTTTTATTTGCTGCTGGGGTATTTGTGATAAAATACGGTTTGCATTTTGTCAAATTCTAAAATTTTAGAATAGTCCAAGACAACTATACTTACATAGGTATTCCATTGGCTTGGATAGAAAACGAGCCATAAATATTATATTTGAGTTGATTTCATTTGTCTTTGAGGTTCAGTAAATGTTCCATGTTTTCAACAGCATCAAATAAATCGTTGTTTATACAACTTGTGCAATTAGTCAATTTAATCCTTTGTCAGTATTTCACTTTAAATCAACCAGGCTTGTGTCTTAAACTAACTAGTTGATCACCAGGTAATTGCCTATTATCTTTGATTTATGTTGTATATACAGTTTAATCCTAAACACCTCAGGCTGATTTTAACTTTTTTACGATTTGACACAACAGGAAACTTCTGTTTTTCTCTGACTTTTCCCATATCAATTTCAAGTTTCGCGGACTATTTCTTTGTCCCTATCGATTTTGTAAAGAAAAATTTGTATTGAAAATTTTACGAGGTTGACATTTTCGAAAAAGCGGAAGATTTCAAATTTTAACGGGAGGGACGGAAGAGGGTCTGAAAAGCAGGAGATTTTAACTCCCGCCGGAAGAATCACATGTATGAGTGAACATTTAATTATGTGATTCACCTGTACCCTTGAAATCCATGAAAATTGATATCGAGCTAAAATAATAAATTCACAGTATTAATTTATAGCTAGTTTACTATGTTTTTGAAGGACCTTCTTATTGATTGTGCAATCTTTATTAATTTACTTATTTTCCAGCCTGTATACAATGTTTAGAATACCCTCTGATGAATGGTGACAGATTTTATTTATTTGTTTGTTCCCATTGCAACACTGGACCAGAATACATCAAAAGACTAGATTTGAAATGGTAAGTTTGGTGAATAATGCAGGTTATATGAACCTCAGTTAGACTAGTATGATGATTTTATTGATTAATATTAATATAAGGTGACCGTGGGGCTTTAAGTTTTCCCTTGTCCATCCATCCATACATCCCGAAATTGGTTTCCATTCTCTAACTTGAGTTTGCCTCAACCAAATGTTATGAAACTCATACACAATGCTTATTACCACAAAACAGATCAAGTTTCAATTTTTGTGTGGTGTCACTTTTACTGTACCAGAGCCGTGTACATTTACAAATGGAAAAAATGCTGAATTTTTCATTTCCATTCTTTACCTAAGTTGGCTGCAACCAAATGGTATGAAACTTATACACAATGCTTATTAGGGCTATTCCAGAAAAAAATGTAGGGGGGGGGGGGGGGGGGGTTGGAAGGCAGTTTTTGTCAGCACCCGCCACCCAGACAATTGTAATTGAGAATTATAGTGCATTATAGTGTGAAAAGTTGCTGATACCCATCACTCATGTATTATTAATATAATGTGCCTTCCAACCCCCCCATACATTTTTTTCTGGAATAGCCCTTACCACATAAATCAGATCAAATAGAAATTTGAGAAGCGTGACTTTTACTGTCCCTATATAATGTTATATGCAAGAAGGGGCATCATCTGTGTCCATTCCCTATTTATTTTTCCAATAGTGATATGATGCATCCAACAATGTCTCCATTATGTTATAAAGACTACCTATTGAATTTTATGGACATTGTTCACATTGGAAATATAAAATATATGAAAAATTGCATGAATTCAAACAAAGTGGATTTTTTTTGGGTGGACTTTTGTCCTTTGGAAATGTAATTAATACCCCCCAAAAAAAACATTGTGAAAAAGCACCAGCACAGTACAAAACAAATAATCACGAAATGTAATTTTGATTTTCCAAATGGTTTTTGCATTCCAATGTTGCAATATTGCACTGAACTTGACTTTGAACATTATGCTTCATGCTTGTTTTTGACTATTTACAGGGTGGATGTTGTACATTTAACTCTATACAACCTAACAATAGAAGGCAGATGGAACAAATTCTTTGATGTTGATACCATTGTAGAATTCATCACAAGTAATTTGGAAAATCTACAAGTAAATTCTGTAAGTGTAAACTACTTATTTATGTTGAAATATACAACATTTTCCAACACACACAAAAAATTCTTTAAATTTGTTACAGTATGAATTTTCAATATTTTTTCACAACAAATTCAGGAATCCCAATGATATAAGATAAAATACATCTGTGATGTTCTTGTAGCTATAATATTTCACTTTAGTTTCATTAAAGTTGTACTGTTGATGGCTTTTCTTAAAAAATTTGATGTGATGATGGCAAAGGTTGCTGATGAATTTTTTACGAAATTTGTGAAATGTTAGATTTTCTTTAAATGCATGACTATAAGAATGAACACTGATTTCAGACTTCTAGTAAACATTTATATAAAATTCATGAATGAAGGAAATGTGAATTACATATGAACTATGACCTGTTATAAACAAACAACAACTGTTACTGTAAATTCAGAAATTATTATGTGCATTTGTTATTGCGATTTTGTAACTTTAGACTAAAATGCTATTTTAATTTATGTGATATTGAGAAAAAACCTATAAAATTCATATAAATAATTTCAAAATGCAAGTTAAATTATTGCGATTATAACCGTGTTGCATTTTTTGCAATAATAAAAACATTGCAATAATTTCTGAATATACAGAATATAATAAAGGAAGTTTATCCAAAAACACAAGATTTAAGAATGCCATGGTGACTTGTAGAACAACTTGGTGTGCCTTACTCATACTACAATGAAATTTTATCAAACTACGTTTAATTGAACGAATTGATGCACTCCATCCCCTCTGAAAATGGCTTTAAAAGTTTGTGGTAACTAATTATATATTATGTTGCCACCCTATAATTTCTTTATTCCATTTTCAGTTATCAGCTGACAAGGACAGTATACGTGAAAAAGTTGTTAACTCTTTGAATGGATATAAATCCAGGTAATTGAATAAATTTAAATACTCTCAATTGAACCTCATTATCTATTTATGAACCTGAAAAAAATCTGAAAGTTCTTATTGAAATAAGCATGCCATGTAAGTAATGGAAAGAAGCAAATGAAGATGTAATATGATGTATGAAATATCTTTCATCCTCTAGCATCTTCTATGCTCTTGTAACATTGGTAGGCTTTTTATATTAAATTTTTGTCAATATTCATTATTGTACACCTACAGTACGGGTAGGGACTTATTTTTATGGATGTCTTAATCCGTCTAGATGTCAGACTGGTCGGACAGTTGTCCCAGTGTAATAAACACCTGCTGTGCAATATCCAAGTGGAAGGTCGTAAAGCAATCTCTACCAGCTTGATTAGAATTAAATTTTACCTATACAGATATATTAGTATTTATGGAGGATAGATAAATGTAAAATATTGTTTTGTATTCAAAGAGAAAGAATTAAAATTAAAATTAAATATAAGAAATAAAATAAAAATTAAATATAAGAATAAAAATTAAAATTAAATATAATTTTTTTTTTTATAATTTGAAAATGAAATAAAGACGATTTTTAACAATATATTCTGTTGCCAATTATTTCAATAGTTTTGTGCCAATAAACTATTTTGTATTTGTATTTGTATTTGTATTTGTAAACCGTAAATATTTCATCTAATTCAAAATAATAAGCCTAATAACAACCAAGACTGTTTTCAATAGAAGTTTAAATCAAATTGTTGAGACTTCAATCCCGTAAATTATACGAGTTTTCGTTAATGGTTATATTATTTCCCGCTTTTAACGTCCTGTTCCTTTATATGTTATTATAAGAAACTCAATTTTAAGTATAAGGCCAACATATCGTATTTATGAAATATGTATAGGCATTGTGAATTAAGTTATTTTCTTTTTGATACAACTTTCCCCGTCGGAGCCTCTACATCTATTCACACCTGTCAATCATTTCTCGCAAGTGAAACATTTTGGTCAGACAGATCACTCGTGCTTTCTGTTTTGACATATTTCCCGTTAATCTCTTTGAAAGTCAAACAATTGGTTTCCTTTAATACAATATTTATAACGCCGAGATCATATTTCGATTCATATTTTTTTTATTTTATTTAAAATTGTTGACACTCGAGATAATATGCCTTTCTATTTTCATCTCTGAAATTTTTTATGAAAATCGCCGGTGTTATAAATATATTTTACAAATTGTATCAAATCGATACACGAAAATCAAAGTTTAACCTTATATAGTTTATAGACTAAATGCACATTTATATCCCAATGGGGTTGAAGGCTAGTCGTACTAGTCATGATCAGCTGTCTTTACTTTTTCGTCGTACTTCTAGTCATTCTAAAGCTCGCGCAGTCAGTATGATTTTATAAATCGATGTTGTATTATTTCCGAAGTTTAAAGGAGGTCTCCAAATATATTATTTAAATGGAAATCCGGGAAATGACTGATAAAAATAAAACAAAAAATAGTTAAAGAAGACTAAATCATGTTTTGATTATACATGTATGTAAATCGATTAAATTTCTATTCTGGTAAATCGATCAAGAGCCTCAAAACTAAAGCACAATACTGTCAATCATTCCACATCAAATTTAATCATGAATGAATTTTCCCACGGTTGGTCAGTAAGGTCACCTGTGTTTACTGTTACGACATTTCCCGCCATATAAAAATCTCATGCAGTGGACAAAATAGATCTTTAATATCTTTTATTAGCATTCAATATTATTGTGAGTGGAGTCAAGTTAAAGTTCAACCACGTGCACACGCTGTTGATCACTGATATGTGTATCATGGAATTGTCTTTTCGCGGCAATTTTTTCTTTTAGATTGCTGTAAAAAATATAACATACAAGTTTCCTTTTTTACATGGATTGTGCGTAAATTAATATTATGCAATTAAGTTAGGGATTTCGGGAATCCTTTTTTCGCGATGTTGGGATTTAAATTTATTTAAATTCGGGACTTTGGGACTTCGTGTTTTTAAGCCCGGGATTTCGAGATCCGGACCCCTTTTACCCCCTACCCCCAAATGCAGATCAATTATATTAATTTAGCATAATGAACAAACACGGAAATCTTAAAATAAACTTATGCCCGGGAAGAATCAATATTTTCTTCTAGTGTTATTATTTGCGTTCTATTTTAGTTATACATCTCCAACTTTCAGACAATATTTGTTTACAGTAAAAAGTAAAAACTACAAAGAATCATCAAGCTACTAATAATATATAAGTATTGCTCACTGTAATTATTTTTATCTCGGAACTGACACAACACAGACTGAATGTTTTAGTATGCAGCAGCACTTGAGACAGCATTCTGCTAATCAATGGATTTACGTGGAAAATAAATCAGTAAAATAAAAATAACCGTAAGCTTCAAGAAATCGAATACATGTAAAAATATATATGTTTAAAAAATTTATGCAAACAAATAAGAAAAAGATACAAAAAAAAAAAAACAAACGAAAAGGAACATAAAATAAAAATAATTTTTAGGAACAAAGAAAATAAATAACAGTTGAAATATCAAAACCATAATTAACAAAAATAGGCTATTTTTATTAAACAAAGTTTTCTCCAGTACTTCACCTGTAAAAAATATTTTATGTCAAATACGATGTAGAACTAATATAATCAATAAAGTGACTGAGAGGTTAAAATTACAGGTAATCTGATTCTGAAATCAGTGAAGCGTAATTCTAGCAACACGGATTAAGATGAAAGGACCATTCACACCTGGATCTGTTGATTAATGACCATACTACCTACCATAAAAATGTCGGATTATTCATATCCGACTAGACGGATTAAGACATCCATGAAAATAAGTCCCTACCCGTACTGTAACTGAAGCTCTTTTTTTTAAAACTTGTTATCAACTGATATTGGTTTGTCATTTAATATATATATAATGAAGGTGTGGTATGGTTGTCATTGAGAAAACTCTACACAGTAGACCAAAAAACACTTAAAACTATAGGTCACCATACGGCCTTCAACATTGAGCAAAGCTCATACTGCATATTCAGCTATAAAAGGCCCAACATGACAATGTAAAACAATTCAAATGAGAAAACAAACAGCCTAATTCATGTACAAAATACTTTAATAAGTATTCTAAGAATTCAGATAAGATTCTTCTCTGACATACAATATTTTTCATCTTTCAATGGGACCATCTGTATTTAGTTTTGTGACTTATTTTACAGATTTACTAATCAGAAGGAAAACAGGAAGAAGCCTATGGGTAAACCCTGCTTTGGTCTACGAGTGAGGATTCCACCACCTGCACCTATGGTAATGTTGCCTCACACTGGTCAGGTCAATCATGAGGTGATGATGTCATACAAAGAAAAAGGCAAAAACTTCAAATGTTTTATGCCTTCACAGTGGTAAGATTCATAAAAGGAAATTAGATGGTTGATAAATAGGTTTACGGTTTAACTGCCTTGAAGACTTGGATCAGCCTTTACATCTATCAAAAACATAGTAAATAAGTGAAAAGGTTAAAATATTAAAGAATATTTACCGTATTTCAATAAAAAACACAACAATAACAAATTTAGAAAAGAGGTGAGGCTCATGTTTGTGTATTACCAATGATTATGATCACTTAAAATAAATTTGGAATTAATGATAGAATGAATTATTGTTCTTAGCTGAACTGTAACATCAGGGGTAATTTATGATTGTATACAAATTAAACCTGTGCACTTGCCAAAAGTTGGTGTTCTTTAGGAGTTTTGGAAATCCATTTATACAATTTCACGTCAGTCTTTTTATGATATTTCCAAATTTTTCAGTACATCACCTGTATGCTTGCCATGGCAGAGCAAACAGAAAGGATTAGAAATTGATGTTTCAATAGCATTCAAGTCAGACAAAGTACGCAGGAATCTTCTTCAGTCGGCAGTAAGTACTTATGTTTTCAAAGTCTACAAGAACTTGTTAATAGATAAAAGAAGATGTGGTAAGAGTGCCAATGAGACATCTCTCCATCCAAGTCACAATGTGTAAAGAATAAACAATTATAGATCAAAGTACGGCCTTCAACACAGAGCCTTGGCTTATACCAAATAGTAAGCTATAAAAGGCCTCAAAATGACTAGTGTAAAACAATTCAAACAGGAAAACAATGGTTTAATCTTTATTGGAAATGAAAAACATTTTATATGAACCACATTAACAAAAAACAACCACTGAACAACAGGTTCCTGATTTTAATACCCTTTAAAAGTGCTCCTTCTGATTGAATAAGAGCTTGAAAAATATTTCGGCTTATTTTAATATCATTTGTAAACATCAAACCCATTCCTACTAGTTAAATGTAAATTTTATTGTATATTCAAATATTGGTTATAGAATATTTAGACAAATCAGATAGAAATATATTTAAAAATTTTGTCATCACAATGTACAATTTAAAATTTAAAATTTTCAATGTACATTGTAAGGCAGGAAATTAAAATTTAAGCATACAATTTCGTAGTGCTTATGCTAATCTTTCTTATTGTGGCTGACTTTGGCCTCATGTGTAAAATGTCAGTCTTTTTAATTGCATCTAAAGAACCTTTTTGTAGTAGTAAAAAATTATATACTTCTAAACATTGAAAAGAAAATTAAAAACTTGACAAATTTACTTTAATACACAAGTAAATATTACTTTTTGAGATTTCTTACTTGTGCATAAGTTGTATCTTTGATTGATCATTACAAAAGCACTTTGGATTTTTATATGTTTCTAACAATACATAGTGACATAAACAGCAGTTATTGTTGGCCAAGTACTTAAACTGTTGATTTATTTATTTTTTTCATGGAAATATATATATATACAAGTCTGTAGAAATTTTGTATTACGTGGAACATTTATATTCATGGTCAATATACGTTAACAAAAACTGGTATTCCATTAATAATAATGAATCTTTCGTGCATAATATATATACCCAATAATGTTTGTTCTTTTTATTAATGATATTTTGTCTTCTTTCAGTCTGGAAATCAAGAATATAAAGGTTATGACAGTGAAAACTGTGTACCTACAGACATAGTAACCGATCAACATACTTTGGAGGCTCTTATACCTCCTACCAAAAACTTTGATGGTTTCAATCATCCTTTTAAACATTTCTTTGAACAAGAAGAAGAACTTGCACATCATAAACGAAAAAATGAAATTATTAATTATTTGTTTATGGAGTACGAGAGTGATCTTGTGTCACAGAGTTCTATTGAGTCAGCTGTTTCATCCGTTAAAGACGATCCAACTAAGGCCATACCGACTCCACCACCATCTATCACCTCAGGGAATTCTAAAGTAGAGATAAAGAATATTATAAAGTCTCGTGGACGTAAGCGTAAAGCAGCAGACACACCCACAGAGCCTATGCGGCAGAGTAAGAGGAAACGAGTTACTACATCATATTTTAATGTTCTAGATGTGCAAACTATAGAAAGTGTGAAATCAGAGCCCGTTAATATGGCTCAGATTAGAAATAATATGTGTCAGTACTTTGGGGCAGCTGATCGTCTCAAAAAAGGTGAGAAATACAATGTGTTTGGTAAACATGTCACTAACGATGGGAAAACAAAGTATTTAATTCAGTGGGAGGGTTTACAGACCAAATGATGAAACTCTGTTTTTAAATGTACATTTAATGGATATAAATATATGTCATTACTTTTTGTAAATGCTTCTTGCATGAAATTTGCAAAATTTACTGATTTGGTTAAATACAAAAACAAAATTGCCTTCAGTAATCTGAATAAACCTTCAGAATTTATCAACTATTTTGAGTTGTTAAGACGTATAGAAATGATTTTAATTGAAAAATGCATTCTCTAGCATGCAATGGCTGTTAAAGGCGATTGTTTCAAAATATATCATGAATATCACAATTAAGATACATGTAGGTGAAATTTGAAAACTGATTGAAGCAGATAATTAATTCTTAAATGAATTGCAAATACTTTGAAGATATATGTTTCTTGACCTTACTTATTGTAATGCTTTGAAATAAGTGGGACATTACTGATTTGTAAAGGGTATGATGAGAAGAAAGACAAAAATGATTAAATTATTTGAGTTCTACAAAAATAATTTTTCAATAATTTCAAAGTATATGAGTAGTTTTATGAAAATTATAATGTAGTAGAAATACCTAGTGAAAGCTGTATCAGTGTAGGTTTTTTGATTCATTATTGTCCAGGTCACAAATAATTTTTATTATTATTTTTTATTCAGAAGAGCACTCTTATTTGATAATACTTTGTTAACATTTTCAACATTTAAGAAGTAACACTGATTTTCAATTATATTTGTATATTTTCATGTATTTATTGAAGTTAGATTACATGTATATGACATGGGTCCAAAAACATTAATTCTTCCTGTCCTGAAAATTCTTAGGGCTATAACTTATTTCAGTATTGATTTAAAGAAAAAGAAAATTAAACATGAAAATTTACCAAGATCTAAAACAACCAGTCAGAGTTCAGACATAAATAAGTCTGAATCTGCTTTTGACTCATAGAGGTCTACATTTGTAAGTTTTAGGATTTGTCTCCCTTTAATGCAAGACAAAATACGACTTTAATAAGTCAAATATTGTTAAGCAAGAAATAATTGACCAGAATCAAAATGTTTCAAATATCGACTCCTACAAGTGGATAAGTGATCAAAATTGGTTAATTTCAAGACCCACGCATATTGATAAGGAGGTCATGCATCTAAATCAAATAATGACAACATTGAAAGGCAATGCTTTGTCTTCTAAAGAAAAATATGAATGAGAGTCTAAAAAATCGGAGATAATGTTAATTAACCTTACAATGCAACCACCTGGAACCACAATTAATGAGGTAAAACATTTGTGTTTAGTAAGGATGTTCAATTAGACAATTAAATATAGATAGCTCAAGTCCTTGTGAACTCTCAGACAGGTTTTTGCTGTCATAGGTGGTGTAGTTTGGCCACCAAGTGAAATTAAGTTTTTTCATCAACATAAATAGACCTAAACAAGTCCGTCATTTTCTGACTTAGATAAGTCTAAATTTGAAAACACAGTTTTTTGATAAATACATGTTTTGACTTCTTTAAGTCAAAAACAAAAATCGACTTGTTTATGTCTGAGCTCTGACTGACAACCAAAATTTATTGTATGGCAATTCACAGGGCCTTAGAAGTTTCTGCTTGATGCCCCTTGTGATGTCTAGTTGATGGTACCTCATCATATTGACCAACTACAGACAATTTACTTTATTGTTAAATAATTTAATTTGAATTTGAAACCCTTGAATGAATAGCCTTTTGAGCCGACTGAAAAAAACATGATATACTGTGGATTCATTATTATTCGTTGGATATCAATTTTCGTGGATTTCGTGGGTACAGGTGAACCACGAATTTAAATGTCCAACGAATAACAAATTTTCCTTAGAGATGTATTTAGAATTCGGCAAAACCAAGAAATCAAATATCCACGAACAAGCAAATTTTGCTCAATCAACGAAATTTGGTACCCACGAAAATAAATGAATCCACAGTATGTCATAAAATACATGTAAAATAAAAACATGTGACTTCCAAACCCTTTTTGAGCCACCTTTATAAGCATGATACTTTTGATACATATATGCCAATTCACATGTCCAAAAAAATCAGAATTTTAATTGTCTCCCTTATTCTTAATTATCATACAAATTATTCTTTATTTTAAATGTCAGCAACTTGGAGAAGGCAGCCAATTTTTTACACATTCTCTATTGTCTGAGAATCGAACTAGATAATTTTATGGAGTCGATCCAGGGAACAGGATTGTTTTAAATCCTGAATAAAATTTGAGTGTTAATGTAATATAAATTATGTTTTATGTAAATTATTGTTCATATGTACATGATGTACAGTTTGTTTGTTTACTGGAAAATCCTCCCTGATCAAAATTATGCCAGATACTTCATTCATAGATTGGAATAGGTAATAGATTTATTTTGATACATACCTTTTCTAGTATTATGCCAATATAAATAATCAAAGCATTCTGAACATAAACAGCAAGGAAGGTATAAAAAAAATAATAACAGAAATTGATGAATTTGTGTCACTTTTACATGTACTGAACATAATATTTGAAGTAAAATCTATTTGTTAAAAAAAGGTGGTAATGAAATATTTTAGTCTTAATTTTTTATGCCCCGCCTACGATAGTAGAGGGGCATTATGTTTTCTGGTCTGTGCGTCCGTCTGTCTGTCTGTCCTGCTCCAGGTTAAAGTTTTTGGTCAAGGTAGTTTTGATGAAGTTGAAGTCCAATCGACTTCAAACTTTGTACACATGTTTCCTATGATATGATCTTTCTAATTTTAATGTCAAATTAGAGTTTTTACCCCAATTTCACGGTCCACTGAACATGGAAAATGATAGTGCGAGTGGGGCATTCGTGTACTGAGGACACATTCTTGTTTTTCTACTGTTTTATGGTTCAAAGAAAGTACCATACAACACATATTTAGGTTCTTGAATGTTTTTCTTGAGATAGTACTGAAAAAAGTACAATTTTTATTATTTTTGTACATGATTTAAGTTTTATCTGGCATATTTTAGATCTGGCTATCAGTCTCTGGGAACCCCAATGTGTTCACTGTGTATAATGTAAATTATTTTTGTACAGCACTTTTTGAAAAATTATATATATA
Organism: Mytilus edulis; assembly: GCA_019925275.1. Lineage (NCBI taxonomy): Eukaryota > Metazoa > Mollusca > Bivalvia > Mytilida > Mytilidae > Mytilus > Mytilus edulis. Next base: position 64,556,107 of record CM034353.1, read on the forward strand.
ACTTGTTTATCATGAACAAATGTGATAAATGGTTGCTATGGTAATACATTTATTGTGTGTATATATAAATAGTTTTAGTGCTACCAAACTTTCTGTTGCAAATCTAAATGAAAATAGATATTTTTTTAAATCGTTTGAAATAGTAAGTTGTTGTTGGAGTAAAGATATCAAATTTGTTGGTTTAAAAATTATTTGATTGGGAAATTATAGCTTGTTTGTCTTTGATGTTTATTTCTTTAAATAGTATATATGTATTGTTGCCTTAAATCTAATGTTTACTTCTATAAAAAGTATATATGTATTGTTGCCTCAAATAAAAGAAATGAAAGTTTCAAGTAGAAAGATAATTGTTTGTTTAGATGTAAAAGTGGAGTATTCACACTTATTTGTTGATAGTCTAAAAGTTTAAAAGCTTTTTGTGATAAGGCGATAGTATACAAGTTATTACCGTGGATTCATTTATTTTCATGGGTACCAATTTTCGTGTTTTGAGAAAAATTTGCATATTCGTGGATATTTTATTTCATGGTTTCCTTTAGGAAATTTGTAATTCGTTGAATATTTGAATTCGTGGTTCTCATGTACCCACGAAATCCACGAAAATTAGTATCCAACAAATATTAATGAATTCACAGTATTAGATTTTCACAGAAATTTATTTAGGTATGTTTGTCATGTCAAACATTAAAGGAGAACACGATATCTTTTTATACTTCAAGTTAACATGCCAGATTTTGATTGGCTAATATGAGGGAGGTAATTTATTCTATCCCTTTTCTGAACAGAACTTGATGTATTATATTATTTCCAAGTGAATTGTTGAATAATTTTGTTCATATATAGTCTTGCCCGGTTTATGAATATTAGAAATTTTGTTAAAATATTCTATAATTTAAAAGGAAGAAAAAATAAAACTTTTGAAAATGTGATACAAATATATAACTAGCTATATAATACCTGTGAATTTTATAGAAATAATAGTCATGGTTAAAATTCAGAACTTTATATATTATTGCAGAATAATATACATCTGAAGTTTAATTGTTGAATTATTTCTGTTCAAATGAAGTTTTCTGATTTTGGTTTGAAAAGATTAAAGAGTTTAGTATTTCACTAAAATTCTTCGTAATTTCTATGCAACAAAACTGTAATATTGTGATGGTGGCAGCATTTACAAATTTCTGAGACTCCAGTAATAAGCAGATAAGTGAAGATTACCTTCTGATTAAATGTTCCATGTTTTAAAATCTTGCACTAAATTGACAGAAATTGTTGAGTTATACAATATCAGTTGTTGTAAAACAACTTTAAGTCTAAAGTGCTAATTAAATGTATAAGTTTTTCTTATGATTTAACTTTAAACCACTGAAAAATAATTGACAAGGGAAGCAATACAGGCACCTCTTGCTGTAGACAGGGATGAAAATGTGTATTTCTGGTTTTAATTGTATATTAAAAAATTGTTTTCAAGTCATTTTAAATATTTAACTCTGAAACAGACTTATATTATTTTCTGTTTGTCACTGTTAATTCTTATATTAATTCTGTTTTATAGATGTACATATACGTTTTAATTATTGTAAAAATATGTAACTTTTAAAAATATTTCTTTGACCTTGTTATTTTAGATCAGTTAGAGTTAGTTATACATGTACTTTCCCTTTTAAGAACTATTTAGATATTCATGCTTCCCACAGGTTCCTGACAGGGATGGAGGTGAGAAAAACTTGATAAAAAGTTGTCCCTAATTTGGATTGTTGAAGGGTCACAAGATTGAATTCTATACATCATGTCACATGACGGGCAATTCATTAACATGTACTGCAATCTCTAAGTAACAAATAGATGTGTATTTGTATAAATCCATGAACCTATTAGATATCATGATTCAAAGGTATCTTCTTATATTAATGCTATAATACTATAATATCAAAGTATAAAAGGAATTTCCAAAAACATTGGTCAGTACAACAGACCGTACCCACACCCAACTCCTGACTTCTGTGTGTAAAGACGTACTAACAACATTCAAATTATTGTTCTGACTTTGTGCAGGCATGAAACATTAGGTTAAACTAGTGTCTACAGGAAGCCAGCAAAGGTAGCTATTATGCCTATAGGGTCTGACTACTCGAACTTAAGAAGTAAAAGGTCAATTTTTTTTTTGAAACTGGAATTGTTTTAATGAAATAGAATTAATGTTTTATTTAGTTTTCATTAGTTTTAATTTTTTTCAACCCATAATCACAGATCTACAACAAATTAAGGCATTAGGTTAAGGTCATAAGACCAGCTTTTTCAATGGCCCATATAGGGCATAGACATTTTTTTACCAAAATTTGAAGAAAATATTTTGCTTGTCCTATCATCTGTGGGTATCATGTATTTTGAAATGGAACTTGCCTGAAGAATTATCAAATTGATTTTTGTATCAACTTTCCTGTTTTTATGGAATGTCTCTTGCTCACAATAACAACAGAAGGTTGATTTCAAGTTCTTACATTATCCATATAATGTTAGTATTCATGTATTGTTCTTTGACTATATATAGAAACTCATTTTCATAATGAAAAAAAGATATTTTAAAACATATAACTTGTATAACAAATTATTTTCAATAAATTGATTTGAAAATAAAGAAATATTTTATGTTATTTTTAAGTCACATATATGGCCATTTGAGTAGAACATTTGTTCACCTTAGGAAATTAATTTAAATCTTGACAATATAGAAATAAGATGATGTGGTATTGTGAGCCATGAAAGTGTTCACCTGGAGACAATGAGAGAACAAGCCACCAAATGCCATAGAAGGAGGCAACTAAAGGTCACTGTAATACTTTTTAACTCACCTGGCCCAAAAACACTTGGCGTCTGTCGTCGTCATTAACTTTTACAAAAATCTTCTCCTGAAACTACTGGGCCAAATTGAACCAAACTTGGCCACAATCATCATTGGGGTATCTAGTATAAAAAATGTGTCCGGTGACCCAGCCAAACAACCAAGATGGCCGCAATGACTAAAAATAGAACATAGGGGTAAAATGTAGATGTTGGCTTATAACTCTGAAACCAAAGCATTTAGAGCAAATCTGACAAGGGGTTAAATTGTTTATCAAGTGAAGATCTATCTGCCCTGAAATTTACAGATGAATTGAACAACTGGTTGTTATGTTGCTGCCCCTACATTGGTAATTTTAAGGAAATTTTGCCATTTTGGGTTATTATCTTGAATATTATTATAAATAGAGATAAACTGTAAACAGCAATAATGTTCAGCAAAGTAAGATCTACAAATAAAACAACATCACCAAAATGGTCAGTTGACCTGTTAAGGAGTAATTGCCCTTTATAATCATTTTTTACCAACTTTTGATAAATTTTTGTAATCTTTTACAAAAATCTTCTCCTCTGAAACTACTTGGCCAAATTTAACCACACTTAGCCACAATCATTATTAGGGTATCTTGTTAAAAAAAATGTGTGTGGTGACCCAGCTAACCAACAAAGATGGCTGCCATGGCTGAAAATAGAACATAGGGGGTAAAATGTAGATGTTGGCTTATAACTCTGAAACCAAAGCATTTAGAGCAAATCTGACAAGAAGTTAAATTGTTTATCAAGTCAATATTTAACTGCCCTGAAATTTTCAGATGAATTGGACAACTGGTTGTTGGGGTGCTGCCCCTGATTGGTAATTTTTAAAGAAATTTTGCTGTTTTTATGCCCCACCTATGATAGTAGAGGGGCATTATGTTTTCTGGTCTGTGGCTCCGTCCGTCTGTGCGTCCGTTCGTCCGTTCAGGTTAAAGTTTTTGGTCAAGGTAGTTTTCGATGAAGCTGAAGTCCAATCAACTTGAAACTTAGTACACTTGTTGCTTATGATATGATCTTTTTAATTTTAAAGCCAAATTAGACTTTTGACCCCAATTTCACTGTCCACTGAACATAGAAAATGAAAGTGGGAGTTTCAGGTTGAAGTTTTTGGTCAAGGTAGTTTTTGATGAAGCTGAAGTCCAATCAACTTGAAACTTAGTAAAGTTGTTGCTTATGATATGATCATTTTAATTTTAAAGCCAAATTAGACTTTTGACCCAAATTTCACGGTCCACTAAACATAGAAAATGAAAGTGGGAGTTTCAGGTTAAAGTTTTTGGTCCAGGTAGTTTTTGATAAAATTGAAGTTCAATCAACTTGAAACTTAGTACATATGTTCCCTATAGTATAATCTTTCTAATTTTAATGCCAAATTAGATTATTACCCAATTTCACGGTCCATGGAACATGGTAAAGGATAGTGCGAGTGGGGCATCCGTGTACTTTGGACACATTCTTGTTGGTTATTATCTTGAATACTATTATAGATAGAGAAACTGTAAACAGCAATAATGTTCAGCAAAGTAAGATCTACAAATGAAGTTAAACATGACCAAAATGGTCAGTTGACCCCTTAAGGAGTTATTGCCCTTTATAGTCAATTTTTAACAATTTTCATTAACTTGGTAAATTTTTGTATATTTTTACAAAATATTTATATTTGTAACTAAAGGGCCAAGTTTATTATAGATAGAGAAAAGTGTAAGTTGCAAGAATGTTCAGTAAAGTAAGATCTATTCTACAAACTCATCACCATCACCAAAACACAATTTTGGCATGCACCCATCTGTGTCCTTTGTTTAATATGTACATAGACCAAGGTGAGCGACACAGGCTCTTAAGAGCCTCTTGTTTTAGGCAGTTAAGCTGTCTTATGCTACCACCCTAGATTTGTGTTCTTCCCACTGAATGGTGTAAAGAGTGCTATTGTTAACTTATTATCTAGGTGGCTAATATGTTATGAATAACTAATTGGGCACTTTTTTCATACTTTCAATTCTGGAATACAAAAAATGTGACCAGAAAAACTTTAAATGATAGTCAAACCACCCAAAATCTTTGAAGTTGGACATAGGAAGTTGTGCTCAATAGAAATCTGTATGTAGTTTATTATCCCCTGTGCTTTTGTCTAAGTTGTCAAAGAATGATTGTATGAAATATTTCATTGCCGAAAATCTCTAAATACAAGTCGTTTACATCACCAAAATGGCAAAAGGTGCAGGGATATTGCTCATGTACACCAAATCTCTAAGATAGAGGAAATAAAGTTAAATATAGTAGTATGAGTTGGCGGTAATTTTAACTTACAAGAAACAAGTATTTTGATGTTATAAAGTAAGTTTTGTTAATTGTGATGTTCTTTTTGTTTTGGAAGATTGTGATTATTTAAATGATTTCAATTAGATGTAGTCACATTTAAATTGCATACATTTAATTTCCTTTCTTTTATTGTAATAATCCGTTTATCACTGCTTGCCAAATAAAGTTGATTTTGATGGGATGTTTTAAGAAATGTGGACAACTCATCCTCGAGACAAATCTAACCATCTAAGAAGACAACTCGACTGCTTGTCAGATTTACTTAGGATTTCGTAGAGAATGTTAGACTGACATGTCTAGTGGAGCCATCAATCTTTTGTTTGTGCACTGGGGTTTATTTAGGGGTATTTTGAGGGGCCTAAATAAGGGAGGGGTTTACTATAGAAGCCTATGGGATTTAATTTTTTTCAATTTTCAAATGACAATTACTTGAAACGAGTAAGTGATAGACACACACAGGCTTCAGAAATGGCAACAGGAGAATAGAACAAATCAAATAAAATATAAGGTGAGTCCCTGGGGGTTATTCTGACCCCTTCAATATGAAACTGTGCTTGAATCTTGTAAACGGTCATTGTGGCAGATCAAGAACTATACATTAGGGGCCCATTGACTGACAAAAAAAAAGAGGGGGTGGGTGCTCTCCAGTCATGCTTAAGTGATTCCCTATACAACTAACCAAATTTTCCCTAAATTATCCCTAACCCTAATGATGTATAACTCTAACCCTCAAGCTGTCTATAACCCCAATGCTGTCTATAACTCTAACCCTAATGATGTCTATAACCTTAACTCTAATGATGCCTATAACTGTAACCCTAATGCTGTCTATATCCCTAAACCTAATGATGACTATAACCCTAACCCTAATGACGTCTATAACCCTAATCCTAAAATGCTGTCTATAACCCTAACCCTAATTTTGTCTATAACCCTAACCCTAGTACTGTCTATAACCCTAACCCTAATGCTGTCTATAACCCTAACCCTAATGCTGTCTATAACCCTAACCCTAATGCTGTCTATAACCCTAACCCTAATGATGTCTATGACCCTAACCCTAATGAAGTCTACAACCCTAACCCTAATGCTGTCTATAACCCTAACCCTAACGCTGTCTATAACCCTAACCCTAATGATGACTATAACCCTAACCCTAATGCTGTCTATAACCCTAACCCTAATGCTGTCTATAACCCTAACCCTAATGCTGTCTATAACCCTAACCCTAATACTGTCTATAACGCTGTCTATAACCCTAACCCTAATGCTGTCGATAACCCTAACCCTAATGCTGTCTATAACCCTACCCCTAATGATGACTATGACCTTAACCCTTATGACGTCTATAACCCTAACCCTAATTCTGTCTATAACCCTAACCCTGATGCTGTCTATAACCCTAACCCTAATGCTGTCTATAACCCTAACCCTAATGACGTCGATAACCCTAACCCTTATGCTGTCTTTAACCCTAACCCTAATGCTGTCTATAACCCTAACCCTAGTGCTGTCTATAACCCTAACCCTAATTTTGACTATAACCCTAACACTAATACTGTTTATAACCCTAACCCTAATGCTGTCTATTACCCTAACCCTAATGCCGTCTATAACCCTAACCCTAATATTGTCTATAACCCTTACCTTAGTGCTGTATATAACCCTAACCCTAATGATGTCTATAACCCTAACCCTAATGATGTCTATAACCCTAACCCTAGTGCTGTCTTTAACCCCAACCCTAATGCTGTCTATAACCCTAACCCTAATGATGACTATAACCCTAACCTTAATCCTGTCTTAAACCCTAACCCTTGTGCTGTCTATAACCCTAACCCTAATGCGGTCTATAACCCTAACCCTAATGATGTCTTTAACCCTAACCCTAATGCTTTCTATTACCCCTAACCCTAATGCTGTCTATAACCCTAACCCTGGTGCTGTCTATAACCCTAACCCTAATGATGACTATAACTCTAACCCTAATGACGTCTAGAACCCTAACCCTAATGACGTCTATAACCCTAACCCTAATTCTGCCTATAACCCTAACCCTAGTACTGTCTATAACCCTAACCCTAATGCTGTCTATAACCCTAACCCTAATGCTGTCGATAACCCTAACCCTAATGATGTCTATAACCCTAACCCTAATGCTGTCTATAACCCTAACCCTAATGCTGTCTATAACCCTCACCCTAATGACGTCTATAACCCTAACCCTTATGCTGTCTATAACCCTAACCCTAATGCTGTCTATAACCCTAACCCTAGTGCTGTCTATAACCCTAACCCTAATTATCACTATAACCCTAACCCTAATACTGTCTATAACCCTAACCCTAATGCTGTCTATAACCCTAACTCTAATACTGTCTATAACCCTTACCTTAGTGCTGTCTATAACCCTAACCCTAATGATGTATATAACCCTAACCCTAATACTGTCTATAACCCTAACCCTAATGCCGTCTATAACCCTAACCCTAATATTGTCTATAACCCTTACCTTAGTGCTGTCTATAACCCTAACCCTAATGCTGTCTATAACCCTAACCCTAATGCTGTCTATAACCCTAACCCTAACGCTGTCTATAACCCTAACCCTAATGATGACTATAACCCTAACCCTAATGCTGTCTATAACCCTAACCCTAATGCTGTCTATAACCCTAACCCTAATGCTGTCTATAACCCTAACCCTAATACTGTCTATAACGCTGTCTATAACCCTAACCCTAATGCTGTCGATAACCCTAACCCTAATGCTGTCTATAACCCTACCCCTAATGATGACTATGACCTTAACCCTTATGACGTCTATAACCCTAACCCTAATTCTGTCTATAACCCTAACCCTGATGCTGTCTATAACCCTAACCCTAATGCTGTCTATAACCCTAACCCTAATGACGTCGATAACCCTAACCCTTATGCTGTCTTTAACCCTAACCCTAATGCTGTCTATAACCCTAACCCTAGTGCTGTCTATAACCCTAACCCTAATTTTGACTATAACCCTAACACTAATACTGTTTATAACCCTAACCCTAATGCTGTCTATTACCCTAACCCTAATGCCGTCTATAACCCTAACCCTAATATTGTCTATAACCCTTACCTTAGTGCTGTATTTAATGAATGGCTGTTATTTATTTTGAATTTATTGAACCATAAAATTAATTTTTGACTCTTCACATTGAATAATCCGCGAAGCGGATTATGTTAAATGTGAAGAGTCAAAAATTAATTTTATGGTTCAATAAATTCAAAATAAATTATTGCCATTCATTATAAATAAATCTTTATCAAAAATAAGTCTGAAAGATGTATATTAATACGAATAACAATGTACACAGATGTTTGCGTATGAATACGCAACGTTAGAGTGGGCGTGTCGCCATAAAAATTGATAACATTGAAAATAAAGCTAATTCTTTTAACCAATCAGAAGACAGTAAATACACCAGATTTATTTATATAACCCTAACCCTAATGATGTCTATAACCCTAACCCTAATGATGTCTATAACCCTAACCCTAGTGCTGTCTTTAACCCCAACCCTAATGCTGTCTATAACCCTAACCCTAATGATGACTATAACCCTAACCTTAATCCTGTCTTAAACCCTAACCCTTGTGCTGTCTATAACCCTAACCCTAATGCGGTCTATAACCCTAACCCTAATGATGTCTTTAACCCTAACCCTAATGCTTTCTATTACCCCTAACCCTAATGCTGTCTATAACCCTAACCCTGGTGCTGTCTATAGCCCTAACCCTTATGATGACTATAACTCTAACCCTAATGACGTCTAGAACCCTAACCCTAATGACGTCTATAACAATAACCCTAATTCTGCCTATAACCCTAACCCTAGTACTGTCTATAACCCTAACCCTAATGCTGTCTATAACCCTAACCCTAATGCTGTCGATAACCCTAACCCTAATGATGTCTATAACCCTAACCCTAATGCTGTCTATAACCCTAACCCTAATGCTGTCTATAACCCTCACCCTAATGACGTCTATAACCCTAACCCTTATGCTGTCTATAACCCTAACCCTAATGCTGTCTATAACCCTAACCCTAGTGCTGTCTATAACCCTAACCCTAATTATCACTATAACCCTAACCCTAATACTGTCTATAACCCTAACCCTAATGCTGTCTATAACCCTAACTCTAATACTGTCTATAACCCTTACCTTAGTGCTGTCTATAACCCTAACCCTAATGATGTATATAACCCTAACCCTAATACTGTCTATAACCCTAACCCTAATGCCGTCTATAACCCTAACCCTAATATTGTCTATAACCCTTACCTTAGTGCTGTCTATAACCCTAACCCTAATGCTGTCTATAACCCTAACCCTAATGCTGTCTATAACCCTAACCCTAGTACTGTCTATAACCCTAACCCTAGTGCTGTCTCTAACCCTAACCCTAATTATGACTATAACCCTAACCCTAATACTGTCTATAACCCTAACCCTAATGCCGTCTATAACCCTAACCCTAATGATGTCTATAACCCTAACCCTAATGATGTCTATAACCCTAACCCTAGTGCTGTCTTTAACCCTAACCCTAATGCAGTCTATAACCCTAACCCTAATGATGACTATAACCCTAACCCTAATCCTGTCTTTAACCCTAACCCTTGTGCTGTCTATAACCCTAACCCTAATGCTGTCTATAACCCTAACCCTAATGATGTCTATAACCCTAACCCTAATGCTTTCTATTAACCCTAACCCTAATGATGTCTATAACCCTAACCCTAGTGCTGTCTATAACCCTAACCCTAATGATGACTATAACCCTAACCCTAATGACGTCTATAACCCTAACCCTAATGCTGTCTATAACCCTAATCCTAAAATGCTGTCCATAACCCTAACCCTAATTCTGTCGATAACCCTAACCCTAATGATGTCTAGAACCCTTACCCTAATGATGTCTATGACCCTAACCCTAATGAAGTCTACAACCCTAACCCTAATGCTGTCTATAACCCTAACCCCAATGCTGTCTATAACCCTAACCCTAATGCTGTCTATAACCCTAACCCTAATGCTGTCGATAACCCTAACCCTAATGCTGTCGATAACCCTAACCCTAATGCTGTCTATAACCCTAACCCTAATGCTGTCTATAACCCTAACCCTAATGCTGTCTATAACCCTAACCCTAATGCTGTCGATAACCCTAACCCTAATGATGTCTAGAACCCTGACCCTAATGATGTCGATGACCCTAACCCTAATGAAGTCTACAACCCTAACCCTAATGCTGTCTATAACCCTAACCCTAATGCTGTCTATAACCCTAACCCTAATGCTGTCGATAACCCTAACCCTAATGCTGTCTATAACCCTTACCCTAGTGCTGTCTATAACCCTAACCCTAATGCCGTCTATAACCCTAACCTAATGCTGTCTATAATCTTATCTTAATGATGACTATAACCCTAACCCTCATGCTGTCGATAACCCTAACCCTAATGCTGTCTATAACCCTTACCCTAGTGCTGTCTATAACCCTAACCCTAATGCCGTCTATAACCCTAACCTAATGCTGTCTATAATCTTATCTTAATGATGTCTATAACCCTAACCCTAATACTGTCTATAACCCTAACCCTAGTGCTGTCTATAAGCCTAATCCTAATGCTGTCTATAACCCTTACCCTAATGCTGTCTATAACCCTAACCCTAATGGTGTCTATAACCCTAACCCTAATGCTGTCTATAACCCTTACCCTAGTGCTGTCTATAACCCTAACCCTAATGCCGTCTATAACCCTAACCTAATGCTGTCTATAATCTTATCTTAATGATGTCTATAACCCTAACCCTAATACTGTCTATAACCCTAACCCTAGTACTGTCTATAACCCTAACCCTAATACTGTCTATAACCCTAACCCTAATGCCGTCTATAATTCTAACCCTAATGCTGTCTATAACCCTAATCCTAAAATGATGACTATAAGCCTAACCCTAATGACGTCTATAACCCTAACCCTAAAGCTGTCTATAACTCTAATCTTAAAATGCTGTCTATAACCCTAACCCTAATTCTGTCTATAACCCTAACCCTAGTACTGTCGATAACTCTAACCCTAATGATGTCTAGAACCCTTACCCTAATGATGTGTATGACCCTTACCCTAATGAAGTCTACAACCCTAACCCTAATGCTGTCTATAACCCTAACCTAATGCTGTCTTTAACCCTAACCCTAATGATGACTATAACCCTAACCCTAATGCTGTCTATAACCCTAACCCTAATGCTGTCTATAACCTTAACCCTAATGACGTCTATAACCCTATCCCTAATGATGTCTATAACCCTAACCTTAGTGCTGTCTATAACACTAACCCTAATGATCACTATAACCTTAACCCTAATCCTGTCTTTAACCCTAACCCTTGTACTGTCTATAACCCTAACCGTAGTGCTGTCGATAATCCTGACCCTGATGCTGTCTATAACCCTAATCCTAATGGTTTCTATAACCCTAGCCCTCATGCTGTCTATAACCCTAACCCTCATACTGTCTATAACCCTAACCCTAATGCTGTCGATTACCCTAACCCTAATGCTGTCTATAACCCTAACCCTAATGACGTCTATAACCGTAACCCTTATGCTATCTATAACCCTCACCATAATGCTGTCTATAACCCTAACCCTAGTGCTGTCTATAACCCTAACCCTAATGATGACTTTAACCCTAACCCTAATACTGTCTATAACCCTAACCCTAATGCCGTCTATAACCCTAACCCTAATGCTGTCTATAACCCTAATCCTAAAATGCTGTCTGTAACCCTAACCCTAATTCTGTCTATAACCCTAACTCTAGTACTGTCTATAACCCTAACCCTAATGCTGTCTATAACCCTAACCCTAATGCTGTCTATAACCCTAACCTTAGTACTGTCTATAACCCTAACCCTAATACTGTCTATAACCCTAACCCTAATGCCGTCTATAATTCTAACCCTAATGCTGTCTATAACCCTAATCCTAAAATGATGACTATAACCCTAACCTTAATGACGTCTATAACCCTAACCCTAATGCTGTCTATAACCCTAATCTTAAAATGCTGTCTATAACCCTTACCCTAATTCTGTCTATAACCCTAACCCTAGTACTGTCTATAACCCTAACCCTAATGCTGTCTATAACCCTTACCTTAATGCTGTCATTAACCCTAACCCTAATGCTCTCTATAACCCTAACCCTAATGCTGTCGATAACCCTAACCCTAATGATGTCTAGAACCCTTACCCTTATGATGTGTATGACACTAACCCTAATGAAGTCTACAACCCTAACCCTAATGCTGTCTATAACCCTAACCCTAATGCTGTCTATAACCCTAACCCTAATGATGACTATAACCCTAACCCTAATGCTGTCTATAACCCTAACCCTAATGCTGTCTATAACCCTAACCCTAATAACGTCTATAACCCTAACCTAATGCTGTCTATAATCCTATCTTAATGATGACTATAACCCTAACCCGAAATGTTGTCTATAACCCTAACCCTCATGCTGTCTATAACCCTAACCCTAATGCTGTCTATAATCCTAACCCTAATACTGTCTATAACCCTAACCCTAGTGCTGTCTATAACCCTAACCCTAGTGCTGTCTATAACCCTAACCCTAATGCTGTCTATAACCCTTACCCTAATGCTGTCTATGACCCTAACTCAAATGGTGTCTATAACCCTAACCCTTATACTGTCTTAAACCCTAATCCTAAAATGCTGTCTATAACCCTAACCTTAATGCGGTCTATAACACTAACCCTAATGGTGTCTATAACCCTAACCCTAATGCTGTCTATAACCCTAACCCTAATACTGTCTATAACTCTAACCCTAGTGCTGTCTATAACCCTAACCCTAATGCTGTCTATAACCCTAACCCTAATGCTGTCTATAACCCTAACCCTAATGACGTCTATAACCCTAACCCTTATGCTGTCTATAACCCTAACCCTAATGCTGTCTATAACCCTAACCCTAGTGCTGTCTATAACCCTAACCCTAATTATGTATATAACCCTAACCCTAATACTGTCTATAACCCTAACCCTAATGCCGTCTATAACCCTAACCCTAATATTGTCTATAACCCTTACTTTAGTGCTGTCTATAACCCTTACTTTAGTGCTGTCTATAACCCTAACCCTAATGCTGTCTATAACCCTAACCCTAATGCTGTCTATAACCCTAACCCTAGTACTGTCTATAACCCTAACCCTAGTGCTGTCTATAACCCTAACCCTAATTATGACTATAACCCTAACCCTAATACTGTCTATAACCCTAACCCTAATGCCGTCTATAACCCTAACCCTAATATTGTCTATAACCCTTACCCTAATGCTGTCTATAACCCTAACCCTAATGATCTCTATAACCCTAACCCTAATGATGTCTATAACCCTAACCCTAGTGCTGTCTTTAACCCTAACCCTAAAGCTGTCTATAACCCTAACCTTAATGATGACTATAACCCTAACCCTAATGCTGTCTATTAACCCTAACCCTAATGATGTCTATAACCCTAACCCTAATGCTGTCTATTAACCCCAACCCTAATGATGTCTATATCCCTAACCCTAGTGCTGTCTATAACCCTAACCCTAATTATGACTATAACCCTAACCCTAATGACGTCTATAACCCTAACCCTAATGCTGTCAATAACCCTAATCCTAAAATGCTGTCTATAACCCTAACCCTAATTCTGTCGATAACCCTAACCCTAATGATGTCTAGAACCCTTACCCTAATGATGTCTATGACCCTAACCCTAATGAAGTCTACAACCCTAACCCTAATGCTGTCTATAACCCTAACCCTAATGCTGTCTATAACCCTAACCCTAATGATGTCTATAACCCTAACCCTAATGCTTTCTATTAACCCCAACCCTAATGATGTCTATAACCCTAACCCTAGTGCTGTCTATAACCCTAACCCTAATTATGACTATAACCCTAACCCTAATGACGTCTATAACCCTAACCCTAATGCTGTCAATAACCCTTATCCTAAAATGCTGTCTATAACCCTAACCCTAATGCTGTCTATAACCCTAACCCTAATGCTGTCGATAACCCTAACCCTAATGATGTCTAGAACCCTGACCCTAATGATGTCTATGACCCTAACCCTAATGAAGTCTACAACCCTAACCCTAATGCTGTCTATAACCCTAACCCTAATGCTGTCTATAACCCTAACCCTAATGCTGTCTATAAGCCTAACCCTAATGCTGTCGATAACCCTAACCCTAATGATGTCTAGAACCCTGACCCTAATGATGTCTATGACCCTAACCCTAATGAAGTCTACAACCCTAACCTAATGCTGTCTATAACCCTAACCCTAATGCTGCCTATAATCCTAACCCTAATGCTGTCGATAAGCCTAACCCTAATGCTGTCTATAACCCTTACCCTAGTGCTGTCTATAACCCTAACCCTAATTCTGTCTATAACCCTAACCCTAATGCTGTCTATAACCCTAACCCTAATGTTGTCTATAACTCTAACCCTAATGATGACTATAACCCTAACCCTAATGCTGTCTATAACCCTAACCCTAATGCTGTCTATAACCCTAACCGTAATGCCGTCTATAACCCTAACCTAATGCTGTCTATAATCTGATCTTAATGATGACTATAACCCTAACCCTCATGCTGTCTATAACCCTAACCCTCATGCTGTCTATAACCCTAATGCTGTCTATAATCCTAACCCTAATACTGTCTATAACCCTAACCCTAGTGCTGTCTATAACCCTAACCCTAGTGCTGTCTATAACCCTAACCCTAATGCTGTGTATAACCCTTACCCTAATGCTGTCTATAACCCTAACTCAAATTGTGTCTATAACCCTAACCCTTATACTGTCTTAAACCCTAATCCTAAAATGCTGTCTATAACCCTAACCTTAATGCGGTCTATAACACTAACCCTAATGGTGTCTATAACCCTAACCCTAATGCTGTCTATAACCCTAACCCTAATACTGTCTATAACTCTAACCCTAGTGCTGTCTATAACCCTAACCCTAATTATGACTATAACCCTAACCCTAATACTGTCTATAACCCTAACCCTAATGCTGTCGATTACCCTAACCCTAATGCTGTCTATAACCCTAACCCTAATGCTGTCTATAACCCTAACCCTAATGATGTCTATAACCCTAACCCTTATGCTGTCTATAACCCTAACCCTTATGCTGTCTATAACCCTAACCCTGGTGCTGTCTATAACCCTAACCCTAATTATGACTATAACCCTAACCCTAATACTGTCTATAACCCTAACCCTAATGCTGTCTATAACCCTAACTCTAATACTGTCTATAACCCTTACCTTAGTTCTGTCTATAACCCTAACCCTAATGATGTATATAAACCTAACCCTAATGATGTCTATAACCCTAACCCTAATGAAGTCTACAACCCTAACCATAATGCTTTCTATTAACCCTAACCGTAATGATGTCTATAACCCTAACCCTAATGATGTCTATAACCCTAACCCTAGCCTAATGCTGTCTATAACCCTAATCGTAATGCCGTCTATAACCCTAACCGAATGCTGTCTATAATCCTATCCTTATGATGACTATAACCCTAACCCGAAATGCTGTCTATAACCCTAACCCGAAAAGCTGTCTATAACCTTAACCCTAATGCTGTCTATAACCCTAACCCTAATACTGTCTATAACCCTAACCCTAGTGCTGTCTATAAGCCTAATCCTAATGCTGTCTATAACCCTTACCCTAATGCTGTCTATAACCCTAACCCTAATGGTGTCTATAACCCTAAACCTTATACTGTCTATAACCCTAATCCTTAAATGCTGTCTATAACCCTAACCTTAATGCGGTCTATAACCCTAACCCTAATGGTGTCTATAACCCTAACCCTAATGCTGTCTATAACCCTAACCCTAATACTGTCTATAACCCTAACCCTAATGCTGTCGATTACCCTAACCTTAGTGCTGTCTATAACCCTAACCCTTATGATGTCTATAACCCTAACCCTAATGAAGTCTACAACCCTATCCATAATGCTGTCTATAACCCTAACCCTAATGCTGTCTATAACCCTAACCCTAATGATGACTATAACCCTAACCCTAATGATGACTATAACCCTAACCCTAATGCTGTCTATAACCCTAACCCTAATGATGTCTATAACCCTAACCCTAATGCGGTCTATAACCATAACCCTAATGCTGTCTATAACCTAACCCTACTGATGTCTATAACCCTAACCCTAATGCTGTCGATTACCCTAACCCTAATGCTGTCTATAACTCTAACCTAATGCTGTCTATAACCCTAATCCTAATGATGACTATAACCCTAACCCTAATTCTGTCTATAAACCTAACCACTAATGCTGTCTATAACCCTAACCCTAATGCTGTCTATAAACCCTAACCCTAATACCGTCTTTTAATCCTAACCCTAGTGCTGCTATAACCGCAACCCTTGTGGTGTCTATAACCCTAACCCTAATACTGTCGATACCAAACCCTAATTATGTCTATAACCCTAACCCTAATGTCTCTATAACCCTAACCCTAGTGCTGTCTATAACCCTAAGCCTAATGATGACTATAATCCTAACCCTAATGCTGTCGATATTCCTAACCCTGATGCTGTCTATAACCCTTATCCTAATGCTGTCTATAACCCTAACCCTCATGCTGTCTATAACCCTAACCCTAATCTGTTTATAACCCTAACTCTAATGCTGTCTATAACCTTACCCTAATGCTGTCTATAACCCTAACCCTAATGACGTCTATAACCCAAACCTTATTCTGTCTATAATCTTACCCTAATGTTGTCTATAACCCTAACCCTAATACTGTCTATAACCCTAACCCTAATGATGACTATAACCCTAACCCTAATACTGTCTATAACCCTAACCCTAGTGCCGTCTATAACCCTAACCCTAATATTGTCTATTACCCTTACCTTAGTGATGTCTATAACCCTAACCCTAATGATGTCTATAACCCAAACCCTAATGATGTCTATAACCCTAACCCTAATGAAGTCTACAACCCTAACCATAATGCTTTCTATTAACCCTAACCGTAATGATGTCTATAACCCTAACCCTAATGATGTCTATAACCCTAACCCTAGCCTAATGCTGTCTATAACCCTAATCGTAATGCCGTCTATAACCCTAACCGAATGCTGTCTATAATCCTATCCTTATGATGACTATAACCCTAACCCGAAATGCTGTCTATAACCCTAACCCGAAAAGCTGTCTATAACCTTAACCCTAATGCTGTCTATAACCCTAACCCTAATACTGTCTATAACCCTAACCCTAGTGCTGTCTATAAGCCTAATCCTAATGCTGTCTATAACCCTTACCCTAATGCTGTCTATAACCCTAACCCTAATGGTGTCTATAACCCTAAACCTTATACTGTCTATAACCCTAATCCTTAAATGCTGTCTATAACCCTAACCTTAATGCGGTCTATAACCCTAACCCTAATGGTGTCTATAACCCTAACCCTAATGCTGTCTATAACCCTAACCCTAATACTGTCTATAACCCTAACCCTAATGCTGTCGATTACCCTAACCTTAGTGCTGTCTATAACCCTAACCCTTATGATGTCTATAACCCTAACCCTAATGAAGTCTACAACCCTATCCATAATGCTGTCTATAACCCTAACCCTAATGCTGTCTATAACCCTAACCCTAATGATGACTATAACCCTAACCCTAATGATGACTATAACCCTAACCCTAATGCTGTCTATAACCCTAACCCTAATGATGTCTATAACCCTAACCCTAATGCGGTCTATAACCATAACCCTAATGCTGTCTATAACCCTAACCCTACTGATGTCTATAACCCTAACCCTAATGCTGTCGATTACCCTAACCCTAATGCTGTCTATAACTCTAACCTAATGCTGTCTATAACCCTAATCCTAATGATGACTATAACCCTAACCCTAATTCTGTCTATAAACCTAACCCTAATGCTGTCTATAACCCTAACCCTAATGCTGTCTATAACCCTAACCCTAATACCGTCTTTAATCCTAACCCTAGTGCTGTCTATAACCGCAACCCTTGTGGTGTCTATAACCCTAACCCTAATACTGTCGATAACCCAAACCCTAATTATGTCTATAACCCTAACCCTAATGCTCTCTATTAACCCTAACCCTAGTGCTGTCTATAACCCTAAGCCTAATGATGACTATAATCCTAACCCTAATGCTGTCGATATTCCTAACCCTGATGCTGTCTATAACCCTTATCCTAATGCTGTCTATAACCCTAACCCTCATGCTGTCTATAACCCTAACCCTAATTCTGTTTATAACCCTAACTCTAATGCTGTCTATAACCCTTACCCTAATGCTGTCTATAACCCTAACCCTAATGACGTCTATAACCCAAACCTTATTCTGTCTATAATCTTACCCTAATGTTGTCTATAACCCTAACCCTAATACTGTCTATAACCCTAACCCTAATGATGACTATAACCCTAACCCTAATACTGTCTATAACCCTAACCCTAGTGCCGTCTATAACCCTAACCCTAATATTGTCTATTACCCTTACCTTAGTGATGTCTATAACCCTAACCCTAATGATGTCTATAACCCAAACCCTAATGATGTCTATAACCCTAACCCTAGTACTGTCTATAACCCTAACCCTAGTGCTGTCTATAACCCTAACCCTAATTATGACTATAACCCTAACCCTAATACTGTCTATAACCCTAACCCTAATGCCGTCTATAACCCTAACCCTAATATTGTCTATAACCCTTACCTTAGTGCTGTCTATAACCCTAACCCTAATGATGTCTATAACCCTAACCCTAATGATGTCTATAACCCTAACCCTAGTGCTGTCTTTAACCCTAACCCTAATGCTGTCTATAACCCTAACCCTAATGATGACTATAACCCTAACCCTAATCCTGTCTTTAACCCTAACCCTTGTGCTGTCTATAACCCTAACCCTAATGCTGTCTATAACCCTAACCCTTATGATGTCTATAACCCTAACCCTAATGCTTTCTATTAACCCTAACCCTAATGATGTCTATAACCCTAACCCTAGTGCTGTCTATAACCCTAACCCTAATGATGACTATAACCCTAACCCTAATGACGTCTATAACCCTAACCCTAATGCTGTCTATAACCCTAATCCTAAAATGCTGTCCATAACCCTAACCCTAATTCTGTCGATAACCCTAACCCTAATGATGTCTAGAACCCTTACCCTAATGATGTCTATGACCCTAACCCTAATGAAGTCTACAACCCTAACCCTAATGCTGTCTATAACCCTAACCCCAATGCTGTCTATAACCCTAACCCTAATGCTGTCTATAACCCTAACCCTAATGCTGTCGATAACCCTAACCCTGATGATGTCTAGAACCCTGACCCTAACCCTAATGAAGTCCACAACCCTAACCCTAATGCTGTCTATAACCCTAACCCTAATGCTGTCTATAACCCTAACCCTAATGCTGTCGATAACCCTAACCTAATGCTGTCTATAACCCTAACCCTAATGCTGTCTATAACCCTAACCCTAATGCTGTCTATCACCCTAACCCTAATGCTGTCGATAACCCTAACCCTAATGATGTCTAGAACCCTGACCCTAATGATGTCTATGACCCTAACCCTAATGAAGTCTACAACCCTAACCCTAATGCTGTCTATAACCCTAACCCTAATGCTGTCTATAACCCTAACCCTAATGCTGTCGATAACCCTAACCCTAATGCTGTCTATAACCCTTACCCTAGTGCTGTCTATAACCCTAACCCTAATGCCGTCTATAACCCTAACCTAATGCTGTCTATAATCTTATCTTAATGATGACTATAACCCTAACCCTCATGCTGTCTATAACCTAACCCTCATGTTGTTTTATAACCCTAACCCTAATGATGTCTATAACCCCAACCCTAATACTGTCTATAACCCTAACCCTGGTGCTGTCTATAACCCTAACCCTAGTGCTGTCTATAACCCTAACCCTAATGCTGTCTATAACCCTTACCCTAATGCTGTCTATAACCCTAACCCTAATGGTGTCTATAACCCTAACCCTTATACTGTCTTAAACCCTAATCCTAAAATGCTGTCTATAACCCTTACCTTAATGCTGTCTATAACCCTAACCCTAATGGTGTCTATAACCCTAACCCTAATGCTGTCTATAACCTAACCCTAATACTGTCTATAACCCTAACCCTAGTGCTGTCTATAACCCTAACCCTAATGCTGTCTATAACCCTAACCCTAATGCTGTCTATAACCCTAACCCTAATGACGTCTATAACCCTAACCCTTATGCTGTCTATAACCCTAACCCTAATGCTGTCTATAACCCTAACCCTAGTGCTGTCTATAACCCTAACCCTAATTATGACTATAACCCTAACCCTAATACTGTCTATAACCCTAACCCTAATGCTGTCGATTACCCTAACCTTAGTGTTGTCTATAACCCTAACCCTAATGATGTATATAACCCTAACCCTTATGATGTCTATAACCCTAACCCTAATGAAGTCTACAACCCTATCCATAATGCTGTCTATAACCCTAACCCTAATGCTGTCTATAACCCTAACCCTAATGATGACTATAACCCTAACCCTAATGATGACTATAACCCTAACCCTAATGCTGTCTATAACCCTAACCCTAATGATGTCTATAACCCTAACCCTAATGCGGTCTATAACCATAACCCTAATGCTGTCTATAACCCTAACCCTACTGATGTCTATAACCCTAACCCTAATGCTGTCGATAACCCTAACCCTAATGCTGTCTATAACTCTAACCTAATGCTGTCTATAACCCTAATCCTAATGATGACTATAACCCTAACCCTAATTCTGTCTATAAACCTAACCCTAATGCTGTCTATAACCCTAACCCTAATGCTGTCTATAACCCTAACCCTAATACCGTCTTTAATCCTAACCCTAGTGATGTCTATAACCGCAACCCTTGTGGTGTCTATAACCCTAACCCTAATACTGTCGATAACCCAAACCCTAATTATGTCTATAACCCTAACCCTAATGCTCTCTATTAACCCTAACCCTGTGCTGTCTATAACCCTAAGCCTAATGATGACTATAATCCTAACCCTAATGCTGTCGATAATCCTAACCCTGATGCTGTCTATAACCCTTATCCTAATGCTGTCTATAACCCTAACCCTCATGCTGTCTATAACCCTAACCCTAACTCTAATGCTGTCTATAACCCTTACTCTAATGCTGTCTATAACCCTAACCCTAATGACGTCTATAACCCAAACCTTATTCTGTCTATAACCTTACCCTAATGTTGTCTATAACCCTAACCCTAATACTGTCTATAACCCTAACCCTAATGATGACTATAACCCTAACCCTAATACTGTCTATAACCCTAACCCTAGTGCCGTCTATAACCCTAACCCTAATATTGTCTATTACCCTTACCTTAGTGATGTCTATAACCCTAACCCTAATGATGTCTATAACCCAAACCCTAATGATGTCTATAACCCTAACCCTAGTGCTGTCTTTAACCCTAACCCTAATGCTGTCTATAACCCTAACCCTAATGATGACTATAACCCTAACCCTAATCCTGTCTTTAACCCTAACCCTTGTGCTGTCTATAACCTTAACCCTAATGCTGTCTATAACCCTAACCCTAATGATGTCTATAACCCTAACCCTAATGCTTTCTATTAACCCTAACCCTAATGACGTCTATAACCCTAACCCTAATGCTGTCTATAACCCTAACTCTAGTACTGTCTATAACCCTAACCATAATGGTGTCAATAACTCTAACCCTAATGCTGTCGATAACCCTAACCCTAATGATGTCTAGAACCCTAACCCTAATGATGTCTAGAACCCTAACCCTAATGATTCTTAACCCTAACTTTAAATCAAAACCTAACCCAAAAAAATTTTCCCAAAAATAAAGCTTCTAAACCCCCCCCCTAATGTGTATAACCCAACCCAATGCCTTATAACCAACCTATGCTGTCTATAACCTACCCAAAGCTAAAACCCTAACCCAAAAACAACTAAACCCTTTAAACCCCCATTTCAAACCCCAACCCAAATTTTTTATAACCCTAACCCCAAACTTCTTAACCCCAACCCTTTTGTCTATA